>CM035228.1:60443434-61072107 GCA_020226215.1 Sindora glabra
GTCAATCTTGAGTCCTTGTTTTGGATGTTGAATAAGGTATTCTCATCTCTCTTCTCCTGGTATTCATTTTTTTTTATCAATCCTTGCTTTAATTATGTATTCTTATGTGTTAAGCTCTTTGTGTTAGGGTAGTTTGAAACCTAAAATAATTTTGCATTCTACATTATTTTAAACCATGACAATTAATGCAAGATTAAGGTGATAGACAAAACAGAGGGTCAGTGTTTCTCTGCATTATTTTGAACCACGACACCCCCTACTATAACTAGAGATTTGTTAAATTAGAGGCAAATTTCGATTCAATCAAAGGGTGTGTTTGTTATAATCATACAGAGAATGAATTTCACCTATTTTTTGGACTGCCCTTTTAGTAATGTGGTCTAGTTTAGGTCAAGTTTGGGGGTTTAGGCTTCATTAAGTGATACTTAAATTATTAGGAGTTAGCTTAAACAATTTATTGTAATTAATTGATTAATGGTTATAAGAGAATCCAGGTTAGCATTGTTGCTTTGCATAGATGAAAGACCATGTTTTCTAGACTTGATCTTTATAGATTATTTTTGGAGCTTGCCTTTAGCCTAAAGCACATGTTATTGCAAATTAAATCCTAAACTATAAATCTAAGGTTATTCTAAACAAATGAAAGCAGCATGTAATTTACATTATTCAAGAAAATGGAAAGCCACAACGTTAGAAGAAAGTACATAAATTTGTGGTCACTACACTAACCTGAGAAGGAATATTTATACATAAAACTTTTGAGATAAGTTACAAGTGTTCCAGGGTTGCTTTCCTGTAATTTGGACACTATCTTAAATATATAATGCATTGCAAGGGAGCAACATTAGGAAAAGAATGAAATTAAATAGTTAGCCACGACTCCCTTAACATAATCTACAAATCTGACCTCCACAATAGTACCATGTATATTCAAAACCATTCTACCTCTTCCCAGTTTAGGTTCCTACAAAGGTTTGTGATAGGTAAAGCATACCACTTAAGGGTGTCTCGCACAAAACAAGAAGAATCAAGGTAACCATGGGTGGACTCTTGAGACTAAACTCTTGTTGGGGTGGGTTCCAATTGTTCTTACAAGGTTGAGAACATTTTCTTGGCTTGGACTTTGAATGAAATCTTTTGCTTTTGTCTAGCTGTCTAGGGTCACCAATGTCATTTCCATTGCAGTAACCATGGGTGATATTCCTAGTCTTGTCTTTGTGGGATTTGATAAAATTCTTTGCATTTATAGAGTAACTAGAGTTTTTTGGGTGGACTTTTTTATGGAACATATTTAGAACCTGCATAAACAATATGAATGAACTATATAGAAAGAACTTAAATATAAATTTTTAGTTTGAATTCATGACATTTGTACTAACATTTTACCTATTGATTTTGATTAAAAAAGGGTTTTCTACTAGAAGTTAGGACTCTTCAAGGACTGGAAGTGTAAACTAGCATGTTACCTTTTGGTGCATATTATCTTATGTCTAACTAGAACCCCTTTAGTGAATTATCTCATCTTCTTAGGCTTCCTAACAAATTTTAAGTGGTGATGTAATGACCTTATTTTGATGGAGCCTCTTGTCCAATGTTTTAATTCATTCTTAATGAAAAAAAAGCCATAATTGGATTCATTATTTTTGATGAATCTTACCTAAGAATTTGAGAATAGGATGATCCTCACATTTTAGTTTTAATTTTTTATTTTTATTTCCACATTATTACATTATACTTAAGAATTTAGTTTATGAGACGAACCTTATGAAAATTCTTAGTGGTTGAAGTAGAAATAGTGGTTGTATCAACCCTAGAATTGCTAGAGCTCCTTGGAGTAATTTGGACCTTTTTGAACATCTTTCTAATAATATACATTGTTGACTTATGTGTTTGATTGACTTATGTGCAAGCACTATCTCCTCTACAAACACACGTAATTTGTGTAAGCTTTATTAGAGGAACTTAGGAGTTGTTTTGCATCTACATGCATAAGAGACTTTATCAAGTCTAGGTTGAAGTTTGTAACCTTATGTGGATCAATTTTGCCATTATCGATATTAAGTAAATATAGGATGACTAGAACTAATAGAGATGATAAACTTAAGATATGATCCTAACTAATTTATTACTTTTGATTGTTGGCGACACTGGCAATATGTACAATATTTTTTACAGCCTAATTTTAGTCCTAGGTATGATACATTTAAGGATGTAACCTTATCTCTTCTACTTCCATACATTAATCTAATTTCATTAGGAGACAAATTTTGGAATCAAGGTATTAGAAGTCAGTGTTATTATGATTGTTTTTAAACCATTGTTGTTTAGCCCTGGAGAATAGAGTCTATTCATCTTGTTCAAGCTTTTTATTGGTTTGATTGTTGTTTAGCCCATTCCCCTTAGAGGATAGTAAGTTTAGTGCAATTTGAATAATATTTTGATGTAGTGTCATTTCCACTTTGCCTATACTTTGTTTTGTATTGAATCATTAGGATGTGACATTTTTTATTAACGAAAGTGTAAATATTAACCTTCATATTCAATGTAAGCGAGTATAAAAATATCTTTTCTTATATGTTTATTACAAAATTATTTTCATAAAATAGAATATATATAAAAAATTTATTAGAAGAAATTAATTTTTCTTTATACACTAAACACTAAAAAATATTTTTTATGCATTAAACAATCGAAAATCAATTCAATTTCTTCAAATATGTTTTCTTAAGAAAGCATTTTTCAAAAATTCCATTTTCTCCTAAATCAAACGGTCCTATGTGTGTAATATAATATAAATAATTTAGGATGCATTGAAAATGATTACCGCATATAATATTGAATAAAAGAAATTACATCACATATAATTTTATTTTTAAATTTTATTTTTATATAATGTTAAAAATACAATTAATACAAGTGGCTAAAATTGATTTAACTATATTTAAATGAGAATTACCAATACGTATATACAAAGGTGTCAAAACAATGACAACATTAGATATATATTGAGGTGTTAAAAAGATAACCATATGTGATACATATATAAAAGGAATCATATCACATAAATGATTTAATATTCTTAACATCAAAATATCCTTTTGGAAAAAAGGATCATGTTTATAGTCGTGGACTAAATCTAATAATAGTTACACATCATTTTAATATATATATATATATATATATATATATATATATATATATATATAATATAAATAATTAACATGTAATACTTTTATATGTAATAAATAATTTAAGATTTTTTAACATCAAAATATCCTTTTTGGAAAAGATGATCATGAGTATGCTATGATTATAGACTAAATTTCTTACAATGATTACATATCATTTATATATTATTTTATGAGAACTTTCATATATAATATAAAATAATTTAAGATCCATTGAAAAAGGTGATTGTTAACATGTGCCATTTGTACAAAATGAGTCACATCGCATATTTAGTTTAATTTTTAGATAAAGTATAAAATTAGTACAAGTGACTAAATTTAATTTTACTTTATTTAGATAAAAATAAATATATAATTATAGGCCAAGTCACTTGCATTGATTACATATCTTCTTCATATACATTATGTATACAATATAATATAAATAATATAAAACTTATTGAAAAATATGACCACACATAATATTTGGATAAAAAGAATTACGTCACATGTAATTTTATTTTTAAAATAAATTTTTATATAATCTTAAAAATAAAATAAGTACAAATGGAAAACCTTGATTTGACTATATCTGAATGAGAATTATGATCACGTATATATATAGCAGTCAAAACAATGACCACAAGAGATACTTGCATGAGAGTAATCACATCACATGTTCAATGCCATCATATATATATTGAGCTATTAAAAAGATGACCACTTATGACACTCGTATAAAAGGAATTATATCACATAAATAATTTAAAATTTATTAATATCAAAATATCCTTTTGACAAATATGATTGTGTTTATAATCTTAGACAAAGTCTTGTAATAATTACATATCACCTTCATATATATATAATATAAATAATTAACATGTGATATATTTATATGTAATAAATAATCTAAGATTCATTGACATCAAAATATCTTTTTTGAAATAGATGATTATAAATATGTTATAATTGTGGACTAAATTTCTTATAATGTTTACATATCATTTTCATATATTATTTTATAAAAATTTTCATATACAATATAAAATAATTTAAGATCCAATGAAAAAGATGATCATTAACATGTCATATTTGTCTAAAAGGGATCGTATCACATATTTAATTCTATTTTTAATTTAATTCTTAGATAAAATAAAAATAAGCTTTTTTGTTTAGATGAGAATCAATACCATTAACATGTGATAATTGTGGATTTAGTATCTTATAATGATTACACATCATCTTCATATATTGTATATATAATATAATATAAATAATTTCAAGTTCATTAAAAAAGATAACCACATTTAATATTTGAATGAAAGGAATTACATAACATGTAATTTTATTTCTAAATTTAATTTTTACATATTCCTAAAAATAAAATTAGTACAAGTGGCTAAATTTGATTTGACTTTATTTAGTTAAGAATTACCATCACATAAATATATAGGAGGCAAAATGATAATCACATGAGATATTTGTATAAAAGTAATCACATCGCATGTTCAAAAGTATCGCATGTATATGGAGATATTAAAAAGATGACCACATGTGATATTTGTAAGAAGGAAATCATATCACATAAATAATTTAATATTTATGGATATCAAGATATCCTTTTGAAAAAAAGCACCATGTTTATAGTTGTAAATCTTATAATGATTACATGTCATTTTCATATATATATGTATATATATGTATATATATATATATATATATATATATATATATATATATATACAATATAAATAATTAACATGACATACTTTTATATGTAATAGGTAATTTAAGATTTATTGACATCAAAATATCCTTTTTGAAGAAGATGATTAGAAATATGCTATGATTGTAGACTAAATTTCTTATAATGGTTACATATCATTTTTATATATTACTTTATGAGAAATTTCATATACAATATAAAATAATTTAAGATCCATTATAAAAGATGATCGTTAACATGTAACACTTGTATAAAAGGAATCACATCATATATTTAATTCTATTTTTTAACCTAATTTTTAGATAAAGTAAAAATAGGATCAGTAAAAATGGCCAAACTTGATTTTATGTTATTTAAATCAAAATCAATACGATTAACATGTGATAATTGCGGGCTAAGTTACTTACAATGATTACACAACTTCTTCATATACATTATCTATATAATACAACATAAATAATTTAAGATTCATTAAAAAAAATATGACTGTAGGTGATATTTGAATAAAAAGAATTACATCATATATAATTTTATTTTTAATTTAAATTTTTATATATTATTAAAAATAAAATTAGTACAAGTGGCTGAACTTGATTTAACTATAATTAAATGAGAATTACCATCACGTATACATTGAGATGATAAAAATATGACCACATGTGATAATTGTATGAAAGGAATTATATCACATAAATAATTTAAGATTCATCAACATCAAAATATCCTTTTGACAAACATGACCCTTTTTTTAATCATCAACAATGTCTTGTAATAATTACACATCATCTTCATATATATGTAATATAAATAATTAACATATGATACATTTATATGTAATAAATAATTCAAGATTCATTAACATCAAAATATCCTTTTTGAAATGGATTATTGTGAATATGTTATAATTGTAGACTAAATTTCTTATATTGTTTACTTATCATTTTCATATATTATTTTATGAAAAATTTTATATACAATATAAAAATAATTTAAGATCCATTGAAAAAGATGATCATTAACATGTGATATTTGTTTAAAAGGAATCATATCATATATTTAATTCTATTTTTAATTTAATTCTTAGAAAAAGTAAAAATGACCTTTTTTGTTTATATGAGAATCAATACCATTAACATATGATAATTGTGGATTTAGTCTCTTATAATGATTACATATCACTTCATATATTGTATATATAATATAATACAAATAATTTCGAATTCATTGAAAAAGAAAACCACATTTAATCCTTGAATGAAATGAATTACATAATATGTAATTTTATTTCAAAATTTAATTTTTACGTAATCTCAAAATTGAGATTTGTATAAATGGCTAAATTTGATTTGACTTTGTTTAGATGAGAATTACCATGACAAAAATATAGAGAAGGAAAAATGATAATAACATGAGATACTTGTATAAAAATATTTAGATCGCATGTTCAAAGGCATCACAACTATATCAAGGTATTAAAAAGATGACTACTGTGATATTTATATGAAAGGAATCATATCACATAAATAATTTAAGATTCATGGACATTAAGATATCCTTTTAAAAAAGAGGACCATGTTTATAGTTGTGGAGTAAATCTTATGATTACACATCATCATCATATATATACAATATAAATAATAAATATGTGATACTTTTATATGTAATAGATAATTTAAGATTTATTAACATTAAAATATTTTTTTAAAAAAAAGATGATTGTGAATATGCTATAATTGTAGACTAAATTTCTTACAATGGTTACATATCATTTTTCATATATTATTTTATGAGAACTTTCATATATAATATAAAATAATTTAAGATCCATTAAAAAATGTGATTGTTAACATAACATATGACATTTGTATAAAAGAAATCACCTTTAAATTGAATTTTTAGATAAAGCCAAAATAAGATTAGTACAAGTGGCCAAACTTAATTTTACCTTATTTAGATCATAATCAATACAATTAACATGTGATAATTACAAGCCAAGTCACTTGCAATGATTATACAACTTCTTCATGTACATTATCTATATAATATAATATAAATAATTTAAGATTCATTGAAAATATATGACATGTGATATTTGAATAAAAAGAATTATGTGACATATAATTTTATTTTTAATTTAAATTTATATTTGATGTTATAATTAAAATTAGTACAAATGACTGAACTTAATTTAACTATAATTAAATGAGAATTACTATCACATATATATAAAAGTGTCAAAATGGTGACCACATGAGATGCTTGTATAAGAGTAATCACATCACATGTTCAATGCCATCACATAGATATTGATGTGCTAAAAAGATGACCACATGTGATACTTGCATGAAAGGAATTGTATGACATAAATAATTAAAGATTCTTCAACATCAAAATATCCTTTTAATAAATATGACCATATTTATAATCATGGACAAAGTCTTGTAATAATTAAACATCATCTTCATATATATACAACATAAATAATTAACATTTAATATATTTATATGTAATAAATAATATAAGATTCATTAATATCAAAATATCCTTTTTGAAAATGATGATTGTGAATATGCTTAATTGTAGACTAAATTTCTTATAATGATTACATATCTTTTTCATTTATTATTTTTTCAAAAATTTCATATTCAATATAAAATAATTTAAAATCTAATATAAAAAATAGTCATTAACATATGATATTTATTTAAAAAGAACCATATCATATATTTAATTCTATTTTAAATTTAATTCTTAGATGAAGTAAAAATAAGATTAATACAAGTAGTTAACTTTATTTTGTTTAGATGAGAATCAATACCATTAACAAGCGATAATTGTGGATTTAGTCTCTTACAAAAATAACACATCATCTTCAGATATTGCATATATAATATAATATAAATAATTTCAAATTCATTAAAAGAGACAATCACATTTAATATTTAAATGTAAGGAATTACATAACATATAACTTTATTTTTAAATTTAATTTTTATATAATGTCAAAAATATAATTGTACAAGTTGTTAAACTTGATTTGACTTTATTTAGATGGAAATTTCCATCAAATAAATATAAAGGAGTAAAAAAGATAATCACATGAGATTCTTATATAAAAGTAATTATATCGCATGTTCTATGCCATCACATATATATGGAGGTATTAAAAAGATGACCACATGTGATATGAAAGGAATCAAATCATATTAAATATATAATTTAAGATTCGTTGATATCAATATGTCCTTATAAAAAAAGGACCATATTTATAGTTGTAGACAAAATCTTATAATGATTAAATATCATCTTCATATATATGCAATATAAATAATTGACATGTGATACTTTTATATGTAATAAATAATTTAAGATTCAACGACATTAAAACATCCTTGTTGAAAAAAATGATCATGAAGGTGCTATAAATGTGGACTAAATTGTTTACAATGATTATATATCATTTTCATATATTGTTTTATGAGAACTTTCATATGTAGTATTAAATATGTGATCCTTAACATGTGACAGTTGCAAAAAGAAATCAAATGACATATTTAATTCTATTTTTAAATTTAATTTTTAGATAAAGTAAAAATAATATTAGTACACTAAACTAGATTTTACTTTATTTAGACAAAAATCAATACGTTTAAGATGTGATAATTATGGACCATATCGCTTATAATGATTATACATCTTCTTCATATACGTTATGTATATAATATAATATAAATAATTTACGATTCATTGAAAAATATGACGGCTTAGGAAATTTGAATAAAAAGAATTACATCACATATAAATTTATTTTTAAATTAAATTTTTGTAAAATGTTAAAAAAAACTAATACAAGTGGCAAAACTTGATTTAACTCTATTTAAATTGAGAATTACCATCCCATATATATAGAGGTGTTAAAATGATGATCAAATGAGAAACTTATATAAGAGTAATCACATCACATGTCCAATGCCATCACATATATATTGAGGTGTTCAAAAGATGACCATTTGTAATACTCGTATAAAAGGAATTTAAAATTCATTAACATCAAAATATCCTTTTAGCAAATATGACTGTGTTTATAATCTTGGATAAACTCTTGTGCTTATTACATATAATCTTTCTCTATATACAATATAAATAATTACATGTGATACTTTTATATGTAATAAATAATCTAAGATTCATTGACATCAAAATATCCTTTTTGAAAAAGATGATTGTGATTATGCTATAATTATGGACTAAATTTCTTATAATGATTACATATCAGTTACATATATTATTTTATTAAAATTTTTGTATACAATATAAAATAATTTGAGATCCATTGAAAAAGGTGATCGTTAACATGTGATACTTGTTTAAAATGAGTCACATCCAATATTTAATTCTCTTTTTAATTTAATTCTTAGATAAAGTAAAATTAAGATTAATGCAAGTAGTTAACTTTTTTTTTGTTTAGATGAGAATTGATACTATTAACATGTGATAATTGTGTATTTAGTCTTTTATAATGATTTCACATTTTCTTCATAGATTGTATAGATAATATAATATATATAATTTCATATTGATTGAAAAAGATAACCACATTTAATACTTGAAAGAAATGAATTACATAACATGAAATTTTATATTTAAATTTAATTTTTATATGGTGCTAAAAATACATTTAGTACAAGTGGTTAAACTTGATTTGACTTTATCTAGATGAGAATTACCATCATAAAAATATAGAAGAATCAAAATGATAATCATATGGGATACTTGTATAAAAGTAATCACATTGCATGTTCAACACCATTGCATGTATATGGAGATAATAAAAAGATAATCACATGTGATATTTGTATGAAAGAAGTCATATCACATAAATAATTTAAGACTCGTTGACATTAAGATATCCTTTGGAAAAGAAGGACCATGTTTATAGTGGTAGACTGAATCTTATAATGATTACACATCATCTTCACATATATACAATATAAATAATTAACATGTGATAGTTTTATATATAATAAATAATTTAAGATTCATTGATATTAAGATATCCTTTTTGAAAAAGATGATCATGAATATGATATGATTGTGGACTAAATTTTTTCAATAATTACATATCATTTTTGTATATTCTTTGATGAGAACTTTCATATAAAATAAAAAATAATTTAAGATCCATTGAAAAATGTGATTGTTAACATGTGATACTTGTATAAAAAGAATCATATCACATATTTAATTCTATTTTTAAATTTAATTTTTAGATAAAGTAAAAATAAGATTACTATTAGTGGCTAAACTTAATTTTGCTATATTTAGATGAAAATCAATACAATTCACATGTGATAATTACAGGCCAATTCACTTGCAATGATTACATATCTTCTTCATATACATTATATGTATAATGTAATATAAATCATTTAAGATTCATTGAAAAATATGACTGTATGTGAAATTTGAAGAAAAAGAATTACATCATATATAATTTTATTTTTAAAATAATTTTTTATATAATATTAGAAATAAAATTAGTACTAGTGGCTAAACT
This sequence comes from Sindora glabra, assembly GCA_020226215.1. Taxonomy (NCBI): domain Eukaryota; kingdom Viridiplantae; phylum Streptophyta; class Magnoliopsida; order Fabales; family Fabaceae; genus Sindora; species Sindora glabra. The sequence goes on from CM035228.1 coordinate 60,453,888, forward strand.
TGATTTAACTATATTTAAATGAAAATTACCATCACATATATATAAGGATGTTAAAACGTTAATCCCATAAGATACTTGTATAAGAGTAATCACATCACATGTTCAATGCCATCACATATATATTGAGGTACTAAAAAGATGACCACATGTGATATTTGCATGAAAGAAATTTTATCATGTAAATACTTTAAGATTCATTAACATCAAAATATCCTTTTAACAAACATGATTGTCTTTATAATCATGGACAAAGTCTTGATATAATTACACATCATATTCATGTATATACAATATGAATAATTAATATGTGAAACTTTTATATGTAATAAATAATTTATGATTCATTGACATCAAAATATTCTTTTTGAAAAAGATGATCATGAATATGCTATGGTTGTAGACTAAATTTCTTACAATGATTACATATCATTTTTATATATTATTATGTGAGAACTTTCATATACAATATAAAATAATTGAAGATCCATTGAAAAAGGAAATTGTTTACATGTGACACTTGTATAAAAAGAATCATATCACATATTTAATTCTATTTTTAAATTTAATTTTTAGATAAAGTAAAAATAAGATTAGTGCAAGTGGCTAAACTTGATTTTACTTTACTTAGACAAAAACCAATACAATTAACATGTAATAATTACAGGCCAAGTCGCTTGCTATGACTACATATCTTCTTCATATACATCATATGTGTAATACAAGATAAATAATTTAAGATTCATTGAAAAATATGACTGCATGTGATATTTGAATAAAAAGAATTGCTACATATATAATTTTATTTTTAAATTAAATTTTTATATATGTTAAAAAAATAGTGCAAGTGGCTAAACTTGATTTAATTATATTTAAATGGAAATTAACATCACGTATATATAAAGTTAACAAAATGATGACCAAAACAGATACTTGCATAAAACTAATCACATTACATGTTCAAGGTCACCAGATATATATTAAGATGCTAAAAAGATGATGACATGTGATATTTGAATGAAAGGATTCATATCACATGAATAATTTAATATTCGGTGACATCAAAATATCCTTTTGGAAAAAAAGACTATATTTGTAATTGTGGACTAAGTCTTATAATGATCACACCTTATCTTCATATATATTCAATATAAATAATTAACATGTGATACTTTTATTTGTAATAAATAATTTAAAATTTATTGACATCAAAATAACCATTTTGAAAAAGATGATCGTGAATATGCTATGATTGTGGACTAAACCTCTTAGAATGATTACATATCACTTTTATATATTTTTTTATGAGAACTTTCATATACAAGATAAAATAATTTAAGTTCCATTGAAAAAGGTGAATGTCAAGATGTAACTCTTGTATAAGTGGAATCACATCATATATTTAACACTATTTTTAAATTTAATTTTGAGAAAAAGTAAAAATAAGATTAATACAGGTGGCTAAACTTAATTTTACTTTATTTAGATGAAAATCAATATGATTAACATATGATAATTATGGGCCAAGTCACTTGCAAGGATTATATATCTTCTTCATATACATTATATGTATTATACAATATAAATAATTTAAGATTCAATGAAAAATATGATAGCATGTGATATTTGAATAAAAAGAATTACATCATATATAATCTTATTTTTACATTAAATTTTTATATAATGTTAAAAATAAAATTAGTACTAGTGGCTAAATTTGATTTAACTATATATAAATGAGAATTACCATTATATATATAGATGTGTCAAAACAATGAACATATGAGATATTTATATAAAAGTAATCAAATCATATGTTCAATACCATCACATATATATTGAGCTGTTAAAATAATGACCACATTTGATATTTGCATGAAAGGAATCATATCACATAAATAATTTAAGATTTATTGACATCAAAATATCCTTTTGATAAACATGACCGTGTTTATAATCCTGGACAAAGTCATTCTTTTCTCTCTTAATTTGATCTTCTAATATTTACTTTGGTAACATAGGAAGGAGGGTTATGGGTTCCCCTTGTAGTACAAAAGAATAACAATTTGAAAACTCATCATCTGTGACTCACCTATCATAGTGCCATGGTCTACTTTATAGGTATCACATAGAACTTTCTCTCTATATTTGCTAATAAAAAAAAACTCTCACTTATTTTGTCACTTTTATTTCACCACACTCATTCAGCCATTAGAGCCTACAGGGACAATTGTGCTTAAGTGTAGGTAGGCTTAACTTCTCCACTAGTTTGACACTTGCCACATTGCTACAACTTCCACCGTCAATGATTACACTACATACCTTGTTTTGGATTAGGCAGTATGTGTGGAACAAGTTCTCTCTTTGGTTATTTTCTTCCTCTATTGTTTGAATGCTGAGTGCTCTTCTAGCCACTAGGAGTTCTCCTTCTTCTACACTTTCTCCATCATCATTAGATAGCTCCTCTTCCTCCTCAGTGGTTTCTTCTTCAATCTTCCAATCACCATGGTAGTTGATGATCATGGTGCGCTTGTTTGGGCACTCGCTTGAAATACGTCCTCTCCCTTGGCACTTGAAGCACTTTATGTTATGATTTCTTGTTGGGTTAGAATCTGCTTGGTCTTTCTTAGGTTTTGACTTTTTAGCTTTCTTTAAATTGGCCTTCTTAGAATTCAAAGTAGAAGGGGTGTCTTTTTTAAAATTGTTCTTCAATAAGTTAAAAGAATTTGAATTTAAGTTCTTTTTGGCACTATTTCTTCTTTTAAGTTGTTATTCAACCTTGATGGCTTAATGTACCATCTCTTGAAGTTGTACATGGTGATTCATTGTTATAGCATCAGCTATGTCATGATTCAATCCATGCAAGAAACGAGCCATTATTGCCTCTCGATCCTCCACTATGTTGGTTCTAATCATAGCAATCTCCATTTCTTTATGGTATTCATCTACACTCCTTGGTTCTTGTATGAGCACTGCAACTTGTTATGAAGCTCTCTATGGTAATAAGATGGAATGAACCGCCTCTTCATGATTGTCTTCATCTCCTCCCATGTGGTAATTAGGCATTCTCCATATTGTACTTTCTCTTTTTGCATCTGATTCCACCAAAAAGAGCATAATCAGTAAATTCAAGAGTTGCAAGTTTTACCTTTTTCCTTTCGGAATAGTTGTGGCATGAGAAAATCTATTCAATTCGTATCTCCCATTCCAAATATGCCTCTGGATAATTTTTTCCTTGAAATGAAGGGACTTTAATTTTGATTCCTCCAAGGTCATCTTCTCTATTTCTATGCCTCCTTAGTTCTTCTCGATTAGGCCTCCTCCTTCTTGGCTGGTAATCATCAAATTCATCCTCTTCATCTCGGCTCTCTGCATCTTTATGAGATTGCTCACCTTGCCTTCGGTTGTTTTGAAGGTTCTGTTGTGCGATAACTTGATTCTCCATTTGTTCCAATCGGTCATGAATCCCTTCCAACTTTCGATCAAACAACCTTTCAAGATGGCTCACCACTCCAATTAATCCTTAGTGACCTAACCTTTTTGTCTAATTGATTCTTCACCAAAGTACAATAAGCCTCAAAGCACCTTAATGCTTCACTTTTATACTTAAGAAGATAGACATGGGTGTATCTCGTATAGTCATCGATGAACGTGAGGACATTCATGGAACCATAAATGTCAGAATGAATTAATTGTAATAGTTTCTTACTACATGATGCTTTCCCAAAAGGCTTTTTTGTTGTCTTACACATGAGACAAAATTCATAAGTTGGGAGGGTTACATTTGATATGGAACCAAGCAAACCACTTTTGACTAACTTGTTTAGCCTATCTTGCCCTACATGCCCCAATCTTGTATGCCAAATCTTTTCTTCTTCAGATTCGGTTATAAGATAACTACTTGAACTATAATTATTAGAAATTGTATTTAATATAAATAAAGCATCACATAAAGAACAAGTACATAAGATATCATTACCGAAATGAATATTAAGTACATCACCATAGAAATCCAAGCAAAATCCAAAACGCAATAAACATGTTACAGAACCAAGTATCTACTAATCATAGGTACATATAAACAATCTATAAGAACGAACTTCTTTGAATTGTTTATAGGAACTTTACAAGTCCTTATCCTTTCCACTTCCAATTTTGCATTACTTCCCACATAAACAAACTTTGTCCCTTAAGAAATCTTGTTACATGTCAAGATATCCTTTTTAAAAAAAAGGACCACACTTATAGTTGAGGACTAACTCCTATAATTATTAAACATTATCTTCATATATATACAAAATAAATAATTAACATGTGATGCTTTTATATGTTATAAATAATTTAAGATTCATAGACATCAAAATATCCTTTTTGAGAAAGATGATCGTGAATATGCTATGATTGTGGACTTAATTTCTTACAATAATTACATATCATTTTTATATATTATTTTATAAGTATATTTGTATATAATATAAAATAATTTAAGATCTATTGAAAATGATGATCATTAACATGTTGCATTTGTATAAAATGACTCATACCACTTATTTAATTTTATTTTTAAATTCAATTTTTATATAAAGTAAAAATAAGATTAGTATAAGTAGCTACACTTGATTTTACTTTATTTAGATAAAAATCAATATGATTAACATGTGATAATTACAGACCAAATCACTTACAATGATTAAAAATCTTCTTCATATACATTTTATGTATAATATAATATAAATAATTTAACATTTATTAAAAAATATGATCACATGTGATATTGGGATAAAAAGAATTATAGCATATATAATTTTATTTTTAAATTTAATTTTTCTATAATGTTAAAAATAAAATTAGTACAAGTGTCTAAATTTGATATTTAAATGAGAATTACCATCACGTATATATAGATGTGTCAAAACGATGACTAAATGAGATACTTGTATAAAAGCATTCACATCACATATTCAATGCCATCACATATATATTGAGGTTCTATAAAGATGATCACATGTGATACTTGTAAGAAAGGAATTATATCATATAAATAATTTAAGATTCATTAACATCGAAATATCCTTTTAACAAACATGATCATGTTTATAATAGTGGACAAAGTCTTATAATTATAAGACATAATCTTCAAATATATACAATATAAATAATTATCAAGTGAAAGTTTTATATGTAATAAATAATTTAAGATTTATTGATGTCAAAATATCTTTTTCAAAAAAGATGATTGTGAATATGCTATAATTGTAGACTAAGAAATGATTGTATATCATTTTCATATATTATTTTATGAAAAATTTCATATACAATATAAAATAATTTAAGATCCATTGAAAAAGATAATCATTAACATGTTATATTTGTTTAAAAGGGATCACATCCTATATTTAATTCTATTTTAAATTTAATTCCTAGAAAAAGTAAAAATAAAATTAGTACAACTAGTTAACTTTATTTTGTTTAGAAGAGAAGCAATACCATTAACATGTGATAGTTGTGGATTTAGTCTCTTACAATGATTACACTTCATCTTTATATATTGTATATATAATATAGTATAAATAATTTAAGATTCATTGAAAAAGATAAGCATATTTTATACTTGAATGAAACAAATTACATAACATGTAATTTTATTTTTATATAATGTTTAAAATAAAATTAGTACAAGTGGCTAAACTTGATTTCACTTTATTTAGATAAGAATTACCTTAACATAAATATAATGGAGTCAAAATGATAATCACAAGAGATACTTGTACAAAAGTAATTACATCGCATGTTCAATATCATCGCATATATATGGAAGCATTAAAAAAAAATCACATGTGATATTTGTATGAAAGAAATCATAACACATAAATAGCTTAAGATTTGTTAACATCAAGATATCCTTTTGAAAAAAAGGACCACATTTAATGTTGTGGACTGAAAAGAGAAGAAACACCACTAGGCAAAGCATTGTTAGCAAAATGATCAATCAATTCATCATGAGGACTTTCTTTGCACAAAAGTAGATACATAGGCTGAGAGGCCAATAAAGCTTTTCTCACTTCTTTTTCTCTCACAAACAAATTTTCTCTCCTTTCACACTCACTTTTCTCTTCACTTTTCTTTTCACTCTCTTCTCTCTCACTTGCAAGTGTCCTCACTTTTTCCCCTTTCTTTTTAAGTTTGCCCTCAAACTCACTCTTTTTCTTTTCAATTTTTCTCTCTTCTTTTCTCTCTTGCTCTCTTTTCAACCTCATAATTGTTTGATCCTCACAAACTTGCCTAGGAGTCATGGGTACTAAAGTGATTTTGCATCCTTTATGTGCAAATGTGAACTTGTTGGAATGACCATCATGAATAGCTTTCTTGTCAAACTGCCATGGTCTTCCCAAGAGGATATGACTTGCTTCCATAGGCACTACATCACATAAGACTTCATCCTTATACTTGCCAATAGAGAAAGCAATCAAAACCTTTCTATCAACAACCAACTCCCCTTCATCACTCAACCATTGTAGCTTATAGGGCTTGGGATGAGGAGTAGTAGTAAGACACAATTTCTCAACAAGCCTAACACTAGCAACATTGGTACAACTACCACCATCAACAATAAGAGAACAAACCTTCCCAAGTACCAAGCATCTTGAATGGAAGATATTTTCTCTTTGTGTAGTGTCATCCTCCTTGGCCAAACTACCCAAGAGACGCCTCACCACAAGTAAATCTCCCTCATGACAGAAAGCCTCACACTCACTATCTTCATCACTTGTAGCATGTGATGATGGAGATGAACTCTCACTTGAGATCTCACCATTCTCTCTCAAAATCATGGTCTTCTTGTTAGGACATTGGGATGCAATGTGACCTTTTCCAAGGCATTTGAAGCATTTGATTTCCCTATGCCGAGAAGTAGAAGAAGCAGAAGCATTAGTAGAATTAAAAGAAGTTTTAGATGAGGGTTTACCACCTTGGACAGCCACATCCTTAGTTGAAGTTCCCTCCTTCTTCACTCCTTCCTTCCATCCTTTTGAGTTGTAGAAAGAGGTATTTTTCTTCAAAGTCCCCTTTCTTTTGAGTTGTGCTTCTACTTTGATTGCTTGGTGAACGAAATCTTCAAGTTCTACATAGGGATGAAGTTCCACTATGTCACGGATATCATGGTTCAACCCATTCAAGAAACGGGCCATTGTTGCTTCTCTTTCTTCAACTACATTGGCTCTTATCATTACAACTTCCATTTCCTTGTAATAGTCATCAATACTTCTCCCACCTTGTCTCAAACCTTGAAGCTTTGTATGAAGCTCCCTATTGTAGTATGTAGGAACAAATCTCTTGCGCATTAGGTTCTTCATTTCGTTCCATGTGACTACGGGTTCCTCATTATATCTCCTTCGCTCCTTTTGAATTTGATCCCACCACACTAAGGCATAGTCATGGAACTCTAGGGAAGCTACCTTCACTTTCTTTTCCTCACTATAGTCATGGCATGAGAATACTTGCTCTATCTTCAACTCCCACTCTAAGTATGCTTCAACATCATTCCTTCCATGAAAACTAGGAATCTTTATTTTAACTCCACCAATCCTCTCATTTTCTCTCACTCTTCCATCTCCTTCTCTCCTCCTCCTATCATTCCTCCTCTCTCTGTCATCTCTCCTTTCTCTTCTTCTATCATACCCCCTCTCTTCATCATCCCTTCTATTATATCTCCTATCTCTCCTCCTATCATATCTCATCTCTTCATCATCTCTAGGAGAACTACTAGAATCTTCATGGGCATGTGGAGAATGGTCACGGGCTTGCCTTCTTGCATTATTTGCCATGGTTTCTTGAATATTTCTTATGGTTTCATTCTGCCTCTCAAACATTCTTTCAAATCTTTCTGCAAGTCCTTCAATTTGTCTTCTAACAGCCAAGGACTTAGGTGAGGGAGGAGTGCTTTCACTACTTGATCCACCTTGATGAGACATGTCTACAAAACAAAAATATTAATGAAATAAAAGGTCCTCTCCACTCGCTAAGTGTTTCACTCAAAAGATGTTCACTCGTGTTTCACTCAAAATTGGCTTTTGTGTAAGGATTTCTCTCTTGCCTTTTTCCTCTCAAGTGCTCTCAAGAGTTCTTAAGGAAGTCAACCTCCAATCCACACAATCAACCACCACCAAGTGACAATCAGCAAGACACAAGTGAAGCCAACAAAAGAAAACTCTAAGACAAAACTAAGGAAGCCAACAAAGACAATTACGAAAAACTAAACAAGGAATAAGCACACTAAGGAAAACAGAATGCAAACAAGACAAGAATGGAGAAATTAGAGAAGATTATGTAATGTTAAATAATAGCTAAGTTGTTCTCAAAAATTTCTGGTATTGAATAAATCAAAAACTAAGCAAAAGCAAGCTGAAAGTTGCAAGAAAGTGGCATTGAAGAAGCACTTTTGTGTGCTGCAAAAAAAATTTTTTTGCCTCTTTTTTTTTTCATTTTTTTTTTGCTGCAGATTTTTTTTTCTTCTTCTTTTTTTTTTTTCACAATAGTTGTACCCTTTTTTAAATTGAATCACACAATTTTCAATTAGCCACTATTGATAAACTTGCAAGAACAAGCAAAAATATGGAATGTTCATTTTTGAGACAGCAAATAAATTCAATCCAATTGAACCAGAATTTTGGAAAGAAGTAGTAAACAAGGAATTAGAATTGATTGTATTCACAATTCCCTTTAAATCAAGCTATTATTTAACACCAAACACCAAACTAACAAAATTTCACAAGATTGGACAGATTCAGACTCAAGAACATGTGATGAACACGAAGAACACAAGTGCAGAAAACTAATAATTGTTTATGAATTTAACAATTCTAATTACCAAGAAACAAGAATCCAGCAATAAAACAATTGTTGCATCAAGATTTAAGAAAGATTGTACCAAAAAATGATGCAACCCTAACTGTGTGAACAGTGACGGCGTGAATAGTTCGGACGCGTAAACAGTACCGATTTGCAGAAACCAGAACGATGAACAGTGCACGACAGTAACGATGAACAGTACGTATGAACAGTACCTCGAATCCAATTCCAACCAGGCTCTAATACTAATTGATGAAATAAGACGGATCTTGAATTGGATTTGAAACAACAAAAACAGAAAAAGATGGAGGATGGGCGCCACAATCACGGATTGATAAGCCGAAGGAAAGATCGCCACAAGAGAAGGCCTCTTGATAAGATCAAGGATAATTGGCTCACTCAAGAACCTAAGAGTCACAAGCTCTCAAATCTCAAATTGTATTCAAAACTGAATAAAAATGTGTTTACAAGAGCTTATATATGACCAGCCCCCATAAGCAAACCCTAATGGGCCTTGTACACTAATAAGCCCAATTCTAAGTGACCTAAATAAAATAACAAGTCTTCATGCCAAAATAAATCTAAAAACAAGTCTCGACCCATAAAGCCCATTTATTACAAAAATGCTAAACTAACTAAATACTAATGGATTCATTGGAGCCCAAGTCTTCCAAATACACGCAATTGAGCATCTTGGACTCTTCCGACTCCAAATTGGGCCTTCTTTCAAATATGGCAGCAACCATCTTCTCTAGATCTTCATTAATTCTCTTTGCCTTTGCTCTTGTCATCGGTCCTTGAAGCTCTTCCAATGCCTTCAGACCTTTGTCTTCCATGGGCCTTCTTAGATTCTCATCACTTCAAGTGCCAAGGAAGAGGCTATATTTCAAGCGAGTGCCCCAACAAACGCACCATGATCATCAACCACCGTGGTGATTGGGAGACTGAAGAAGAAACCACTGAGGAGGAAGATGAGCTGTTAGATGATGATGGAGAAAGTGCAGAAGAAGGAGAACTCCTAGTGGCTAGAAGAGCACTCAGTATTTAAACAATGGAAGAAGAGAACAACCAAAGAGAGAGTGAGAATAAGAAAGAAAATCAAAAGGCAAAAAGTAAAAATAAAAATGAGAAAAAGCCAGAAAAAGTGAGTCAATTAAGAGAGAAGAAAGAAAGAAAAGAAAAATTGAGAGGAAATGGAGAGAATGAGGAAAAAGGAGAGAAGAGCTTGCTAGTGGCAAAAAAGAGTGAGATTAAACAAGTTTTGTTTTCTCAACAAAACCTCCTAGTACTTGTACAAAGAGGCTATGTTCAACACTAATGACTCAACTTTTGTGTTGCCTAGTGTTATTTTGTCCATTTTGCAAGAATATAAAGCCCTCAAACATGTGAAGAGCCAAAGCAAGTTGAACCATAGACATTCTAAATGGATTGAATTCAGTGAGTTATTTCCTTGTGTGATTAAACATAAGAGTGGTAAAGAAAATATTATTGCTAATGCTTTATCACAAAGGTATGTTCTTCTTTCCATATTAGATGTTAAGATTCTCGGTTTGGAATTTATTAAATATTTTTGTGCTAATGATGTTGATTTTCATAAGGCCTTTTGTCATTATAAACCAGATGTTGGTTAGAACAAATTTTTGTTGCATGATGGCTTCTTATTTCACATTGACAAATTTTGCATCCCAAATTATTCGTTGCATGTGACATTGTTGAAAGAAATGAATTTTAAAAGTCTTATGGGACGTTTTAGCATTGCAAAGTTGATGAGAATCAAAGAAGGCCTGTTGAAGACAAAGGCTTGAAGACATTGGAAGAGCTTCAAGGACCAATGACAAGAGCAAAGGCAAAGAGGATTAATGAAGATTTAGAAAAGATGGTTGCTGCCATATTTGAAAGAAGGCCCAATTTGGAGTTAGAAGAGTCCAAGATGCTCAATCGCATGTATTTGGAAGACTTGGGCTCCAATGAATCCAATAGCATTTAATTAGTTTAGTACTTTTGTAATAAATGAGCCATATGAGCCGAGACTTGTTTTTAGATTTATTTTGGCATGAAAACTTGTTATTTTATTTGGGTTACTTAGAATTGGGCTTGTTAGTGTACAAGACCCATTAGGGTTTGCTTATGGGGGTTGGTCATATATAAGCTCTTGTAAACATATTTTTATTAAGTTTTTAAATACAATTTGAGAGCTTGTGACTCTTAGGTTCTTGAGTGAGCCAATTATCCTTAATCTTATCAAGAGGCCTCCTCTTGTGGCGATCTTACCTTCGGCTTATCAATCCGTGATTGTGGCACCCATCCTCCATCTTTTTTTTGCTTTTGTTGTTTCAAATCCAATTCAAGATCTGTCTTATTTCATCAATTGGTATCAGAGCTTTGGTTGGAATTGCATTTGAGGTACTGTTCATCGATACTATTCACCCGTACTGTTCGCGCGCTGTTCATCGTTTCTATTTTTGCAAATCGGCACTGTTCACGAGTCCGTACTATTCACGCGGCCACTATTCACATAGTTAGGGTTTCATCTTTTTTGGTACAATCTTTCATTGATGAAATAAGACGGATCTTGAATTGGATTTGAAACAATAAAAATGGAAAAAGATGAAGGATGGGCGCCACAATCACGGATTGATAAGTCAGAATAACGATCGCCACAAGAGGAGGCCTCTTGATAAGATCAAGGATAATTGGCTCACTCAAGAACCTAAGAGTCACAAGCTCTCAAATCTCAAATTGTATTTAAAAACTTAATAAAAATATGTTTACAAGAGCTTATATATGACCAACCTCCATAAGCAAACCCTAATGGGCCTTGTACACTAACAAGCCCAATTCTAAGTAACCCAAATAAAATAACAAGTTTTCATGCCAAAATAAATCTAAAAACAAGTCTCGGCCCATATGGCCCATTTATTACAAAAGTACTAAACTAATTAAATGCTATTGGATTCATTGGAGCCCAAGTCTTCCAAATACATGCGATTGAGCATCTTGGACTCTTCTAACTCCAAATTGGGCCTTCTTTCAAATATGGCAGCAACCATCTTTTCTAAATCTTCATTAATCCTCTTTGCCTTTGCTCTTGTCATTGGTCCTTGAAGCTCTTCCAATGTCTTCAAGCCTTTGTCTTCAACAGGCCTTCTTTCATCAAAAGTATTTGCTGTTTTGAATGAATATTTTGATTAGCCTAAAATGCACATGGAGGTTGAGAAATTTATGAGAAAAGGCATTGCATGTTATAATGTAAATTTTAAATTAAATCCCTATGAATTGTACACTCCCCTCCATATTCCAAATAACATGGGAAGATATTTCTATAAATTTTATTTTAGGATTGCCTAGGTCTACGAGGGGAAGATTTATGAACCATGCCAATAAAGGAAGCAAGCAAATAATTTTTGAGCTTGGAGACTTGATCTGGTTACATCTAAGAAAAGAGAGATTTCTTGTGAAAAGAAAATCTAAACTCATGCCTAAAGGAGATGAACCTTTTCTTGTTCTTGAGAGAATTAATAATAATGCTTACAAGTTTGAATTGTCTAGTAAGTATGGAGTTACTACCTTCAATGTTTTTAATCTTTCTCCTTATTTTGATGCAAATTTTGAAAAGTCGAGGATGACTCCTTTTCAAGAGGGGGAGGATGATATGAACCAGTCCAACACTTTGTATAATCAAGCCCAAGTAGAAAAGGACTTAATTTTAAGTGAAGGCCTAATGACAAGAGGAAGGCTCAAAAGAATACAAGAACCAATTGAAGCCCATGTAAATGGGATTCTGGCCCAAGGAGCCCGAGTAGATAAAACAAATAGAGTTGAAGTGCTGCTCATCCAAGCCCAAGAAATCTGAAGATAGTTGAAGTGCAATGAATCTGGACACATTTTCCTAATATAGAGCGTAATAAATTAGGAGATAATTTCCTATTATGGACTTCAACGAATCTAGACACATTTTCCCAATATGGAGCATGACAAATCGGGAGATAATCTCCTAATTCAGAGTGCAACGAACTTGGACATATTTTCCTAATATGGAGTGCAATGAACTTGAACATATTTCTAATATGGAGTGTAGTAAATCCGGAGACATTTTCCTAATCGGGATTGTAACAAATAAGGAAAATCTAAGAATAATTTTTATTTTTAATTTAGTAATAGTCAAACTATGTATTTATGGCATTTACTATTTTCCTAAGACTAGTATAAATAGGAGACAATGTAACTCAGAATGAGGCAGTTCATGAATAATACACAAATTTGAGTGTTTCTTCTCCAAAGTGTGAGAATATTATCTTCTTTTGCTCTTGTGAAACCTTACTTTGTCAATCTTCCCTTATAAGATTGGTGATTCAAATTCATAAAAGCCCCCAATTTGTGCTTCAACTCAGGTGCGTTGTTGTGTGGATTGGTCAATTCGTGTTCGTGGTTGGACAAGTGGTCTAAGTAGCAGGTCACGTTCCTTATAGTGTTAGTTGGCTGCTTGCATTTGTCAGGTCATCAAACCACCCAAGTCAGAGCTTATCACTCCCAATTTCCTTCCTCATTTCTGGAGTGTGGCGCTTATATTATTCTTTTACATTATTTTTTATTTACTTTATTTGCCTACATCGTGAAGATCGGGACACCCCTATGGAATTCCCTATCACCAGTCTTCTCTGAAAACAAGTTTATAAAAATAGCAGAACACTATACATATTATTAGTAATAGTTATATAAGAGAATCATTGGAAATAAATAGTTTCTTATATCGATAGTTTAAATCAATTTCAATTCATACTCTTTTCAACTATGAGTAGCTTATCAAGGCTTTCAACTATGGTAATTAACATTTCCAATATCAAATCATTCCAAACTCATCAAAACTCAATTTTACAAGCATGCATGAAAATTTGATACATTATCACTTCATCCACAATAACCTTTCAAAGAATATTATACAATAAGGTTCCAACAATACACCATTTCAAAATAAATAACATAAATCAATTTCCTCATCATAGTATCATTACAGTACCATTCTATATTACTATAACTCAAAAGAAATTTTTAAGGTGTTTGTCCTAAAAGTACCTAGCGCTTTAACATATATATGGAATTAAAATGCAAAGAAAATGAAACATAATTAATAAATTAATAAAATTAATAATTTAAAAGTATAGAGGAGGTTGGAAAATATATAAAAATGTAGAAATACACATTATCTACTTACAAAATTGTCAATATGCTCAAGCTTGACTTCTTCCTATTTTACAAACAACTAGTGCCACTAGGAAGTTCTCCTTGGCCTTATGCAAGCAATCAAATAGCAATCAAACAACAATTTAAATACAAACCAACACCAATTTGCAACATTGAGCTCCCTATTACATTAACTCTAAATTTCACATTCTAAGTATAGTAATGAATCTTGGGATTACCTATTGGGCAAAAGAAAGGAGTTTTCAAAGCTTGCTATCAAAAATCTCAAAAAATCGTAACTAACAAGAAAATCCTAAATGATAAAAATAGTAATGAGAAACAGGGAGAAAGTGGAAGAAAATGCGTGGAAATGTGAAGAAAAAGAGTTATTTCACATGGTTAGAAGTGGAAAATGAAGAAGAAGAGAAAAGCTACGAAGAGAGGGTTTTTGGTGTGTCTGTATCATTCTAGTTCTATTTTAGGTAGGAAGGGTTTTCTAGGTCACTAGGTCACGGGTTATTAGGTTTGGGTCACAGTTTCAACACCTTATTTATGTTTTTGTCATTTCTATCGTTTAAGTAAATGGTCATTTCTATTTGTCATTTTGCTCTCCATTTACTTAAGACATAAATGTAAATAAGGAAATACACCCTATTTGCATTAAAAAAATCAAAACGCCAAAGAATTAAAATCTAGATTTTAGGTTCTAGTTCAAGATATTGAATTTTTAAAAATTTTAAAAGTAATAGTTTCTCAAAATGGTAATTTTAAGTTCCTAAAAATTCATTAAAAATTACTGTTTGATATAAATTTACAAGGAGAATAAATATTGGAATTTTTATTTTTCAAATAGTACATATTTCATATAACCCTCTAAGAGAGGTATCCTAGACTTAAATTTTTTTTTTTGAATTCTAATAGATTCAACTTTATTTGTGGAGTTAAGCCAAAAAAATAGTAAAAATCAAATTAAATTCTTTCAATAAGTTGGAAAAGAAATAGTTTAAGCCCATTTGAGATAATCCCGAGTTTATATCAAAACTATCTAGTTATATGTTATACTATAACAATTTTATATTACTTATTAACGGTGAGGCCGTTACATTCTTCCTTTTTTAAAGAAATTCATCCTCAAATTTTTTAAGACAATTACTAACCTTAATAGTTGAAAAGATGTGGATATCTAGTATATCTAGCACACATGACTTCTTCGGATTCCCATGTTGCTTCTTCTTTTAAATGGTTTTGCCAAATCACCTTTACTAATGCCTATCCACAATGGCCATTAGCTTTTCTTCATAAGATAAATTTTTATTTATTTGAATTGATTGAGGTTACAACATATATGAAGGGTCAGGCAAGTATTTCTAAAGCTTGGAAACATAGAATATTGGATGCATACTAGCAAGCTATGGTTAAAGTGCTAATCGATATGCAACTGCACCTACTCACTCAAGAATCGCAAAAGGACTTATGTACCTCAAATCAAGCTTTCCTTTCTTTCCAAATCTCATCACACCTTTCATAAGAGAAACTCGAAGGAACACATGATCACTAATAGCAAACTCTAGGTCCCTTCTTTGATGGTCGACTTAAGCTTTCTGTCTGCTTTGTGTTGCTAACAATCTTTCTCTTATTAAATATGTTTTCTCCATAGAGTCTTGTGCCAATTCCGATCCTAGGAGTTTAGCTTCACCAACCTCAAACCATCCAATTAGTGACCTACAATCCTTTCCATACAATGTGTCAAAAGGAGCTATTTGAATGCTTGCTTGCTAGCTATTATTGTAGGCAAACTTACTTAAAGGTAAGTAGTGATCCCAATTCTCTCCAAAGTCTAGAACATAATCTATTAGCATGTCTTCCAATGTTTGAATGATTCTTTCTATTTGTCTATCTCTTTGAAGATGAAATGCGGTGTTGAGGTCCACTTTAGTCCCCAAGACTTCTTGAAAAGCTCTCCAAAAATAAGCTGTGAATTGCAATCCATGATCAAATATAATGGATATTAGCACTCCATGAAGTCTAACAATCTCATTGTAAGACACTAAATCCACAATTATCATATATTAATGGTAATGATTCTCATCTAAATAAAATAAGGTTAACTACTTGTACTAATCTTATTTTTACTTTATCTAAAAATTAATTTTAAAATAGAATTAAATATGTGATGTGATTCTTTTTAAACAAGTATCACATGTTATTGATCATCTTTTTCAATGGATCAAGAATTATTTTATATTGTATATGAAAATTTTCACAAAATAATAGATAAAAATTATATGTAATCATTATAAGATATTTAGCCCACAATTATAACATATTCACAATCATTTTTTTTTAAAAGGATTGATGTTAAAGAATCTTAGATTAAATACTACATATAAAGATATCACATGTTAATGATTCATATTGTTTATATATGAAGATGATGTGTAATTGTTACAACACTTTGTCCATAATTATAAACATGGTCATGTTTATCAAAAAGATATTTTGATGTCAATGAATCTTAAATTATTTATATAATATTAATTCCTTTTATACAAGTGTCACTTGTGATCATCTTTTTAACACCCCAATATATATGTGATGGCAATGAATATGTGATGTGATTACTCTTATATAAGTATCTCATGTGATCATCATTTTGACATCCATATATATATGGGATGGTGACTCTCATTTAAATATAGTTAAATCAAAGTTAGCGACATGTACTAATTTTATCTTTAACATTATATAAAAATTAAATTTAAAAATAAAATTATATGTGATATAATTCAATTTATTCAAATATCATATGTGGTCATATTTTTCAATGAATCTTAAATTATTTATATTCCATTATACACATAATATATATAAAGAAGATGTGTAATAATTGCAGGCAACTTGGTCCATAATTATCACATGTTTAATCATATTAATTTTTTGTCTAAATAAAGTAAAATCAAGTTTAGTAACTTGTACTAATTTTATTTTTAATTTATCTAAAAATAAAATTTAAAAATAAAATTCAATATTAGATGTGATTTCTTTTATACAAGTATCACATATTAACGATCACTTTTTTTAATAGATTTTAAATTATTTTATGTTGCATACAAAAGTTCACATAAAATAATATATAAAAATGATATGTAGCCATTTTAAGAAATTTAGTCCTGATGAGACTCTAAGAAGGCCCATGGAAGACAAAGGCTTGAAGGTATTGAAAGAGCTTCAAGGACCAATGACAAGAGCAAAGGCAAAGAGAATTAAGGAAGATTTAGAGAAGATGGTTGCTTCTATATTTGAAAGAAGGCCCAATTTGGAGTTAGAAGAGTCCAAGATGCTCAATTGCGTGTATTTAGAAGACTTGGGCTCCAATGAATCCATTAGCATTTAGTTAGTTTAGCATTTTTGTAATAAATGGGCCTTATGGGCCGAGACTTGTTTTTTAGATTTATTTTGACATGAATACTTGCTATTTTATTTGGATCACTTAGAATTGGACTTGTTAGTGTACAAGGCCCATTAGGGTTTGCTTATGGGGGCTGGTCATATATAAGCTCTTGTAAATAGATTTTTATTCAATTTTGAATACAATTTGAGATTGAAAGCTTGTGACTCTTAGATTCTTGAGTGAGCCAATTATTTTTTATCTTATCAAGAGGCCTTTTCTTGTGGCGATCTTTCCTTCGGCTTATCAATCAATGATTGTGGTGCCCATTCTCCATCTTTTTCTATTTTTTGTTATTCAAGATTCGTATTATTTCATCAATTGGTATCATGAGCTTTTATTGGAGTTGGATTTGAGATACTGTTCGCGCGCATCGTTCACCATCACTGTTTCACCCGATACTGTTCATCGTGCATTGTTTATCATGACTGATCACCGCGCGATATCGTTCACGATTTTCTGCTTGTGGTGCTGTTCATCCAGTTTTTTATTTTTGCAACATTGTTCACGCTGTCGCTGTTCACACAACTAGGGTTTCATCATTTCTTGATACAATATTTCCTTAATTTTGTTGCATCACTTGTTTTATTGTTGGATTCCTATTTCTTGATGATTAGAATGGCTAAATTCATAATCAATTTTTAAGTTTCTGCAATTGTGTTCTTCGTGTTCATCAATTGTTCATCATATGTTCTTGATTTGAATCTATCCAATCTTCTAAAATTATGTCTGTTTGGTGTTAAATAATAGCTTGATTTGAAGGGAATTGTGAATATTGATGAAATATACGAATCTTGAATTGGATTTCAAACAATAAAAAAAAGAAAAAGATGGAGGATGGGCGCCACAATCACGGATTGATAAGTCGAAGGAAAGATCACCACAAGAGGAGGCCTCTTGATAAGATCAAAGATAATTGGCTCACTCAAGAACCTAAAAGTCACAAGCTCTCAATCTCAAATTGTATTCAAAACTGAATAAAATTCTGTTCACAAGAGCTTATATATGATCAGCCCCCATAAGTAAACCCTAATAGGCCTTTTATACTAATAAGCCCAATTCTAATTGACCTAAATAAAATAACAAGTGTTCATGCCAAAATAAATCTAAAAACAAGTCTCAGCCCATATGACCCATTTATTACAAAAATACTAAACTAACTAAATGCTAATGGATTTATTGGAGCCCTAGTCTTCCAAATACACGCAACTAAGCATCTTGGACTCTTCTAGCTCCAAATTGTGCCTTTTCTCAAATAAGGCAGCAATCATCTTCTCTAGGTCTCCCTTCATCCTCTTTGCCAAACCCTTGACATTGATCCTTGAAGCCCTTCCAACACCTTTAGTCCATTGTCTTCAATAGGCTTTCTTTGATTTTCATCAATCCCTCCTTCTTCAAGAGAATTCGCCCTCGAATTTGAATCTTCAAAACCTACATCAATAGGGGAAAGATTAGAAACACCAAAATTAGCACTCATATCAAACTCACCATGAGAATTCAAAATTAGGAAAACAATTATTGTCTCTTCAAGACTTGAAATGAACCATCTCCTCTTAGATATAGCCATGGGGGGCACCACCTTTTCCATTCATATCATCAATATGCAATCACTCGGATCAAATACAAAATAAGAGTCATCAATCTCATGCAAGCCTATAAAATTACCAATAGCAACAAGTTTATCAAAGAAAGCAGGTAAAACATGATTCTTCAAAAGCTTTGCACAAAAGTTAATGAAATCAAGAGAGCTTTCAATTTTAGCAACAAATTGATGTGGTGAACATTTTCCAATTTTCTTTCCTTCATTCATCTCTATTGCTATGCCACATACAATATCATCCACAATTATAATACTTCTCATACAACATGAACCTTTCTTAAAATTAACATGCAACTTCTCATTCTTCAAAATTTGCAAGACACATTTCAAAAGTTTATTATGCTCAACTATTATTTTACTATCCACAAGAATGTCATCAAGAAGTGGCAAGTAATCTTTCCAATTCTTTAATTCCTCAAACAGCAACAAGATCCCACCTTTAAACTCATGAAAACAATGGAAATAAACATAAGAAAATTTATCAATGAAAACATTTATAACATGATTCATTAAACTCAAGGAAGTACTTGGTGCATTAGACAAACCAAGTATCATAGCCAACCATTCATATAAACCATGCTTTGTTTTGAAGATGTTTTTCCATGCATTCCTTATTCCAAAGCAAAGTGCATAAAATCCTCCGATCAAACCATGCTTGGAAAACACACAAGGATCCAGCAACACATAAAGCATAATATCAATAGTACCTTTAATATAAAAATGTTTTATCAATTCATATCCATAGGCTTCTTTACCAAACAAATTTCTTAGAGAACTCTTGGGCACACACATGTTGTTCTTCCCACACAAAAATTTATCATGAATAAAATTGTCTCTAAAAACCATTTCCTCACAAGCATCAACATTTGAAACACCTTCACTAGATAAAGTAGCAAAATCAACTAAAGGAATAACAACATCAAGTAAAGAACTAGGAAAATCATAATCATTTGCATGCAAATTTCTAATGTTTTCAACACCCAAAAAATTTTTATGCAAAGAAGAGATAAGAGTGTACCTCCAAGACAACATATTAACCATGACAATAATGTTACCTTGTTCTAATTGGAGCATTTTCCTTCTCAAACCTGATAACTCTTTGGAAGATTATCTTGGATGCACTTCTTGAGATTCTTTCAAAAACACATCTCCAAATTCCTGCAAAAGAGAAGAAACACCACTAGGCAAAGCACTGTTAGAAAATGATCAATTAATTCATCATGAGGAATTTCTTTACACAAAAGTAGATACATAGGCGGATTGGCCAACAAAGCTTTCCTCACTTCTTTTTCTCTCCTTTTACACTCACTTTTCTTTTCACTCTTTTCTTTTCCACTTGTAAATGTCCTCACTTTTTCTCCTTTCTTTTTAAGTTTGCCCTCAAACTCACTCTTTTTCTATTCAATTTTTCTCTCATCTTTTCTCTCTTGCTCTCTTTTCAACCTCATAATTGTTTGATCCTCACAAACTTGACTAGGAGTCATGGGTACTAAAGTGATTTTGCACCCTCTATGTACAAAGGTGAACTTGTTGGAATGACCATCATGAATAGCTTTCTTGTCAAACTGTCATGGTCTTCCCAAGAGGATATGACTTGCTTCCATTGGCACTACATTACACAAGACTTCATCCTTATACTTTCCAATAGAAAAAGTAATCACTCAACCATTGTAGCTTATAGGGCTTGGGATAAGGAGTAGTAGTAAGACACAATTTCTCAACAAGCCTAACACTAGCCACATTGGTACAACTACCACCATCAACAATAAGAGAACAAACCTTTCCAAGTACCAAGCATCTTGAATGAAAGATATTTTCTCTTTGTGTAGTGTCATCCTCCTTGGCCAAACTACCCAAGAGACGCCTCACCATTAGCAAATCTCCCTCATGACAAAAAGCCTCACACTCACTATCTTCTTCACTTGTAGCATGTGATGATGGAGATGAACTCTCACTTGAAATCTCACCATTCTCTCTCAAAATCATGGTCTTCTTGTTCGGACATTGGGATGCAATGTGACCTTTTCCAAGGCATTTAAAGCATTTGATTTCCCTATGCCGAGAAGTAGAAGAAGCAGAAGCATTAGTAGAATTAAAAGAAGTTTTAGATGAGGATTTACCACCTTAGACAGCCACATCCTTAGTTAAAGTTCTCTCTTTCTTCACTCCTTCCTTCCATCCTTTTGAGTTGTAGGAAGAGGTGCCTTTCTTCAAAGTCTCCTTTCTTTTGAGTTGTGCTTCTACTTTGATAGCTTGGTGAATCAAATCTTCAAGTTCTATATAGGGATGGAGTTCCACTATGTCACGGATATCATGGTTCAACCCATTCAAGAAACAAGCCATTGTTGCTTCTCTTTCTTCAACTACATTGACTCTTATCATTGCAACTTCCATTTCTTTGTAATAGTCATCAACACTTCTCCCACCTTGCCTCAAACCTTGAAGCTTTGTATAAAGCTCCTTATTGTAGTATGTAGGAACAAATCTCTTGCGCATTAGGTTCTTCATTTCATTCCATGTGACTACGGGTTCCTCATCATATCTCCTTCGCTCCCTTTTAATTTGATCCCACCACACCAAGGCATAGTCATAGAACTCTAGGGAAGCTACCTTCACTTTCTTATCCTCACTATAGTCATGGCATGAGAATACTTGCTCTATCTTCAACTCCCACTCTAAGTATGCTTCAACATCATTCCTTCCATGAAAACTAGGAATCTTTATTTTAACTCACCAATCCTCTCATTTTCTCTAACTCTTCCATCTCCTTCTCTCCTCCTCCTATCATTCCTCCTCTCTCTATCATCTCTCATATCTCTCGTTCTATCATACCTCCTCTCTTCATCATCTCTAGGAGAACTACTAGAATCTTCATGGGCATGTGGAGAATAGTCACGTGCTTGCCTTCTTACATTATTTGCCATCGTTTCTTGAATATTTCTTATAGTTTCATTCTGCCTCTCAAACATTCTTTCAAATCTTTGTGCAAGTCCTTCAATTTGTCTTCTAACAGCCAAGGACTTAGGTGAGGGAGGAGTGCTTTCACCACTTGATCCACCTTCATGAGACATGTTTACAAAACAGAAATGTTAATGTAATAAAAGTCCTCTCCACTCGCTAAGTGTTTCACTTAAAATATGTTCACTCGTGTTTCACTCAAATTTGACTTTTGTGTAAGGATTTCTCTCTTACCTTTTTCCCCTCAAGTGTTCTCAAGAGTTTTTAAGGAAGTCAACCTCTAATCCACACAATCAACCACAACCAAGTGACAATCATTCAGCAAGACACAAGTGAAGCCAAGAAAAGAAAACTCTAAGATAAAACTAAGGAAGCTAACAAAGACAATCAAGAAAAACTAAACAAGAAATAAGCACTCTAAGGAAAATAGAATGCAAACAAGACAAGAATGGAGAAATTAGAGAAGATTATGTGATAGGGAATTCCATGGGGGTGTCCCGATCTTCACGGCGTAGGCAAATGAAGTAAATCAAAATAATGTAAAGAATGATATGAGCGCCACACTCCAGAAATGAGGAAGGAAATTGGGAGTGATAAGCTCTGACTTGGGTGGTTCGATGACCTGACGAATGCAAACAGCCAACCAACGTTATAAGGAACGCGACCTGCTGCTTAGACCACTTGTCCAACCACGAACACGAATTGACCAATCCACACAACAACGCACCTGGGTTGAAGCACAAATTGGGGGCTTTTATGAATTTGAATCACCAATCTTATAAGGGAAGATTGACAAAGCAAGGTTTCACAAGAGCAAAAGAAGATA
Source organism: Sindora glabra (assembly GCA_020226215.1). Classification (NCBI taxonomy): domain Eukaryota; kingdom Viridiplantae; phylum Streptophyta; class Magnoliopsida; order Fabales; family Fabaceae; genus Sindora; species Sindora glabra. The sequence continues at coordinate 60,476,745 of CM035228.1, forward strand.
TAATTCTCACACTTTGGAGAAGAAATACTCAAATTTGTGTATTATTCATGAACTGTCCATTCTGAGTTACATAGATTCCTATTTATATTAGTCTTAAGAAAGTACAAATAGTAAATGCCATAAATACAAAGTTTGACTATCACTAAATTAAAAATAGAAATTATTCTCAGATTTTCCTTATTTGTTATATTCCTGATTAGGAAAATATTTCCTGATTTGCTACACTCCATGTCTAGATTCATTGTATCCTATATTTGGAAATTATCTTCAGATTCATTGCGCTCCATATTAGAATAATATTTCCACATTTGTTGCGCTCCATATTAGGAAATTATCTCCTAATTTGTCATGCTCCATATTGGGAATATGTCCAGATTCATTTGACTCAGATATTCCTTAATAGGAAATTATCTCCTAATTTATGACGCTCCATATTGGGAAAATGTGTCCAGATTCGTTGCACCTCAACTATCTTTAGATTTCTTGGGTTTGGATGAGCAGCACTTTAACTTTATTTGTTTCATCTACTTGGGCTCCTTGGGCCAGAATTACACTTACATGGGCTCCAATTGCTTCTTGTATTCTTTTGAGCCTTCCTCTTGTCATTGGGCCTTCACTTAATATTAAATCTTTCTCTACTTGGGCTTGCTCATGCAAAGTGTTGGACTGGTTCATATCATCATGTAATGTTAAATAATAGCTAAGTTGTTCCCAAAAATTTTTGGTATGGAATAAATCAGAAACTAAGCAAAAACAAGTTAAAAATTGTAAGAAAGTGGCATTCAAGAAGCACTTTTGTGTGCTGCAGAATTTTTTTTTGCCTCTTTTTTTTCATTTTTTTTACTGCAGATTTTTTCTTTTTTTTTTGTTGCACAATAGTTGTACCCCTTTTCAAATTGAATCACACAATTTTCAATTAGCCACTACTGATGAACTTGCAAGAACAAGCAAAAATATAGAATGGTCATTTTTGAGATAGTAAAAATTCAATTCAATTGCCCCAGAAATTTGGAAAGAAGCAGTAAACAAGGAATTAGAATTGATTGTATTCATAATTCCCTTCAAATCAAGCTATTATTTAACATCAAACAACAAACTGATAGAATTTTAGAAGATTGGACAGATTCAAATCAAGAACATGGGATGAACATGAAGAACACAAGTGCAGAAAACTAACAATTGTTTATGAATTTGGCAATTCTAATTACCAAGAAACAAGAATCCAGCAATAAAACAATTGTTGCAACAAGATTTAGGAAAGATTGTATCAAAAAATTATAAAACCCTAACTGTGTGAACAGTGTCAAATTGCAGAAAATAGAAATGATGAACAGTGCACAAAACAGTAATAGATGAATAGTATTGATGAACAGTACCTCTCAAATCCAATTCCAACTAAAGCTCATGATACCAATTGATGAAATAATACGGATCTTGAATTGGATTTCAAATAACAAAAACAGAAAAAGATGGAGGATGGGCGCCACAATCACGGATTGATAAGTCGAAGGAAAGATCACCACAAGAGGAGGCCTCTTGATAAGATCAAAGATAATTAGCTCACTCAAGAACTTAAAAGTCACAAGCTTTCAATCTCAAATTGTATTCAAAACTGAATAAAATTCTGTTCAAAAGAGCTTATATATGTATGACTAGCCCTCATAAGTAAACCCTAATGGGCCTTTTATACTAACAAGCCCAATTCTAATTGACCCAAATAAAATAACAAGTCTTCATGCCAAAATAAATCTAAAAACAAGTCTCGGCCTATATGACCCATTTATTACAAAAATACTAAACTAACTAAATGCTAATGGATTCATTAGAGCCCAAGTCTTCCAAATACACGCAACTAAGCATCTTGGACTCTTCTAGCTCCAAATTGTGCCTTTTCTCAAATAGGGCAGCGATCATCAGTAAAAATAAGATTAGTACAACTAGTTAATATTATTTTATTTAGATGGGAATTAATACCATTAACATGTGATAATTGTGGATTTAGTCTATTACAATGATTACACTTCATCTTCATATATTTCATATATAATATTATATAAATAATTTCAAATCTATTCAAAAAATAATCACATTTAATACTTGAATGAAAGGAATTACATTACATATAATTTTTAAAATTTAATTTTCATATAATATTGAAAATGAAATTAGTATAGGTGGCTAAATTTGATTTGACTTTATTTAAATGGAAAATATCATCACATAAAAAAGTGAAGTCAAAATGATAACTACAAGAGATACTTGTATAAAAGTAATTATATTGCATGTTCATTGCCATTACATGTATATGGAGGTATTAGAAAAAAGTTCACATGTAATATTTTTATGAAAGGAATCATATCACCTAAATAATTTAAGATACATTGACATTAGGATATCTTTATGAAAAAAGGATCATGTTTATAATTTTAGACTAAATCTTATAATGATTACTCATCATCCTCATATATATACAATATAAATAATTAAAATGTGATACTTTTATATGTAATAAATAATTTAAGATTCATTAACATGAAAATATCTTTTTTGAAAAAGGTGATCATGAATATGCTAAGCTTATGAACTAAATTTCTTACAATGATTACATATCATTTTTTATATATTATTTTATATGAATATTCATATACAATATAAATTAATTTAAGATCCATTTAGAAAAGTGATCGTTAAAATGCAACACTTGTATAAAAGGAATCACATCACATATTTAATTCTATTTTTATATTTAATTTATAGATAAAGTAAAAAACATATTAGTACAAGTGTTACTTTTATATGTAATAAATAATTTAAGATTCATTAATATCAAAATAGCCTTTTTGAAAAATATGATTGTGAATATACTTTAATTGTAGACCAAATTTCTTATAATGATTACATTTCATTTTCATATATTATTTTATGAAAATTTTCATATATAATATAAAATAATTTAAGATCCATTGAAAAAGAAAATAAGTAACATGTGATACTTATTTAAAAGAAATCACATCACATATTTAATTCTATTTTTAATTTAATTCTTAGATAAAGTAAAAATAAGCTTTATTTTGCTTAGATGAGAATCAATGCCATTAGTATGTGATAATTATGAATTTAGACTCTTATAATTATTACACATCATTTTCATATATTGTATATATAACATAATATAAATAATTTAAGATTCATTAAAAAAAATAATCACATTTAATACTTAAATGAAACGAATTACATAACACACAATTTTATTTTTAAATTCAAATTTCATATAATATGTAAAATAAAATTAGTACAAATGGCTTAAATTGATTTGACTTTATTTAGATGAGAATTACCATCACATAAATATAGAGGAGTTAAAAAGATAATCACATGAGATTATTTTATAAAAGTAATTACATCACATATCCAATGCCATCGCATGTATATAGAGGTATTAAAAAGATGACCACATGTGATATTCAAATGAAAGGAATCACATCCCCTTAATAATTAAAGATTCGTTAGCATCAAAATATCTTTTTTTAAAAAAAGGATCATATTTATAGTCGTGGACTAAATTTTATGAAGATTATACATCATCTTCATATATATATATATATATATATATATATATATATATATATATATATATATATATATATATATAATATAAATAATTAAAATGTGATACTTTTATATGTAATTAATAATTTATAATTCATTGACATCAAAATATCCTTTTTGGAAAGGATGATCATGGATATGCTATGATTGTGGAGTAAATTTCTTACAATGATTACATATCATTTTTATATATTATTTTATGAGAATATTCATATATGATATCGAATAATTTAAGATTCATTGAAAAAAGTGATCATTAATAAGTGATACTTGTATAAAAGGAGTCATATCACTTATTTAATTATATTTCAAAATTTAACTATTAGATAAATTAAAAATATAATTAGTACAAGTGGCTAAAATTAATTTTACTTTATTTATATGAAAATCAATAAGATTAACATGAGATAATTACGGGCCATGTTGCTTGCAATGATTACACATCTTCTTCATATACATTATGTGCATAATATAATATAATATAAATAATTTAGGGTTCATTCAAAAATATGACTGCATGTGATATTTCAATAAAAAGAATTACATCAGATATACTTTTATTTTTGAATTAAATTTTTATATAGTGTTAAAGATAAAATTAGTACAAGTGACTAAACTTGATTTAACTATATTTAAATAAAAATTACAATCACATATATATAAAGGTGTCAAGATGATGATCACATGAGACACTTGTATAAGAGTAATCACATCACATGATTAATGCCATCACATATCCATTAAGGTGTTAAAAAGATGACCATATGTGATACATGTATAAAAAAAATTATATCACATAAATATTAATATCAAAATGGCTAGACTTGATTTAATTATATTTAAATGAAAATTACTATGATGTATATATATAGAGGTGTCAAGACGATAACCACAAGAGATACTTATATAAGAGTAATCACATTATATGTTCAATGCCATCACGTATATATTGAGATGTTAAAAAGATGATCACATGTGATACTTGTATGAAAAGAATTATATCATATAAATAATTTAAAATTCATTAACATTAAAATATCCTTTTGATAAACATTACTGTATTTATAATTATGGACAATGTCCTGTAATAATTACACAATATAAATAATTAACAAATGATATTTTTATATATAATAAATAATCTAAGATTCATTGATATTAAAATACCCTTTTGGAAAAAGATGATTGTGAATATGTTATAATTGTGGACAAAATTTCTTACAATGATTACATAATATTTTCATATATTACTTTATGAAAATTTTCATATAAAATATAAAATAATTTAAAATCCATTAAAAAAGATTATCATTAACATGTGATACTTGTTTAAAAGGAATCATATCACATATTTAATTCTATTTTAAATTTAATTCTTCTATAAAGTAAAAATAAGATTAGTACAAGTGGTTAACTTTATATTTTTAGATGAAAATTAATACCATTAATAAGTGATAATTAAGGATTTAGTCTTTTACAATAATTACACATCATCTTCATTTACTATATATATAATATAATGTAAATAATTTCAATTTCATTGAAAAAGATAAGTAAATATAATACTTGAATCATAACATGTAATTTTATTTTTAAATTTAAATTTTATATAATATTAAAAATAAAATTACTACAAGTAAATAAACTTGATTTGACTTTATTTAGATAAGAATTACAATCACATAAATATAGATGAGTCAAAATGACAATTACTTGAGACAATTGCATAAAAGTAATTACATGTATATTCAATGTCATCGTATATATAAATATATATATAAATATATATATATAGGTATTAAAAAAATGACCACATGTGATATCTATTTGGAAAGAATTATATCACATAAATAATTTAAGATTAATTGACATCAAGATGCGCTTTTGAAAAAAAGGACCATATTTATAGTTATCGATTAAATCTTATAATGATTATACATCATCTTCATTGACATCAAAATATTATCTTTGAAATGGATGATCGTGAATGTGTTGTAATTGTGGACTAAATTTCTTAAATGATTACATATCATTTTTATATATTATTTTATGAAAATCTTCATATACAATATAAAATAATTTAAGATCCATTGAAAAAGGTGATCATTAATATGTGATACTCGTAAAAAAGGAATCACATCTTATATTTAATTCTATTTTTAAATTTAATTTTACTTTTTTTAAATGAAAATCACTATGATTAACATGTGATAATTACAAAGCACGTTGCTCTAAATGATTACATATCTTCTTCATACACATTATGTATATAATATAATACAAATAATTTAAGATTCATTGAAAAATATGATCGTATATGATATTTAAATAAAAAGAATTAAATCACATATAATTTTATTTTTAAATTTACTTTTTATATAATGTTAAAATCAAAATTAGTACAAGTGCCTATACTTAATTTAATTATATTTAAATGAGAATTATAATTATATTTAAATGAAAATTACCATCACATATATATAGAGGTGTCAAAATGATGACTGCATAAGATACTTGTATAAGAGTAATCACATAACATATTCAATGCCATCATATATATATTGAGGTGTTGAAAAGATGAGCACATGTGATGCTTACATTAAAGGAATTATATCACATAAATAATTTAAGATTCAATTACATCAAAATATCCTTTGAACAAACATGACCATATTTATAATTATAGAGAAAGTCTTGTATTAATTACACATCATCTTCATATATATAAAACATAAATAATTAACATGTGATACTATTATGTGTAATAAATAATCTAAGATTATTGACATAAAAATATCCTTTTCGAAAAAGATAATTGTGAATATACTATAATTGTGGACTAAATTCCTTATAATGATTACATTTCCTTTTCTTATATTATTTTATAAAATTTTTTATATACAATATAAAATAATTTATAATCTTTTGAAAAAGATGATCATTAACATGTGACACTTGTTTAAAAGAAATCGTATCACATATTTAATTTTATTTTAAATTTAATTCTTAAATAAAATAAAAATGAGATTTGTACAAGTAGTTAACTTTATTTTGTTTAGATGAGAATCAATCCCATTAACATGTGATCATTATGGATTTAGTCTTTTACAATGATTGCACATCATCTTTAGATATTGTATATATAATATAATATAAATAATTTCAAATTCATTGAAAAAGATAAACAAATTTAATACTTGAATTAAAGGAATTACATAATGTGTAATTTATTTTTAAAATTAGTTATTACATAATATTTGAAATAAAATTAGTATAAGTGGATAAACTTGATTTGACTTTATTTTGATGAGAATAACCATCACATAAATATAAAAAAGGCAAAATGATAATCACTTGAGATACTTGTATAAAAGTAATTATGTCGTATGTTCAATGCCATTAGATGTATATGAAGATATTATAAAGATGACTACATGTGATATTTGTTTGAAAGGAATCATATCACCTAAATAATTTAAGATTTGTTGACATTAAAATATACTTTTAAAAAAAAAGACCATGTTTATAATTATGGACCAAATCTTATAATGATTACACATCTTTTTCATATATATATAATATAAGTAATCAACATGTAATATTTTTATATGTAATAAATAATTTAAGATTCATAGACATCAAAATATCTTTTTTTCAAAAAGATGATCGTAAATATGCTATGATTGTGGGCTAAATTTCTTATAATGATTATATATCATTTTATAAGATCTTTCATATACAATATAAAATAATTTAAGATTCATTGAAAAAAGTGATTGTTAACATGCGACATTTGTATAAAAGGAATCAAGTCATATATTTAATTCTATTTTTAAATTTAATTTTTAGATAAAGTAAAAATAAGGTTAGTACAAGTTGTTAAACTTGATTTTGCTTTATTTAAACGAAAATCAATACTATTAACATATGATAATTATGGGCCATGTTACTCACAATTATTATACATCTTCTTCATATACATTATATGTTTGTTTGGTTTGGGGGAAAATGGTTTTCTAAAATTCATTTTCCAACATTCCCATGTTTGGCCATATAAAAAAGTTAGTCAATAGGAAAATGATTTTTAGTCAATGAGAAAGTTGTTCTCTTTTTCTAGAAAACAACTCATTTTAAAAGGGAGAATTCATTTTCCAAACACTCAATGCATCTCATGCAAAGCCCTCCCTCTCTGCTTTCTCACCTTGTCACCCTGACTATTTTGAAATCATTAGTCAATCTTGAGCTCTTGTTTTAGATCTTGAATAAGGTATTCTCATCTCTCTTCTCTTGGTATTTATATTTTTTTTTATCAATCTTTGCTTTATTTATGTATTCTTCTATGTTAAGCTCCCTGTGTTAGGGTAGTTTGAGACCCAAAATGATTTTGCATTCTACATTATTTTAAACCATGACAATTGATACAAGATCAAGGTGATAAACAAAACAAAGGGTCAGTGTTTCTTTGCATTATTTTGAACCACGACACCCCTTACTCTAACTAGAGATTTGTTAAATTAGGGGCAAATTTCGATTCAATTAAAGGGTGTGTTTTGTTATAATCATGTAGAGAATGAATTTCAATCAAAGGGTGTGCTTTCTCACCTTGCCACCCTGACTATTTTGAAATCATCAGTCAATCTTAATGATATGAACCAGTCCAGCACTTTGCATGAGCAAGTTCAAGTAGAGAATGACTTAATATTAAGTGAAGGCCCAATGACAAGAGGAAGGCTCAAAAGGATACAAGAAGCAATTGGAGCTCATGTAAATGCGATTCTGGCCTAAGGAGCCCAAGTAGATAAAACAAATAGAGTTGAAGTGTTGCTCATCCAAGCCCAAAAAATCTAAAGATAATTGAGGTGCAACGAATCTAGACACATTTTCCTAATATGAAGCATTATAAATTAGGAGATAATTTCCTATTACGGAATGTCTGAGTCAAATGAATCTGGACATATTTTCGATATGGACCATGACAAATTAGGAGATAATTTTCTATTACGGAATGCATCAAATGTGGACATATTTTCCTAATATGCAGTGCAATGAACCTGGACATATTTTCAATATGGAGTGCAGTAAAACTGGAGACATTTTCCTAATCGAGATTGTAACAAATAAGGAAAATTTGAGAATAATTTTTATTTTTAATTTAGTGATAGTCAAACTTTGTATTTATGACATTTACTATTTGTATTTTCCTAAGACTAGTATAAATAGGAGACAATGTAACTCAGAATGAAGCAATTCATGAATAATACACAAATTTGAGTGTTTCTTCTCCAAAGTGTGAGAATATTATCTTCTTTTGCTCTTGTGAAACCTTGTTTTGTCAATCTTCCCTTATAAGATTGGTGACTTAAATTCATAAAAGCCCCCAATTTGTACTTCAACCTAGGTGCGTTGTAGTGTGGATTGGTCAATTCGTGTTCGTGGTTGGACAAGTGGTCTAAGTAGCAGGTCGCATTTCTTATAGCGTTGGTTAGCTGCTTGCATTCGTCAGGTCATCGAACCACCCAAGTTAGAACTTATCATTCCCAATTTCCTTCCTCATTTCTGGAGTGTGGCGCTCATATCATTCTTTTACATTATTTTTGATTTACTTTATTTGCCTATGTCGTGAAGATCGAGATACCCCTATGGAATTCCCTAACATTTGGTATCAGAGCTATTGGTTGACATGGTAGACATTTAGTTTTATTCTTTTGTTTTGCAATATATAAAAAAAAAGTAAAAAAAAAGAAAAAAATTTGTGCAAAAAAAAAAATTCAACCAAAAAAAAAAATTCAACCAAAAAAAAAGAAGCAAAAGTAAACAAAAATTTTGTGAAAAAAATATATAAAAAAAGAGAGAATAGAAACGTGAAAAAAAAGGAAAGTGATACAAAAAAAGAAGAAGACGTGACTATTCAATTTCTTACAATTTGAAATTTCAGAATTGTTGAATTGCATAGTTGAGATAGACATTATTTTGTACACATAAGGAATTTCTTTACTTTCATTTACAGAACCTATCCCTTATCTTGTAACCTATTTTGGCCATCTACATTCAAGTGCTTGGTTGAAGCCGAAAAATTGGCAATTGTTGAATCACTTACAAGGATTTAGGTTGCATAAGAGCTTAGGAAGGTATTGAGGGGTTGAGAGCTAGTGAGATTATCAAGAGAGGAGTGAAAACACTTAATCGAGAGAATTTGTGAGATCAAATATTCTGTTTCCTTTCTCACTAACATGGCAGGAAATCAAGAAGATATTCCACAAGCAGGATTAGCCCCTATCCAAATGGAAGCATTGGTGAGTCATCTCAAAATACTGTTTGATAGAAAGTTAGAAGGACTTCATGATTGGTTGGAACAAATGGAGAATCAAAACAACCGAAGGCAAGGTGAACAATCTCATGGAGATGCGAAGAGCCGGGATGAAGAGGATGAATTTGATGATTACCAACCAAGAAAGAGGAGGCCAAATCGAGAAGAACCAAGGAGGCATAGAAACAAAGAAGATGACTTTGGAGGAATCAAAATTAAAGTTCCTTCATTTCAAGGCAAAAATGATCCAGAGGCATATTTGGAGTGGGAGATGCGAGTTGAACAGATTTTCTCATGCCATAACTATTCTGAAAGGAAAAAGGTAAAACTTGCAGCTCTTGAATTTACTGATTATGCTCTTTTTTGGTGGGATCAAATGCAAAAAGAGAAAGTGCGATATGGAGAATGCCTAATCACCACATGGGAGGAGATGAAAACAATCATGAGGAAGCGATTCATTCCATCTTACTACCACAGAGAGTTTCATAACAAGTTGCAGCGCCTCACACAAGGATCAAGGAGTGTAGATGAATACCATAAAGAAATGGAGATTGCCATGATTAAAGCCAACATAGTGGAGGATCAAGAGGCAACAATGGCTCATTTCTTGCATGGATTGAATCGTGACATAGCTGATGCTGTGGAGATGTATCACCATGTAGAACTTCAAGAGATGGTATGATGTGAAATTGTTAGATCTTTCCCAAATCAGATGCAATCAAGGTAAAAAAAAGAATGATGTTCCCGCCATGCTTCAGAAAAGAGGAAGAATTGGAAGCAATAAGAGATGTATTTGACACCACAAAGGTTGAATGCCCTTTGATAAGTCTTCAAGTTCATACAAGAACCTAGAGAGGAAACCCTCACAAGCAATCAGCTTTTTTTCAAAATGTCTGAATTCTGATAGAATAAGGAACAAGCCTCCTTATTGACTCTCTAAAACCCTAATTGACAAATGGGCTCAAATAAAGCCCAAAATAGGTCCAAAATACTTTAAAGTGATGCAGCACAAAATAAGTACAAATTAAAAGCCCAAATGCTATTTTAAAGCCCAAAACATCAAATAATAGAAAATAAGATGAGGTGATGCCAACTAGGACTATGGCTGATGTGGCAATGATGTGGCACTATCACCAAGATGATTTGGCAGTGACATGGATTGTGGCTGATGTGGCGGTGATGTGGCTCCACCTCCTTAATGATGTGGCACAATTCAAATGCACTTGATTAAGCTCTCCTCCTATCTTACTTCCTTATGATTGACTCCCTTTAAATTCACATCATTCCCCCTCTCTTCAAAAAGATTCGTCCTCGAATCTTCAAAAACCTACATCAAAGGGAGAAAGATTAGAATCACTAAATGAAATACTCACATCCAACACACCATGAGAATTCAAATTAAGAAAACAACTATTGTCTTTTTCATGACTTGGTGTGAACCACTTCCACATAGATGTAGCTAGGATTCCTTTGGATTGGAAACACTTCCTTTTCCACTCATACCATCAACAAGCAACTACCCAGATCAAATACAAAATAAGAGTCAATAATCTCATGCAAGCATACAAAATTAACAATAGTGAGAAGTTTATCATTGGAAGCACATCGAACATGATTCTTTATAAGTTTCCCATAGAAGTTAATCAAACCATGAAAGCTCTCAATTTCACTAACAAACATAGGTGGCAGCCATTGTTTTAAGTGCTTTTTCTTTGATCACTTTCATTGCATTGTCACACACAACATATTTCAAATATTTAACACAATTCATGCATAATAAACATTCTTCAAAATTATTGTACAACTCTTCATTTCTTAAAATTTTGCAAACAGATTTCAAAGATTCAAAATGCTCCTCCACAACTTTGTCATACACAAGAATTTCAACAAGAGATGGCACACAATCTTTCCAATGCTTTAAATTCTCAAGTCCTATCTAACCTTTCAGCACATAAAAATGATTTAAATGAGCAACAGCAAATTTATTCTTGGAAATGCACAAAACATGAAGATAATAGGCACTCACAAAAAACTTGCAACTAAAAACATGCAAACTTATCACTAGAATTTTATCTAAATAGACCCGAACAAATTTATTAAAAGAAGTATTCAAAATATGATCCATTAAGCTCACAAAAATACTTGGTGCATCAGACAAACCAAAAAGCAAAGACAACCATTCATACAAACCATGCTTTGTTTTGAAGATGTTTTTCCATGCATTCCTTACTTCAAAGCAAAGTGGATGAAATCCTCCCATCAAATCATGCTTGGAAAACACATAAGGATCCAGCAACACAAAAAGCATGTTATCTAAACTCTTTTTAAAATCAAAATGTCTAATCAAATCAACTTTTTTGGTGAGAAAACTTCTATAAAATATAAAAGACATATCATGCAAATCCCTTCGAGTCTTCTTAATGTCAAAATGTATTACCAAATCACAATCATAAGTTTTTCCAACAAACAAATCTTCTAGAGAACTTTTAGGCAGAAACAATTCATTCCTTTTACACAAAATCTTATCATGCCTAAACATTTCTCCAAAAATCATTTCTTCACAAACATCAACTTTGGAAACAAACTCAACTTGTAAAGGAATTACAAAATCATGTGAAGAGGCAATATTCTCAAAATCAACTACATACAAATTGTTAAGGAAACTCATCAATTCTGTAAGAAAATAATCCTTAGGCCCAAAATTTAGTGATCTATCATGGAAAGTCAAGAAAAGAGTATACCTTTGAGCCAAACTGATGTGAAATTGTTGGATCGTTCCCAAATCAGATGCAATCAAAGTGAAAAAAAGAATGATATTCCCGCCATGCTTCAGAAAAGAGGAAGAATTGGAAGCAATAAGAGATATATTTGACGTCACAAAGGTTGGATGCCCTTTGATAAGTCTTCAAGTTCATACAAGAACCTAGAGAGGAAATTCTCGTAAGCAATCAGCTTTTTCTCAAAATGTCTGAATTGTGATAGAATAAGGAACAAGCCTCCTTATTGACTTCCTAAAACCCTAATTGACTAATGGGCTCAAATAAAGCCCAAAATAGGTCCAAAATACTTTAAAGTAATGCAGCACAAAATAATTACAAATTAAGAACCCAAGTGTTATAATATAGCCCAAAACACCAAATAACAGAAAATGAGATGAGGTGGCACCAATTAAGACTATGGATGATGTGGCAATGATGTGGCACCATCTCCAAAATGATGTGGCAGTGACATGGATTGTGGCTGATGTGGCGGTGATGTGGCTCCACCTTTAATGATGTGGCAATGACATGGATTGTGACAATGATGTGGCTCCACCTCCTTGATGATGTGGCACCAATTTGATGATAATGTGGCACAATTCAAATGCACTTGATTAAGCTCTCCTCTTATCTTATTTCCTTATGATTGACTCCCTTTAAATTCACATCACAAAGCATTATCTACCTCACTACTTTTACCTTGCCTACATTGCATTACACATGGATATGCTTCATAAAGTTCTTCCTTCTTACTATATTTTTCAATCACATGATCTTCATAAGTTTGAGTTGAATTTCCAAGGATGAAATTTATATGATGTTCTCCACTCTTCAAAGGTTGTACTTCTTTGGAGCTTTCTTTTGAAGGTACATCTTGATGTTTCTGTAAAAGAAAATTAAAAGTATTTGGGAAAACAATTGGTCTAGAAACATATAAAGCATTCCTCACAATACTTGTTTTTGCAAACACACTTAACTTTTCTTTTCTTTGTTTTGATGGCTCTCCTCTCTCATGTTTTCTCTCTTCTTTTTCACAAGTACTCTCTTTCTTTTCATTTGCACTCTTGTTCTTTTTATCTCTCTCATTCTGGTCTAAACTCTTTTTCCCTTTTTCTTCCTCTTCTCTCTTTTTTTGCATCATCATTTGATCTTCATAAACCTGTTTTGGAGTTAAAGGCCTAAGGGAGAACTTTTTTCCATCTTTGAGAAGCTTGTATTTGTTGAGAACACCATCATGAGTAACTTGTCTATCAAATTGCCATGGCCTCCCAAGCAAAAGATGGCAAGCATGCATGGGAACCACATCACAAAGAATCTCATCATGGTACCTCCCAATAGAAAAAGAGACCAACACTTGTTTATTTACTTTCAACTCCCCATTTTCATTCAACCATTGAAGCTTGTAAGGGGTAGGGTGCTGTAAAGTGGGCAAATTCAACTTTTCAACTAAGGTAGTGCTAGCCACATTAGCACAACTCCCACTATCAATGATAACTTGGCAAGCCTTCCCTTGGATGTTGCACCTTGTATGAAAAAGGTTTTCTCTTTGATTCTCACTCTCCTCCTTGATTTGCACATTTAAGGCTCTCCTACTCACCAATGCACCTCCATCAAAAGGATCCTCACTACTTATACTATCTTCATCGGATGAAGTAGCTTGTTCTTTTTCACTTGTAGAATCCCATTCCCCATTGTCTTTGATCACCATAAGCCTTTTGTTTGGACAATTAGCAATATGTCCTCTTCCCAAGCATTTGAAACACTTCATGTTGGAATGTTTCTGATAATCCTCCACTTTGTTTTTGCCCTTAGAAGATTCATCTTTTGATTTTAGAGAGAATTCAGATTTGAACTTGCTTCCTCTTTCCTCCTTCTTGTCACTCTTTTTATCCCAAGACTTCCATGAAGAGCTTGATTGTGAATTATATTTAGATGAACTCCTTCTTTTGAGTTGCCTTTCCACTTTCATAGCCAAGTGTACCAACTCCTCCAAAGATGCATAGTGTTGTAACTCCACCACATTAGCAATGTCTCTATTCAATCCATGGAGAAATCTAGCCATAGTTGCTTCTTGACTTTCTTCCACATTGGCTCTTGTCATAGTGATTTCCATTTCTTTGTGATAATCCTCAACACTCTTAGCTCCTTGAATCAGACTTTGCAATTTTTGATGCAAATCCCTTTGGTAATAGCAAGGGACAAATCTTCTTTTCATGACAAACTTCAAGTCTTCCCAAGTTGTAATGGGTCTTTCTCTCTCTCTCTTTACATCTATCATCAATTTATCCCACCAAGCAATGGTATAATCAGAAAATTCCGTAACAGCAAGCTTTACCTTCTTTTCCTCCGAATAATTGTGGCAATCAAATATCAATTCCATCTTCTTTTCCCATTCAAAATAAGCTTCTGGATCATTCTTCCTTGGAATGATGGGATTTTCATCTTAATGCTATCAAGATTGGTATTTACCCTTGCTCTTCTAACATGTCTTCTTTCACCTCTTCTTCTCTCACCCTCATTTGAGCTATCTGATCTCTCACTTCTACCCTCAAGATTTTCAACTCCTTCATCTCCCACATGACTATCATTTTGTCTTCTATCCTTCAATCCCTCTTATCCTCTCATTCATTCCAGCAATTTGTTCATTCAATCTCTCAAATTGTTGAAACATAGCTCTCATAGTGAATTCTAGATTCTCAGTTTGGAAAGTATTGTTATCACTTCCTCCCGACATTGTTAATGATTAAACCTACAAGAAAACGTTAGATAAAAAAAAAGGGGCCTCACAAAACCACACTTCTCACTTGATTTAACGGCACTCACACTCGTGTTTGCACTGTAATTTAGGCTTTTATCCTCAAGTGATCTCACACACTCTTGCCTTTTCCCACTCCTTTTTTTTTCCTCTCATGGTTCTTTTGGAACTAAAATGACACAACCAGCAGAAATCCAACAATTGTGGCTATCACTATCTCAAATTGAATGCCAACAAAAGGTGACAGCACACTAACAACATGGCAGCATGGAATTAATACAATTGAACTCTAGGAAGAAAGGAAAAAAATAAAAACAAAGACTTAAGGACACAAAATAATCAGAAGCAATAACTCAGAATAACAAGAGGTGCTGATTTAAGAATTCAAGTAATTGAAAAAGACAATGAACAATTAATGTCAAAATGAGAAGTTCAAGTGTAATTAGAGCATGTCAAGAATCAACAATAACAACAAGCAAACAACTTTTCTTTTGAATGTGTTCCAATTTGTTTTGAACAATTCAGCACTTTATTTTTCTTGCCTCTTCTTTGTAAGTTGCCTTTTGATTCACTAACTTGGCTTTTCTCCTTTGTTTCTTGCTATATTTTTTTTTGTCAATTGTTTTTGCTTTCTAACTCACAACTACTCAGTACCATTCTTCATTTTGTTCTTGCATTGGTTTTTACTTCAAACACAAGTTCACCATTTAGCACTAGTTTGCTGATTGCAAGGCTTTTTTAGCACAATTCAAACTTGGTGCTCTTTGCTATGCTTTAATCAATTACTATATTCAATTATAGCACTTTGATGTTGTGGTATTAGAATATGGCAATTGGCTATTGCAAGCTGAACTTCTTCACTTTGAACTTTTAACAAACATGTTCAATGCACCTTTCATTTATTATACCAGCAGAAATATTTAGACCAAATTTTGAGTTCAACAATAGCAAACAACACAAAAATGAAGAAGGTGACCAACTATCAAAGCAAATTCAGACCTACAATTGACTTAGACACTTTATCAAACACATGGAAGGCAGAAATGAAGAACAACACAAATTTGACATAATGGTGAATCAAAACACAAAAATTTGACACAAACCAAATCAGAAATGAAATGGATACGAAAAACCAAATCAAAACAAGATAGAAAGGAGAAGAATTAGGATATAAAAGGCGTGAACAGTAGTATGAACAGCAGCATGAACAGTGACACAACAGTAAAAAATTAAAGAGATATAAAACCTGAATTGGGAACCTTGTTCTGAATACCAAATGATGTGAAATTGTTGGATCTTTCCCAAATCAGATGCAATCAAAGTAAAAAAAAGAATGATATTCCCGCCATGCTTTAGAAAAGAGGAAGAATTGGAAGCAATAAGAGATGTATTTGACACCACAAAGGTTGAATGCCCTTTGATAAGTCTTCAAGTTCATACAAGAACCTAGAGAGGAAACCCTCACAAGCAATCAGCTTTTTTTCAAAATGTCTGAATTCTGATAGAATAAGGAACAAGCCTCCTTATTGACTCTCTAAAACCCTAATTGACAAATGGGCTCAAATAAAGCCCAAAATAGGTCCAAAATACTTTAAAGTGATGCAGCACAAAATAAGTACAAATTAAAAGCCCAAATGCTACTTTAAAGCCCAAAACATCAAATAATAGAAAATAAGATGAGGTGATGCCAACTAGGACTATGGCTGATGTGGCAATGATGTGGCACTATCACCAAGATGATTTGGCAGTGACATGGATTGTGGCTGATGTGGCGGTGATGTGGCTCCACCTCCTTAATGATGTGATACAATTCAAATGCACTTGATTAAGCTCTCCTCCTATCTTACTTCCTTATGATTGACTCCCTTTAAATTCACATCATGGTACATCAAGCCATCAAGGTTGAACAACAACTAAAAAGAAGAAATATTGGTAAAAAGAACTTAAATTCAAATTCTTTTAATTTGTGGGAGAATAATTAAAAAAAAGACACCTCTTCTGCTTCAAATTCTAAAGAGATCGGTTCAAAGAAAGCTAAAATACCAGAACCTAAGAAAGATCAAGCAGAACTTAACCTAATAAGAAACTGTGATGTAAGGTGCTTCAAGTGCCAAGGGAGAGGACATATTTCAAGCGAATGCCCCAACAAACGCACTATGATCATTAACCACCATGGTGACTGGGAGATTGAAGAAGAAACCACTGAGAAGGAAGAGGAGCTGTCAAATGATGATGGAGAAAGTGCAGAAGAAGGAGAACTCCTAGTGGCTAGAAGAGCACTCAGCATTCAAATAATGGAGGAAGAGAACAACCAAAGAGAGAGTGTGATGAAAATCAGAGAAGGCCCATTGAAGATAAAGACCTAAAGGTGTTGGAAGGGCTTCACATATCAACGTCAAGGGTTTGGCAAAGAGGATAAAGGGAGACCTAGGGAAGATGATTGCTGCCCTATTTGAGAAAAGGCACAATTTGGGGCTAGAAGAGTCCAAGATGCTCAATTGTGTGTATTTGGAAGACTTGGGCTTTAATGAATCCATTAGCATTTAGTTAGTTTAGCATTTTTGTAATAAATGGGCCTTATGGGCCGAGACTTATTTTTAGATTTATTTTGGCATGAAGACTTGTTATTTTATTTTGGTCACTTAGAATTGGGTTTGTTAATGTACAAAGCCCATTAGGATTTGCTTATGGGGGCTGGTATATAAGCTCTTGTAAACATATTTTTATTCAGTTTTGAATACAATTTGAGATTTGAGAGCTTGTGACTCTTAGGTTCTTGAGTGAGCCAATTATCCTTGATCTTATCAAGAGGCCTCCTCTTGTGGCGATCTTTTCTTCGGCTTATCAATCCGTGATTGTGGCGCCCATCCTCCATCTTTTTCTGCTTTTGTTGTTTCAAATCCAATTCAAGATCCGTCTTTTTCATCAATTGGTATCAGAGCTTGATGAAAAAAGACGGATCTTGAATTGGATTTGAAACAACAAAAGCAGAAAAAGATGGAGGATGGGCGCCACAATCACGGATTGATAAGCCGAAGGAAAGATCGCCACAAGAGGAGGCCTCTTGATAAGATCAAGGATAATTGGCTCACTCAAGAACCTAAAAGTCACAAGCTCTCAATCTCAAATTGTATTCAAAACTGAATAAAAATATGTTTACAAGAGCTTATATATGACCAGCCCCCATAAGCAAACCCTAATGGGCCTTGTACACTAACAAGCCCAATTCTAAGTGACCTAAATAAAATAACAAGTTTTCATGCTAAAATAAATCTAAAAACAAATCTTGGCCCATAAGGCCCATTTATTACAAAAATGCTAAACTAACTAAATGCTAATGGATTCATTGGAGCCCAAGTCTTCCAAATACACGCAATTGAGCATCTTGGACTCTTTTAGCTCCAAATTGTGCCTTTTCTCAAATAGGGGAGCAATCATCTTCTGTAGGTCTCCCTTCATCCCCTTTGCCAAACCCTTGACATTGATCCGTGAAGCCCTTTCAACACCTTTAGTCCATTGTCTTCAATGGGCTTTCTTTGATTTTCATCAATCCCTCCTTCTTCAAGAGAATTCGCCCTCGAATTTAAATCTTCAAAACCTACATCAATAGGAGAAAGATTAGAAACACCAAAATAAGCACTTATATCAAACTCACAATGAGAATTCAAAATTAGGAGAACAATTATTGTCTCTTCAAGACTTGAAATGAACCATCTCCTCTTAGATGTAGCCATGGGGGACACCACCTTTTCCATTCATATCATCAATATGCAACCACCCGGATCAAATACAAAATAAGAGTCATCAATCTCATGCAAGCTTATAAAATTACCAATAGCAACAAGTTTATCAAAGAAAGCAGGTAAAACATGATTCTTCAAAAGCTTTGCACAAAAGTTAATGAAATCAAGAGAGCTTTCAATTTTAGCAACAAATTGATGTGGTGAACATTTTTCAATTTTCTTTCCTTCATTCATCTTTATTGCTATGCCACATACAATATCATCCATAATTATAATACTTCTCATACAACATGAACCTTTATTAAAATTAGCATGCAACTTCTCATTCTTCAAAATTTGCAAGACACATTTCAAAAGTTCATTATGCTCAACTATTATTTTACTATCCACAAGAATGTCATCAAGAAGTGGCAAGCAATCTTTCCAATTCTTTAATTCCTTAAACAACAACAAGATCCCACCTTTAAACTCATCAAAACAATGGAAATAAACACAAGAAAATTTATCAATGAAAACATTTATAACATGATTCATTAAACTCAAGGAAGTACTTGGTGCATTAGACAAACCAAGTATCATAGCCAACCATTCATATAAACCATGCTTTGTTTTGAAGATGTTTTTCCATGCATTCCTTATTCCAAAGCAAAGTGGATAAAATCCTCCCATTAAACCATGCTTGGAAAACACATAAGGATCCAGCAATATGAAAATATCAAGAGTACCCTTAATATGAAAATGTTTTATCAATTTATATCCATAGGCTTCTTTACTAAACAGATTTCTTATAGAACTCTGGGGCACATACATGTTGTTCTTCCCACATAAAAATCTATCATGAATAAAATTGTCTCCAAAAACCATTTTCTCACAAGTATCAACATTTGAAACACCTTCACTAGATAGAAGAGTAGCAAAATCAATTAAAGGAATAACAACATCAAGTGAAGAACTAGGAAAACCATAATCATTTAGATACAAAATCCCAATGTTTCTAACACCTAATACATTTTTATGCAAATTAGAGATGAGAGTGTACCTCCAAGACAACATATCAACCATCACAATAATGTTACCTTGCTCCAATTGGGGCATTTCCCTTCTCACAAATGGTAGCTCTTTGGATGATTGTTTTGGAAGCACTTCTTGGAATTTCTTCAAAACAACATCACAAGTATTTGACAAAACAATTTCAAGATTGTTAGTATTTTTATAAGCTTTCTTGTACAAGACAATTGGCATAGAAATATAGAAAACACTCTTTATCTCACTTGCTTTTCTAATAACTCTCAAATTTTCTTTTCTTTCTTTTTCCACACAATCACTCTCTTTTTCTCTAAACTGAATTTTTCTCTCACTTTTTTTCTTCTCATGACTCTCACTCTTTTCTACTCTCTTCTCCTCTCTATTATTTTCTTCCTTTTTTCTCTCATATTCTTCTCTCTTTTTCATTTTTGTTCTTTTCTCATCTTCTTCTCTCTTTTTCTTTTCTTCCTCTCTTTTCTTTTGCATCCTCAATTGATCCTCATACACTTGTTTTGAGGTTAAAGGATTGAGTTTTATTTTTCTCCCATTCACTTCAAAGTTATATGTGTTGAGGACTCCATCATGTGTAACCTTCCTATCAAATTGCCATGGTCTTCCAAGCAATAAATGGCAAGCATTCATAGGAACAACATCACATAACACCTCATCGTGGTATTTGCCAAGGATAAAAGAAACCAACACTTGTTGTGTAACCTCTATTCCATCACTATCATTCAACCCTTGCAACTTGTATGGAGTAGGGTGTGACAAAGTAGTCAAATTCAGCTTTTCTACCATGTAGGTACTAGCAACATTAGCACAACTTCCACTATCTATGATCACATTGCACATCTTACCCTTAATGTTGAATCTAGTGTGGAAGATGTTCTCTCTTTGATCTTCACTTTCTTCCTTTGCTTGTTCTCCCAAGACTTTTTGAATCTTCAGTACTCTCTTAAGTGGACAATCAATGGCATGATGACCATGCTTTAAGCATTTGAAACATTTGTCCTCGAAATGCTTTTGATGCTTTTCAACTTTGACTTTCCTCTTAGACACTTCTTCCTTAGACTTTGATGATGATTCTCCTTTAATTCTTGAAGATGATTTAGACTTGCATGGAAATACTTTGTCTTCCTTCTTTTCAACATTCCTCTCCCAAGATTTACATGAAGAACTATAGTGGCAGTCATGAATAAATTTTTCCCTCATAATAGCTTTCATCTCTTCCCAAGTAGCAATAGGCCTTGCACCCTTTCTTCTTCTAGCCGAATCAAGTTGATCCCACCAAATATTAGCATAATCACTAAATTGATAGGTAGCAAGCCTCACTTTTGTCTCTTCTGAATAATGGTGACAAGCATAGATTGATTCCATCTTCTTTTCCCACTCTAAATAAGCTTGAGGATCATTCTTTCCTTGAAACAAAGGAAATTTCATTTTGCCACTTTGAAAGTTTGAAGCTATTCCACCACTTCTTTGTCTATCTCCACCACTCCTATCATCTCTTCTTTTATCTCTTTTTACATCATCATGATACACTCTTTCTGTTTTACTCGTTTCATTTTTATTTTCAACTCCTTTTTCTTCAATACATCTCTCATGTTGTCTTCTACCTCCTCTTTCTTTTTCATCTCTCCTATCTCTTATTCTATCATACCTCATCTCTTCATCATCCCTCCTATCATATATCCTATCTCTCCTCCTATCATATCTCCTCTCTTCATCATCTCTAGGAGAACTACTAGAATCTTCATAGGCATGTGGAGAATGGTCACGTGCTTGCCTTCTTACATTATTTGCCATGGTTTCTTGAATATTTCTTATGGTTTCATTCTGCCTCTCAAACATTCTTTCAAATCTTTGTGCAAGTCCTTCAATTTGTCTTCTAACAGCTAAGGACTTAGGTGAGGGAGGAGTGCTTTCACCACTTGATCCACCTTCATGAGACATGTCTACAAAACAGAAATATTAATGTAATAAAAGGTCCTCTCCACTCGCTAAGTGTTTCACTCAAAAGATGTTTACTCGTATTTCACTCAAAATTGGCTTTTGTGTAAGGATTTCTCTCTTGCCTTTTTTCCCTCAAGTGCTCTCAAGAGTTCTTAAGGAAGTCAACCTCCAATCCACACAAGCAACCACCACCAGTGACAATCAATCAGCAAGACACAAGTGAAGCCAACAAAAGAAAACTCTAAGACTAAGGAAGCCAACAAAGACAATCAAGAAAAATTAAACAAGAAATAAGCACACTAAGGAAAACAGAATGCAAACAAGACAAGAATGGAGAAATAAGAGAAGATTATGTAATGTTAAATAATAGCTAAGTTGTTTTCAAAAATTTCTGGTATGGAATAAATCAAAAACTAAGCCAAAGCAAGCTGAAAATTGTAAGAAAATGGCATTCAAGAAGCACTTTTGTGTGCCGCAAATTTTTTTTTTTGCCTCTTTTTTTTTCGTTTTTTTTTTGCTGCAAAATTTTTTTTCTTCTTTTTTTTTTCACAATAGTTGTACCCTTTTTTAAATTGAATCACACAATTTTCAATTAGCCACTATTGACAAACTTGCAAGAACAAGCAAAAATATGGAATGGATATTTTTGAGATAGCAAATAAATTCAATCCAATTGAATCAGAATTTTGGAAAGAAGTAGTAAACAAGGAATTAGAATTGATTGTATTCACAATTTCCTTTAAATCAAGCTATTATTTAACACCAAACACCAAACTAACAGAATTTTAAAAGATTGGACAGATTCAAATCAAGAACATGTGATGAACAATTGATGAACACGAAGAACACAAGTTCAGAAACTTAACAATTGATTATGAATTTAGCCAATCTAATCATCAAGAAATAAGAATCCAGCAATAAACAATTGTTGCAACAAGATTTAGGAAAGATTGTACCAAGAATTGATGAAACCCTAATGCATGAACAGTAACCGCGTGAACAGTGCCAAATTGTAGAAAATAAAACGATGAACAGTGCGCGAGCAGTAGGATGAACAGTATCTATAAACAGTACCCTCAAATCCAATTCCAACCAAAGCTCATGATACCAATTGATGAAAAAAGACGGATCTTGAATTGGATTTGAAACAACAAAAGCAGAAAAAGATGGAGGATGGGCGCCACAATCACGGATTGATAAGTCGAAGGAAAGATCGCCACAAGAGGAAGCCTCTTGATAAGATCAAGGATAATTGGCTCACTCAAGAACCTAAGAGTCACAAGCTCTCAAATCTCAAATTGTATTCAAAACTGAATAAAAATATGTTTACAAGAGCTTATATATGACCAGCCCCCATAAGCAAACCCTAATGGGCCTTGTACACTAACAAGCCCAATTCTAAGTGACCCAAATAAAATAACAAGTTTTCATGCTAAAATAAATCTAAAAACAAGTCTTGGCCCATAAGGCCCATTTATTACAAAAATGCTAAACTAACTAAATGCTAATGGATTCATTGGAGCCCAAGTCTTCCAAATACACGCAATTGAGCATCTTGGACTCTTTTAGCTCCAAATTGTGCCTTTTCTCAAATAGGGGAGCAATCATCTTCTCTAGGTCTCCCTTCATCCCCTTTGCCAAACCCTTGACATTGATCCGTGAAGCCCTTTCAACACCTTTAGTCCATTGTCTTCAATGGGCTTTCTTTGATTTTCATCAGAGCTTTGGTTGGAATTGGATTTGAGATACTGTTCATAGACACTGTTCATCCGTACTATTCGTGCGCTGTTCATCATTCTGTTTTCTGCAAATCGGTACTGTTCGCGCGCCCGTGCTATTCACGTCGTCACTGTTCACACAGTTAGGGTTGCATCATTTTTTTGGTACAATCTTTCCTAAATCTTGATGCAACAATTGTTTTATTGCTAGATTCTTGTTTCTTGGAATTAGAATTGCTAAATTCATAAACAATTGTTAGTTTTCTGGACTTGTGTTCTTCGTGTTCATCACATGTTCTTGATTCTGAATCTGTTCAATCTTGTGAAATTCTGTTAGTTTGGTGTTTAATAATAGCTTGATTTAAAGGGAATTGTGAATACAATCAATTCTAATTCCTTGTTTACTACTTCTTTCCAAAATTCTGGATCAATTGGATTGAATTTATTTGCTGCCTCAAAAATGAACATTCCATATTTTTGCTTGTTCTTGCAAGTTTATCAGTAGTGGCAAATTGAAAATTGTGTGATTCAATTTGAGAAGGGGTACAACTATTGTGTAAAAAAAAAAGAAGAAAAAGAAAAAAAAATTTGCAGCAAAAAAAAAATGAAAAAAAAAAGAGGAAAAAAAAAATGGCAGCACACAAAATTGCTTCTTAAATGCCACTTTCTTGCAACTTTCAGTTTGCTTTTGCCTAGTTTTTTTTATTTATTCAATACCAGAAATTTTTGGGAAAACTTAGCTATTATTTAACATTACATAGTCTTGTCTAATTTCTCCATTCTTGTCTTCTTTGCATTCTTCTCTAATTTGCTTTTTGTTTGCTTTCTTGTCTCCATTCTTGTCTTGTTTGGATTCTGTTTTCCTTAGTGTGCTTATTCCTTGTTTAGTTTTTCGTAATTGTCTTTGTCGGCTTCCTTAGTTTTGTCTTAGAGTTTTCTTTTGTTGGCTTCACTTGTGTCTTGCTGATTGATTGTCACTTGGTGGTGGTTGATTGTGTGGATTGGAGGTTGACTTCCTTAAGAACTCTTGAGAACACTTGAGGGGAAAAAGGCAAGAGAGAAATCCTTACACAAAAGCCAAATTTGAGCGAAACACGAGTGAACATCTTTTGAGTGAAACACTTAGCGAGTGGAGAGGACCTTTTGTTACATTAATATTTCTGTTTTGTAGACATGTCTCATGAAGGTGGATCAAGTGGTGAAAGCACTCCTCCCTCACCTAAGTCCTTGGCTGTTAGAAGACAAATTGAAGGACTTGCACAAAGATTTGAAAGAATGTTTGAGAGGCAGAATGAAACCATAAGAAATATTCAAGAAACCATGGCAAATAATGTAAGAAGGCAAGCACGTGACCATTCTCCACATGCCTATGAAGATTCTAGTAGTTCTCCTAAAGATGATGAAGAGAGGAGATATGATAGGAGGAGAGATAGGAGATATGATAGGAGGGATGATGAAGAGAAGAGGTATGATAGAATAAGAGATAGGAGAGATGAAAAAGAAAGAGGTAGAAGACAACATGAGAGATGTATTGAAGAAAAAGGAGTTGAAAATAAAAATGAAAGGAGTAAAACAGAAAGAGTGTATCATGATGATGTCAAAAGAGATAAAAGAAGAGATGATAGGAGTGGTGTAGATAGACAAAGAAGTGGTGGAATAGCTTCAAACTTTCAAAGTGGCAAAATGAAATTTCCTTTGTTTCAAGGAAAGAATGATCCTCAAGCTTACTTAGAGTGGGAAAAGAAGATGGAATCAATCTATGCTTGTCACCATTATTCAGAAGAGACAAAAGTGAGGCTTGCTACCTATCAATTTAGTGATTATGCTAATATTTTGTGGGATCAACTTGATTCGGCTAGAAGAAGAAAGGGTGCAAGGCCTATTGCTACTTGGGAAGAGATGAAAGCTATTATGAGGGAAAAATTTATTCATGGTTGCCACTATAGTTCTTCATGTAAATCTTGGGAGAGGAATGTTGAAAAGAAGGAAGACAAAGTATTTCCATGCAAGTCTGAATCATCTTCAAGAATTAAAGGAGAATCATCATCAAAGTCTAAGGAAGAAGTGTCTAAGAGGAAAGTCAAAGTTGAAAAGCATCAAAAGCATTTCGAGGCCAAATGCTTCAAATACTTAAAGCATGGTCATCATGCCATTGATTGTCCACTTAAGAGAGCACTAAAGATTCAAAAAGTCTTGGGAAAACAAGCAAAGGAAGAAAGTGAAGATCAAAGAGAGAACATCTTCCACACTAGATTCAACATTAAGGGTAAGATGTGCAATGTGATCATAGATTGTGGAAGTTGTGCTAATGTTGCTAGTACCTACATGGTAGAGAAGTTGAATTTGCCAACTTTACCACATCCTACTCCATACAAGTTGCAATGGTTGAATGATAGTGATGGAATAGAGGTGACAAAGCAAGTGTTGGTTTCTTTTATCCTTGGCAAATACTATGATAAGGTGTTATGTGATGTTGCTCCTATGAATGCTTGTCATTTATTGCTTGGAAGACCATGGCAATTTGATAGGAAGGTTACACATGATGGTGTCCTCAACACATATAGCTTCGAAGTGAATGGGAGAAAAATAAAACTCAATCCTTTAACCCCAAAACAAGTGTATGAGGATCAATTGAGGATGCAAAAGAAAAGAGAGGAAGAAAAAAAGAAAAAGAGAGAAGAAGATGAGAAAAGAACAAAAATGAAAAAGAGAGAAGAATATGAGAGAAAAAAGGAAGAAGATAATAGAGAGGAGAAGAGAGTAGAAAAGAGTGAGAGCCATGAGAAAAGAAAAAGTGATTGTAGAAAAGAAAGTGAGAGAAAAATTCAGTTTAGAGAAAGAGAGAGTGATTGTGTGGAAAAAGAAAGAAAAGAAAAATTGAGAGTTATTAGAAAAGCAAGTGGGATAAAGAGTGTTTTCTATATTTCTAAGCCAATTGTCTTGTATAAGAAAGCTTATAAAAATACTAACAATCTTGAAATTGTCTTGTCATATACTTGTGATGCTGTTTTGAAGAAATTCCAAGAAGTGCTTCCAAAACAATCATCCAAAGAGCTACCATGTGTGAGAAGGAAAATGCCCCAATTGGAGCAAGGTAACATTATTGTGATGGTTGATATGTTGTCTTGGAGGTACACTCTCATCTCTAATTTGCATAAAAATTTATTGGGTGTTGAAAACATTGGAATTTTGCATGCAAATGATTATGGTTTTCCTAATTCTTCACTTGATGTTGTTATTCCTTTAGTTGATTTTGCTACTCTTCTATCTAGTGAAGGTGTTTCAAATGTTGATGCTTGTGAGAAAATGATTTTTGGAGACAATTTTATTCATGATAGATTTTTGTGTGGGAAGAACAACATATATGTGCCCAAGAGTCCTCTAAGAAATCTGTTTGGTAAAGAAGCCTATGGATATGATTTGATAAAACATTTTAAGATTAAAGATACCCTTGATTATTTACTGCTAGATCCTTATGTGTTTTCCAAGCATGGTTTGATGGGAGGATTTTATCCACTTTGCTTTGGAATAAGGAATGCATGGAAAAACATCTTCAAAATAATGCATGCTTTATATGAATGGTTGACTATGATGCTTGGTTTGTCTAATGCACCAAGTACTTCTTTGAGTTTAATGAATCATGTTATAAATGTTTTCATTGATAAATTTTCTTGTGTTTATTTCCAATTTTTTCATGTGTTTAAAGGTGGGATCTTGTTGCTGTTTGAGGAATTAATGAATTGGAAAGATTGGTTACTATATCTTGATGACATTCTTGTGGATAGTAAAAGAATAGTTGAGCATGATGAACCTTTGAAATGTGTCTTGCAAATTTTAAAGAATAGGAAGTTGTATGCTAATTTTGAGAAAGACTCATGCTGTATGAGAAGTATTATAATTGTGGATGATATTGTGTGTGGCAAAGCAATACAGATGAATGAAAGAAAGAAAATTGAAGAATGTTATCCACATCAATTTGTTGTTGAATTTGAGAGCTTTCATGATTTGATTACCTATTGTGGGAAGTTTATAAGGAATCATGTTCTATGTGTTTTCTTTGACCAACTTGTTGCTATGGGTAATTTTATAGGCTTGCATGAGATTGATGACTCTTATTTTGTATTTGATCCGGGTGGTTGCATATTGATGATACGAATGGAAAAGGTGGTGTTCCTAAATGGCTACATCAAAGAGGAGATGGTTCATTACAAGTCTTGAAGAGACAACAATTGTTTTCCTAAATTTGAATTCTCATGGTGAGTTTAATATGAGTGCTCATTTTGGTGTTTCTAATCTTTTCCCTATTGATGTAGGTCTTGAATATTCAAATTCGAGGTCGAATTCTCTTAAAGAATGAGGGATTGATGAAAATCAGAGAAGGCCCATTGAAGATAAAGACCTAAAGGTGTTGGAAGGGCTTCACATATCAACGTCAAGGGTTTGGCAAAGAGGATAAAGGGAGACCTAGGGAAGATGATTGCTGCCCTATTTGAGAAAAGGCACAATTTGGGGCTAGAAGAGTCCAAGATGCTCAATTGCGTGTATTTGGAAGACTTGGGCTTTAATGAATCCATTAGCATTTAGTTAGTTTAGCATTTTTGTAATAAATGGGCCTTATGGGCCGAGACTTATTTTTAGATTTATTTTAGCATGAAGACTTGTTATTTTATTTTGGTCACTTAGAATTGGGTTTGTTAGTGTGCAAGGCCCATTAGGATTTGCTTATGGGGGCTGGTATATAAGCTCTTGTAAACATATTTTTATCCAGTTTTGAATACAATTTGAGATTTGAGAGCTTGTGACTCTTAGGTTCTTGAGTGAGCTAATTATCCTTGATCTTATCAAGAGGCCTTCTCTTGTGGCGATCTTTTCTTCGGCTTATCAATCCGTGATTGTGGCGCCCATCCTCCATCTTTTTCTGCTTTTGTTGTTTCAAATCCAATTCAAGATCCGTCTTTTTTTCATTAGAGTGAGAGTAAGAAAGAAAATAAAAATGAAGAAAGTTAAAATAAAAATAAGAAAAAGCCAGAAAAAGTGAGCTAATTAAAAGAGAAGAAAGAAAGAAAAGAAAAATTGAGAGAAAAAGAAGAAAATAGAGAAAAAGGAGAGAAGAGCTTGCTAGTGACAAAAAAGAGTAAGATTAAACAAGTTTTGTTTTCTCAACAAAACCTCCTAGTACTTCTGTACAAAGAGGCTATGTTTAACACTAATGACTTAACTTTTGTATTGCTTAGTGTTGTTTTGCCTATTTTGCAAGAATATAAAGCCCTTAAACATGCGAAGAGCCAAAGCAAGTTGAACCATAGGCATTCTAAATGGATTGAATTTAGTGAGTTATTTCCTTGTGTGATTAAACATAAGAGAGGTAAAGAAAATATTATTGCTAATGCTTTATCACAAAGGTATGTTCTTCTTTCCATGCTAGATGTTAAGATTCTTAGCTTGAAATTTATTAAAGATTTGTATGCTAATGATGTTGATTTTGGTGAGACCTTTAGTCATTGTAAACCAGATGTTGGTTGGAACAAATTCTTCTTGTACAATAACTTCTTATTTCACATTGACAAATTTTGCATCTCAAGTTATCTATTGCATGTGAAATTGTTGAAAGAAATGTATTCTGGATTTATGAGACATTTTGGCATTGCAAAAATATTTGTTATTCTAAAAGAAAATTTTGGTTGGCCTAGAATGCACATGGAGGTTGAGAAATTTATGAGAAAAGGCATTGCATGTTATAAAGTAAAATTTAAATTAAATCCTTATGAATTGTATACTCCCTTTCACATTCCAAATATACCATGGGAAGATATTTCTATAAATTTTATTTTGGGATTGCCTACGTCTATGAGGGGAAGATTTGTGAACCATGCCAATAAAGGAATCAAGCAAATAATTTTTAAGCTTGGAGACTTAATCTGGTTACATCTAAGAAAAGAGAGATTTCTTGTGAAAAGAAAATCTAAACTCATGCCTAAAGGAGATGAACCTTTTCTAGTTCTTGAGAGAATTAATAATAATACTTATAAGTTTGAATTGTCTATTAAGTATGGAATTACTACCTTCAATGTTTTTAATCTTCTTCCTTATTTTAATGCAGATCTTGAAGAGCCGAAGACGACTCCTTTTCAAGAAGGGGAGGATGATATGAACCAGTCTAACACTTTGCATAATCAAGCCTAAATAGAAAATGACTTAATTTTAAGTGAAGGCCTAATGACAAGAGGAAAGCTCAAAAGAATACAAGAAGTAATTGGAGCCCATGTAAATGAAATTCTGGCCCAAGGAGCCTAAGTAGATGAAACAAATAAAGTTGAAGTGTTGCTCATCCAAGCCCAAGAAATCTAAAGATAATTGAGGTGCAACGAATATGGACACATTTTCCTAATATGGAGCGTTATAAATTAGGAGATAATTTCCTATTATGGAATGCATCAAATGTGGACATATTTTCCTAATATGCAGTGCAATGAACCTGGACATATTTCCAATATGGAGTGCAATAAAACCGGAGACATTTTCCTAATCAGGATTGCAATAAATAAGGAAAATCTGAGAATAATTTCTTATTTTAATTTGGTGATAGTCAAACTTTGTATTTATGGCATTTACTATTTGTACTTTCCTAAGACTAGTATAAATAGGAGATAATGTAACTTAGAATGAGGTAGTTCATGGATAATACACAAATTTGAGTGTTTCTTCTCCAAAGTATGAGAATATTATCTTCTTTTGTTCTTGTGAAACCTTACTTTATCAATCTTCCTTTATAAGATTGGTGATTCAAATTCATAAAAGCCCCCAATTTGTGCTTCAACCCAGGTGCGTTGTTGTGTGGATTGGTTAATTCGTGTTCGTGGTTAGACAAGTGGTCTAAGTGATGTGAATTAAAAGGAAGTCAATCATAAGGAAATAAGATAGGAGGAGAGCTTAATTAAGTACATTTGAATTGTGCCACATCATCATCAAATTGATGCCACATCATCAAGAAGGTGGAGCCACATCACTGTCACAATCCATGTCATTGCCACATCATCAAAAGATGGTGCCACATCATTGCCACATCAGCCATAGTCCTAATTGGCGCCACCTCATCTAATTTTCTATTATTTGATGTTTTGGGCTTTAAAATAGCATTTGGGCTTTTAATTTGTACTTATTTTGTGCTGCATCACTTTAGAGTATTTTGGGCCTATTTGATGTTATTTGAGCCCATTTATCAATTAGGGCTTAGAGAGTTAATAAGGAGACTTGTTCCTTATCCTAGAGAATTCAGACATTTTTGAGAAAAAAGCTGATTGCTTATGAGGGTTTCCTCTCTAGGTTCTTGTATGAACTTGAAGACTTATCAAAGGGCATTCAACCTTTGTGGCGTCAAATATATCTCTTATTGCTTCCAATTCTTCCTCTTTTCTGAAGCATGGCGGGAATATCATTCTTTTTTTTACTTTGATTGCATCTGATTTGGGAAAGATCCAACAATTTCACATCATTTGGTATCAGAGCAAGGTTCCCAATTCAGGTTTTATTTCTCTTTAATTCTGTAACTTTGCGTCACTGTTCATACGCCGTCACTGTTCATCGTACTGTTCTCGCACTGTTCGCCACATTTTATATCCTAAATCTTCATTTCTATCTTGTTTTGATTTGGTTTTTTATATCCATTTCATTTCTGATTTTGGTTTGTGTCAAATTTTTGTGTTTTGATTCACCATTATGTCAAATCTGTGTTGTTCTTCATTTCTGCCTTCCATGTATTTGATAAAGTGTCTAAGTCAATTGTAGGTCTGAATTTGCTTTGATAGTTGGTCACCTTCTGCATTTTTGTGTTGTTTGCTATTGTTGAACTCAAAATTTGGTCTAAATATTTCTGCTGGTATAGTAAATGAAAGGTGCATTGAACATGTTTGTTAAAAGTTCAAAGTGAAGAAGTTCAGCTTGCAATAGCCAATTGCCATATTCTAATAGCACAACATCAAAGTGCTATAATTGAATATAGTAATTGATTAAAGCATAGCAAAGAGCACCAAGTTTGAATTGTGCTAAAAAAAAAAAGCCTTGCAATCAGCAAATTAGTGCTGAATGGTGAACTTGTGTTTGAAGTAAAAAAAAAAACAAATGCAAGAACAAAATGAAGAATGGTACTGAGTAGTTGTGAGTTAGAAAGCAAAACCAATTGACAAAAAAAAATAGCAAGAAACAAAGGAGAAAAGCCAAGTTAGTGAATCAAAAGGCAAACTACAAAGAAGAGGCAAGAAAAATAAAGTGCTGAATTGTTGAAAACAAATTGGAATACATTCAAAAGAAAAGAAGTTGTTTGCTTGTAGTTATTGTTGATTCTTGATATGCTCTAATTATACTTGAACTTCTCATTTTGACATTAATTGTTCATTGTCTCTTTCAATTACTTGAATTCTTAAATCAGCACCTCTTGTTATTCTGAGTTATTGCTTCTCATTTTTTTTATTGTGTCCTTAAGTCTTTGCTTTTATTTTTCCTTTCTTCCTAGAGTTCAATTGTATTAATTCCATGCTGCCATGCTATTGTGTTGTCACCTTTTGTTGGCATTCAATTTGAGATAGTGATAGCCACAATTGTTGGATTTCTGCTGGTTGTGTCATTTTAGTTCCAAAAGAACCACAAGAGAGGAAAAAAAGAAAGGAGTGGGAAAAGGCAAGAGTGTGTGAAATCATTTGAGGATAAAAGCCTAAATTACAGTGCAAACACGAGTGTGAGTACCCCTAAATCAAGTGACAAGTGTGGTTTTGTGAGGTCCTTTTTTTTTTCTTTATCTAACCTTTTCTTGCAGGTTTAATCATTAACAATGTCGGGAGGAAGTGATAACAATACATTCCAAACTGAGAATCTAGATTTCACTATGAGAGCTATGTTTCAACAATTTGAGAGATTGAATGAACAAATTGCTGGAATGAATGAGAGGATAAGAGGGATTGAAGGAGAAAGAAGACAAAATGATAGGCATGTGAGAGATGAAGGAGTTGAAAATTTTGAGGGTAGAAGTGAGAGATCAGAAAGTTCAAATGAGAGTGAGAGAAGAAGAGGTGAAAGGAGACATGTTAGAAGAGCAAGGGTAGATACCAATCTTGACAGCATTAAGATGAAAATCCCCTCATTCCAAGGAAGAAATGATCCAGAAGCTTATTTTGAATGGGAAAAGAAGATGGAATTGATATTTGATTGCCACAATTATTCGGAGGAAAAGAAGGTAAAGCTTGCTGTTACGGAATTCTCTGATTATGCCATTGTTTGGTGGGATAAATTGATGATAGATGTAAGGAGAGAGAGAGAAAGACCCATTACAACTTGGGAAGATTTGAAGTTTGTTATGAAAAGAAGATTTGTCCCTTGCTATTACCAAAGGGATTTGCATCAAAAATTGCAAAGTCTGATTCAAGGAGTTAAGAGTGTTGAGGATTATCACAAAGAAATGGAAATCACTATGACAAGAGCCAATGTGGAAGAAAGTCAAGAAGCAACTATGGCTAGATTTCTCCATGGATTGAATAGAGACATTGCTAATGTGGTGGAGTTACAACACTATGCATCTTTGGAGGAGTTGGTACACTTGGCTATGAAAGTGGAAAGGCAACTCAAAAGAAGAAGTTCATCTAAATATAATTCACAATCAAGCTCTCCATGGAAGTCTTGGGATAAAAAGAGTGACAAGAAGGAGGAAAGAGGAAGCAAGTTCAAATCTGAATTCTCTTCAAAATCAAAAGATGAATCTTCTAAGGGCAAAAACAAAGTGGAGGAGAATAAGAAACATTCCAACATGAAGTGCTTCAAATGCTTGGGAAGAGGACATATCGCTAGTAATTGTCCAAACAAAAAGTTTATGGTGATCAAAGACAATGGGGAATGGGATTCTACAAGTGAGAAAGATCAAGCTACTTCATCCGATGAAGATAGTATGAGTAGTGAGGATCCTTTTGATGGAGGTGCATTGGTGAGTAGGAGAGCCTTAAATGTGCAAATCAAGGAGGAGAGTGAGAATCAAAGAGAAAATCTTTTCCATACAAGGTGCAACATCCAAAGGAAGGCTTGCCAAGTTATCATTGATAGTGGGAGTTGTGCTAATGTGGCTAGCACTACCTTAGTTGAAAAGCTGAATTTGCCCACTTTACAGCACCCTACCCCTTACAAGCTTCAATGGTTGAATGAAAATGGGGAGTTGAAAGTGAATAAACAAGTGCTAGTCTCTTTTTCTATTGGGAGGTACCATGATGAGATTCTTTGTGATGTGGTTCCCATGCATGCTTGCCATCTTTTGCTTGGGAGGCCATGGCAATTTGATAGACAAGTTACTCATGATGGTGTTCTCAACAAATATAAGCTTGTCAAAGATGGAAAGAAGTTCTCCCTTAGGCCTTTAACTCCAAAACAGGTTTATGAAGATCAAATGATAATGCAAAAAAAGAGAGAAGAGGAAGAAAAAGGGAAAAAGAGTGTAGAGCAGAATGAGAAAGATAAAAAGAATAAGAGTGTGAATGAAAAGAAAGAGAGTACTTGTGAAAAAGAAGGGAGAAAACATGAGAGAGGAGAGTCATCAAAACAAAGAAAAGAAAAGTTAAGTGTGTTTGCAAAAACAAGTATTGTGAGGAATGCTTTATGTGTTTCTAGACCAATTGTTTTTCCAAATACTTTTGATTTTCTTTTACAGAAACATCAAGATGTACCTTCAAGAGAAAGCTTTAAAGAAGTGCAATCTTTGAAGAGAGGAGAACATCATATAAATTTCATCCTTGGAAATTCAACTCAAACTTATGAAGATCATGTGATTGAAAAATATAGTAAGAAGGAAGAACTTCATGAAGCATATCCATGTGTAATGCAATGTAGGCAAGGTAAAATTAGTGAGGTAGATAATGCTTTGGCTCAAAGGTATACCCTTTTTCCGACTTTCCATGATAGATCATTAAATTTTGGGCCTAAGGATTATTTGCATATAGAATTGATGAGTTTTAAGTGCCTTGACAATTTGTATGTAGTTGATTTTGAGAGTGCTGCCTCTTCACATGATTTTGTAATTCCTTTGCAAGTTGAGTTTGTTTCCAAAGTTGCTATTTGTGAAGAAATGATTTTTGGAGAAATTATTAGGCATGATAAGATTTTGTGTAAAAGGAGTTTAGATAACATGCTTTATGTGTTGCTGGATCCTTATGTGTTTTCCAAGCATGATTTGATGGGAGGATTTCATCTACTTTGCTTTGAAATAAGGAATGTATGGAAAAACATCTTCAAAACAAGGCATGGTTTGTATGAATGGTTGTCTTTATTTTTTGGTTTGTCTAATGCACCAAGTATTTTTGTGAGCTTAATGAATCATATTTTGAATACTTCTTTTAATAAATTTGTTAGGGTCTATTTAGATAAAATTCTTGTGATAAGTTTGCATGTTTTTAGTTGCAAGTTTTTTGTGAGTGCCTATTATCTTCATGTTTTGTGCATTTCCAAGAATAAATTTGCTGTTGCTCATTTAAATCATTTTTATGTGCTGAAAGGTTGGATATTGCTAGGACTTGAGAATTTAAAGCATTGGAAAGATTGTGTGCCATCTCTTGTTGAAATTCTTGTGTATGACAAAGTTGTGGAGGAGCATTTTGAATCTTTGAAATCTGTTTGCAAAATTTTAAGAAATGAAAAGTTGCATGATAATTTTGAAGAATGTTTATTATGCATGAATTGTGTTAAATATTTGAAATATGTTGTGTGTGACAATGCAATGGAAGTAATCAAAGAAAAAGCACTTAAACAATGGTTGCCCCCTATGTTTGTTAGTGAAATTGAGAGCTTTCATGGTTTGATTAACTTCTGTGGGAAACTTATAAAGAATCATGTTCGATGTGCTTCCAATGATAAATTTCTCTCTATTGTTAATTTTGTATGCTTGCATGAGATTATTGACTCTCATTTTGTATTTGATCCAGGTAGTTGCTTGTTGATGGTATGAGTGGAAAAGGAAGTGTTTCCAATCCAAAGGAATCCTAGCTACATCTACGTGGAAGGGGTTCACACCAAGTCCTGAAAAAGACAATAGTTGTTGCCTTAATTTGAATTCTCATGGTGAGTTGGATGTGAGTATTTCATTTAGTGATTCTAATCTTTCTCCCTTTAATGTAGGTTTTGAAGATTCAAGGACGAATCTTTTTGAAGAAAGGGGGAATGATGTGAATTTAAAGGAAGTCAATCATAAGGAAATAAGATAGGAGGAGAGCTTAATTAAGTACATTTGAATTGTGCCACATCATCATCAAATTGATGCCACATCATCAAGAAGGTGGAGCCACATCACTGTCACAATCCATGTCATTGCCACATCATCAAAAGATGGTGCCACATCATTGCCACATCAGCCATAGTCCTAATTGGCGCCACCTCATCTAATTTTCTATTATTTGATGTTTTGGGCTTTAAAATAGCATTTGGGCTTTTAATTTGTACTTATTTTGTGCTGCATCACTTTAGAGTATTTTGGGCCTATTTGATGTTATTTGAGCCCATTTATCAATTAGGGCTTAGAGAGTTAATAAGGAGACTTGTTCCTTATCCTAGAGAATTCAGACATTTTGAGTAAAAGCTGATTGCTTGTGAGGGATTTCTCTCTAGGTTCTTGTATGAACTTGAAGACTTATCAAAGGGCATTTAACCTTTGTGGCGTCAAATATATCTCTTATTGCTTCCAATTCTTCCTCTTTTCTGAAGCATGGCGGGAATATCATTCTTTTTTTTACCTTGATTGCATCTGATTTGGGAAAGATCCAACAATTTCACATCACTAAGTAGCAGGTCGCGTTCCTTATAGCGTTGGTTGGCTGCTTGCATTCGTCAAGTCATCGAACCACCCAAGTCAGAGCTTATCACTCCTAATTCCCTTCCTTATCTTTGGAGTGTAGCGCTCATATCATTCTTTTACATTATTTGATTTACTTTATCTGCTTACGCCGTAAAGATCGAGACACCCCTATGAAATTCCTTATCACTTAAGCTCTTGTTTTAGATCTTGAATAAGGTATTCTCATCTCTTTTCTCCTGGTATTCATATTTTTGTTCAATCCTTGCTTTATTTATGTATGCTTCTATGTTAAGCTCTTTGTGTTAGGGTAGTTTGAGATCCAAAATGATTTTGCATTCTACATTATTTTAAACCATGACAATTGATGCAAGATCAAGGTGATAGACAAAACAAAGGTGATGCAACCAGGAAATTGAAAAGAGAAAGAAAGTAAGCTAGAAAACTTTAGATTGATAAGTTGGACATGCCACAACCTAAAGAGAACTATTTGAATTTGCCACACTTTAGGAAAGAGAGAATGAGAGTGATAAGAATTTAGTTAATTCACCACTAAGTAAGAGATTATACTTAGATAAGAATAGAATTGCAAAAGGTAATCTGAACAAACTTTTCTCAATTCACTTGAAATGTGAACACATGACTTCTTTAATAGAATTTAAGCTCATAAATTTCCACTTTCTAGTGGAAGACTAGGGTGTTTAGGAAACTCCAAAACATAAATGATATTAAAAACCATAAATAACAATAAAAATAACATGACTAATTAATAAAAAAAATGCAGAAGATAGGTCTCCACATCTGTCCTTCAAAATTCCTTCAAAATGCTTCAATTTCAGCTCAAATTAGCTATTGGGCCCATTTATGCACACTTTTGCCCATTTTCTTCAAGTTTCCTCATACATTAGCAATGTAATCCAGCCCACATTTGTGTTCTCCTTCATAGAAATTAAAGACTCCATCCTTTTGTGATAGGGAATTCAAAGGGGGTGGCCCGATCTTCACGACGTAGGTAAAATAAAGTGATGAAATAATAAATGATCTTGAGTTGAATGTCAAATAACAAAAATGGAAAAAATGGAGAATGGGTGCCACCATCACAGATTGCTAAGTCAAAGGAAATGATTACCACAAGAGGGGGCCTCTTAATAAGATAAAAGATAATTAGCTCATTTAAGAACTTAAGAGTCATAAGCTCTCAATCTTAAACTGTATTCAAAAACTGAATAAAAATCTGTTTACAAGAGCTTATATATGATCAACCCCTATACACCATCATGTGTAAACCCTAATGGGCCTTTTACACTAACAAGCCTAATTCTAATTGATGCAAATAAAATAATAAGTCTTCATGCCAAAATAAATCTAAAAATAAGTCTCGGCCTATATGGTCCATTTATTACAAAAAAATACTAAAGTAACTAAATGCTAATGGATTGGAGGCCATGTCTTCCAAATATACGCAATTGACCATCTTGGACTCTTCTAGCTCCAATTTAGGCCTACTTTCAAATAGAACAGCAACTATCT
This sequence comes from Sindora glabra, assembly GCA_020226215.1. NCBI lineage: Eukaryota > Viridiplantae > Streptophyta > Magnoliopsida > Fabales > Fabaceae > Sindora > Sindora glabra. The sequence goes on from CM035228.1 coordinate 60,514,956, forward strand.
TCTCTAGGTCTCCTTTTATCCTTTTTGTCTTTGCTCTTGTTATTGGTCCTTGAAGCTCTACCAATGCCTGAGCCTTTATCTTCAATGGGCCTTCTGATGAAAATCAAAGAAAGCCCATTGAAGACAATGGACTAAAGGTGTTGGAAGGGCTTCACAGATCAATGTCAAGGGTTTGGCAAAGGGGATGAAGGGAGACCTAGAGAAGATGATTGCTGCCCTATTTGAGAAAAGGCACAATTTGGAGTTAAAAGAGTCCAAGATGCTCAATTGCGTGTATTTGGAAGACTTGGACTCCAATGAATCCATTAGCATTTAGTTAGTTTAGCATTTTTGTAATAAATGGGCCTTATGGGCCAAGACTTGTTTTTAGATTTATTTTGGCATGAAAACTTGTTATTTAATTTGGGTCACTTAGAATTGGGCTTGTTAGTGTACAAGGCCCATTAGGGTTTATTTATGGGGGCTGGTCATATATAAGCTCTTGTAAACATATTTTTATTCAGTTTTGAATACAATTTGAGATTTGAGAGCTTGTGACTCTTAGGTTCTTGAGTGAGCCAATTATCCTTGATCTTATCAAGAGGCCTCCTCTTGTGGCGATTGTTATTCCGGCTTATCAATCCGTGATTGTGGTGCCCATCCTCCATCTTTTTCCATTTTTATTGTTTCAAATCCAATTCAAGATCCGTCTTATTTCATCAATTGGTATCATGAGCTTTGGTTGGAATTGGATTTGAGGTACTGTTCATATGTACTGTTCTTGAGTCTGGTTTCTGCAAATCGGTACTGTTCACGCGCCCGTACTATTCGCGCCGTCACTGTTCACACAGTTAGGGTTGCATCATTTTTGGGTACAATCTTTCTTAAATTTTGATGCAACAATTGTTTTATTGCTGGATTCTTGTTTCTTGGTAATTAGAATTGTTAAATTCATAAACAATTATTAGTTTTCTGCACTTGTGTTCTTCGTGTTCATCACATGTTCTTGAGTCTGAATCTGTCCAATCTTGTGAAATTTTGTTAGTTTGGTATTTGGTGTTAAATAATAGCTTGATTTAAAGGGAATTGTGAATACAATCAATTCTAATTCCTTGTTTACTACTTCTTTCCAAAATTCTAGTTCAATTGGATTGAATTTATTTGCTGTATCAAAAATGAACATTCCATATTTTTGCTTGTTCTTGCAAGTCTATCAGTAGTGGCTAATTGAAAATTGTGTGATTCAATTTGAAAAAAGGGTACAACTATTATGAAAAAAAAAAAAAAGAAGAAGAAAAATCTTCAGCAAAAAAAAAACGAAAAAAAAAGAGGCAAAAAAAAAAATTTCCAGCACACAAAAGTGCTTTTTGAATGCCACTTTCTTGCAATTTTCAGCTTGCTTTTGCTTAGTTTTTGATTTATTCCATACCAGAAATTTTTTTTGGGAACAACTTAGCTATTATTTAACATTACATAATCTTCTCTAATTTCTCCATTCTTGTCTTGTTTGCATTCTATTTTCCTTAGTGTGCTTATTCCTTGTTTAGTTTTTCGTAATTGTCTTTGTTGGCTTCCTTAGTTTTGTCTTAGAGTTTTCTTTTGTTGGCTTCACTTGTGTCTTGCTGATTGATTGTCACTTGGTGGTGGTTGATTGTGTGGATTGGAGGTTGACTTCCTTAAGAACTCTTGAGAACACTTGAGGGGAAAAAGGCAAGAGAGAAATCCTTACACAAAAGCCAAATTTGAGAGAAACACGAGTGAACATCTTTTGAGTGAAACACTTAGCGAGTGGAGAGGACCTTTTATTACATTAATATTTCTATTTTGTAGACATGTCTCATGAAGGTGGATCAAGTGGTGAAAGCACTCCTCCCTCACCTAAGTCCTTGGCTGTTAGAAGACAAATTGAAGGACTTGCACAAAGATTTGAAAGAATGTTTGAGAGGCAGAATGAAACCATAAGAAATATTCAAGAAACCATGGCAAATAATGCAAGAAGGCAAGCACGTGACCATTCTCCACATGCCCATGAAGATTCTAGTAATTCTCCTAGAGATGATGAAGAGAGGAGGTGTGATAGGAGGAGAGATAGGAGATTTTATAGGAGGGATGATGAAAAAGAAAGAGGAGATAGAAGACAACATGAGAGATATATTAAAGAAAAAGGAGTTGAAAATAAAAATGAAAGGAGTAAAACAGAAAGAGTGTATCATGATGATGTAAAAAGAGATAAAAGAAGAGATGATAGGAGTGGTGGAGATAGACAAAGAAGTGGTGGAATAACTTCAAACCTTCAAAGTGGCAAAATGAAATTTCCTTTGTTTCAAGGAAAGAATGATCCTCAAGCTTACTTAGAGTGGGAAAAGAAGATGGAATCAATCTATGCTTGTCACCATTATTCAAAAGAGACAAAAGTGAGGCTTGCTACCTATCAATTTAGTAATTATGCTAATATTTGGTGGGATCAACTTGATTTAGCTAGAACAAAAAAAGGTGCAAGGCCTATTGCTACTTGGGAAGAGATCAAAGCTATTATGAGGGAAAAATTTATTCATGGCTGCCACTATAGTTCTTCATGTAAATCTTGGGAGAGGAATGTTGATGAAATATACGGATCTTGAATTGAATTTGAAACAATAAAAATAGAAAAAAAGATGGAGGATGGGCGCCACAATCACGGATTGATAAGCCGGAGGGACGATCGCCACAAGAGGAGGCCTCTTGATAAGATCAAGGATAATTGGCTCACTCAAGAACCTAAGAGTCACAAGCTCTCAAATCTCAAATTGTATTCAAAACTGAATAAAAATGTGTTTACAAGAGCTTATATATGACCAGCCCCCGTAAGCAAATCCTAATGGGCCTTGTACACTAATAAGCCCAATTCTAAGTTACCCAAATAAAATAACAAGTCTTCATGCCAAAATAAATCTAAAAACAAGTCTTGGCCCATAAGGCCCATTTATTATAAAAATGCTAAACTAACTAAATACTAATGGATTCATTGGAGCCCAAGTCTTCCAAATACACGCAATTGAGCATCTTGGACTCTTCCAACTCCAAATTGGGCCTTCTTTCGAATATGGCAGCAACCATCTTCTCTAGATCTTCATTAATTCTCTTTTTCTTTGCTCTTGTCATCGGTCCTTGAAGCTCTTCCAATGCCTTCAGACCTTTGTCTTCCACGAGCCTTCTTAGATTCTCATCAAATGTTGAAAAGAAGGAAGACAAAGTATTTCCATGCAAGTCTGAATCATCATCAAAGTCTAAGAAAGAAGTGTCTAAGATTAAAGTCAAAGTTGAAAATCATCAAAAGCATTCCAAGGACAAATGCTTCAAATGCTTAAAGCATGGTCATCATGCCATTGATTGTCCACTTAAGAGAGTACTGAAGATTCAAAAAGTCTGGGGAGAACAAGCAAAGGAAGAAAGTGAAGATCAAAGAGAGAACATCTTCCACACTAGATTCAACATTAAGGGTAAGATGTGCAATGTGATCATAGATAGTGGAAGTTGTGCTAATGTTGCTAGTACCTACATGGTAGAAAAGCTGAATTTGACTACTTTGTCACACCCTACTCCATACAAGTTGCAAGGGTTGAATGATAGTGATGGAATAGAGGTTACACAACAAGTGTTGGTTTCTTTTATCCTTAGCAAATACCACGATGAGGTGTTATGTGATGTTGTTCCTATGAATGCTTGCCATTTATTGCTTGGAAGACCATGGCAATTTGATAGGAAGGTTACACATGATGGAGTCCTCAACACATATAACTTTGAAGTGAATGGGAGAAAAATAAAACTCAATCCTTTAACCTCAAAACAAGTGTATGAGGATCAATTGAGGATGCAAAAGAAAAGAGAGGAAGAAAAGAAAAAGAGAGAAGAAGATGAGAAAAGAACAAAAATGAAAAAGAGAGAAGAATATGAGAGAAAAAAGGAAGAAAATAATAGAGAGGAGAAGAGAGTAGAAAAGAGTGAGAGTCATGAGAAGAAAAAAAGTGAGAGAAAAATTCAGTTTAGAGAAAAAGAGAGTGATTGTGTGGAAAAAGAAAGAAAAGAAAATTTGAGAGTTATTAGAAAAGCAAGTGAGATAAGGAGCAAAGGAAATTAAATCATAGACATGCAAAATGGGTAGAGTATTAGTAGAAGCTAATACACTTTCCCAGAGGTATGTGTTGATTTCCGTGTTGAATGCTAAATTGATGAGATTTGAGCTTGTTAAGAATCAGTACCTAAATGATCCAATGCTTGCTAATCTATTTAGCTTGTGAAAAGATGGCATTTAAGGGGTTTTACAAGCATGACAGTTACCTATTCAGATTTGGGAAACTTGTTATTCCTAATTGTTCTATTCAGGAATTACTTGTAAAGGAAGCACATGCAAGTGGCTTAGTTGGACATTTTGGTGAAAAGAAAACACTTGAGATGGTGAAAGAGCACTTCTACTGGCCAAAAATGATGAAAGATATGCATCGGGTAGTAGAAATATGTGTCATTTGCACGAAGGCAAAGAGTAAGGAGGCTGCACATGGCTTGTACATGCCATTACCTGTTCCAAATTAGCCATGGATCGATCTAAGCATGGATTTTGTGCTTGGATTGCCAAGAATGCAAAGGGGAAAAGACTTTGTTATGGTGGTTGTAGACAGGTTCTCAAAAATGTCTCATTTTATTCCTTATCACAAAACCAATGATGCTTCTCATATTGTTGACTTATTCTTTAAAGTTGTGAGATTCCATGGCATTCCAAAGAGTATCATTTCAAATTGTTATGTCAAGTTCTTGAGTTACTTTTGGACGACTTTGTGGAAGAAGCTTGCAACGAAATTGCTCTTTAGCACCACCTATCATCCTCAAACAGATAGACAAACTAAAGTGGTAAACCATTCCCTTGCTTTGCTTAGAATTGTTGTTAGTAAGAATTTGAAAATTTGGGATGAATATTTGCCACATGTTGAATTTGCTTATAATCGGAGTGTTCAGAGTGCTACTAAGAAATCTCCTTTTGAGGTGGTATATGAATTTAATCCTAACACACCATCAAATTTAGCACCACTTCCCATTCATAAAAGAATTTGCATGGACGGCAAAAAGAAGGCTAAATTCATGAAAAGAATGCATGAGGTAATGAAGAAGCAAATTGAAAAGAGGAATGCAGCCTATGAGAAGTCAGCAAACAAGGGAAGGAAACATGTTCAATTCAGCCTAGGAGATCTTGTTTGGATTCACCTACGTAAGGAGAGATTTCCTAACAAAAGAAAGTCTAAACTCATGCCAAAGGCAAATGATCCTTTCCGAGTGCTGGAGAAGTTGAATGACAATGCATACAAAATTGATTTGCTAGGAGATTATGGAGTTTCAACAACTTTCAATGTAAAGGACTTAACACCTTACTTAGAGGATGACATGGAGTTGGATTTGAGGGTAAATCCTTGTCAACCCAGGGAAGATGATATGATCAAGAGAGCTGACCAAGAAGCCCACCAAAATATTGAACCTATTATTGGGCCTATTACAAGTGCAAAGGCCAAGAAAGCGCAATTGGGTCAAAATTGGTTCTCTTTGCTTGTTGTGATAGTGGGTTGAACTAGTTGAACCAGATTTGAAGCTTTGAGCTTGGGAAGATCAAGGAGCACTTCAATTTTCTTATTTTCAAGTAATTTTCGTGCATCATTTTGGAGGCTTGAAAAGTTAGATATTTTTTGGTGTTTTCTAATTTATTATGATGTCTTTAGCTTTTCCAATGTCATTTTTTCTGAAGGTTGTAATTTGTGTTGTCTTTTAGTTTTCGTAAGTCATTATGTTAACTCCAGGTTGTAATTGAAGGTCTTTCAAGTTTCAAGTCTCTTGCATTTCCTTTTGATGTAGGCTCTACCTATAAATAGAGCATGAAAGATAAATTGTTGGAAGAGTAAAGTATATTTTCAGATTACCTTTCGTGCATCTATTTTGATTCCTATCTAACACTTGTGTTAGTGGCAAGTCACCCTTAGAATTCTTATCACTCATCCTTGAGTGTAGAGATATGACCTGCCCGGCCCAATAGGCCTGACCCGCAAAAATAGAGATTTGGGCCCTCTTTTTTTGACTCGATAGCACTTTGGACTTTTTTTAAAAGCCCGATTAATAATTGGATCGAACTTGAGTCAAGATAAAAAGACCCAATAAACCCGATCTGATATGATTATATTAATTTTTTTTATAATATAACTATATATTAGAAAAAATAATTATATCTAATTATTTTTAATGTAAAAAAGATTAATTTGATATAATTAAATATTTTATATATTTAAATATCATATTATTTCTTTAAACATATAATTTTTATAAATAAAAATTATTTTTTTACTTAAAAAAATAAAAAAAAAATTATTTGAGTAATCAGGCCGACTTGGCAAGCCATTCATTTAAATAATCAGGCTGCGTTGAATCAATATTTTTTTAAACATTAATTAGGCCAGACCATAAATTTTATATAATTTGACCCGACTCAAAACCCACCTAACTCAAGCCATGTACAACTCTACTTGAGTGTAGCAAATTTGAGCGAAATATTTTAGATTGTGGCATTTTCAACTTACCAATCTAAGGTTTTCTGGTTCTTCTCATCCTCTATTCTTACAAAATTACAAAATACCAAAAATAGCTTCAAACAAATCCATTGCCATTTAATTGCTCATATTGGGCACATCAGTACAATTATATAGATATACAATAGTCCCAACCAATTGAGACAAGTCAAACACATATTGTCAGCTCATTTCATTTTTATACTAATCCCACAATACCTTCTTAGTGAATATGTTAATAGATTAAAGGTTTTGATTTCCCACTTGATAATGGAGTAATCATTGATATGCCCTCTAAACTTTACATGAACAACCAATTGAGGCTTGAGTCCCTCAACTTTATTAAAGAACCATAAAGAAGGAAGCAATGCTTATTAAATAAAGATAATAAAACTTTTTTTAAAAGGTATCCATTTCATTAAGCATTAGCCCTTGTGATATAGTGTTCAGGATCGATTACTCTCCTCCATTGTTGCTATAATGACAAAAGGATCTTCACAAGTTAAAGCTAAGTCCATCGCATTACAATCATAATTTAAGTACCAAAAACAACAAATTATGATAAGAATTCAGCCAAACTTTTCATTGTGCCCAGCATGTAAATTAAAACTTCCAAGTCTTTTAATCATCAATCTGAGGAATACTTTGCTTTATTTGCGAATGGAAAAATAGCAAAAAAAACAGCTCTTTCTTGCTTTCCAAAAATCTGAATTGCATTTTCAGCTCTAGAAGGCAATTGTTAGTGGTAACTGTCAAGCAAAGTGGGTGCTTCTTACAAGTAAAGCTTCCTGCCATGTTTGTTATATTGCAAACATGTGTAGCATATGAAGGAGATATAATTACAGTATAATATCTCAAATAGGGGTCAATCAGAAACATTTGCTTTTCTAGGTCATTAAGTGGGACAAATATTTTGTAAATTTTGATAAAGCACTATCTATACCAGCAACAAAATCATATGCAAACAATCTGTTATTGGGAGAATTACTTCTTTGCCAATTAATCAGAAAAAAAGGTGACAGGAAATTAGATCCTTCTTTACTCACCAATGGATTTTTTTTTCCCTGATAGAATCTCAGCAATGAAAATTGACATTATTACCTCTTCCCAACTTTTCCCTTTTTTCTGTGGTCAGGAAACACCCCCCCCCCAAAACTAAATTTTTGGCTTCTTGGACCAACAAGTGAAAGTAAATGAATATCTAATATTATAATGATTTGCCAATTTAACTAAAATATGAACTGAGATACCATTAGAAGCAAGATAAAATACCCTTGATTTCTAAAGAAATGACAAAGGACCAATATTTTACATTTAAAAAAGGGAAACAAAACTACAGAATGGCAATAATTTGACATGAGAGAGAGAGGAGAGTCAATGCAGGTAAAAGGACGTATGTTTGATGCATCATTTGCTCCCAATCTACTCCTACATTTATACTAGCTCTTGAGAAAAATACATTTTTCAATCCAGAATAACCTATCTTTCAACCTAAAAAGCATGTATAAGATAGCTTTCAACCATCCTTAATATGCACTTAATTATTAGTCCCATTAATCAGCTCTTGAAGTAAGCAATCAACAAAAACTTACTGTTATATATCACAGGAAATATATTGAATGTTATTCATAATCTAGTTATAGAACATTGAATAACATGAGTCTAGGTCAAAAAGAGGTGAGCTTCTTTGCAGGGTAAGATCTTAAAATCCTTGATCCAATCATACGATACATTCCTTGAAATATCTGAACTAAACAAACCCCACATACAAAAATAAAAGTAATATGATTTTCTAACAGAAGTGATGATGGCTCAGTTCTAGTTCGGTATGATGATAGTTGAGTCACAATCAAGACAATAATGCTAATCATGTCAATATGAATGACTAAAGAAAATAGATATAAGCAGTGGAGATTCAGGAAAATCTTATCACTTTGGCAGGGAATTGTATGGGGGTGATAGGCACTACAACTACTGCTTATACTTCTGTGGGTTTTGAAATAAATATTGTCATAGTGATTATGCTCTAGTTATTTTATTGATGATAGATACAATGTGATGGTGGGCATCATAGCAACTGAATTGATCATGAAAAACCAAATGATGGATTTTTAAGGCTAAACGGCATTATGGTTGTAGAAAATTACTATTAAATGTCAAAAAATGTAGAAAACGAAGGTAACTTGAAACTGATTTTTTTTCCTTTCTGCGAGTGCCAGTAGTCTTGGGGTCCTGAAACAATGCAAAAATCTAAAACGATATCCCCACCATTTGGACCATTACCAGAATAGCTAACTCAACAACATGGGACATACCCATTGAAGAAGTGGATGACACAGAGAAGAGCAGCACGCAACAAATTGAAGCAAACACTTATAGCTTCCTAAGTCAGACTTCATTAAATCCATATACATATAACTGATCAAAATACTTCAAGACCAGATAAGCATTGATATAAACAACAATCAGTGCTACAAATTTCATATACACAAGTAATATTTCAGTATATTACCTTCAACAACCATGATTTCAAGTATAACGTCCAAAAAATGATAGTCCGCCCAAGCCCTTTTTTTTTTTTTCCTCTTTCATATTAATCCAACCTCCAATTCAAGGTTTCTCCTCTATCAGTCCGTCACAGCTACCATCATCAATGAGATTTCCTCATCATCTAAACTGATAAAAGTAATCGATAGAAAACCAAGAAAATAGAGCAAATTTGAAATCCAAAAACGGAGATCGGAGAGGAGAGCATACCTTTAGCGATTAGATTCGCGAACGAGGACCCAAAGACAGATATTGCAAAGCGACGTGAAGCAGTTTGTAACTTAATCGCATATAAATCTCGAAGAGTCTCCTTGGTTTGGGTTGCGTTGCCGCCAATTTCGAGTTTCCCTCCGCATTTTTCAAACTTCTCCCGTGACCCGCCTTTTGCAAAGAAAATTATCGACTTGGGAAATTGCAGCTTTAGCTCAATCTCCTTTTTTTTTTTTTATGCATTTAGTTTCCTTTTTGCATGATAGAATACAAAAATGTTTAAAAAAAAATCTGATTTTACTTACACAGTTCAAATTGAGGTGCATCCTATGGTGTTTTTGGGATAATCCTCGATTTGAAACTCAGAACATATGGCAAAATGTTATTAGCCCATATGTTAAATGGTGCAGAAAAATAAAAAAAATTATTTTTAAAAATAATTTGAATAAAATTGTAAGAATGACCTTACTTTCAAAATTTTGCAAGTTCATGGCCTCCATGACAAAAACTATTTTGTGAAATCATGTCTCTTCCATCTCTGTAATCGATAGCTAGTTTTGTTGTTTTTTGAATTGGTGTCATCGGCATAGCAAAACTCATAGCCCGTCGCCGCCAAGAAGCATGACTTTTTCAAACAAAAAGTCGTAATAATTTATGAAGTATACTCCAAACCCAAAAAGTTGTGACTATATTGAAGAATCCTTTTTGCATCTCCTTTATATTCTCTAATTTTATTCACAACCAATGACAAATTAACTAGAAAAGCACAACAAAGGTCATTTTTGACAAAAAATAAATTAAGTTGTGATTTTTTCCTTATGGATTTCTTGTGTTCTCCAATTTATGGCAATGAAAGAGAAATTTAATGGAAGACCATTTTAAGAGCACTTTATGATCTAAGGAGGAAAAAAGGTCATTTTTACTTAGAAATCATTTTGGGTCTTCTTTGATTTCTCCAATTTAACGGCAAGCAAAGGGAAAATTACAAATACACAAAGGATGCCCACCAGTATAGTATGGGTGTGGAATGGAGGAGGCTCAAATCCACCATTTTTTAAACAAAAAGGGGAAAATCTCCGCATGGCTATGCCCATAATGACTATGGAAAGCATAAGAAGACTAATTTCACATAGATACACTAAGTTGCCAAGTCATGGACTTTCTACTCGAAGTCGTTTAAAATGTTGAAAACATCCTCATTGCCCTCGTATACATTCCATTTTACATATGAAGAAGAATCGGTGCAAAGAGGAACATAGTTCGTGGTTGAATTTAGGACCTACTCAAACTGGGTTTGCAAAGAGACCGTTGTTCATGGCTCCTGGTTTTGTTGCAAGTCACAAACTTGCAAGTGATTAGCTTCGATGGTGCTCCTGGCTACCGTAGTTTTGCTCTGTTCCCCTCTACTGTACCTTTCCCGACCACCGTAGACCTAACCTACTATTTGGGTTGGATTAGAAATTTCAAATAATTTCTACATGTTTTTACAAAATTTACTTTGCTACAAATAATTAAATTTTAAATTGATAGCTGTGATTTTACAAGGAGAATTAAACATTTTATATTATGTCACGTCACCCTCGGTTTAGAATCCAAGGGGTACCATAGAATCTACCTCAAATTGATCCACATCATTTACTCTATCAAACGTAGTGGAATTCAAAACTTTTTATATAAAACTAAAATCATTAATATAAAAAAAATTATGTTGTTATGATCAAAGGGCACACATTGCATTTTACATTGAAAAAAAATGTTATTGCTTACAAGTATGCATGTTAATTTTCTTTTTCTTTATAAAGTATCCATTTTTTTTGTTGTAAGTTTAAGTAAGTAATTTTTATTCATTTTTATATGTTAGTTTTTTACATCATGTAATTTAACAAAAATTTTAGCCAATATTTTAGATTTAATTCACTTGAATTCGCTAACAATGTCCTAAGCATTTTGAGAAAAACCTATCTTCAAATAACTACCCTCACATGTTACATAACAATGTTAACATTTTTGCATGCCACATGACAATAATTTTCCAATAAATTAGAAAAAAAATTGTAAAAGTTCATTCAAGGAACTAACTTAACAAAAGGAAGATATGGAATTAAAAAAATTATACCAAAAAACTTACTATTTTCACATAATTAGGAGCAAAGACATCAATCACTACTATTGTAGCTACAGCCTTCTTTTATCAATAAATTGAAAGGATTTGAATCAATATTTCAAAATTTAGCATCACAATTTGTAGGTTCAATTTACAAAGAAGTTCACAATGTTAGTGTGACAGAATAGGAGCATTCGTTTGTTTCCCCTAAAACCAAAAGGGAAAAAATTCCATTTTTAATCCAAAATTGGGATTTTGTTTTCTATATCAATGGGGGTGGGGGGAATATTTGAAATGCAAGCTTTACCTCAAAAAAGGTAAAAGAACAACAGATTGTTTTTGGTTTTCAAAATAACAAAAAAATTTATTCAAACTTAACAAGAAAATAAAAAATATTGGAACTAATGTAAAATGGCACAATATACACAATAAATAAGATTGGAATAAATGTCAAATCAATCTTCCTCAGTAGTCCTATAAAGAGGAAGAATTAGAAATCTAATAATGAAAAAATTATACGGATTAAATAAATATCTTACACATGAAAAACTTAGTTAAATCATTATTTATTTTTTAAAATATAATCCAATAGATTTTTAAAAGGGTAAAAAGGGCAATGTTATTACCTTAACCTGATTGTAACTGGCGTGAAACCCTTTTTCGATTTCCACTAGCTTATTCCTAATTAATTACATTGATTCAGAATAACAAATATCATGCATTCATAAAGAATTTAGCATTTCAAAGAGAAAACATTCAATGAGATTTTTACAAAAGATGAAGAAGATAGGCATGGTTATACCTTCCTAAAATGAGGATAAGCAAGCCTAACTAACTTAAGAGAAATTAGTTCAATGTTCCCTCTATCTAATTTTATGACAAACAAGAGGCCTAAAATATTCTATATACATGAATCTGTGCTACTAAAATATCATCAATAAGCTTCCATGAACTCTAGCTCTAAGGAGGCGAAGGTGGAGGCTCAACTTGGGAAGCTGTAAAATAAAACACAAAGGAGTGAGTCTAGGGCTCAATGAATGAATAATCTATAAAAATAACAATAATTTACAATAACTTACTCATCGAACTATCCTCCTTTAACCAATCATATCACATTTAAATATATTAGAATCATATCACATTTAAACATATTAGAAACTAAGAGCCAATGTCAATGAAATTAACACGTGATCATTTCATTTTTCAATATCTCATATAGGAACACTTAAGGATAACTATAATCAAGTCACATTTTATTTAGAACAATAAGTAATAGATAAAATACAATCATCCACCTTTTATCTCCCAAGTTAACCTTATACTTTCCACACGCTGATAGGGAAATCAATGGGGGTTGGCCCAATCTTCATGATATAGGTTATTCAATAAAATCAAAACAAAGTAAAAAGAAGGACGTGAGCACTATACTTTAAAATTGAGGAAAGGAATTGGGAGTGATAAACTCTAAATTTGGATGGTTGAATGACCTAATGAATGCAAGTAGTCAACCAATACTATAAAGAATACAACCTACTACTTAGACCATTTGTCTAACCATGAATATGAGTTAACCAATCCACACAACAACGCACTTGGGTTGAAACACAAATTGGGGGCTTTTAAGAATTTGAATCACCAATCTTATAAAGGAAGGTTGACAAAGCAAGGTTTCACAAAGAGCAAAAGAAGATAAAATTCTTATACTTTGGAGAAGAAACACTTAATTTTGTATTATATCCATCAACTGTTGAATTCTGAGTTACATAGATTCCTATTTATACTACTTTTAGGAAAATACAAATAGTATATGCTATATTTAAGAAAATACAAAGCTTTAACTATCATTAAATTAAAAATGAAAATTATCCTCAAGTTTTCCTTATTTGTTACACTCTAGATTAGGAAAATATCTCTTGATTTATTGCACTCCATATTGCAAAATATATCCAGATTCATTGTACTCCATATTAGGAAAACATGTCTAGATTCATTGCACTCTATATTTGAAAAATATCTCTAGATTTGTTACACTCTATATTAGGAAAATATGTCCAAATTTGTTGCACTTCATATTAAGAAAATATCTCTTGATTTGTTGTGCTCCATATTAAGAAAATATGTCCAAATTCGTTGCACTTCAAATATCTTAAGATTTCTTAGACTTAGATAAGCAGCACTTCAACTCTATTTGCTTCTTCTACTTAGGCTTATTGGGCCAGACTTACATTTACATGGGCTCTAATTGCTTTTTGTATCCTTTTGAGCCTTCCTCTTATCATTGGGCCTTCACTTAGAGTCAAGTCCTTCTCTACTTGAGCTTGATCATGTAAAGTGTTAGACTGATTCATATCATAAGCTTTCTATCCTTGTCCTTCCAAGATTTACCTTATGCCTTCTACAAGCATATCATCGGGATTTTTCCATCTAGTATTCATAACATCACCCCCATCATAGTTCTCATCTTTATTGCCACTCATGGCATAATTCACAGTGCAACTTTGAAACATTAAAGCTCAAACTCTATCTAATACAATTATAATTCAATTTCAATGTACATTATGATATCTATTAGCATCATTATACCCTTTTGTATGGCTACAAGCATTCACACATATCATAGTAATCGGTTTTAAACATTTCTCAATATATTTCATCTTATGAGTAATGCAATAAGTTCAATACAACATATATTATATCATACCACTTCTACTTTCTCATTTCATGATTACTCAAGTCATGCTCTCATACTATACTTATCATAAACCACTCTATCTTAGCGCTTAGAGACTAAATATCCATGTTAAGCTATTATAAATCATGAAAACATAAAATAGATTGAGCATGAGTTACTATATGGTAACCATAGTTCTAACATATAAGTGGTATTTTATGAATAACTTAAAAAACTGTAAATATATTATTTATGAAACTTATTTCATATGAAAGTATATTCAATTAACTTTCCATAGACTACTCATTTCCCTAAATTAACTAAGTTTTGAAAGAGTTATACCTTTTTGAAGATAGACATAAAAAGTTCTTTTTTCAAATTTATAGGTTCTTAACCTTTGTTTACTATTTTAATGATATCTCAAAATATATATAAGATTTGGATTTGAAACTAGCTTCATTTGAAATAAACTCAATTAGCTTTAAAATAATAGGTAATTTGTTTAAAATAGGCATAAGACGAAGGAATTGTACCCCTTCAAAATCAGCATAAAATTCTGTAATTGATAAATTGATTCACCCACTTAATTTTTGTCTTTAGACCCCCAGAATTGATTGGCCACTTGATTTTGAAGCCCAGTTTGCCTGTGAACCCTTGAAATCGATTCATCCACCCTTATACCCCTAAAATTGATTAGTTACTCGATTTTGAAACTCAATTTCACCTTTAAACCTCTGGAATCGATTCACACATAAAAATCTCAATTTTCTACGAAAATTTCACTATACAATCGACTCTAAATACCTCATAAACATATATATTACACACTAAACATTGATATAATCATCAATATACTTACCTAACATATCATATCACTTCTTTTCATCATTTATTACTTTCCTAACATCAAAATAAACTAGATTCAAGCAAAATCACAAAATAACCTATATTTCATCTATATCACCATATAACCTTAAAATTCATAAATTTAACTAGATTATCCACTTACCTTATATAGAAGAGGATGTTAAAATGCTAGTTTGATGATCTTTTAACCCTAATCACATCAAAATGCATGGATTTTAGAGTTAGGGTTTATAATACTCAACAAAATCAAATAAACTCCAAATCCTTCATCAACTAAAAAGAAATATAAGGGATTTTTTATGAAAGCATCATTCTTACCTTGATTAAATGAAGAAATCAAGAAGATATAAAGTGCCCTTGCTTAGTTAAGGGAATGGTGCAAGATATTCTTCCAGAGAGATGGAAGAATTCGGAAAGGTGAAGAGAAATGAAATGAATATAGGGTTTGAAGGCTAAAATAGGGAAAACAAGGCCTCAAAGGCATTTTTGAAAAATGGTTCCTAAACCTCTTCCATACCTATATACTCACTTATACTAGTACAAAATTCCATACTTTATTATTTTAATAATTTTTTTCCATCAAAATTTTACCCGAATTTTATTCCCACATTCTTATTTTTATTAATCTTATTTTATTTCATATTTCACACATAATATTCTTAATTCATCTAAATTTGTTAGTTGCTTTAACTACTCTTTCTTACATCAAATTTTCTAATTTATTATTAATTAAGGAGGGTGTAATAGACAATTTATATGGAAACAAATACTAAAATATAATTTGGAGATTGGATGGGTGAATATCCCATAGAGTCAAATTAAATGAACATATAACATTTTTGCCTAAGTAATATATTTTAGCAAATATTGCACATGACTTTTGTGTTACTTTTAAGGTTTAAATGCATTCCCCCTCCCCTTACCTTAAAATAAAAATAATTTGCACTTACTTTCATTTAAAATTAATATTCAATTTTGATTCTTTTAATATATAAATTGAATCACCATTTGATAAATTACCATCTATTTTTAGATGGAATTGCTAACTTGGCATGAAGAAAATCAATGTGTTAAGTCAAGCTAGAAAAAAGAATGAGAAAAAAGAATGAGGCTCATATGTCTAAATCAACTGCCGTCTATTTTAGATGGAATTGCCAACTTGGCATGAAGAAAATTAATGTGCCAAGTTAAGCTAGAAAAAGAATGAGACTTACATGTCCACATCAACTTCTATGCTCCTCTACTTTCTTTTTTTCCCCTTCTTTTCTTCTCCTTCTTAACTAAAGAGTTAGACTTCTCAAATTCTTTTTGTATAGAGCAAACAACCCCATAACAAAGGTTCTGATTTTACTTGCTTCAAGATTAGTGGTTTTGACATCAAGATGCTTATTACCATTACAAGCATAGGATTAATCACAAAGTAGGTTTTCAAATGAACAAAGAAAAGGAATTAAATCAATAAGGTGAACTTCTATAACCCTGAGAAAACCTCATTGAGTTGTGGTAGTTTTACTTTCTCTGCATTGTAATCTTACCTTATTTATAAAGTCACACAACTTACAACTAAATGCAAAGTAACCACAAAACAATTCTTAGTATAATGAACATAAAAATTGTTGACTAAGAATGTTGATAACAACTTATGTATATATATGTATGGGGATGTATTAAGTAAGAATAGTATTTTTATATGAGAGATAAAAAAAGAAATTATGGCTATTGGATCTTGCATTTAGTGCTTATGATTAAAATATGATTGAAAGTCACATATGTTAGAAAATTTGAAATGTATCATATGCATGTAGAATATTTGAGCTACTAAGTACAATTATCTAAATGTTTGTACAAGATCAAAGTCGAAGGAATTAATATGTTATATCTCACATATGGCAAAATTATTGAGAAATGATAAAAATGTTTTTTTTGTTCATTTCTCAAAGTAATTCAAGCTTATTTTTCAACTAGATGGATCAAATGTGTGAAGTAAGAAAGTTCATCATTTTTACTTCCTAGAAATTTGGTTATTTAATTTACTAATAATAAGGTAGAAATTAATGACAACATGAGTAAAAAACTAATAGACTTATTAATAAAAGTTAAACATGGATTTACTAATAATAAGGTAGAAATTAATTATAGCATTAGTGGAAAATTAATAGGCTTATTATTAGGATTCATCTCCTGAAAATAAATATTTAAGCAAGAGCAAGAGAAAACTCTTTATTTTCCTCATGTGTTGTTTTAAGCTTAGTTACACTTCATTGTTAGGTGATAATGATAGATTTGAATGTTATAATTATGAACTTTAAGCAAGCAAAAGATATGGCTTTTAGGTTTTGTGACAAATGTTAATATATTAGGAGAGAATAAGCACAAAAATCATGATGAGAAAGAGAAAAATATTTCTCTACCACCTAATTTTGGAGAAAATATTGGTTCTTGAATCTTTATCAATAAATCAAGGATTTAAAGAAATCCTTTAAGGATGAATTCTTATTCACAAAAAGGGATTAATGTATCAAGTGATCTAGGGTATTGTAGTCATGGTTAGTAATTGGAGGATCATTGACTAGATAATTTAAGGATTATCTTGATAACTTGGAAGTTATTATGTGATCTTGTCTATTTCTATGCTGGTGAATAAATCTTGGATTGAAGAAAAATCTCCTATGTATACTTAACTGTTGCATAGTGAAATGATCTCAATTTGTGTATACTTAACCATTGCATAGTGAAATGATCTCAATTTATGTCTACGGTCACACACCTTCTTTTGTATGCATAGAATATGATGAGTTTGTTCCTTGTATGTTTTTGTTGTTTCATTTGATAAAAGTGGTCATAAACTTCATCCAATATAAGGGAGCTATTGAAATATTTGAGTTAGTGAGCAAAAATATCCAAATGGTTACACAAGATTAAACTTAATGGGATTAATGTGCTATATCTCTTACATATGGTAAAATTATTGAGAAAAGATAATTATGTGTTTTTTGGTTCATTTCTCAAACAAATGGAAAATAATTCTACCATAAGTGGGATATAACACATTAATTCCATCAAGTTTAATCTTGTGTGAGCATTTGGATATTTGTGCTCGCTAGCTCAAATATTCAAACAAGTTTTACTCGTACCAAATGAAACTTATGACCACTTCAATCAATCTTAAACATTACAGGGTACAAACTTATCATATTCCATACATATGCAAGAAGGATATGTGACCCTAGAGACAAATTGAGACCATCCTACTATGCAACAGTAAAGTATACATAGGAGATTTTTCATCAACCTAAAATCTATTCGCTAACTTACAAGTAAACAAGATCACATGATAACCCACAAGTTATTAAGATGGTTAAGACATCAAATCAATGATCCTCTAATCACTAGTTGTGCCCATAATACTTTAGGAAAAATCAAAATAAAAGACATGGTCACCTTTTTTCTTTACCATCTAATTTGAGAGCAAAACATTGGTTCTTGATCAAGGCAATCTCAGGTTTCCATAGCAAGAACAAGGGTAAACATGTCTTTTGTTTTGCTTTTTCCTAGAGTTAATCTATAAGTCAGCTCTAGGTGCAAGTTAGGACTATTTTCTCATCCTAATCATGCTTTTACAAGATCTATATGCTTCTGCAAGTTCACAAGTTTAGAAAACATGTGAGTTCCTATAACCTAATCAAAGATTAAGGATTCCGCAAAATTCCTTTAATGATATCATGAAAGGATTTTATTAAATCCTAGCAAAGCAAGCTACAATGCACGAAATGGCTTTGATCCTAACGATCTTGCAAAATAGCCTTAAGATAATAAAAATAGCCCAAAATATGTGCTTAGAATCAACAACCAAGTTAATACTATAAAATGTAAAATAGAAGTCTTATTCATCTTCTTTCTTGCACAATAAAGACTCGAGTTAAGCCTTCATCTAAGAACTAATGATTTCTCTCAAATTAGATGGTAGAGAAACTTTTTCCTTTTTCTCATCATTAATTTTTGTGCTTATCCTCCTTTAATATATTAATATTAATTATAACACCAAAAACCTTATCTTTTGATTACTAAAAGGTGATAAACCTAAAGACCATAACTATGGCACTTAATTCCATAATTACCACCTAATAATGAAGTATAATTAAGCTTAAAACCACACGTGAGAAAAATAGAATTTTCTTTCACTTTTCTTTAAATATTCAATTTTAGGAGATGAAAACTACTTTAATTAATTTCTAATAATAACGATTGAATGATTTTGTCAAATCCTTTATCAATAGAGATTTTTGAACTCACTGGTCTAAGCAAAATGAGCTATAATGCATGGAAGGCTTTTAATCATAATGATCTTGTAGAATAGCCTTAGGATAATGGAAATAGCCCAAAATGTGTGCTTAGAATTAGCAACAAAGTTAACACTATGAAGTGTCAAATGAAAATGTCACGACCATAACTCGATTGTGACCGGCGTGGAACCCTTCTACTAGTTTCCACCAGCTTAATTATACTAATTAACTTAATGTTGACTTATCAAATGGGATGCATTTATAAAAGATAGTAGTATTTCAAAGAAAGCATTAATCAAGGTTAATACAAAATATGTGAAAGTTAGGAATGCTTATAATCCTTTCAAAATAAGGATAAGCAAGACTAACTAACTCTTAAAGAATTAGTTCAATGTTCCCTTGATCCAACTCTATAATAGTCAAGAGGCCTAAAATATATTTCTATGTACATGAGTTTATGCTAGCAAAATACCATAAATAAGCTCCCTGAACTCTAACTTTGAGGAGGTAGAGGTGAAGATTCAACTTAGGAGTTTGTAAAATAAAATATGGAGGAGTGAGTCCAAGGCTCAGCGAGTGAATAATCTATAGATATGATAATAATTTACAATAACTTACCCATCGGACTGTCCTCCTTTAACAAATTATATCATGATCAAACATATTAGTAAGTAAGAGCCATCAACACTAAGATTATCACATGCTTATTTCATTTTCAATGTATCATATAATGATACTCATGACAAATGCACTCAATATCATGTTTCATTGAATGGGCAAACAACAAATGAAATACATTCATCCTTTTTTTTACTCTCAAGCTAACCTTATAATCTACCTACCTGTTCTATCATTGTTCCTCTTAGGTCAACTTTATACCTTACCTACCTTATTACTGGGAATTGCCCATCTGGTATTCACAACACCACTCCCATCACATTTCTAGCTTTTAATGCCACTCATGGCATGATTCTTAATGCAATTTTAAAATTAGAGCTCAAGCTCCACTCAATGCAATCATAATTCAATTGTAACGTGCATTACAACACTTATCAGCATCATTATATTCTCTTGTATAGCTACAAACATTCACATGTATCATAGTAGTACTCAGTTCATAAAGTATATTTCAATATATACATATCTCATTCCATGAATGATGCAATAAGTCCATCATATCACATATTATAACACATAGCTTCCATCATTTTTTATCATAATTATCCAACTCATGCAATTATCTTACATTATTATAAACCACTCTATCTTTGATATTTAATGACTAAATACTCATGGCGGTTGTTATGAGTTATGAAAACATAAAATAGATGGAGCATGGATCATTGTATGGTGTTCTTATCTATGACCTCTAGGTAAACTTTTATAAATTACTAAAAAATTATAAAGATAAATTCCATGAAACTTATTTTATATGAAAATAAGTTCAATCACCTTTCCATAGACTACTCATTTGCCCAAATCAACTAAGTTTTGAAATAGTGATATCTTTTTGAAGTTAGATATAAAAGTTATCTTTTTTTAATTTTAAAGTTCATGACCTTTGCTTACTATTTTAATGATATCTCAAAATATATATATGATTTTGATTTGAAACTAATTTCATTTGAAAGTAGATTTAATTACCTTTAAAATGATGAGTGATTTGTTTAAAATGGACATAAGATGAAGGAGTTATGCCCCTTCAAAGTCAGCATAAAATTCTACAGTTGATGAATTGATTCATCAGCCTAGTTTTCGCCTCTGGACCCTTGGAATTGATTAGTGATCAATTCATCAACCCCTGGACCCCTAGAATCAATTAGTTACTTAATTCTAAAACTCATTTTCACCTTTGGACCCTTAGAATTGATCGATGAATTGATTCATACATGAAAAACTCAGTTTTCTACAAAATTTTTACTATACAACAATCCAAAACACCTCATAAACACATATAATGCACATCAAACCTAAGTATAATCATAAATATACTTATTTAACATCTTATATCACCTCTTTTCATTATTTATTACTTTTATAACACTAAAATAAACCAAAATCAAGCAAAGTCATAAACTAACCCATATTTTATCTATATCTTCATATAACCTCAAAATCTATAGATTTAACTAGATTATCCACTCACTTTGTATGGAAGAGGATGCTAGAAGGCTAGTTTGATATTTTTTAGCTCTTATCACATCAAAATTCATGGATTCCACAATTATGGCTCAAAGTACTCCACAAAATTAATTAAAATTCATCAATCAAGAAGAAATAGGAGGGATTCTTGATGAAAATATTATTCTTACCTTGATTGGAGGAGAAAATCAATAAGATTTGAAGTTTTCTTACTTGATTAAGGGAATAGTGAGAGAAATTCTTGTAAAGAGAGATGGAAGAGTGGGAAGAATGAGGAGAATTAAGAGAATATAGGGCTTAGGCTTAAAATAGGGAAAATAAAGCCCTAAGGGCATTTTTGGAAAAGTATTCCTAAACCTATTCCATACTCATATACTTATTTATCTTAGTGTATAATTTTATACCTCAAGATTCCAATAAACTTTCTCTAATAAAATTCATCCAAATCATATTCTCACATTCTTATTTTTATTAAATTTATTTTTTTTCCATAATTCATACATAATATTCTTAATTCACCTGAAATTATCAGTTATTCAAACTACTCTTCCTCACATCATAATTTATAATTAAGGAAAGTGTAATAGGAAGTCTTGTTCACCCCTTTTCTTGTATAATAGAGACCCAAGTATAGCCTAATTTCGAAACCAATGTTTTCTCTCGAATCAGGTGGTAGAAAGATTTTTCCTCTTTTTCATCATTGATTTTCATGCTCATCCTCTACTACAATATATTAACATTAGTTACAACACCTAAAAGTTTTAAGGGAAAACAAATATTTCAATATAGGACTTAATCCATCATTATCACTTAATAATGAAACATAATTAAACTTAAAACTACATATGAGGGAAAACAAAGAGTTTTATCTTTCTTTTTCTCAAATATTTAGTTTTGAGAAATGAAAACTTGTTTAATTAAATTCTAATAATAAGTTTATGAATTTCACCATTAATGGTATAATTAATTTCTACCTTATTATTAGTAAATTCATGTTTAACTTTTAATAATAAGTCCATTAATTTCCCACTAATGGTTTAATTAATTTCCACCTTATTGTTAGTAAATTAAATATAATTGTATGGTAGGAATTAAAAAAAACATACTTTTCTACTTCACACATTTGGTCATCCTAGTTGATATATAGGCTTAAATTACTTTAAGGAATGAACCAAAAGACATATCTTTATCATTTCTCAATAATTTTTCCATAAATAAAATATAACAAATTAACTCCATCAAGTTTAATCTTGTGTGAATATTTGGATATTTGTGCTCACTAACTTAAATATTTCAATAACTCCCACTTGTATTAGATGAAACTTATGACCACTTCAAACAAATGAAGCAAACAAAACTCATACACTCTGGATATTTGCAATAAAGTTGTGTGACCCTAGGCATAAACTAAAACCATCCTACTATGCAATAGTTAAGTATATGTAGGAGATTTTTCTTTCTTAACCTATGATCTATACACCAGCCTATAAGCAGACAAGATCACATAATAACCTACAAATTATCAAGATAACCATTAAGTTATCAAGCTAATGATCCTTCAATCACTAACCATGCCCTCACTACTCTAAATCTAATTGATACATATTAGTTTAGCTACCTTCAATCCCTTTATTAAGTAGGAACACATTCTTATCTCATGAAAGATAACAAACAATGAGTTAACTCTTTCTTCAAAATCATATAGCACTTGATCTTATTACACAAAGTAATTGGTATAAACCTAATTAACACTTTGCATGATCAAGCCTAAGTAAAGAAGAATTTGACTTTAAGTGAAGGCCCAATGAGAAAAGGAATTCTCAAAAGGATATAAGAGGCAATTGAAGCCCATATGAATGCAATTCTGGCCTAAGGAGCCTAAGTAGAAAAGGCAAATAGAGTTAAAGTGTTGCTCATTCAAGCCCAAGAAATCTGAAGATATTTGGAGTGCAACAAATCTGGATATATTTTCGCAAAATGGAGCGCAATAAATCTAGAGATATTTCCTAATCTGAAGCACAACAAATAAAGAAAATCTAAAGATAATATCCATATTTAATTTAATGATAGTCAGAACTTTGTATTTTCCTAAGACTAGTATAAATAGGAAGTTAGATAACTCAGAATTTAGTAGTTGATGAATATATTACAAAATTAAGTGTTTCTTCTCCAAAGTGTGAGAATTTCATCTTCTTTTGCTTTTATGAAACCTTGCTTTATCAATCTTCCTTATAAGATTAGTGATTTAAATTCATAAAAGCCCCTAATTTGTGCTTTAACCTAAGTGCATTGTTGTATGGATTAGTTAACTTGTGTTTGTGGTTGGACAAGTGGTTTAAGTAGCATGTCACATTCCTTATAGCACTAGTTAGCTACTTGCATTCATTAGGTCATTGAATCATCCAATCTAGAGCTTATCATTCCTAATTCCCCTCCTCAATTCTGGAGTATGGTGTTCATATCCTTTTTTTTACTTTGTTTTGATTTTCTTGAACTACTTAAATGTCCACCTGATTTTTATCAAGTACAAATAAGATAAATATATTACACTAGATATTTCCTTTTACTACTACCTAATAACTCAAAATCATGTAGTTACCTAATCAAGGTCCTTTAAGCCAAATTATCATAGTAATCTTACTCACTTGTTAAAGTAAACACTTTAATTTCCACTTATTAAATAGTAAAAAGTAGTCATTAAGAGTTTTTGCTTGATAAAAATGAATTTGATCAAAGAGCAACTCACACACTTGAAAACATAGATCATTTCAAGTTTTCTCTATCTAGTCACTTATACACACGTGATATGCATAAGTGCAATGGTATTCTTTCCTATATAAATGATTTACCCACTAAGTAATCTCCCATTCGAGAAAAAACAAGTTTTAAGAGTGTATGTCAGCAAATCTCATATGAGACAAGTTAATCACCATTATGACAAACCTAAAATTCATCATATAGAAGAATTCATTACCTATCACATAGGTTAAAAAGTATTTGTGGTCATACATGCTCAATAAATCTAATATTACCTCATCTAGAATAAAGCAACAATAATGCCAATCTAGGATGATTATAGGAAGCTTAAGTTGTTATAAGCTAGAATTGTAACACCTAATTGAATAAAGCATATTTCTTATTAGTTAGCATATCATCATAATAAGTTGATTATACTTATTCACTAGAGTAATCTAATCCTTATTCTTACATAAAGAATAGAGTCAGATTCTTCATGTGAGAGAACCAATCCAGAACCAATCTTCAACCTATGTTCAACATAATTATTTATTGTGAAGCCAAAGCTTAGAATACACATAAAGATGATTGAAGAATTTTTATTATAATAACACACATAAAGCAATACATTCTTTAAACATGGGCATGTGTAAATGATAATGAAAGAAGTATAGATATGGAAACCACAATAGGCAAAGTTTCATTGCCTTAACATGCTTGGCAAATAGAACAGGTGGAATAGTTTTATTTAAAAGATTTACAACCATTTGACTTGTAATAATGTATTCCATATGCATGCCCTCCGTTTCCCCTAATTGCAACTTAAATATAATTATATTTAATCTTTATATGCTTTGTCTTTCTATGATACTTCAAATCCTTAATGCAAGCCACCATACTATCACGTAGTAACTAGCTCATTAAGTGTCCTAACACTTAAATTACAAAGGAACTAACTCACTTATAAGTTTTCTTGCAAAGCTACTCTAACTATAAACTCAACCTCTATCATGGATAATGCCATGCAAGTTAATATTTTGAAGAAAAATATATCTTGATGTAGCCTTGTACTCATCGCCATTTCTTTCCCAATCAATATCAATGTGACCTTGTAATTGTGAGTTACCTTCTCGATAAATTAACCAACAATCTTTAGTACCCTTTAAGGTATGTAAAGACTTATTTCACACTCTTCTAATGTTGTTGGCTAAGATTATATAAATATTAAATTGAAAAATTAGATAAATATTAAATTGAAAAATGCATTGCTTGGCTAATAGACTTTCAATTGCACTAAGGTATGGAATAGTATTCATCTCCTCTTTCTCTTTAGGAATGCATGGACATATTGACACATTGGTCTTACAATTCTGGACTAAGGGAGTACTCATAGGCTTAGAATTGTGCATGTTGAAGTGCTCAAGAATCTTACCAATGTATGCCAACAAACTCTTAAATCTATCCTTCATAATCTTAACTTCAATGATATAAACAACCTCACCCTAATCCTTCACATTGAAGGTAGAGGATAGCCATTTCTTTATGTATGTACTAAGTGAAGGGAATTATCAAGTAATTCCATAAATAATTATAGGATCATAGATAC
Source organism: Sindora glabra (assembly GCA_020226215.1). Classification (NCBI taxonomy): domain Eukaryota; kingdom Viridiplantae; phylum Streptophyta; class Magnoliopsida; order Fabales; family Fabaceae; genus Sindora; species Sindora glabra. The sequence goes on from CM035228.1 coordinate 60,540,679, forward strand.
TTACTTATCCTCCATAGAATTAATTATTGTGTAGTAATTGAATGTAATGGAAGAAAGAACACAATGAATCACCAAAGGCCAAACTTGCAATCAACTTCTATTTAAGTGAAAACAAGCACTTGTTCACCACCTTTCCTACAGAATCTTGTGTAAATCAAAACTAGATCTTAATGGAAAGGGATTATTGATAGGAGGAGTATTTTTCTTTTAAATTTGTACATATATATTGTTACACAAATTGCCACACACATGGCCTATTTATAGGCTGTTAGATGTCTCTTCACAAATAGTCACAATCATTAGAAAAGACATATTACTTCATTGAAAGGAAATTTCTCCTCACAACAGGTCACTACCTTCTAAAGAGGCATGTGAGTTCAATGAAGGCAAACAATTATTGCCATCTAATAACTACCTTTCATGTTAGCAATATTCAAATTAACACTTGTTGATAATCTAACAATGACACTTGTCATCCTTCTATTGATTCACATGGTGATGATGTTTCATATATTTGTGCTACATCATTTAGTCCACTAAGCAACCTTTACTAATGTCACTCCACCTTAGCTGAATGTCACTTATCCAACTAGTTTGAGTAAAGGTGAGCTAGTTGTGAACTCTTATAAGCTAACTTTAACTAATCTAAGCTTACTCATATTAGTTTAAGCTGTTTGTGAGCTGAGTTGAGCTTTATTAAGCTTATCTCTGCTCATGTTACCAATGTGTCAAATCTATTAAGTTATTCTTGTGTGTTTATTTGATTTATATGTGCACACATATTCACATAAATCTAACACTAAGTCTATCATGACCTAACCCGATTATGACTGGCATGGATCCTATTATGTAGTTTCTACTAGCTTAACACTATTTAATATGTACTAATCTAGCACTTTGCATGATTAAGCTCAAGTAGAGAAGGACTTGACTCTAAGTGAAAGCCCAATGATAAGAGGAAGACTAAAAAGGATACAAGAATCAATTGGAGCCCATATAAATATGATTTTGGCCTAAGGAGCCTAAGTAAAAGAAGCAAATAGAGTTGAAGTGCTGCTTATCTAAGCCCAAGAAATCTTAAGATGTCTGAAGTGCAATAAATTTGGACATATTTTCCTAATATAGAGCGCAACAAATCAAGAGATATTTTCCTAATATAGAGGGCAACAAATTTGGACATATTTTCCTAATATGGAGCATAATAAAACTAGAGATATTTTTCAAATATAGAGTGCAATAAATCTGGACATATTTTCAATATGGAGTGTAATAAATCAAGAGATATTTTCCTAATCTAAAATGTAACAAATAAGAAAATTTTGAGGATAATTTTTATTTTTAATTTAATGATAATCAAAACTTTGTATTTCCCTAAAAGTAGTATAAATAGGAATCTATGCAACTTAAAATTCAACAACTGATGAATATAATGCGAAATTAAGTGTTTCTTCTCTAAAGTATGAGATTTTATCTTCTTTTGCTCCTGTGAAATCTTGCTTTGTCAATTTTCCTTTATAAGATTGGTGATTCAAATTCATAAAAGCCTCTAATTTATGCTTCAACCTAGATGCATTGTTATGTGGATTGGTTAACTCATGTTCATGGTTGGATAAGTGGTTTGAGTAATAGGTCGTGTTCCTTATAGCATTGGTTGCCTACTTACATTCATCAGCTCATTGAACCATCCAAATCCAAAGCTTGTTACTCCTAATTCCCTTTCTTAATTCTGGAGTGTGGTACTCATATCCTTCTTGTTATATTATTTTAATTTTATTGAACTACCTACGCCATGAAAATCAGGCCACCCCATTGATTATCCTATTATTTGGTATCTGAGCTACTAGTTGACATGGTAGGTGTTACATCTTATCCTTTTGTTTCGCAATATATAAAAAAATAGAAATTTATTCAAAAAAAATCAAGCAAAAAAAGCACAAAAAACAAGAAAAAAAGAATTTATGAAAAAATATACAAAAAAATAAAGAAAAATGTGAAAAAATTGTATAAAAAATAAAAATGATAATTCAGTTCCTTACAATTTGAATTTTCAAATTTTCAGAATTGTATAATTAGGATAAACATTATTTTGCATAGATAAAGAATTCCCCTATTTTTATTAAATCCTTAGCCTAACAGACCCTATCTCTTATTTTGTGACCTATTTTAACCATTTACTTTCAAGTGCTTGGTTAAAGCTAAGAAATACACATTATTGAATCACTCACAAGGATTTAGGTTGCAAAAGAGTTTAGGAAGGTATTGTGGGATTGAAAGTTAGTAAGATTATCAAGAGAGGAGTGAAAATACTTAATTGAGAGAATTTGTGAGATCAAATATTTTATCTATTTTTTTCACTAACATGGTAGGAAATTAATAAGATATTCCATAAACAGGATTAACTCTTATCCAAATGCAAGCATTAGTGAGCCATCTTAAAAGGTTGTTTGGTAGAAAGTTAGAAGGGATTCATGACCGGTTGGAACAAATGGAGAATCAAGTTATTGCACAATAAAACATTCAAAACAACCTAAGGCGAGGTGAACAATCACATGGAGATGCAAAGAGTCAGGATAAGGAGGACAAATATGATGATTACCAACTAAGAAAGAGAAGGCCTAATCGAGAAGAACCAAGGAGGCATAGAAACAAAGAAGATGACCGTGGAGGAATTAAAATTAAAGTTCCTTCCTTTCAAGGCAAAAATAATCCTACGGCATATTTAGAGTGGGAGATACGAGTTAAATAAATTTTCTCATGCCATAACTACTCCAAAAGGAAAAAGGTAAAATTTGTAGCTTTTGAATTTACTGATTATTTTTTTGTTTGGTGGGATCAGATACAAAAAGAGAGAGTTCGATACAGAGAATGCCCCATTACCACATAAGAAGAGATGAAGACAATCATGAGGAGGCAATTCATTCCATCCTACTACTATAGAGAGCTTCACAATAAGCTGTAGTGCCTTACACAAGGATCAAAGAGTGTAGATGAATACTATAAAGAAGTAGAGATTATCATGGTTAGAGCTAACATAGTGGAGGATCAAGAGGCAATAATGACTCATTTCTTGCATGGATTAAATCATGATATAGCTGATGTTGTGGAGATGTATCACCATGTAGAACTTCAAGAGATGGTACATCAAGCCATTAAGGTTGAACAATAACTTAAAAGAAGAAATAGTGCAAGGAAAAACTTAAATTCAAATTCCTTTAACTTATGGATAACTCTAAGAAAGACACCCTCTCTATCTCAAATTCTAAGAAGACCAATTCAAAGAAAGTTAAGAAGCCACCTACCCCTCCTAAGAAAGCTCAATTAGAACTTAATCCAACAAGAAATCATAACATAAGGTGCTTCAAGTGCTAAGGGAAAAGACATATTTCAAGTGAGTGCCCCAACAAGTGCACAATGATCATCAACCATTATGGTGATTGGGAGACTGAAGAAGAAGCTACTAAGGAGGAAGAGGAGCTCTCTAATGATGAAGGAGAAAGTGCAATAAAAGGAGAACTCTTAGTGACTTGAAGAGCACTTAGCATTAAAATGACGGAGGACAACTAAAGAGAGAACTTGTTCCACACATGTTGTCTAATCCAAGACAAGGTATGTAGTGTAATCATTGATGGTGGAAGTTGCAGCAATGTGGCTAGTGTTGAATTAGTAGAGAAGCTGAACTTACCTATACTTAAATACAACTATCCCTACAAGCACCAATGGCTTAATGAGTGTGATGAAATGAAGGTGACAAAACAAGTGAAGGTTTTATTTTCTATTGGCAAATATAGAGATGAAATATTATGTGATATTGTACCCATGAAAGCTTATAATCTTTTATTAGGTAGACCTTAGAGTATGATAGGTAAGTCACACATGATAGGTTTTCAAATTATTATTCTTTTGTACTTCGAAGGGAAGCTATAACCCTCCTTCCTATGTCACCAAAGCAAATATTGGAAGATCAAATTAAGAAAGAAAAGAAAAGAGTGAGTGAGAATAAGAAAACAAGTGAAGGTTTTATTTTCTATTAGCAAATATAGAGATGAAATATTATGTGATATTGTACCTATGAAAGCTTGTCATATCTTATTAGGTAGATCTTGGAGTATGATAGGTGAGTCACACATGACAGGTTTTCAAATTGTTATTCTTTTGTACTTCAAAGGGAACTTATAACCCTCCTTCCTATGTCATCAAAGCAATTGGAAGATTAAATTAAGAGAGAAAAGAAAAGAGAGAGTGAGAACAAGAAAGAATATCAAAAGGAAGAGAGTGAAAATAAGAGTGAGAAAAAGCCAGAAAAAGAGAGCTAGATAAGAGTGAAGAAAGAGAGAAAAGAAAATTTGAGAGAAAAAGGAAAGAAAAGCTTACTAGTGGAAAAAAAGAGTGAGATTAAACAAGCTTTGTTTTCTCAACAAAACCTCCTAGTACTTGTGTACAAAGAGGCTATGTTGAACACTAATGATTTAACTTCTGTATTGCCTAGTGTTGTTTTATCTCTTTTGTAGGAATATGAGGACATCTTTCCCAATGAGGTATCTCCAGATTTACCACCAATTAAAGGGATGGAACATTAAATTGATTTCATTCCTAAAGTATCTTTGCCTAACTATCTAGCATGTTGCACAAATCTTGAAGAGGCAAAAGAAATCTAAAAACTGGTTAAGAGTTTATGGACAAGGGATATGTGAGAGAGAGCCTTACTCCATATGCAGTTCCGGTATTACTTATGCCTAAAAAGGATGGTACATGGAGGATATGCATTGATTGTAGAACCATTAATAATATAACAATAAGATATCGTCATCTTATTCCTAGTTTATATGATATGCTTGATGAATTAATTGGTTCTACCATTTTCTCCAAAATTGATTTAATAAGTGGCCACCATCAAATTAGAATGAAAGAAAGAGATGAATGGAAAGCAGCATTTAAGACTAAACATAGACTTTATGAATGGTTAGTTATGCTTTTTGGATTAACTAATGCACCTAGTATATTCATGAGGTTAATGAACCATGTCTTGCAATCTTACATTAGTAAATTTATGGTTGTTTATTTTAATGATATTCTTGTACATAACAGAACCTTAGATGAACATATGGATCACCTTAGACAAATTCTAGATATTTTAAGAAAGGAAAGATTATTTGGCAATTTGAAAAAGTGTGACTTTTGCACAGATAAAGTTATTTTTCTTGGTTATGTTATAAGTAGTAAAGGTATAGAAGTTGATGAATATAATATGAAATTGAGTGTTTCTTCCCTAAAGTGTGAGAATTTTATCTTCTTTTGCTCTTGTGAAACCTTGCTTTGTCAATCTTCCTTCATAAGATTAGTGATTCAAATTCATAAAAGCCCCTAATTTATGCTTCAACCCAAGTGTGTTGTTGTGTGAATTGGTTAACTTGTGTTTGTGGTTGAACAAATGGCCTAAGTAGTAGATTATGTTCCTTATAGTATTAGTTGACTACTTGCATTTTTCAGGTCATTGAACCATCCAAATCTAAAGCCTATCACTCCTAATTCCCTTCCTCAATTCTGGAGTGTGGTGCTCATATCCTTTTTTTTACGTTGTTTTGATTTTATTGAACTACCTACGCTGTGAAGATCGGACCACCCCCATTAATTACCCTATCACTATTTATCATGATTTTACTTAATAGAAATTTCCTTATTTTTGTATTGACTCAAAATCCATTTAAAATTCTATGAGAAAACAGATAGAGTTTTCCTTATTTTTAGACACTTTCCAAGAGCTACATGCCCTAAATAACAAAACCCATTCTTTATAGATATGACAACATTATCAACATACCTAACACTATACAACCTCAATATATATACATAAATAAACTATTTAACACAACAAGTATTGAATCAATATAATCTATGTATATATATCCTGATCTTAATATAATAGTCAAAACTCCTAACAGGTCATCTTTGACTTTCCACAAATGTAGTAAAGCTTAAAAGCATTCAATTCAACCTGGAAACAATGAAAATAATTGAAATGAGTTACAAGAACTCATTGAGTATATATTTAACACCACTAAACCTTAACTTACTTGCATTAAATAGTCACATGTTGATTAGGTATTTGATTAAAGAAATAAATGCAATCCAAACTCCTTAAGTTTCTAAAATATATAGAATCAAGTCTCAGATTATTAAGTATTCACTTGCACATAGCTTATATTTTATATTTCACATCACAAGTCATAATAATTTTAATTATTCATTGGCACACAATATCATTATCATATCATACACAACCTATTCTAGATGATTATCACATTCACAAATAGTCAACAAGATTCAATCATAATCAAATCATCACTATCACATCAAGTATTTACAATCATATTAAATCATAATATCCAATCACAAACTGATTTTCAATATCACATCACATTATGTAATCATTTATAATAAACATTCATGCATCCACCTTTTGACTCCTAAGTTCACTTTATATCCTACTCGCCTTTCCATCCTTATCCCTCCAGGATTAGCCTTATACCCTCCTCACTTTATTCCCGAAAATTTTCCATCTGGAGTTCACATCATCCCTCATCACATGTCTCATTTCAAATGTCCCTCAATATGTATAATAGAGCTTGACTTTACTAATCATAATTTCAATACGATTTCAATATAAATAAGCTATTTATCAACACAAGGCAAATCAAGCATATAACAATATATACATATAATAGCACTGTCATGCCTTCTTGCATGGCTACAACAATCAATCTATATTCACTTAATATCATACAATTTTATAGTCTACTATTCCATTAAGCATCAATAAGTAACAATGTAAATCCAGTCATAATACAATTATTATTTACCATTATAATTCTCATCAATCATAATACTATTAAGTAATGTTAAATAACAAAGATACCTTATTTTCACCTTAAGGTCTTAAGATAACAAACAATTATCTCTTATGAGATGATTATATGAATGCATATTTATATGATAACAAATCAATTGTGTTAACTACATATCTTTTAATCAACCATCACAACTATTAAGATTTAACTCTCTAATTATAATTAAATTAAATCCCATATATGAATATACTTATCATTCATAAGTTTGATGAAGAAATGATAAAATATACCATTTATTCAAGACAAATAATTTATATAGGTTTTGGAGGTAAGATATATACTTAACTAGTAGTATGCATCCACTGTAAAGACTCCAAGTGGTTCATTTTCACCTTTCTCATATCCTCCTAATTCACCATTTATAATAATAATAATAATAATAATAATAATATAAATACAAGGACATTATTTATTTTCTTTTCCAAATATTACAAATCCATATTCCAATCATTATGTGATAGAATTCCCTATTATCTATTTTTCTTATTTTTTTTTATATTAACTTATAACTTAAGTATACCATTACCTAGGGATTTTTAGTTCAAAACTATACAAATAGGAATATTGCAACTTGAAAGTCCAAAAGAATCGTTTTCTACCATTTAACCATCCTAGATCATCACTTTCAATAAAGAACAAGAAAATCACATCTACTGGGAACTTTTTGAATTAACTCTAAACATTAAAATATTAGATTTTGTTGATATAATCATACTTTAAATATATTAGTCTAATATTCTTAAGCCTAAGATCCTTATTTCATCAATGTTCTATCAAGTTTTCAAGATAGGATGATAAACTAAAGGTTCTTTAAATTGAACTCAGATTTTCCATATTATCAAAATATAATACTTAGAGAAACTTTAATCATATGATCCTATCACTTTGTAGCATAAGAATATCATTTTTCAAAAGCATTACTAAGAATCCATAATATACATTATAATGGGTTTTGCTTAGATCAAGTTGAAACCTTTCAAAATATGGAAATATATAGTGCTTCATGATTACTTTAATCATAGTATTTTAGCATTCTATATCATAAAACTCTTATTTTTAGAGTCATTATTGTACCTTTCAAGCATACATAAAAATAGGTTTTCTAGATCATGCATGGATCGTTGAAAATACTGGGATATAATGCTCCATATACATTTTAATCATCTTATTTTAGCACTATATAATATAAAAATAATATTTTTTCTAAGCTATCATAGCATATTTCAAATATATATATAAATGGATTTCTTTACATCAATTTACATCATCATCAAGAATGAAGGCTTTTTGTATGAAAACACTCACTACTGCTCAGAGGTTGCTGATAGCTCGTTAGTGGTGAAACAATGCTAGAAGCTGATGGATCAAAGAAAACGGCAACTCCTTGCTAAGGAATCGACATTACATTTCAGAGCTTCCTCATACATCATTATAGCTAGGCGTAGATGGACCTTAGTTGGCACATGGTGGCTGGATGTGGCAAGCTTGTCATCCGCAACTTACTAGCTCCCCTAGGATGTCTTAGTCGACTTCTATATCTAACAAGGCAATTGAAGCAGTAGAAACTAGCTACCACATTGCTGCTACTAATGTAGGCAGCAAACAATGCCTAGTACAGTGATCATAGTTGCTTGGAAGGGGAAGGTGTGAAAAGAGCAAGGGGAAAAGAGAGAGAGAGAGAGAGAGAGAGAGAGAGAATTAGTAGAAGGAGAAAGAGAATTAGGGAAAAAACATAAGGGGAAAAAGGAAAAAGTAATTTAAGGGATCCAAAGGTTATGATTCCATGCTCCTCACACTACATAAGCTTTAACCCCACTTCAAATTTCACCCTCTCCATTTCAATCTAAGATTTCATCTTAGCTGTTTATAAAACTCCTTCTTTTTAGAAAAAATTTAAAATCCAAACTTAATATTCCTTTTCTCTATAAATGCTAAAAGAACCATTTATTTAATTATAACATACAGATATTTTTTTATGCATTCATCATGATTCATCACATCCTAAATTTCAAAAATATTCTCAAAATCTATAGTTTATATGTAAAAGCTATTTGCCAAGATTTACAATACATCCTTCCATATTTCACTCTCTCAATTCCTAAAAATGCCAATAATATTTGAATAACATTTCTCTTATATAAAAATCTTAATATTATCATATAACTAAAATTTAAAATTTTTGTATTTCACCTTGGTATAAATACAAATAATTTAACTTTCCTCTTTAATTAAAAATATTTTGAGGTATTTGATAATGGAACTTTAAATGCCATCGGGAGGTATTACAAAGTCATTACTAGCTAAACTAAATGACACCTATATTAAGTGAAATAATTGCTAACTTATTCTTTTGAATGCACCAAATACATATAATAGTCCTTATCAAGTATCTTGAAACCAAAGTTCAAGACCAAATCATGGAACTTCAAGTACTATTGTCTTGAAGTAAGTTTAAGATTGTAAATAAACTTCAATAGTTTGCAAATTTTATCTTTATGACCTTTTTGGAAAAATCCATTAGTTGTGCTATATAAATCTCTTCAATTAAAACATCATTAAGAAAGGCAATCTTAACATTCACATGGTGCAATTTCCAAATCAAGTTTAGCAACAATGGCTAAAATTAACCTAACAAAATTAATCCATACTTCATATAAGAAGATATCTTTATAATCAATCCTCTTTTTATGAGTGTACCCCTTGGTAACTAAACATGCCTTGTACCTTTCCATGGTTTTCATTCCTCTTGATTTTGAGAACCTATTTGCTTTCAATAACCTTTTGGCCTTGAAGAAAATATACTAATTTTAATACTTGATTTGAATATACTGAATCTAATTTATTGCCCATTGCAATTAACTAGTTCTTACTATTTAAATGTCTAAAAGCTTCCTTGTAGTTACATAATACATCATCTAATAATATGGCCAAGTGAGCCTTACTTTAATTTAAAGTTTGCCACACACAAGGTGGTTTGAATTGTTAATTAAAATGACATAAAGGATGATATGAACCAGTTTAGCATTTTGCATGACCAAACTCAAGTAGAGAAGGACTTGACTCTAAGTAAAAGCCCAATGATAAGAGGAAGGCTTAAAAGGATACAAAATGCAATTGAAGCCCATTTAAATACAATTCTGGCCTAAGGATCCTAAGTAGAAGAAGCAAATAGAGCTGAAGTGCTGTTTATCAAAGCCCAAGAAATATGAAAATATTTGGAGTGCAATGAATCTGAACATATTTTCCCAATATAGAGCGTAACAAATCAAGAGATAATTTCCTAATTCGAAGTGCAATCAACTTGAAGATATTTTTTTAATATGAAGCACAACAAATTTGGAGATATTTTTCAAATATAGAATACAATGAATCTAGACATATTTTTCTAACATGGAGTGTAATGAATATGAACATATTTCCAATATGGAGTACAACAAATTAGAAATATTTTCCTAATCTGGAGTGTAACAAATAAGGAAAATATGACGATAATTTCTATTTTTAATTTAATGATAGTGAAAGCTTTGTATTTTTCCTAATTATGACATTTACTATTTGTATTTTTCTAAGACTAGTATAAATAGGAGGTAATGTAACTCAGAATTCAACAGTTCATGAATATAATACCAATTTGAGTGTTTCTTCTCCAAAGTGTGAGAATATTATCTTCTTTTACTCTTGTGAAACCTTGCTTTGTAAATCTTCTTTTATAAGATTAGTGATTCAAATTCATAAAAGCCCCCAAATTGTGCTTTAACCCAGGTGCATTATTGTATAGATTGGTTAACTCATGTTCGTAGTTGGACAAGTAGTCTAAGTAGCAGGTCACATTCCTTATAGTATTGGTTAACTACTTACATTTGTTAGGTCATTGAACCACCCTAAATCTAAAGTTTATCACTCCTAATTCCCTTCCTCAATTTTGGAGTGTGGTGCTCATATCTTTTTTTTTCACTTGATTACTTGAAGAACCTATGTTGTGAAGATCGGGCCACCACCTTTATTGAGTTCCCTATCAAAGGAGGAGGCTCAGTAAGGCTTTGCTTGTTAGCATCTCCCTCACTATCAATATTAAAATCTTTTTGTTGAGGTTTAGAAACCTTAATGGGTTGAACCTACTCATGATTAACATCATGATCATGTTGAGCAATCATATCCTATATAGGTTAATCAGAATTTGAGTTGTCAGTTTAATTAGCAACTATTAGTTACACTAAGCTCTCACTTGGAACAACACCACTTTTACTTGACATAGGATGCCCAAGATCAATAAGTTTATATAAAGATTTGTGATTTATCAATAATCCCTATAAATGGAAAGTTATTCTCTAAGAAAGTAGCATCTTTTACTGGAATTCAACTTTTTTACTTCTTTGCTTTAGATCAATGAACATATACCTACTGCAGTGTTTACAATAGCTAAGAAAAATACATTTCCTCTCATATGGCCTGAGTTTTCTAAACTAATGATCTAGAGTATGGATGTAAGCCACATAGCCCTAAGGCTTGGGATTACTTAAAACAAGCTTGTTGAATGCCCAAAGCTCATAAAGAGTAGTAGGGATAGATTTATAGGGTACTTATTGGTGTGTGTCCTAGGAGCCAATCATATAGATGATTGCAATATTACACAATGTATTACGCTTTATTTTGGCAATACAATTATTATATTTTATTTTATTTTATTTTATATTATACAAATTATAACTTAAATATAATAATTATTCTTGGAATAGCTTTGCTATTCCAAAAATACCCCTAATCAAATATTATTACGAAAATGATAGTAATAATACATTGAGACTGGCATGTATAGTGACTGATGATTATGAATCATGAATATGTGATATCAAGTCAATATATAAGTACATTATTAGTGAGCAATGTACTGGACTGACCTGTTGTGAGAATACTGCATGGATAGACATGTCATTAGTTATTCTCATATGACCACAAATGCACATAGTCCTTTGACCTGAAGTCACTACAGTTCCTTAAATGAAAAGTTACTCACTTTGATATTGTCCTATGCCACTTTTAATCGGGATGACAAGTAGGGCTTTAATTAGGTGTGTCACGAATTATACAGAGGGAAGTGAGTGATGTAAATGAAATTTTATTACTCTTGTATAAAAGAGAGATAACCTTGAGCCCTTTGATTGAGTGAGACTTAGAAATACATGGCCATGCTTAATTAAATTAATAGGTGATATTGAACATTTATTTTAAATCTACTCAGTATCAAGAAATATAAATTAAACATTGACGAGGATGATGCACTCCATGCCTCCAGTTTAATTTGGATATTGTTATAAAAGGAATTATGATGCAAAGCATTGATCACATATTAGGTGGATGTCGAATCATATACATTCTTACTACTTGAGTGGCAGTGATGTATTGCTAGATACCACTCACTGTCTATGGCCCAATAATGAGTCATTGTCAATGTAGTAAGAACCTACAGGTTCACACAAAAGGAGTTGGAATGAGATAATAAATAATTGAACTTTAATTGGATTAAAATCTAATTAATTGGAGTTATTTTCATGCATATATATTATTATTAAGATAATAATATTTTTTTCACATAATATATATAATATTATGTGATGTGATATTATTTGATATTAAAGTAATATCAAATAATTACGTTATTGGATATTAGATAATTATATTATGAGATAATATTATTATCTAACATAAGATAATTATATGCTAATTTAATATTAGATAATTATATTATGAGATAATGCTATTATCTAATATTAGATAATTAATAGATAAGTCCTATCTCTCCTCACTTTTTCTATAATAAGGATAAGGTGATAATTGTTAAGTTTGATTAGGATTCTTTTGAAGCATTATCCTAGTAGGACTAGGATTGTGATATGCCTTAGTTTTATAAAAAGGACTTGAAGGCAGCACTTGCAAAAAATGCACATATGCTTTCATTAAATCCTAAATCTCTCAGAAAACACCCAATCCTAATCCTAGTGAGAGAGACGAATCCTAGCAGCTTCGTGAAGGGGAGAAGTCGTTGTTCACTTCCTATGGATACCGTAGAGACATTGTACTTTTGGTTGGCATTTGATTCATCTATTCTCTCAAGGATTTATTCAAAAAGAACATAGCACAAATTAGGTAAAATCCTAAAATTGATTTATGCCCCTTTTGCATGGATCCTAAGTAGGATTTAGATCAAAATTTTGAAAAAATTCCATTGCGTATGTTGATCTAAAACCTAACAGTACGCTATTGAGAATATGGATTGCCTTAAGTAAGGTGTCTGCCTAAGAGATCCAAGTTCGCCTCTACCATCATGGACTGTACCATATCAAGAAGAATCCAATTATTCCTCATTGCCACTCATTATGTAGTAGTGTATAATGTATAGTTTGTTATATATCTATACCTTCTTTTGCCACACAAAACCTTGAGTTCATCATATTTATATATACTCTCCACCTCAATTAGTCCTTAAAGACTTAATTGTTTGGTCTAATTTGTTCTCCATTAAAGACATATAACTTCAGAAGTTATGTAATGTTTCATTTTTGTACTTAAAGAGATAGTCATGAGCAAATTAAGTATAATAATTAGGAAATAGCTATATTTTAGTCTAGATACAATATTTAGGCATATATATTAGAATTTTCAATTTGCAATGGATGTTCATATTGAGAATCCTTTCTGAATGGTTTTTCATGTTGCCTTATTGACAAGACAATATTTTTATGTTAGGAGTGAAACCTCTAATAGAGATTTAAGTAAGTTACTTTTAGCTAACTTATTCATTTATCTTCAACTTGTATCCCTTAACCTCAAAATATGTTAATTTGACTTTACAGTAAGACAACCACGTGAATAACTACCATTACTTGTAATAATAGCAAGAAAACCATTTTCAAGAAAAAAAGGAACAATTTCTTAATATAATTACAATAAATGTAGTTAGAGTTTGGAATCAAGAATGTGCTTCAAGGATCAAGTCAAAGGGCTTGGATATATGGAAAGAGAGTTTAGAAGAACTTTGGAAGAATTAAATAAATATGTGATGTGTGTTTAGCCAAGAATTTGAATACTATATGAATATTATATTCGAATACTGTAGTTAAAGTTCATTTCTCCTTGCTAGTATGTGAATATAGTATTCGAATACTTGGCTAAAACATTTAATTTTATATTTTTATTTTATTGGGTCTTTTATTTTCTTTTATATTTTGATCTATTATTAAAACATGTTATTTTAGACATTTAACACTTTATTCACTGCCTATTTTAGGTTAATTAAAGTGTTAGCTTTAGGCTAAGTTAATCCAATTAAAGCCTAATTAGGTTAGTTAACTTGTTGACTTTTTAACGTATATAATGAGGGTTGTTCCTTCTTTAAGATTTGGTAATTTGAGAATTGGCTAAGTGCCATTTTTGTGAGAGTATGTTCTCTCTTGAATTATTGAATAAACTTATGACTTATCAAGGGAATTTAACTTTATGGCATTGATCTTCACTAATTAAGGATTCATCCTTGTAGTGTGATTCTTTTACACTCATCAAAGGATTTTTACATCCTTTATGACTTGTTTATCATCACTTACAACTCTCATTCTTCTTCTTCCAGAGTGTGGCATGACTGTCCTTCTATTTTGATTTTTAAATTTCCTAAATTTTGAAATGATCCATCATATATTCTTATCATTTGGTATTAATGCTTCCAATTTCACATTGTTCTTCATCACTAATCACCATTTTTGTTGACGAAGGGCTCTTGCTTTTATATATTTTGTAAATAAAGTGGTGGCATTAGTTTAATCAAAGGATCCACCACCATTTGACCAATATGAATTGATAGAATTTTTGAAGTAGCAAGCATAAATATCCGAATATTCACACATGATTAAAATTGATTGAATTATTAAGGAAAGATAAAGATGTGCCTTTTGGTGTTCATTCCTTAAAATAGTTCAAGTGACATAGTGATTCATCTTTAACTGATATGTTGATTCATGATGACTAGACACATCGGTTCATAGTTAAAAGATATATTAATTTATGATTAAGAGACATGTTAATTTATGATCAACAAAAATGTCATTTCATGGTCAGGAAACATGTTGATTCATATCCAAGTGACATATTAATTCATGATTAATTAATGTATTGATTCAAGATGACTAGACACATTGGTTAATGATCAAGAGATATGTCATTTCATAAATGAAAAGACATGTTGGTACAAGATCAAAAGACATGTTGATCCAAACATTATCTATAAATGTCACTAAAATAGGGAAATAATAAATGATAATTGAGCAAAAAAGGAAAAAGTTTTTCTACCACCTAATTTTATAGAACATATTGGTTGTTGATTTAAGGCTATACTTGGGTCTCTAGTGCACAAGAAAAGGGGTGAACAAGACTTCTATTTTAAATTTAATAGTGTTAACTTGGTTGTTGATCTTACACATACATTTAGGGTTATTTCTCATCTAAGGACTATTTTACAAGATCATTGGGACTAGAGAATGCATTATACCTTGCTTTGCATAGAGAAAAAAGTGAGTTCGTAAATCTCTATCTAATTTCTTTGGAAATTCATCATTAGTATTAGAGCATTGGCTGCTAGAAGCATGTTCCGAGTGAAGAATTTGAGCTTTTGGCATGCGACTTACATGTGTGTTTGTTCCCTTTTCTTAGCTTCTTTATGCTTCGGCATATTTTTTGTGTTGCAATATGTTTAGCCTTTATGTGTTTAACAATCTTTGGTGCATATATATATATATATATATATATATCTTGCCAAATCATGATTTGGTGATGCCATGTTTTTTCTACTATATTTTTGTGAGATATATATGTTGTGATATGTTTAAATGGTTAAATTTATGCTTTTTTAGTATGATATTATTTTTATGCAACATGATGTCTTGCATGTGTTCAATTTGTGCTATGATTGAATGATATGGTGAATATTGAGTTAATATGTGACTTAAAATTTTTAGAGTTCTAGTTCTGTAAAATGACTTAATAAGTTAGTTTATTTAGGGATGCTTTAAAAAAATTAAAAGATTTGTTATTTTTGAGCATATATATAAATATATATTTTTCTTATTCAGCATGATTGAGTTCTAGTTATAGCTTAATGTTATGTGTTTTTAGATTGATTTGTAACTTTAAAACCATGAATATTTGATTTTTATGACTCATTTTTGAATTCCTTGTAATTATATTTTTTAAAGGCATATTTTGATAATTTTGAATGGAATGATTATATCTATGCCTAAATAGATTTGATGGAAGGCTGGGAATTCATAATTTTTAGCTTTTTTATGCATGAAATGTATTTTTTTATTCAAGTTATGCTTTACATGTCTTGTTATGAATTGAATATGCTATTTGGGCACACAATTGCTAGATGTAGTTTAGTGAGTGCCGTAATGTACATGGTAATCATGTTAAATCTAGAACTGCTACTTGTTAGTGATAATAAGTTTACCATGTAGTAATGGAAAGTCTAATTTATACTTACTAAGTAGAATCTATTGGATATTCCAAGAGGCTTAAGTCCAATTGTAAACATATGCTAAATAACAAAAATAAAAGTAAGTGTTTTAATTATAGTTAGATAAGGTAATTTGCAAAGAGTGCAAAATCCCTTAAGTACATACATTTTTTACTTCATATGTACATGTTTTGGCATGTAATAAGATTGTATCAAACTCTATGGGGTTATTGATTCAAGTGCTACAAACCATATTATGATGTATTAAGGTTTTTTTGTCCACTATATGTTAGGACCATATGGGTCTATGTAAGGGATAACTCCTAACTTTAAGTAGAAGGCATTGAAACTAGTAGGGTTCCTTCAAATATCAAAAACCATATTGTATTAATGAATATTTTATATGTATTGGATATTTAGAGAAATTTGATCTTTGTTATTTACTTATTATGTTTCAGATTCATACTTAATTTTCATGATGATATTTTTTACATCAATTAATATTATGTTAAAATTTATTCTTCTTTCCTAAAAATGGTTTCTTGCTACTGTTACAAGTAATGATAGTTATTTGAGTGGTTGACTCACTACAGAGTTAAATGAACATATTTTGTGGTTAGGTGATCCAAATCAAAGATAAGATGAATAAATTGGCTAAAAATGGCTTACTCGGATCTCTATCAAAGGTGCTTTTAACACATGAGTATTTTCTCAACAATAAGGCAACATGAAAACCCTTTTTTTTTCAAAACTATTCTCAGTGTGAGTATTCATTACAATTATATATTCTAATGTGCGACATCCCTTGAATGTTGTATTAAGACTAAGGTGTAGATACTTCTTAATGGTTATACTCGATTCACCCTTATTTATCTCATAAAATGCAAAAATAGAGTGTCAATCACTTCAAATCTTATGTATCTTTAATAAAGAGATAATTAGATTAAAGTATCAATTCTTTGAGGACTAATAAAGATGGTGAGTACTTATCTAACAAATTTAAGAGTTTGTGTGCCTTGGGGCTATACGACTTACATCGATACTCCAAATCATGAGTTTAGAAAACTTAGGCCATATGGGAGAAAATGTGTTTCTCTCAACTATTTTGAACACTCTAATGGGTATGTGTTCATTAATTTGAAGCAAATGGGTAAAAAGGTTAAATTCAAGTTAAGGGATGCTACTTTCTTAGAGAATAAGTTTTCATTTATGGGGACTGTTGACATATTTATGTGATATGAGACCTTGTGAAGAGTTTTAAGATTTGGCTTAATACCCTGACTTCTAAATCACATCCATGGGATAAGGTTAGCTTGAAGCAGGAAGGAAGAACCATTTATGCTTCCAAGCTATTTGATAGTTATTGAAATGTATGTATTGTGCTTATAACTAAATTATATTCTATCAAGTGTTACTGATGTAGTATATAGAATGTCTTAATGACAACTATTTTCTAGTAAGAAAATGAGTTTTTAATATATAACTTGTATATAAATGTTATTTGAATTAAAAGTAATCTAATTTGTATGACAGTTATCTCACTAAATAGTTTTATTACTTACTCTACTTATAAATATATCTTTGCGTAGGTTGTATGATACGAATGGACTTGCTCATGATGCAAGAGAACTAATTAGACCATCTTGAAAATAAGTAAAAGATAAGAGGAACTTGACCCTAATCATGATATACCGGTAGAACCAAGGTTATCAAGTAAAGTGTGACCTTAACCGCAACCTATTGGTAGAACCAACACTATAAAATTTAGTTCTTAACCCAAGAACAAAAGGCTTTCTCATAATCGAGAAACACTCAAATTCTATAAATCATCCAAGTTTACTTAGTATAAAGAACAAGTTTCCTTCTATAGCCTTCTAAAATCTTAATTAAGAATGAGTTCTAATAACACTATATTAGCCCAAAACTAATTCAACAACTTAAACCCAATAAAATGTCTTTCTAAATAACTCTAAGTAAACATAGTAAAATTCTTACAGTAGCATGGTAAATATTTAAAGTAAAAATTGGCTTAAATACATTTATCCTAAACTAAAGCCTAAAATGCTCTAAAATGACCTAAATACATTGAATAACAAAACAAATGTCATCTAAAAAATTTAACCCATAAATACCTACGAAAATTCAAATAAAAATAAGAAATTGGGTTTATTTATTGTCCAATCAAGTCTAAACACATATAGCCTAATAAATTGAACAAACCCTACAAGTGTAAACTGGTCATGTGAATTAGGCTCTCCAAATTGTTGTGTTCAAGTTGGCTCATAACATCGTCAAGTTGTAAGAAAGTAACCCATCTTGGTATAGTCTTTATTTCATGTTAATCTTCTTTTTCTTTAACCTCCTTAATTAGGCCTTGAAAAATTTTCTTCATCCTCTTAGTCTTGGCTTTAGTCATGGGACCTTCAATTTCATTTAAAAGATCTTAAGTTAGCTAGTCAAATCTCTACCATTGTGCCTGATGTCATCTATTGGGCTTATAAACATTTGGTAGAGCATGCATTACACACATTATGGTGCATACCAATAGGAATTCCATTTACTTCTATTAAGAACCATAAGACAAACATGAGTTTTTATTTTTTATGCATCGATGAATAACTAGGTTATTAACTGTCGCTTTGTTCTTTTAAGCTTGTAGTTATTATATGTATTTGCACTAACTTGCTAGCATTATGATAGTTATTTTGATAAAAAGGTATGATAAAACCTTCATATTCTATTGATATAAGATGCATATATCAATATACAATTTACATTACTATATGTTTCATTTGTTTCCCTTCATATATGTTTTATGTAAAAGTTGTTACAAAATAATAACCAAGGATTTCATGATAATTTTCAAGGAAACATAAGAAAAAAAAGTTTTTACTAACATTAATAGCAAACATATATCTTTTCCAAGTGTTCTTCCAAATATTTCTAAAGTGTTTTCTTTTAAGTATTATTCATATAGTTTTAAACCTAAGCTATTTCTGATCTGCATTTATAGGAAAGAAACCAATTTTTGAACTTATGTTATCACCAAAGTATTTTAAACAAAGTAAAGTCCTTTAATTTTTTTTTTAGCTTTATAAATCTGATTCTATTTTATTGTATTGGTTTGATGGTTTAAACTATAAAAATAAAAACATAATTTTTAGAAAGTTTATCTTTAAAAATATATTTCTAGTTTCTACAGAGATTTTTAAGAAAATAATATCTAAACAAGTTTCCAATTGCTGATAAAATACCCTTTTCAAATAATTTTTGAAAAAAATTATTTGTTTGAGAATCTGCTAGAAATAATAACCTTCTAATAGATGAATATTTTTTTAAAATCACTTTACTAAAGGTTTTTTTTCTAAGGTTATTATGTTTCAACTATTTCTAAAATAGAAAAAAATTTCTTCTATTTAACTTGGATTTTAACTTTGAAAGATTTTGACATGCTTGATTTTGAAATATGTTTAGAAAATTAAACTTCCTAATTATGAAAATTTATTTTTTAATTTGATATAAAGTAAAAATAAATTATTTTTCAGTGAATCTTTTGTCTTTGCGTGATATAAATTTTAGAAAATAATACATTTTTTCAAACAATAATTAGTTTAGAAAGTCTTGTAAAGGTATCCAATTGATATCTTTATACTGATTATGATAATCCAAAAATAGGGTTGTGAAAAGTGGCCCACATTATAATGATCATCAAGCATAAAATTTGTTATGCTTAAACATTTTGAAACATCACAATATATTGAATTATTATCTCTCATGAATGATTATCTCTAATCTCTTATTATGCATGATACTATCTCCTTTTATACATGACATTGCATTATGATTTTATTCTAATAAGTGAATTGTGCATTAGAGATACAAAAATTTACTGGGACATATACTTAGAAGATTCAATGAAAATTTTGACATCACAAAACAAGGAAAAAATCAACAATAGCTTCTCATGCCATCATAAATTGAATTTTAGCATAATTAGGCTTTAATACCACTATTGAAAAATTCAGCATTACATCATATGCAAATGCAATGAAATTTTAAAGTTTTTAAAATGAATTTCCTTCCGAAGGACTATTCATTAATTTGATTTATTAATGTAAATCAAGAAAATGAAGGCAAATTTTACCTCTTTTTCATTCATATGTATTTTAGAACTTCAATTGAGAGATTTGAGTATGTTTCCTTTAAAGTTAGTCCACATGATTGAATTTCACTTCACACCTCTCTGTACTAGCAATGAAGTCCACTTGATCGGCTTTCACTTCACACCTCTCTGTACTAGCAATGATGCATGATAGCTATTTTAAAGGGAAAAAAAATAAGAGAAGGCAATTTTTCATGATTAACTAAATATATGAGCACACTCATTTGGTGGTTGATGGCTATGGAACTTTTGTACTCGATATTATGTATGTTATTATTAATTAGTTTTCCTATAACTCTTGTAGATTTCTTTGGTTATGTCATGTCTTGTATATCAAGTAAGTTTCTACTAAAACCCTAATCAAAGTAAATAATATCTCAAAAAATACTTAATAATTAAATAAATAAATAATATATCCATTTCTAAAATATTTTTGATGAAATAAACTAATAAATAAACTCTTTATTTATTATTCTTTTTTAAGAAATATTATTGTAATAAAATAAATAAATAAGCTCTTTATTTATATTTATTTCATTTCTCCCTTTAACTATTTATAGTTGAATTATCAATTAAGTTAAAATTAAATTATTTTTCTCTAAATAAATAAATAAATGTAGATACACCTGATCTTATGTATAACCTATTTAGTTCACTATTAAGCTAATATTGGGACATGATTAAATTAAACTTTTTTAATTTAATATTTGAAATTAATCTCATTAATTCTAAATTTTAAAATTCGTGATTAATGTCTAGCAACCTATCATAAACTTGTTAATATGAATTACAAATATGCATATTTTCAGTTGCAATTACCATGCAATACATTCCTTTCATCTTACAATGTTCTAGTTGAACTTAAAGCATGATGAATTAGTCAAAACTTGAGTCATTCAATTGCTATGTATCTAAACTAGAATTCATGACATCATATGTGAAGTTTAAAAAACTCATTTTCTAATTTCACCTTACTTTGGCCAAGGATTGTCAAGTCATAATTCATAAGATAACGTAGGACATTTTCTTTTTTTTATGATAAGTGATAAATTCCTTATTGACACTCATCAATATACATATATGGTAGAGTTATACCTAATAAATGTGTTTTGGATAACTTTTAGGAATTAGGATAATATTAAAACATAATGTACCATTTAAAAGATTATTGTAATATCTAAGATCAAAGTATTAACTTTGCACTATTGTAACATAAGAATTCCAATTCAACTTATTTGCATAGGAATTCTTAAATGGGTCAATTCAATGAGCTCATTCATCTAATAAGCACCTATATATATGCACTAGTGTCACTACACTAATGTCTATGAAATGAGACATTCTCTTACTTTAGTATGAGTAATAAGTATTAGTTTATTCAAGTCATTAGTCTCCATTCCCAATAACTCTATGATATTTTGGCTCGTAAGGAATATGTCTCATAATTGTTATTTCTATTCATAACCATATCCAATGATTTATCTTGATCTTTGGACTTTATCATACATAACTAATAACTAAGTGATTGATAAAGAAGAAGTTCCTTTTATTAATAATTGATCGAACAAAAAAGTTTACAAGAAGTTTCCTATTATATCACATGTAATGGCTTGTAGAACACAACTTTAGCAATATGATTATTTAAAATGGTCATATGATCATTTAAAATTATTACATGACTTTATAATTTAATTATAGCCTTTTAATGCAAGATTTAATAGTCATAACTTACTCACCTCACTCTTACATAAAAACACTCCTTTTATTTGATATGTCACTTTTCAATAAATATTTAAATTTTACAATCCACCTATGCTCCTTACTTCATGTATAATTTGCATATTGCATATCATATCATTTACTTTTAGGGGTACTTCAAGGCACTCTAGTATCAGAGCCTAAGGGAAAGTAAAGATGGTAATTTGAATTTATTATATTTACTTCATGAACTCTATATTAGTATCTAAATATCAATGAAATTCTAAAAAAATTGATAGCATGCAATTAGAAACATAAGTTCGTAAAGGGGCGTAAATCCTAGTTAGGCTAAAAGGATAGGATTTTAATCTTAGATTAAGGCTGGCAGAATAAGGTTCAATGGTTTCATGCCAGTCATGATCATAAGTGAATTGTATAAAGCATGGTCTAGGATTTTCCTATACGATGATGGCCCATGGTTGGTTAATTTATAAAGTTACATGTCATATAGGTATTGATCAAAATTGTACCAATAGTATGTATGCACTTGGGACTATGTACTACTAGTGCCATTTCAATTAACTATATAATGTTCATAATAGTTAGTGGTGGTGTGTATTATTTATAACATTTACATTCTTTATTAATGGTATTGGTCTTTTCTCTAAGCATTTAAGAATTTTGTGAAATAGGTTGTAGTGAATATTCAAAGCCAATGGACTAATGAACTAAGTGATAAGGATTCATCTAAGGGTTCTTAGGCTTAAAGTAGTCAACATGAGGAAGGAGGTAACATATCCTACCTTGAGTTGTAAATTTCAGGTAGCAGGTTGTAAATCAAGTAATTTGAACTTTAAATTAGAATCAAGGGTAAAATCAATGTGATGGTCAAGATGATTGTGATTCAAATTAGAATGAAGATAAAAAGAGAGACCAAACTTTTCCTAAGGAAGATCCAACAAATAAAAAGCATATTGTCTAGGAGTTTATCAAGCTAAAACCACTTCATTATTTAGTTATGGATATAATTATGGATTTATTTCTTGCTCAAATTAAACAATATAAGAAAATGCTTGAATGTCCTATCCCATTATTAGTAAAGCCTATAGGCAATCAATTAGATGATGTGATGTAGGTTCTTTAATGCCATAAAAAATAAAAATTCAAACTAGCACCGCTTTAGCTATTTTCCAAGAAAGCTTTATTGACTAATTCTTTGTTCCTCATGTAAGGCAATATTTGAAGGAAGGAAGCCTTTTCATCAATGAGTATGACACATAGTTCATTCACTTGTCTCGTTATGCAGGGTACTTCATCTTAGTTAAGAAAGTGAAAATGGATTCAAAGATTTCTACTTTGAGCACATAAATGTCAGTAATACCACCACATATCAATAGGTGTTGGACCAAGTACTCCAACTAGAATTTAGAATAAAAGAGAGGAAAGAATGGGAAGTAAGAAGTAGAATTAGTCATGTTAGTGTATGTTTTAGTAGCCAATCATAAGATTGTTATATTCACATACATTACATTTTCTTTATAAAGATGTTTTAATTATTGTGTTTAATGTTATATATATATGATATAAGTAGTATTTATCCTTATATAGTTAATATTATTCTTAAAAATCCTTAGTTGAGTATTATTATAAATTGAGATAATAATAATACATCGAGACTAATATGAATGTTCATTGATGATCACAATCATAGATATGATAAATTAAGTTAACTCATAGGTACATATTAGAGAATAAATATATTGGATTAACTTGCTATGAGAATGTTACATGGATCACTATGTGAGCATGATAAGCAATTCTCATAGTGATTAATGGTGTATGCTTTAGTAGCTAATCATAGGATCATTGTATTTCTATACAATGTATTATGTTATCTTTATATTTCATTTCAATTATTGTATTTAATGTTATATTTGTATACAATGTTAATATAATAATTATCCTTAGAATAGTTGATACTATTCTTAAATGTCCCTAATTGAGTATTATTGTAAATTAGAATAACAATAATATATTAAGACTAATATGTATGTTAGCTTATGACTATGGTTATGAATATGAGATATCATGTCAACTCATAGATATATGTTAGAGAACAAATGTACTAAACTAAACCACTAAAAGAATGCTATATAGATAATCACTATATGAGTGTTATAAGCAATTCTCATAGTGACAATACTATAAGTGGTCCTTTAACTTGAAATCATTACGATTTTATACATGAGAAATCGTCTACTTTCATGTCATCTAATGTTACTTGTAATAAGGTTAGCCTGAAAGATGGTAATTGGATATACTACAAATCATGTAGAGGAATGTTAGTGATTTAAATGAGATTTTGTCTTTTATATGTAAGGAGAGTGATATCCATGGGTTCCTTAATTGAATATGACTATGAAATATAAGATCATGCTTAAATGAATTGATATGTAATGTTAATTTATTATGTAGTTAGTCTACTTAGGAATTAAGAAATATATAAATTGAGTTATGAAGAAGATGATACATTTGATGCCTCGAATTCAATCTAAATACCCAATACAAAAGGGAGTAAATTACATATAATATTGGCCACAAAAGGGTTATGTCAAGTCACGAGCATTTTACTACTTAGATGACAGTGATGTATTATTAGATATTATTCATTGTTTGTAATACTAAAATATGATTTTAAGATCACTAGTAATGTAATAAGAACCTATATGATCATATATAAAGAGCATGTCAAATATTGGGAATCATAGTATAATTAGAAACTCTTAATTAAAGTAAGGTTCCTAATTGGGATAGACCTAATACAATTGGGCTTTACTAAGCAATAATGTAATTTCATTAGTGTAACTTTCTTACTTATTAATACCTTAATCCCTTATTAAATAGCTAATTACTACATAATTAGATCTTATAGAGTTTAATTATGATTCTGAGAAACGAAATATTATAAATTTCGAATTTTTGAAATTTTTTGCACATTTCCAGAATTACTAGTCCAAATTCAAAAATGTGAAAAACTATTTCCAGAACTCCAAAAATCACGAAGTTTGTTCCCATGAACCCTCTACTCATTGAATTCATCTTGTAAATATTTGACATCATTTAGACATCATTTGGTCTCTTAAAATTTACAGCAAAGTAGACTCGTTTTAGTTCTGTCCAGAATTTGCAGCACCGAAAGTAGGCCCTTAGTTCAGGTGGTAAATCATCTTCAATTAAGCTCAAATTTTGTATGGAACTTTTTAAATATGTTAAATACTTTCCATAAAATTTTCAGACACAAACTCATCCATTTACTCCCTCAAAAATCCAAGATACAACTGGTACTCATCACTGTGACGGGAACAGAACAGACCAAAATGTGTAACAATTTCCCATAACAAATAGCTTATTTTGGGCTGAATTTTGGCACAAAGTACATTGAGTATGTAAGGTTCATCCCTGAATTTTATCATGATTTTTAGAGCACCATAACCCAGTAAAAAATTCATGTAAACAAACCCAACTCACTGCCCTATGAGACTACTGTTCATTTGGTCAATTACTATTCATTTAGTCATTTCCAACTTCACACATATTGCATATTAAATGCCTTCTACTCCAAACTAGCTCACAATACATCAAATTCTTATATCTCATACAACATAGGAAAATTTTATATGATTATACAATAATTCAAGTTTACAAAACACATATAATATACATTCTCAATACATAAACAAACTCATTCATGTTCAATCCTTGCTAGGACAGCTTTTGGAAATATCACCTGAAATGGTTAGTAAACGATATGAAAGCATAAGAAACAAATTTTCCCAATAGCTAGCTAGTGCAAGAAAAACACATTAAGCCATTTCAGATCCTTAAGCCAATAAAACATACACTTCAAAATCAATTAATCAATCATTTAACACATTATTTTATACCATTGTAGGAAATATGCACCGCACACAACAATCATCAAGCCCATTCAAGGACTCATAGATATCTAGATGGCCATCACAGATAATCGTACTTAGGTCTTATATACAGCAATTTCACTATCTTCTTGGAGTACTCGGACCATAGGCCTCATATACAGCATTTCACTGTCTTCCTGAGGTACTCAAGGCTATAGGTATCGCACACAGCAATTTTATACACATTCCATATAATGGCACAAGATACAGAAAAGCATGTGAATAGGAAACAGAGCTTAAGAATAAAGCTAGCTACCTTTTTTTTTTTAAAAAGTTTCCAATGATGATGATTCCTTTGCCCTCACTTGATGATTCCTTTACAATTTCTTTGCTTCTTCTATACATAAATACACATTATAGCAACCATTAGAACACCATCATTCTTTCTCATCATTCCAAGCCTTCCAAAACATAATTAAATAACTAAAACTCCTTTCCTCCTTCTTTTCCCCTTCTCACAGTTTTGAGACTTCAAAGTGAGGTTTCTACATACAAGCTTTCATAATTCAAAATTTCACCTTCCATAGGCTCTATAATTCACAAGAATCATTCTAATTTCATTAATTTAGCCAAATTCCAATCAAAACATACCATACACATACATCCACCATTAGGCCTCTAAAACCCTAATTCGTACATCATGATTTCTTGTTATTTTTACATCAAACCAAGCCATACATCAACATAACAACATCCAAAACATTATTAGACATACTTAAATCATCCAAACTCCATGGTCAACCTTCCTTTGACTACACAAACATCATAATTTCAAGAAACTAAAAAGAGCATCTTAAACAGCTTTGAAAGGAGAACAATTTTACCTCTTGGAGCAACTTGAAATTTCTAACTTGAAGTTCACCAAACTTGATCAAACTTGAGATTTCTTCAATCTAAACACACCATATGATAGAGTTCAATGAGAGGAGCAATTTTATCTTCTACACCAAGTCCTAATTCTTAAGATTTCTAGGTGAAAAAGGCTAACAAAAATTTCTCTCTCTTCTTTCTCTCTCTCACACGTTCAAGCTTGCTTTCATGGAGTCATCCATGGTTTTGGAGAAGAATGGAGAAGGAGGAAGAACTTTCATGACAGTTCAAGGGTATTTTGGTCCTTTCTTACTAATTAGTAAGGCTATTCTTGGAATTTCTTTATAAAAATGACACTTGTCAAGTGTTTATTGGTCACACTTTATGGAATTACATACTAGACCCCAAATTCTTGATTATTTACACTTTAACCCACACTTCATTTTGTACTTTGCAATATAATCCATAAGGTTACCTGACTGTTTGAAAATTCGTAGACTGTTAGACTTAGACAAGTCTCATTTCTAGGATTTTCTAACTTCCTCTGATCATCTATACTATTTAAGAAAATTAATTCCTTTCCTATTGCTCCTTTTCCTTTTAAATTTTGATTACACTTACACTTAACACCTTTCAACTTGGAATTCACATACCAAGCTAATTTAAATATGTCATTCGTTTCTACAACCTTAGAATTTAGAGATTCAAATGATAAAACTTAAAATTTAGGACATTACAATTAGGCTATTTAATAGATACTAGATATGGGCTAGCTAGAGTTGTATTTAAGCCTAATTAATAATCAAAACCCACTTATCTCCTTTCTTAAGGTAGTATTAGTTAGATATCAAAAATGAATTTTATTTATAAGATAAATTAAATTAGTCAAATCATAATATTTGACTAATATCAATCAAATATTTTTAAAAGAAATATCTGGTCAAGATATAAATTTCTTAAAAAGGGAAATATTTGACCGAGATCTTAATCTTTTAAAAGAGAAATATCTAGCCAAAATATTGATTACATGATTTGATAAATATATGTTTAACATTTTAAAAAAACTTGCAATTATTATTTAGAAGACAACTAGAGTGCTAGAAGGTGATAGTGATTGTGATCCAAAATTAGAAAAGTTCCGTAGCTAGTACTGCATTAAGAAAGAGAGATCCCTACCAATTTAATTTGTGTATTCAATTGCTTTTGTGGATACGGTTAGCCTTAAGGTTTCATGTGATAAGTTTTAATAATAAAAATGAATGTTATAATAGTATTGTATGTTTTATGCTAAAATGATATATATCATACAAACTTTAATAGACATACTATGTTATGGTTGATGCATATACTTGATTATATGCTGAAAGAGCTATACTTTATACAAGCATCATTAAGCATATGATTAATCAAGATATATGAAAGGATAATTTTGCATATTCTTATGCTAATTTATTCTATATGAATGATGCATATCAATATCTTGACATATGAGATTGGACTAATTATATAATTTGTAAAGTTTATGGCTATTATATAAGAAAGTTCAAAGGGAAGAAGAGTGAGTATTGAAGTAAAGCAATCAAAGATATTGTCATACTTAACTCAAGAGTGAACAAGGAAGAAATAAAAGAAAGAAGATGTGATCCAAGTATTGAAGGATGAGAAGATTAAAGTTTTGAAAGTTTGGAAGTATCATGAAAAACCAAGAAACTTCATTGGTATAGTATCTCACTTTAGGCTTAGACTTTCTTATAAAATAGAGTATTTCATAATATAGAGCTCAAACATATTTTTATAATCTTAGCTTGATAAAAATATTTTAAAAGATAGCCCACAATGATGTTTTTACAAGATAGCCTATCAGAACATTTAAAAAATCAATGAGATATGAGGTTTTAATATTTTTCAGTATTGACCTCTGGTCATTCTTTTAATTATATCTCATAAAATACTTATGATTTGATTGTTAAAATTTTTTCATATGAAGACAGACTCAATGAGCTTTCAATGGATATATCATTTACTTAAAATAATCAATTTATGAAAGAGTTATAATCTCTTCAAGTTGAGTATAGAAATTAGTTTTCTACATTATAGCTTTTTTTGATTTGTGCTCATTATTTTGATCATATTGTGAAAATTATAAATGATATGAGCATGAAATTATTTTTATGTGAAAATACACTCATAATTTTCCATGAGTAGGTCATTTGTTTAAAATGACTAAGATATGAAAGTGTTATGAATTATACAAGTTGAGTCTCAAAATAAGATTTTTACAGATTCACTATTTTTGACCTTTGCTCATTATTTTAAACATATATCAAAAATTACATTATATATGAGCTTGAAACTAGTCTCATTTGAAAGTAGACTCAAATAGCTTTCCAACAATAGGTTATTTGCTAAAAATAGATTTAAAATGAAGAAGTTATAACCTTTTAAAGTTGAGTCTGCATTTCCATCTGGGTGAATCAATTCTAGACATCCAAAAAGTAGCTTGAACATCTTGAATTGATTCACCAATTAATTCTAATTATTTTGGTGTGTGAATAATGGCTAGATTTCATTCCTAAAAATCCTAAATGGCTATATTACTCCATGGGCTTCCTATATGATCTAGGAAATACCAAATACAATCAAGAGAGAGCCTAAACTTCAATTGAAAACATCATTTTACATTCTTCTTCATTCAAATCATGATTTGAGCTCATCTTTGTGAAATTTCTCTATTCTAAGACTTCATTTGTTCTATCCACCCTAACAGAGTTTGTATGAATTGATGTTCATCTTTTATCATTTTCTAGTCATAAAAGGTGAGATATCCCTTGGAAAAAGTTGTAAAGGGTGAAGTATCTTTTAGAAAATCATAGAAGGTGAGGTATCCCTTATAAAAGGAAGATTTGCTCAAGGAAGAGTATGGAATTGTAAGGTTTCTTCAAGTGTCAATTGAAACTTGAAGGGATAGTGGATTGATACACAAGTTTAGAGAGCTTAGAAAGTGGATGTACATCTTAGTGAGATATTCCAGGAGGAACTATTATAAATTCTTGTGTTTTGATCTCTCCACCCTATTCTTTTATTTCTCTGCATTATACTCTATTTTTCTTGTTGTATATACTCTGTTTTGCTATTGTCTTTTACAGATATTTGTGTTGTAATCTTTATGTTGTTGCTTCAATATTTGAATGATTAAAAGAGAAATTCATCTCTATTTTGCTATTGCTGCTTGTTGAGATATAGTGTTGTATGCTCTATTCTTGATGTTGTTGAATACATTATGTATCAATATTGATTTTGATCTTTAAATGATTGAATGGTTGAAAAAAAAAATTCATTTATGCATTGGTTTCTTGATTCTTATTTATACATAATTGAATGAGTTATTTTGCACAAGTATATTAAATTGTTATATCTTGAATGCAAATATCTTTATAAAACTTTCTTAGAAGTGTTTAAATCAAAATCATTCTTATAACTTTCCAAAATAAAAAATTTTCTAAAAGAAATTTTAAAAATGGTAAAAGTTTTAAAAATATCTAATTCACTCTCCTCTTGAGTGTGAATTGCCAAGGCCTATAGATACCATAGAGATGTTCCTTTAAACAATATTTATGATTTGTCACCCTAGTTTATGCATTCATAACGAGATTTGATTGTGATCAAACAAGCATTCTAGTATTCGCGAGCAAACCATCATGTGTTCATGATCATTAGGCACCGGTGATTATATTGTTCATTAGGAAGTAGAAGTAGTTTTTTTTGCGGTAAGTGTGTTTTACACATTAAAGGCATAAACCCTAACACTTTTATGATTCATCACTTGAATTTTTAGTAGATTTTGAAATAAAATTTTTGATTTTTTTTTATCAAAAGTCACTTGCGAAATCATAAATCAAATTATGTGTTTTTTTTTAATTTGATGTATGTGTATATAAATGGATCATTTTTTTTATCGCGAAACAAAAAAAGATCATATGGATGATTTTTGTTTTTACAAAATCTCGCTAGGATGATCCATATGAAAACTTTCATGTTAAACGGATTTCAAATCTATGAAAATCATGTTGAACGGATTCGAAATCACGTTACAAATTATTGAAAGATAATATAAAGGAAATGGAAATCCATAAAGACTTTGTCTTACGTGAAAAGAAACAATATGACATGTTTTTATTACGTGTTATCACGTTAAAAGGCATTTCATACATGTATAATAAAGAAAACAGTTTTTTTTTAATAAAAAAAATGTGGATTGGATTCTATTTGAAATGACGTCATTCACGTGTTTCAATTATTATTTTTTTCGAAAGATTAATATATATCTTCTGAATATATATTAGCTAGTTTTTGGCTCGCGTGATACAGGCGTCAATTGTTTTATAATATTTTATTTATTTTATTAAAATTTATAATAAAAATTAATATAAATTTTTTATATTAAGTATAGATATAATTAAGATTTAATATATTCTAACATTTTTTTCTTATAAATGATTATTTATTAATATTAACTTTTACAATATGCAAATTTTTTTAATCCCCGTAAAATTAACATATATATAATTAAAATATTCTCTTTTTTTTGTTAACTAATAATTAATATTTGTAATTTGTAAAATTGTCTAATATAAATATTTGCAATTAAGGATTCATTATTTTGACAAAATATAAGTTTTGCAAAAAATGCATTTATAAAAAAATTATTAATGAAAATAAAATCGATCTTTTATTGATATAAAAAATTGTTATTGAAAAATTCATTTGATATTATAAGTTAATGTTAAACATGAATCATAATTAAAATAAAATTCTTAATGAAGAATAAATTTTGATATTGTGTGTTAATGACTCATAAATATTAATGATGATTAAAACAAAATCCTTAATCCTTAATGAAGAATAAAAAAATTTCTTTTCATTTCAAAAAGGAAATATTTTGATTTATGTCATTATAAAAATGATCAAGAATAACAAAGTAATAAATATGAATTCTAAAATGAAATTTTTAAAAGATTAAAGTTTTTTATTTAAAAAAATTAATACTTTGACTTTTATCCCTATTAAAATTGTTATTTTTTGGATAGAGTAGTAAGAGTTCATTATTTGATCTTCAAATAAATTTTTTAATAGAGTTGTGAAAAAAAAGAGCAAACCATTTAAAAAAAATGAAGTCTAAAATGAAATAAAAAAAATCAAATGTATAAAAAAACAGAAAAATAAGGTGATTGAGAAAGCATAGATTTTGTAATATGGTAAATTTAAAGTTTCACTGTTAAATACTCCAAAATGTTTATTTTGATAAAAAAGGATAGTTAAATTAATGGTATTTATATCAAGGTGAGATACTAGTATTTTGAATTTAGTTATATGGTATTAGCATGATTTTATACAATAGAAATGTTATTGAAATATTATTAGAACGTGATGAATTATGATAAAAACATAATGGAGTATCCACACACTTATAATTAAACAAATTATTATTCTTTTAATATTTGCAAAGAGATGAAATGATGGAATTGGTAAATTAAAATTATTTAGAAAGGAGGAGTTCTATAAAATAGGAAAGTTTAAAAAATAAATGAATGTCAAGATAAACTTAAGAATGAAAGGTTGAGATTCAAAAGGAGAAGTGAACTCATGTGGTGTAAGAAGTACTAAATTATTACTTGTAACTCTTTTTTTAAGCCTTTCTCTCTCTCCTCTTTTTGTCATTAGCTCTTTCTCTTTCTTTTTGTCATTCGCTCTTTCCATCCTAATCTCTCATTCTCTCCCTCAGCCAACTATTGCTAGTGACCTCTTAGCATCATGCCACCATGCATTGCCTTGTCAGAATACCCTTTATAAGTTGCTATCCCTTTCTTGTGATGAAAGGAGTCAAATAAAGCAGCCATGTCATCTCGAGGAGCTACTGCTCTTCCTATTCTGGTGCAACGAGCACCTTTCTTAGCTATCGATGTTGATGCTCCCTTCTCGGTGTGCATTCTTGTTGTCGTCCTACTAATGACATTTAAGGGTAGTGGAAAGGAAAATGGTGTTCACCCAAAGATCAGAGCCATTATTTCTCATTTTGCTTCATCAATGATCTGGCATGCCTTTACCATTGGTGAGCTATTGGTGGACTCCTTAGACTGTGATAAGGTCTTTATACATTAAGCTTTCCATGATTTTTGCTATTTTTGGTTGATATGAAGAAAACCTACTTATGTATATTTGAGGTAATTAGTAATAGCTTAAAAAAATACGATTTTTATGCCATAAAGTGTTCAAGTAATATGAGTAGGATTGTTTTAGAGTATTATATGATAATATTTTTAATAGTGATCATGTATTTTAGAAAATCCATATTATAAGTAAATTTAAATACACAATGATGGCTTTAAAAAGGAGAGTTTTATGATATATATTGCAAAAAAGGATATGATTAGAGTATTTCTAAGATGTTACCCTTCAATATTCCAAAAATCTGAACATAAGGTCAAAGACCTATTCTTAAAAGCATTTTGAGATGTATGGTGATGTGTAGGAAAATATGATTTTCATGTTATGGAACATCAAAATAATATGGTTGGAATATATATATATGTGTGTGTGTGTGTGTGTAAATGCATGGAATATTACATTTTAATGTTTGAAAGATTCAAGCTTGGTCTAAGAAAACCCTAAAATGTGTAATCTTATGAGATGATATGAATGTGACTCTTTATGACATAAGGTTTTAATATCTTAGTTGTTTCATGCTTGAATTAGGAGATCTTGTTTTGTCATTCTATTTGGATACCTAATATAGTATTGATAAAAGAATAATCTGAGACTTTGGAAGGTTAGTATAATATCTTAAATTAATAACTAAAGCCTTATAAATTTCAAAGTATGTAAATATTCATTTGGTTATTATATTACATTTGAATTTCTTTTATCGATAATGGTATTTGAACTAAATTTATTTTATATAGTTATTATTGATTCAAAATTTGATTAATATAATTTTTATAAGGAATGAACTAATTTGTTGCATTCAATAAATTATTGTTGAGAATTATGGAAGTTTGAAATAGATTTAACTTTAAAAGGGCATCATACATTAAAGGCTTGTTTAATTACTTTATATAAAGATTTATCAAATAAATTATTTATATTTTGATAAGTTGTTCTTGGAAGTTGTGGTAATTTTTTTTATATTGAAGAGAGATTAAAAATAATAATTGAATTGAGATTTTAAATAAAATTAGTTAAATAAAAATGTAAGTATTAAGATTTTATTTATTAAGATACTCACATTGAATTTTAAAATTATTTTAAGAGAGCAAAAATATAATATTATAAAGTATGAAAAATTAATTACTAGAATTTTATAAAATCATGGTTCAAATACAAAAAGGAGTACGGGTTATAATGTACGGTGATGCACAGAAACATTACTCACTACTTACCCACTCTCTCTCTCTCCCTTTTTCTCTTTGTCTGCCCCTTTCTTCTATTTCGGGATACTTCTCCTTTTTATTTTTATACTTCCTTGCTGTGCCAGCAGTCCCCACCCTTCTAATTTCTATTTTTATTTTGGACTATTGTCTCTTTCCTTTCCTAAGCATCACCGCCTCACTCTCTTCAGTTCTCTCTCCCGTGGCAGCTCTTTCTTTCTCCCATCCCTTTTCTTCCTCTCTCTGCTGGCCTTCCCTCTGGTAGGTAGTCACGTTCTTCTCTTGCCGGAGCATTGTCGCATAGCAATTTTCCTGTTGTCTTCGGTTGATAGTAACTGGTGGGGCTGATGGATGCATGTGAAGAGCTATTGTTTCTCTCATTTCCAGCACGAAGCCACCATCTCCAGCTGCCACCACCGCATTCTTCCTACCACGAACCAACGTCGGGTGGCTATAGCTTTGCAATATGAAGAAGAACAGCTGAACAAGGTAGCTTGGGTCAGTGCTGGACTTTGCTTTCTTTATGGCGGTGCTGTTATTGGAAGCTTTCTCTGCTGTACAAGGCTGCTTGCTGGTGCCACGCCGCCCTCTTGTTCTGTTTAGCTACTATTGATGTGGGTAAAAGTTATGGGAAACAGCTACATTTTTATTGTGCTGTTATAAACAGAAAGTACAGTAAGCTGACTTCCTTTGTTTTGAAAATTCAATGTCTTGTTGTTTGAACTGAATTTAAGCTATTATGATAGGGTACAGAAGTTTATACATATCCTAAAAATGCTATAAAATGCTGATATGATATAATTAAGTGTAAATTCCTAAATTAGTTTTTGAAAGATATAAATCATAACAAATTTTTCTGAAAGTTTATTTGACATTATATGAATACAAAAATATTTAATTTTTACATCAAATTCATCTTTAAAAAATAGATGTTACATCATATTTTTCTCAAAATTATAACTAATTGATGTAGAATAAATTTTCGGAGAATATTTAATGTAACTTGTATCTTTCAAGGACTAATTTGATGGTTTACTCTATAATTTAAATATTACTAAAATCTGGTATCTTATGATTTTGGGACAATTGGGGGTGATTCAAAAGATTTCCATATTTTCTCCCTCTTTCTTTCTCTCTCTATATATAGATATATATTTGAGGTATTGGAAGCGTTAAAAAAATATGATTCTATATGGTTAGATGCCAGAATAACATAAATAAAGTGATTCTAGAACACTACAATCTAGTTAAAAAAATATGATTCTATATGGTTAGATGCTAGAATAACATAAACAAAGTGATTCTAGAACACTACAATCCAATATTTAGGAAGATTTATGTATAATTTAAGAATTCCTATTTATGAAAATTAAAGGTTTATTAGTGATAATTTTGAAAATATAATTTTTATATTCTATAAGATTATAATAATTTGTTTAAGTCTTTTTGAGTATCATATCTTGATATAATGGAAAATATGAATTTTTAATATTTTAGTAATAAGTTTAAAAGATAAAAAGAGTGAGAATTTAAGATGATCAGGTGGTATATTTTGCATTGTTAGTTAATATAGAGAAACATGAGAATATTACATGATAGAGTATTGGAATTGTATATTTAGAATGTGCCTAGATTATAACATTTTAGTATTTATATTTAAATCATACGAATTTAAGAAATCATTATTTAGTGACACATTTTTATTATTATTATTATGGTTTATTATCTAAAAATAAGGAAAGTTGATGATATAATAAAGTCAAATGGAATGAAATAAGTTTTTATAATGTCAAGTTCTAATATTTTATCCATAGGATTCAATTTAAGAATTTCTATATTATGATATATTCTAAGAGTTACAAAACTAAGATAAGGAAAAATAAATAAATCTGATATATTCATAAATTAATCTTATAAATTGTGATAATAGAAGAGAAACGTGGAACAATGATTGTGGATACTTCAAAACTTCTAAGGTTAAATCAGCATTATTAAATGAGTATAATCTCACCCCCAAACTTTTATCTAGATAAATTATAATTTAAATATTGTGAATTATATTTTTCTTATTGTTAATACCGATTCTATGTTTAAGCATAAATTAAATTCTATAGTATTTTAAAGGAATATTATTATATCAGAGTGTACAACAAAAGTATAGTAATGTTATTCATGATTGCTGAATGCTTATGGTTGAGCTCTTTGTTATTTATATGTTAAAATTTTTTAGAGTGAATAGTAATTTGAGAGTTAAGTTCTCACATATGTGCTATTTACACAATTTGCCAAGGATAGCATTGAAAATTTTAAACTGTGTTAGAGTAGTGATATTGAGAATTGTGAAATATATTAGAATGATGTTTTAAAAGCTAAATAGGAAATCCGAGTAGATGTGAAGGATATTTGAATGATTTGAGAGTTAGATGGTAAATTTCCCATAAGCAATTGAGAAAAATATAACATTGATCTAAAAATAAAAAAGTGGTTATCCATATGTTTATGTGTGATATAGTATGATATTGAAATTTGTCTATGATTGGATGTTTACTGCTGGTATGATTAAAATGATTATCTATGGTTAGCCTTAATGGCTATTTGTAATTGTGGTGTCTACCCAGAATGGATAACGCATGACATGATAATAATGATGTTGTATACAGCTAGATAATTGAAATTGTTATGATTTATGATAAGAGACATAAAACTTAAGGTTAGTAGGTAGATACTTCATCTGAGGCTTGGTTTCATGCATTTAGAAACTCAGGGAGTTTGTGTTAAAACTATATCCTCAATTAACTTTTAACTAGCATGAAATGATTTAATATAAATGAATTGAAATTTAATAATGGTAGATATATACTCATTGAGTTCACGTAACTTACTTTATTTTATTTTAATATTTTTAAGTTAAAACTTGAGCTTGTTGCATCCATGGAGAAACAAGACTACTTTATTAAAGATTTAACAATTGAGAATGCAATCTGCATTCAAATAGAGAATTGTTAAATCATATGATGTTTTGAATTGTTGTATGTGTAAAATTGAATTCCTATTGTATTGTATGAATGTTGTTTACTATTGTATTTGAGAGGTTTTATATTTTAAAATATGTGGCCCTCGTAAAGTGTCTAAATACAAGAAAGACTTTATCTATTTTTTCATAGAAATTTTAAAATAAAATTTTAAATCCCTTGAAATTTGGAATTTTCCATTAGATTGAAACAGTGAAAAGTGTTGAGGCTTATAGAAACTAGTAATGAGATTTACGCTGATCATGATTAGGTTTGGTCATAGTAGTTAGGATGCTTAAAGTATATTTATATCATAAAATTTAATATTTTGATATTGAAAGTCGATTTAAATAAATTTTTAAAATATGGAGTTTTAATTTCATAAGTCCCCATTAAGATATGTTAGAA
Organism: Sindora glabra; assembly: GCA_020226215.1. NCBI lineage: Eukaryota > Viridiplantae > Streptophyta > Magnoliopsida > Fabales > Fabaceae > Sindora > Sindora glabra. Next base: position 60,578,576 of record CM035228.1, read on the forward strand.
GTTACTGAATTTAAGTGTTGACATAACTATGGAATAAAGCTAGAATAGTGAAATTCAAAAGAAAATAAGAAGTTACCTTATATTTATGAATTTTCATTGTAAATCATAAATTAAGACAGAGTTAAAAGTGAGAGAGAAATGGTTAGGACTCTCTGAAGTAGTTAGGTGATTCTAGGTGAGTATATATCTTACTACCAAAACTTATAGAAATTATTTATCTCGAATAAATGGTACATTTTATCATTTCTTTATCAAACTTATGAATGATAAATATATTCATACATAGGCTTAACCTAATTATAATTAGAGTGTTAAATTTTAATAGTTGTTTATTAATTAATTTGAGACCTTGAGGTGAAAATAAGGTACTATTGTTATTCAACATTTCTATGTAGTATTCATGATTAATAATAATTATAATGATAAATGATAATTGTATTATGATTGGATTTATATTGTTACTTACTAATGCTTAATGGAAAAACAGACTATGAAAGTGTATAATATTGAATGAATATGAATTGATTGTTGTAGCTATGCAAGAGGGCATGACAATATTGTTATATGTATATCTTGTTATATGCTTGATTTGCCCCGTATTAATAAATAATTGATTTACGTTGAAATCATATTGAGATTGTGATTGGTAGAACCAATCTTTATTGTGCATGTTACATTATGAATTATGTCATGAGTGGCATTTGAAATGAGATGTGTGATGGAAAATTTTCGATAACAACTTATGGGTATAAGACAAATTCTAGAAGGTTAAGGATAAACAATTTATAAATGGTATAAAACTAACTCAGGAGCTAAAAAGTGGATGCATGTATGTTTGTTATAAATAATGTAATGTGATGTGATATTGAAAATCTATTTGTGATTGAATATTATTGTTTAATATGATTGTAAAGATTTAACGTGACTTATGGGTATAATGTAATGTGATGGAAATTTTTTTATAACAATTTATGGGTATAAGACAAACTCTAGAAGGTTAAGGATAAACAATTTATAAATGGTATAAAACTAACTTAGGAGCTAAAAAGTGGATGCATGTATGTTTGTTATAAATAATGTAATGTGGTGTGATATTGGAAATCTATTTGTGATTGAATATTATTGTTTAATATGATTGTAAAGATTTGACATGACTGTGATAATTTGATTGTAATTGTGATTGTGTTTTCTTGGCCATTTAGAAATTTGATGACCACTTGAAAAAAGGGTTATATGTGTGATATGGTATAGATATTATGTGAATTGAATGGTTGTGATAATTATACATTGTGATGTGAAATTAATAATTTGAGTATATGCAGGTAAATAATGTCATTGAGCATTTTGTATAGTGGATCCTAAGATGGTTTTAGTAGATATATGCTCACTAATTTCTCCTAACTCATTCTATTTATTTCAATGTTTTTCATGTTATAATTTATTTGAGTTTCGCCTCAACCATGAAGAATAAAAAACTACCTGGTTAGAAGATTTAACAATTGGGTTTTCTTAGGATTAGGATTTGGATTAGGAATAAAGTATTTATATATGTATAAATATTATAGGTGTTGATAGGTTGTGAACCTTGCATGTATTTTAAATAACTGCTAAATCTATGATAAATACAGGTTATAAGATTTCCAGTCTATGGCCCTCAGAAAGTGTTCAAAAACAAGGGAAACTCTATTTGATTTTGCACAAAATTTAAAATGAATTTTGATTCATTAGGAAAATGAGGAGATTTTCATTTAGTGGAATTATGATAAATAGCATTGAGGTTAGTAGAAATCAGATAATGGCATCTACACCAGTCATGATCAGGTTTGGGTTGCGATAGATTTATACTTTATTGGAATAAGAGATCATGAAAATAAGAATTATAAATCATAAAGGCATTAAATTCTAATTAAAAAGAAGAGAAAGATGGAAAGAAGGTAAAGGATCAAGAAATGAGTAAAAGAAAAGGTCTATGGCCCTTAGAAAGTGTTCAAAAACAAAGGAAACTCTATTTGATTTTGCACAAAATTTAAAATGAGTTTTGAGTCATTAAGGAAATGAGGAGATTTTCATTGAGTGGAATTATGATAAATAGCATTGAGGTTAGTAGAAATCGAATAATTACATCTACACTAGTCACGATCAGGTTTGGGTTGCGATAGATTTATCCTTTATTGAAATAAGAGATCATGAAAATAAGAATTATAAATCATAAAGGCTTTAAATTCTAATTAAAAAGAAGAGAAAGATGGAATGAAGGTAATGGATCAAGAAATGAGTAAAAGAAAGGAGTAAAGCTTCAAGTTTTGAATTTTGTTAAGAAAAATCACAAAAATAAAATTTTTATAGATTTATGATTCAACTAAAATAAATTATACAGAATAAAAGGCAAAAAAATGTACCACAAAAAAGCTTCATCTACAGTACATATGTATTAACAAAAATGTAAAAAGCCTTAAAAAAGATAATATAAATTTTAGCAAGATTAGAATGGAAAAATCTCACTTAAGATAAACCTTAATCATGTTGGCTTTCCTTACCAAACAATCTCATTTTGCCCAAATAAAAAAGGCATGAATAAAATATGTAAAGTCTGATCACCATTCTTCTATGCTTACTACTGAAAATATTATTTAGGAATTGGTAATAATATAGGGCAATGAATTTGAAAACTTGATTTCTTGTTTCAATAAATGCAAGAATTGATTGCAAAATTTTTGAATTAATTTAAGAGATGAAGTAAGTGATTTAAAATTTGATGTTGATTTTTAAAAATGGAAAAGGGAATATTATGGACAAATTTGATAAGATGATAAATGATTAAGAATATAATAAAAGATGATGGATAGATTAAGAAAATAATGGATATATAGCAAGCTATGAGAATATTACTTATTATAAGAAGAGGTAAAGAATATTACAACTAATGGTGCAAATCCAGGAAGGTATAAAACCTATGAACTCATAGCCAATCTGAATATACTCACCACAAGAACGCTAAGAATCAAGTTTGGTGATCCACTTGAACCCTTGAGTATAGAAAATAAGGACCCAAAGTGTTGATGATGCCACAAGGTTGATCAAGTGTTGATAAGTCAAAAGTTCAATGAAGAACCACAGAGAAAACTCCTCTCAAATCTAGAAAGGGATAACTTTTATTCAATGAAAGTTTGATTACAAAAGATGTGGGGATGTGGTATTTATAGACCACTTAGCTTAGGAAAAGAAAAACCTAGAAATATGAGTGATTAGCCTAACCCATTATGAAAATAAAAAGGCATATTAGCTAACATAACTAAAATTCGTGCAAATACATTAACTAATTATAAACCATTATTTTTAGCCCAAAATAACATAATTCAGCCCAATTTAAGTGTACTCATGCATAATCCTTGGTCCAAGCTCCTTAATTTGTATTGTTCTAGCCTAAAATTCCTTTAATAGCTCAATTTCTAGTCCAAATAATACTAAGGACGTGATTGGTATTAAGATTAAGTTAGGGCAAATTTTGTTTGGCCCAAATGTCTTGAATAAGCCCATTTAAAGCTTTTTTGGTCCTCCTAGCCTGTGCTCTTATAATAGGCCCACTTGGAATTTGTAACGGATCCATTGGGGTACTTGAATTAGCTTGTTCCATCCCTTGAGTTGTATCATTCCCTCTCTCTTCAAAAGGATTCGTCCTCGAATCTTTACCTGTATCATAAGGAGATAAATCAGAAATATTAAACGTAGCACTAATATACTCTCCAGGAAAGTTTATCTTGTAAGCATTGTCATTTATTCTTTCAAGGACTTGAAATGGTCCTTCCCCTTTGTAGCCAATTTGGATTTTCTTTGAGCTGGAAACCTTTCTTTCCTCATATGCACCCATAGCCAATCCCTTGGTTCAAAGATAACATACCTTGTTCCTTTGTTGGCTTTGGATGCATATTGTTCATTTTTCTTTTCAATTTGTTGCTTCACACATTCATGAACTTGCTTCACCATTTTAGCTTTCTTTTTCCCATCAAGACTAGCTCTCTCATCAATAGGCACTGGTAATAATAGGAGTTGTGGGTTAAAACAATAAGCTATCTCAAGAGGAGAATAGTTAGTAGAAGAATGAACACTTTGATTATATATAAACTTAATGAATGGCAAGTAATTCTCCCAATTTTTCAAAATTTTTTGAATAACTACTCTAAGCAATTGAGTTAAAGTTCTATTGACAACTTCAGTTTGGTCATCAGTTTATGGATGATAAGCTGTAGAAAATAACAATTTAGTGTTAAGCTTTCCCTATAAAAATTTTAAAAAATAACTAAGAAACTTTGTATCCCTATCAGATACAATGCTCTTTGGCACACCATGAAACCTCACAATTTCTTTAAAGAATAAATCTGCAATGTGAACAGCATCATCTATTTTATGGCATGGAATGAAATGTGCCATTTTAGAGAATCTATAAAAAATCACAAATATTGAATCTCGACCTCATTTTGATCTAGGTAGCCCCAAAATAAAGTCCATGGTTATGTCCATCCAAGGTTCATTAGGTACAGGTAGAGGTGTATACAAACCATGTGGTAAGACTCAAGCTTTTATGCACTTTCTACAAATTCTTTCTACATCATGTTTCATTTTAGGCCAAAAGAATGCTCATGCAAAACATCTAAAGTAATTTTTATGCCAAAGTGTCCCATTAATCCTCTCCCATGAGCTTCCCTCACAAGCAATTCATGCATAGAATATTTTAGGCACACATAACTTATTTTCTCTAAACAAGTACCCATCAATCCTATGAAACTTACGAATTGCTCTTTTTTCATATGCAGCAAATACTTCAGCAAAGTCATTGTCCTTTTGATACAATTCTTTGACATATTCAAAGCCAAGCAATTTTGGATTAAGAAAAGTAAGAAGAACATACTTTCTGGATAAGGCATCTGCAACTATATTCTTTTTACCTTACTCGTATTTGATGACATATGGAAAGGGCTCAAGAATTCTAACCACTTAACATGTCTTTTATTCAGCTTACCTTGACCCTTAAGGTGCTTTAAAGATTGGTGATCTATGTGAATCACAAATTGCTTAGGCCAAAGGTAGAGTTGCCAAATCTTCAATGCTCTCACAAGTGCATAAAGCTTCTTGTCATATGTTTAATAATTTAAGGCTACCCCACTTAGCTTCTCACTGAAATATGCAATAGGTTGGCCCTCCTGCATCAAAACAACTCTTATACCAATTCCAGATGCATCACATTCAATCTCAAAAGTTTTGTTAAAGTTAGGTAATGCTAGCATAAGTGTAGAACACAATTTTTCTTTAAGAACATTAAAAGCATGATCTTGACCTTTGTCCCATTTAAAGCCAACATATTTCTTAATGATTTCAGTGAGTGGTCTAGCAATTGTGCTAATATCCTTCATAAAATGCCTATAAAAACTAGCTAAGCTATGAAAGCTTTTTACCTTAGTAATAGTTGTAGGTGTGGGCCACTCCTTTATTGCCCTTACCTTTTCTTCATCAACTTCTACCCCTTGTGCACTTACAACAAAACCAAGGAAAATAATCTTATCCATATAAAAGCTACACTTTTTCAAGTTAGGATATAGTTTTTCCTTCTTCAGCATATCAAGCACACAATGCAAATGACTCAAATGTTCATCACGATTCTTGCTATATATCAAGATATCATTAAAATATATAACAACAAATTTCCTAATGTATGCATGCAAAATATGATTCATTAGCTTTATGAAAGTGCTTGATGCATTAATGAGTCCAAATGGCATAACTAGCCATTCATAAAGTCCATATTTTGTTTTAAATGCAGTTTTCCACTCATCCTTTTCCCTTATCTTAATTTTATGGTATTCAGATTTTACATCAATTTTAGAAAAGATACTAGATCCATGCAATTCATCTAACATATCATCTAATCTAGGAGTGGGATGATAATACTTTAACATCATATTGTTCATAGCTCTACAATTAATGTACATTCTCCATGATCCATCTTTCTTAGGAACAAGTATAATTGGAACTGCACAAGGACTTAAGCTTTTTTTAACATACCCCTTTGCCAAAGGCTCCTCAACTTGCCTTTGAAGTTTTTTTGTCTCTTCTGGGTTACTTCTATAGGCTGGACAATTAGGAATGGTTACACCAGGAATGAAGTCAATTTGATGCTCTATTCCTCTAATAGGTGGTAACCCACTAGGAATTTCTTTAGGAAACACATCTTCAAATTCCTGCAACGAAGGATTAACAACACTTGGAAAAGAAAGGTCAAGAAAGTTAGTGTTTAAACAAGCCTCCTTGTAAACTAAAACAACCATAGGTTGTCTAGTAAGATAAGCAACTTCATTTTCTTTTGCATAGAAACTTTTTTTTCTCTTCACTTTCTCTTCTTTTTTTTGAATTTCTACCTTTGAGCTCTCTATTTTATCATTCTCACACTTATTATTTTTTATCTCTCTCTCTCATTTTTCAGTATACTCCTCTTTTTATTTCTCTCATTTTTCAACTCACTTTCTATTTTACTTCTCTCATTTTTCAACTCATTCTCCTTTTTATCTTGCTCTTTCTTCATTTTAAGTTGATCTTCATACATTTGCTTAAGAGACAAAGGTGTAAGTGTAATGGGTTTGTTGTTTATTACAAAGGAGTACCTATTTGTATACCTATCTTTAGTTGCCCTATGATCAAACTCCCATGGTCTTCCCAAAAGTATATCCAGTATTCATTAGGACTACATTACACATCATTTCATCATTATATTTACCAATTGAAAATGAAACCAAAATTTGATCTTTAACCTTAATTTCCCCACAGTCATTCAACTATTGCAATTTGTAAGGTCTAGGGTGTTTAATGGTAGGCAAGTTTAGCTTCTTAACTAATGTAGTACTTGCAACATTTATACAACTTCCTTCATTTATAATCATATTGCATACCTTATTGTTTATAAGGTAGCGAGTGTGGAAGATGTTTTCCTTTTGCTACTCATTGTCATCCTCTTTAACTTGGGAATTTAGAACATGTTTAGTCACAAGTACTTCTCCTTTAACTGCATACTCACCCCCATCATCACTAGCATCTTCAAGTGAAGGCATGGATTCATCACTATCACTTTTAGTCACCATTTCATTGTCGCACATAATCATGACTCTCTTGTTGGGGCATTGTGATGCTATATGACCTGTTCCCAAAGACTTGAAACATTTAATATCTCTATTTCTAGAAGGTTAGGAATAAGATTTACCTTTGCCTTTTGAAGCTTCATCTTTGTCCTTGGGAGCTCCTCTCTAAATAGCCTTTTCTTCTTTCTTCTAATTTAATTTGTAAGAAGAACCAGAACTAGAACCAGAAACCACATTGTACTTTAATGCCCTCTTCTGTTTTAATTGTCTTTCCACCTTCATAGTCATATGCATCATGTCTTCTAACTCCATATAATGCTATAACTCCACTATATGTGCTATTTCTTTATTCAACCTATTTAGAAACCATGCCATTGTGGCTTCCCTATCTTCTTTGACATCAGCCTTGATTATAGCAATCTCCATTTCCTTGTAATGCTCCTTGACACTTTTAGAACCTTGTGTAAGGCTCTGCAATTTTTGATAGAGGTCCCTATAGTAATGACTAGGAACAAACCTCTTCCTCATTAGGGCCTTCATTTCCCTCCATGTTTCTATAGGTCTCTCACCATTCCTCCTTTTGTTCAAAAGCAATTTATCCCACCAAATAATTGCATAATCAGTAAATTTAATTGCAACTAGTTTCACCTTCTTTGCTTTAGAGTAATTATGGTAGCAAAAAATCAATCCTATCTTTTTCTCCCATTCCAAATAAGCTTCAAGGTTATTTCTCCTTTGGAAAGAAGGTATCTTCATTTTAATGTTGCCAAGGTTCCCATCCCTCCTATTTTGGTCTCTTAGAGCACTCCTTCTGTAACCCCTTTCATGCCAAACTTTTCTACGCCTATTTTTGCCTATTTCAAATTCAGACTCAAAATCCTCCTCATTTTCACCTCCAATTTGATTTTCAGAATCAAAATCATCCATATCCCTTTGCTCTCGCTTATCATGTCTCCTTAGATTAGGATTTCTATTAGCTTGCTCTTTCTGTAGATTGACAATCATATCTTCTTGCCTATCCATCCTATCCCTTATTTCTCCAAAAACCAAATTGAAATGTTCAAACTTTTGTTGCATGGCTTTTAAAGTAAACTCTATGTTCTATGGATCTCCACCACTTGGTGTCTCCTCCCTCTTTGCCATTTTAAAAGCTGCAAGACAATTTGTTAGAAAATGAATTCCTCACACACTCCCTCATGTGTTTGTCCTCAAAAGATGTCACTTAACCTTCGTGTATCACTCTTATGTAGGCTTTTTTCATGATAATGGTCTTGCACTTTCTAGCCTTTTTTCGCTCTTAGTCTTCTTTGTTAGTTCTTTAGAGAAACTAACCAGACTCAATCAAGGCTATTAGAAATTCTTGTAGAACTTTAATTAAACACTTTAGGGGCAAAAATAAAAGTGGATGTTCAGGAAAAAAAACCAAGGAATTTCAGAATAAGAAATTGAAACAAGATTTCTAGAGTTCTACCCTAAATCAGAATTAATTAGCACAATTCTTTTTGTTTTTGTTCTTTGTTACTTTTTTTTCCATGATTTTTTATTTTTTTATCCTATTTTTTTGTAGGATTTTTGAATTTTTGTTTTTGTTCTCCTTTTTTTTTCATTTTTTTATTGCAAAATGTAAAAGAGTAGAACCCTAGAAAGAAGGAATAAAATCTAGAGTAGAGATGGAAGAAAAAATGCAGAACAAGAAGAACATAATTAAATAGTGAGAATTAAAAAGATAAAACCTGGTCTTAATCCGAAGCTTTGATAACCAAGATGGTGCGAACCCAGGAGGTATAAAACCTATGAATCCACAGCCAATTTGAATATTCTCACCCTAAGAACGCTAAGAATCAAGCTTGGTGATCCATTTGAACCTTTTAGTATAGAAAATAAGGACCCAAAGTGTTGATGACGCCACAAGGTTGATCAAGCGTTGATAAGTCAAAAGTTCAATGAAGAACCAAAGAGAAAACTCCTCTCAAATCTAGAGAAGGATAACTTTTATTCAACGAAAGTCTGATTACAAAAGATGTAGGGATGTGGTATTTATAGACCACTTAGCTTAGGAAAAGAAAAACCTAGAAATATGACTAATTGGTGCATCCCATTACGAAAATAAAAAGACATATTGGCTAACATAACTAAAATTCGTGCAAATACATTAGCTAAGTATAAACCATTATTTTCAGCCCAAAACAACATAATTCAGCCTAATTTGAGTTTATTCATGCATAATCCTCAGTCCAAACTCCTTAATTTGTATTGTTCTAGCCCAAAATTCCTTTAATAACTCCATTTCTAGCCCAAATAATGTTAAGGACGTGCTTGGTATCAAGATCAAGTTGGGGAAAATTTTGTTTAGCCCAAATGTCTTGAATAAGCCCATTTAAAGCTTCTTTGGTCCTCCTGACCTGCGCTCTTGTAATAGGTCCACTTGGAATTTGTAATGGATCCATTGGGGGTACTTGGATTAGTTTGTTCCACCCTTGAGTCGCATCAAGATCCATTGGGGTACTTGAATTAGCTTGTTCCATCCCTTGAGTCGCATCAACTAATATTATAGAAATTGTCATATTTCATAATTTCTTTGATTTATTTCTTTAATTTATTGAATTTTCAAATTTTCATGCATTTTCTTTCTTTTCGGAGTAATTTTCACAATTTCTTTTCTTTATTTATTACATTTTTCATAATCTTTCTAATCTCAATTATATTTCATTTACATTAATAATTTTAATTAAATTAAAATCTAAAAATTTTAGTTGATAAATTGAATTAGAATTAAAATTGATAGTTACTAAAAAAATTAATTGATCAAATTATGTAAATAGTCAAATCAGAATATTTTTTATTTAGATAAATTAGCAATTTGCACATATTAATTAATGATTGAGCCATATTTTCTTAGATAAAACTTTTAAAATTTATTAATATTAAATTTTTCATGAATTTTATAAGTAGGATACATAATATGAAATTTTAATTTAAAGAATTGTACCAAAATTTATAATTTTATATAAGTGTAACATCAATTTTTATTCTTCAAATAACTCCTTTTTTTTTAAAGATAGTTGAAAAATATATTTATAATAAGGAGATTAATGTTATTTTTTTAGATTAATTCACATATAATATATCTTAATTAATTAATAAAAATATTTTCAATTGTGCTCATAATAAAGTGAATGATAATTTTATTATTATAACTAATGTTGTATTTAAGGAGATATTTCAAAACTCATTAATTATTGAATGTAAATATAATTTTATATTTTTCTTTTCAATAAAGAAATTGGTATGAGATTGTTTGTGAAGGTTGTTCAACAACAAATACAAGCTATAAACTTGAGGTTAGATAGTCTAGAATCACCATTTAGACCTAAAACTCCTAGGCAACCCACTTTTGAAGAGGAGGAAGAAGAGTATTTTAATAATAGTATTAGGAAGGGAAGAAAAAGAGGTGAATCAAGGAGGGTTAGTCATTTAGGTAGTATTAAGATGACATTTTTTGGATTCCAAGGAAAAATGATCCTAAATTATATTTAGAGTGGAAGAGAAAAGTAGAACATATATTTAATTGTCATGATTATTCTAAGGAGAAAAAGGTTAAACTAGCAATGGTGGAGTTTATTGATTATGCTAGTATTTGGAGGGATCAATTTGTGATAAGTAGGTGTAGGAATGGTGAAAGACCTATTCGTACATGGGAAGAGATGAAGGCAGTGATAAGAAAAAGATTTATACCAAGCCACTACTAGAGACTTGCATCGTAAATTGCAAAGTCCAACTCAAGGATCCATGAGTGCAGAAGATTATTATAAGGAGATGGAGATAGCCATGATTAGGGCCAATGTAGAAGAAAATAATGAGGCTACTATGGCTAGATTTATTGAGGGTCTAAGGAAAGAGATAATTGATGTGGTAGAATTGCAACATTATGTGGAGATGGAGGATTTGTTGCATAAAGCTATCTAGTGGAAAGGCAATTGAAGGCTAAAAGTACTTCCAAATTTACTTCAGCTTCTAGCTCTTCATGATTGGAAGAATAATAAAGCTATTTCAAAGTTAAAAGAAGATGCTAGGGCTCAACATTTGGTTACTGGTCCTAAGGTAAAACTGAAACTAATTCATCTTTTAAGTCACGTGATATTACATGTTTTAGGTGTCAAGGAGTTAGATATATTACTTTTTAATGTCTAAATTAAAGAGGTATAATTGTGCTCGATAATGGAGACATAGAGAGTGTGAGCTCAAGTGATGATGAAATGCTACCAATGGAAGATTGTAGTGATACTGATATTGTAGATCCTATGAATGGAGATATGCTAGTTACTAGGTGTGCTTTTAACATACAGCCTAAAGGAGGTGGTGATGAGGAGTAGCATGAGCATATCTTTCATACTAGATACCATATAAATGACAAGGTATGTAAATGATTATTAATAGTGGAAGCTGCATGTTATGACCCATCTTGATCGTGATTGGTGTAGATCCCATTACTAATTTCCACAAGCCTTAATAGTTTTCCACTTTTTTTATACAACAAAAGTAATTTGAATTTGTGTTGGATTCTCTTAAAATTTAGTAAATGCAAAAACAAAAATAGAAGAGTATTCATGCCACACTCCAAAAGATGAAGAATAGGAGCAATAAGTGATGATGAACACGCCACAAATGATGTAAATCCTTCAATAAGTGAAGAAGAAAACACGCTACAAGGATGCATCCTTGATTAGTGATGATCAATGCCATAAAGATTGAATCCCTTTGATAAGTCTCAAGTTCATTCAAGAACTCAAGAGAAAATATACTTTCTCAAAAGGCACTTAACCAAATTCTAAAATCTCCAATCTCTAAAAACTAAAATATGATTTGTATAAAGAACAAGTCTCCTTATATAGTTCTATAAAACCCTAATTGAAAATAGGTTCACATGACACCATATTAGCCCAAAACTATTTCATTGACTTAAACCCAATAAAAGGCCTCTAAATAACCCTAAGTAACATATTACTTAAAGGATCATGGTAAATGTTTTAAAGTAAAATAGGCCAAAAACCATTTGGCATAAATTAAAGTCCAAATTGCTTCAAAAATGCTAATACAAAATAAATGCAAATCAAAGGCTCAAGTGTTAAATTAAAGCCCAAACATCAAATAATATTAAAAATGGGCTAAAATGGCGCTAATTAGGATAATGGATGATGTGGCATTGATGTAGTGCCATTTCCTTGATGATATGGCAGTGATATGGATTATGGTTGATGTGTTCCCATCTCCCAAATGATGTGGCACGAACTTGGTGATGATGTGACATAATTCTAATGCACTTAATCAAACTCTCCTCCTAAATCACTTCTTTATGATTGACCCCATTTAGATTCACATCATTCCCCCTTTCTTCAAAAAGATTTATCCTCAAAATTTTAAAACCTACATCAAAAAGAGGAAAATTAGAAATACCAAAAGAAGCTTTCATATTAAACTCACCATGAGAATTCAAATTAAAAAAATAATTATTGTCTCTTCAAGACTTGGAATGAACCATCACCATTTGGATGTAGCTAGGATTCCCTTAGATTTGGAACACCTCTTTTTCCACTCACACTATCAATAAGCAACAACCCGGATCAAATATAAAATAAGAGTCATTAATCTCATGCAAGCATATAAATTATCAATAGTAACAAGTTTGTTAAAGAAAACATATAGAACATGACTCCTTATAAGCTTCACACAGAAGTTAATCAAACCATGAAAACTCTTACTTTCGTCAACAAATTTAGGTGGAGACCATTCTCTAATTGTTTATACTTTTACTTCATTGACCTTTATTCCTATATCACTTATAGCAAGATTCAAGCAAACAATTCTTTCCTTGTAAAATGAGTATTTCACACATTTAGCATACAAGAATTTATTTCTCAAAACCTTTAAGACACATTTTAAAAGCTCAATATACTTATTCAAGATTTCATCATGTACAAGAGCATCATGTAGATGTGGCAACTCTTTCCAAATCTTTAAGTTTTTAAACAACAACAAGATCCATCCTTTAGGTTCATGAAAACAATAAAAACTAACAATAACAAATTTAATCTTAAAAATACTCAGAACATGAAAGTAATAGAAACTCATAAAAAACTTGCAAGTAAAAACACATAAACTCATCATAAGAATTTTATTTAAATAAACCCTAACAAATTTATTAAAAAAAGTATGCAAAACATGATTCATTAAACTCATAAAAATACTTAGTGTATTAGACAAACCAAGAAGCAAAGATAACCATTCATACAAATCATATTTTACTTTGAAACTATTTTTCTTTTCAACATGTTTTCTCAAGGACATTTAATGACATCTTTTTTTCAAGCCATGTTTAGATAACACAAAGGGTCATGCGACACATTAAGCACAATATCAAGGGTATCCTTAATATGAAAATATTTTATTAAATCATATCCATGGGCTTCTCTACCAAATAAATTTTCTAAGGAACTTTTAGGTACACACATGTTGTTCTTCCCACATAAGAATCTATCATGTATAAAAATATCTTCAAAAATTATTTTCTCACAAGGATCAACATTTTAAACACAATAACTAAATAGAAGAGTAGCAAAATCAATTAAATGAGTAATAACATTGAGTAAAGAATTAGAAAGACATAATCATTTTCATGCAAAATTCTAATGTTTTTAACACCAAACAAATTTTTATGCAAAGTGGAGATGAAAGGATACCTCCAAGATAACATATTAACCATCATAATATTGTTACCTTACTCTAATTGGGGCATTTTTCTTCTCACATATGGTACCTTTTTTTAAGATTCTCTTGGAAGCACTTCTTGGGATTCTTTCAAGATAACATCACACATGTTTGGCAAAATAATTTTAAAATTGTTAATGTTTTCATAGGCTTTCTTGTACAAGGCAATTGACCTAAAAATATAGAAAACAATCTTTATCCCACTTGTTTTTCTAATAACTCTCAAATTTTGTTTTCTCTCTTTTCCCACACAATCACTCTCTTTTTCTCTTGACATAGTTTTTCTTTCACTCTTTTTTCCACAATAACTTTTTTTCTTTTCATAGTTCATACTTTTTTCTACTCTCTTCTCCTTTCCGTTATTTTCTTTCTCTTTTCTCTTATTTTCTTCTCTCTTTTTCATTTATTCTCTTTTCTTATCTTCTTCTCTCTTTTTCATTTATTCTCTTTTCTTGTCTTCTTCTCTCTTTTTCTTTTCCTTTTCTTCCTCTTTTTTCTTTTGCATTCTCAATTTATCGTCATACACTTGTTTTGGGGTTAAAGGATTAAGTTTTATTTTTTTTCCTTTATTTCAAAATTATATGTATTGAGGACTCCATTATATGTAACCTTCCTATTATATTGCGATGATCTCTTAAGCAATAAATGGCAAGCATTCATAGGAGCAACATCACATAATAACTCATCTTAGTATTTACCAATGATAAAAGAAACTAACACTTCTTGAGTAACCTTTATTCCATCACTATCATTCAACCCTTGCAACTTGCATGGTGTAGGATGTGGGAAAGTAGGCAAATTCAACTTCTTTACCATGTAAGTAGTAGCAATATTAGCAGAACTTCCACTATCAATGATCACATTACACATTTTACCCTTAATGTTGAATCTAGTGTTGAAGATGTTCTCTCTTTACTCTTCACTTTCTTCCTTTGCTTGTTCTCCTAAGCTTTTTTTACTTTTTAATGCTCTCTTCAATGGATAATCAATAGCATGATGACCATACTTCAAGCATTTGAAGCACTTATCCTTGGAATGCTTTTGAAGCTTTTCAACTTTCTGTTTTCTCTTAGACACTTCTTTTTTAGGCTTTGATAATGATTCTTCTTTAATTTTTGAAGAGAATCTAAACTTGTATGAAGCTACTTTGTCTTTATTCTTCTCAACATTCCCCTCCCAATATTTACATGAAGAACTATAGTAGCAGCCATAAATAAATTTTTCCCTTGTAATAGCCTTTATCTTTTCCTAAGTAGCAATAGATTTTGCACCCTTTCTTCTTCTAGTTGAATTAAGTTAGTCCCACCAAATGTTAGCATAATCACTAAATTGATAAATAACAAACCTTACTTTTGTCTCTTCAGAATAATGGTGACAAGTATAGATTGATTTTATCTTCTTTTCCTACTCTAAGTAGACTTTAAGATCACTCTTTCCTTGAAATAAAGGAAACTTCTTTTTAACACTTTGAAGATTTGAAGCCATTCTAGCATTTCTTTCCTTATCTCCTCCACTTCTATCATTTCTTTTATCATCTCTTTTTATATCTTTTTTTTATGTCATCTCTTCTTTTATCTTTTCTTTCATTCTTTTTAAACTCATCATGATATACACTTTCTCTTTTACATCTTTCATTTTTATTTTCAACTCCTTCATCTTCAATACATCCCTCATTTTTTCTTTTATCTCCTCTCTCTCTTTTATCTTTTTCACCATGTTGAGTCTTTTAAGATTGTCTCTCTTCAAGCCTTCTAAGCATTTCATTAGATTTTTTAATGGATTATAACAAATCCTCCCATGCGCGCTTATCAACATTTTTCCCTCTACCTCCTAATATTCTTAAATGATAAACTTACAAGAAAGGTTAAAAGGCCTTATAAGAGCACACTTCTCATTTGATTTAATGTCACTCACACTTGTGTTTGCATTTCAATTTAGGCTTTTACCCTCAAATAAACTCACATACTTTTTCCTTTTCTACTATTTCCCTCTTATGATTCTTTAAGAGATAGTTAACATAACCAAATAAAATTCAACAAATATGGCAATCAATATCACTAATCAAGGTTCATAAAATTTAAGGAATCAAATAAGATAATTAAGGAAACAAATAGTGAAAATTCTAAGAATAGAAAATAATTAAGACTTAAAGATTTAGAATTAGATAATTAAAAAAAGGAGATAAACAAGATTTGAGACAAAGACTCAATAATGAGAAATTCAAAGGGAGAGAATCAACTAGGACTCAAAATAATGGGAAGAAACAATACAAGATAATAAGAGATGTTGATTTAAGTACTCAAAGTAACTGAAAGAGACAATGAACAATTAATGTCAAAATGAGAAGTTCAAGTTGATAAGAGTATATCAAGAACTAACAATAACTAAAAATAAACAACTTTTTTTCTTTTGATTTTGTTTCACTTTGTTTTCAATAATTTAGCACCTAGTTTTTTTTCTTCCTGACCTTTCTTTGTAAGTTACCTTTTGATTCACTTACTTAGTTTTTCTCCTTTTTTTTCTATTTTTCTTCTTGTCACTTATTTTGCTTACTAACTTACAAGTACTTAGCACCAATTTTCATTTTGTTCTTGCATTTTTTTCCACTTCAAACATTAATTCACCTTTCAGCACTAGTTATGCTGATTGCAAGAATATTTTACACAATTTAAACTTGGTGCTCTTTAATCAATATTCAATTATAACACTTTGATATTATACTATTAGAATATGACAATTGATTTTTGCAAGCTGAACTTTTTCACTTTGAAATTTTAACAAATAATTTCAATGCACCTTTCATTCACTAGACTAGCACTAATATTTGAACCTAAAATTTGGACTAAACAACATAAAACAACACAAAACAAAGAAGATGGCCAAGTATCAAAATAAATTCAAACTTGTAATTGACTTGGACAACTTATTAAACACATAGAAAGCAGAATTGAAGAAATATTTAGATTTGACATAAAGATGAATCAAAATACATGAATTTAACACCAAGGAAATAAAAAATGAAATAGATACACAAACTAAATCAAAACAAGATAAAAATGAAGAATTATGATATGAATTAGTAAATAGTATATGACACATTATGATGAACAATATGCGAACAATAACATGAACAATATCGAAAATAGAAAAAATATTAAACTTGAATTTGGAAACCTTGCTTTGAAACCAAATGATGTGAAATTGTTAGATCATCCTAAAATTTAGCAAATTTGAAAATAAAAATAGAAGGATATTCACACCACACTCTAGAAGATGAAGAATAGGAGCGATAAGTGATGATGAATACGTCACAAATGATGTAAATCCTTTGATGAGTGAAGAAGAAAACATACCACAAGGATGAATCTTTAATTAGTGATGATCAAAGGCACAAGGGGTGAATTCCTTTGATAAGTCCCAAATTCATTCAAGAACTTAAGAGAGAACACACACTCTAAAAAAGTACTTAGCCAAATTCTCAAATCTCCAATCTTAAAAACTCCAAAATCTAATTTGTATAAGAAATAAGCCTCTTTATATGACTATCTAAAATTCTAATTAAAAATGAGTTTAAATGATACCATATTAGCCTAAAACTATTTAATTGACCTAAACCCAATAAAAGGCCTCTAAATGACTTAAAGTAACGTATTACTCAAAGTAACATGGTAAATATTTTAAAGTAAAATGGGCCAAAACACATTCATCTCAAATTAAAGTCCAAATTGCTTCAAAAAGACTAATACAAAATAAACAAAAATCAAAGGCCCAAATGCTAAACAAAATCCCAAAACATCAAATAATATTAAAAATGGGCTGAAGTGGTGCCAATTGGGATAATGGCTGTGTGGCATTAATGTGGTGTCATTTCCTTGATGATGTGGTGATGATATGGATTATGGTTGATGTGGTGCCATCTCCCAAATGATGCGGCACAAACTTGGTGATTATGTGGCATAATTTTAATGCACTTAATCAAACTCTCGTCCTAACTTACTTCCTTATGATTGACCCCTTTTAGATTCACATAAGGAAGTTTCCAAATCTCAAGGGGACTTAAAATTTTCTTTTAAAGTTTTGTAAAGAAATGGATAGAGTCTCCTCTATTTTTAAACACTTCTCGAAGGCCACATGCCCTATAATTTAAAATATGTATTATTTTCTAGATACGAGAGTATCATCAATACATATAGGTACCATACAGTTTCATATTTAGATACAACTAAACAATTCAACACATTAATGACTGAATCAATGAAAATTTTAATTTTTGATTCTAATCCAACTGTTAAAATTCTTTTGTAGGGCGATCTTAGATTGCCATAGATATATAAAGTTCACATACTTTTTTCTCATCCTAAAAATATTGAAAATAAATGAAATAAGTTATATGAACTTAATAAGCATATAACTACCATTATCTTGTAAGCAATTAATTTTATATATAATAATCATAAACTAATTAGGTATCAAATTTAAACTTAATAGCAAATCATTTCTTGAATTTTTGAAATACGTGAACCCATATCCTGAAATGAGAATTCACCTACACATAACTTAAACTCTGTATTTCATATTATAATTCATAAAGTATTAACTAATATTTAATACACTGTTCCTATCATAAACTATCCATTTTGGGTACATATCACAATCATGACCACAAATAACACTTAATGGTGAAAGATAAACAAATCATTATAGTCATATTATGTCTTTGCATGTTGGTGTGTGTCCTAGAAGCCAATCATAAGATGATTGTAATAACGTATAATATATTATGTTTTATTTTTAGTAATACAATTATTATATTTTATTTTTTACATAAATTATTACTTAAATATAATAATTATCCTTGTAATAGCTTTGCTATTCCTAAAATATCCATAATTGAATATTATTACAAAAGGGATAACAATAATACATTGAGACTATCATATATAAGTGACTGATGATTATGAATCATGGATATATAATATCAAGTTAATAAATGGGTACATTATTAGTGAATAGATGTATTGGACTAACCCACTATGAAAATACTGCATGGATAGACATGTCTCATTAGCTATTCTTATATGACCACAATGCACGTAATCCTTTGACCTGAAGTCACTACGGTTCTCTATATGAGGGATCACTCACTTTGATGTCGTCTTATGTTACCTTTAATCAAGATAACGTGTAGGGTGTTAATTATGTGTGTCACGAATCATGCATAGGAAAGTGAGTAATATAGATGAGATTTTATTACTTATGTATAAAGGAGAGATATCCTTGGGTCCTTTGATTGAGTGAGACTTAGAAATGCATGATTATGCTTAAATGGATTAATATGTGATATTAATAATTTATTTTAAATCTACTCAGTGTCAAGAAATATAAATTAAACATTAATGAGGATGACACACTCCATGCCTCCAGTTTGATTTGGATTTCATTACAAAAGGGATTATGATGTAAAACGTTGATCACACATTAGGTGGATGTCAAATCACGAACATTCTTACTACTTAAGTGACAGTGATGTATTGCTTGATATCGCTCATTATCTATGGTCTAATAATGGGTCATTGTCAATATAGTAGGAACCTATAAAGTCACATAAAAGGAGTAAGAATGAGATAATAATTAATTAATTTTTAGTTAAACTAAAAACTTATTAATTAGGCTTTTTATTATATATATATATGTTATATGTATATATATATTATCCACATAATATATATTTTATTATATTATGTGATATTATCTGATATTAAAGTAATATCAAATTATTATATAATTTAATATTAGATAATTATATTATGAGATAATATTATTATCTAATAATATTTAGTTATTAATATTAAAATAATATTAAATAACTAATTGATAAGCTCCATCTCTCCTCACTCTCACCATATTAGAGATAAGGTATTAGTGATTAAATAAGATTAGGTTAGTTGTAGTTTTCGTAGTATAACTAGGAAAGATGTATGCCTTTAGCTATATATAAGAGGCATGAGGGCGTCATTAAATATACATGAAAAATAAGAAAATTTGCCACCAGCAAAACTGCACTAAATCCTTCACTTTTTGTAAGAAAGACAAATCCTAGCAAATTCGTGGAGGTTGAGAAGTCACCATTTACTTTTTGTGAATATTATAGAGGTATCATCATTTGATTGTGCTTGTGATTTGGATCTGCACTTCACAAGGTAATCTTTTGATTCTTAATTTATGTCCTTGCGCTTGATCCGGTAAAAGGTTTCACATTACATGAATTTCGAAAATCTACCTTCCGCTGCACTACATGATGTATGTGAAACCTAACATTGCAATCATATCAAATAATGACATCCAATCACAAATAAAGTTTTAACATCATATTAAATCATACACTTAGTTATAGTAAATATACATGTAACTACCTTTCTATTTTAGGATCGAGTTTACACTTTTCTCAACTACTAATCGAGAATTTTCCATCCTACTCTCGAATCATTATACCTTTCATAACTACTTACCGAAAATTTTTCATCTAACTCTTACATCAATTCTATATCCTTTATAATGATTTACCGGGAATTCTTTGTCCAACTTTTCTACCATCCATTACCATTCACAATTTCTAATGCTATTATTAGTATGATCCTCAAATAGTAAACATAGGAGAGCTTAACTTCTATTTTGTAGTTATGTATAGCATTGCAAATCACTAAACAGTATCAAGCACATAATAGTATAGGTATTCCTAAACAATATTATTGAGTTCAATCACAATCCATTAATAGTTATCGCCACTATTATGCTTTCATTGCACACTCTAATCAATCATCATTCATTGATAGCTAATTACTCTTATATCATGCAACTAAGTTCATATAATGAATATGAAATTTATATTGCCAATAAGAAGAATACAATTAAATCATTTTATTTTAAAATAAAATCAATATTGAGGTATATACTCACTTGGTAATGCAAGTCCATCTCTAGAAGTTATGAAATGTCCATATCCATCATTTCACATTTCCCTTCTACGTAATTTAAGGAACTCACCCCTAGCTCACCGATGTCGAAATCATGTCCCACTGCCGACAAGAAGCAAATCTGTGACTGACACAAAAATATTATAATCTAATAATCAATAAAATAAATCTTGTATTTCCATACATGTTATTTTATTTTTATTTATTTATTTAAATAATATTGAGATTTAATTTTTTATTTATTTATCTAAAATTGAAATTGACATTATTTTTATTAATATTAATTAAAAATATAATATTATTTACCAAAAAATAATTATCTCTTTAAGTTTATTTGTGATTATGCATTGTAATAGAAAGTTTAAAAATGTAATTAAGTAGTGATGAGCTAACTAGTTATATAAATTTAAGAAGTAAATAATCAATTATAATCTTAACCATAAATGAAATGAGTGTTTTAGAGTAGGAGAGATAGAAAAAATTTTCATTTCAAGTTATTAAGTGTTAGAAATCAAACCATATTATAATAATATAATAGTAATAAAAGTATAAAAATAAACCATAAGGCATAAATAAGTGACTTTCAAAAGGAGTAAAAAATGAGGAAAAAAATATTGAACAACAACTTGCCATATTGAATGACGGAGTTGTAGAAATAATAATAATAATAATAATAATAATAATAATAATAATAATAATAATAATAATAATAATAATAATAATAATAATAATAATGTGGAATAAAAAATCAATTATAATCTTAACCATAAATGAAATGAGTGTTTTAGAGTAGGAGAGATAGAAAAAATTTTCATTTCAAGTTATTAAGTGTTAGAAATCAAACCATATTATAATAATATAATAGTAATAAAAGTATAAAAATAAACCATAAGGCATAAATAAGTGACTTTCAAAAGGAGTAAAAAATGAGGAAAAAAATATTGAACAACAACTTGCCATATTGAATGACGGAGTTGTAGAAATAATAATAATAATAATAATAATAATAATAATAATAATAATAATAATAATAATAATGTGGAATAAAAAATATTTAAAAACTTAAATATATAAGAATAAAATGATAGATACATTAGAAATCAATTACCACTTCGATCGATCAAGAAAAAAAGTAAAAATACAAAAGGAAATAGTATGTAAAAATCTCGTATTTGCTTCCAAAAAATTAATTAAAAAACTTATCTCTAAACTCAACATATATATTTAAGAACATTACAGAAAATATCAAAACTAAAAATAAGGAAACTTATTCGCTACTTGTACTTCAAATTCATTAACGGAAAATCAAATAAAGAAAAAAATCAGTATGACTAAATAAATTAATTAAAGAAAGAAAATGTACTAAAATCATGAAAGCAAATATATTTAAATTTTTCTATTTTTTATATGTAATATAATATAATATAATATAATATAGAAGATATGTATATAGTATAATATATTATTATTGATTATTATTATATATAAATTATTATTAAGGCTAAAAATACAAAAAGAATAAGTCTCATGTTAACCTTAAAAAAAAACGCTTGGATCCAAATTGAGTGATAACTTTAAGTAAATTGTCAAAAATATTAATTCGAAAAAATAGAAAAATACATCTACGACGTGTATTCCATACACATTTTGTAATCAACATCAAATTTGACAAATGAAATTAGTAAAGAAAAATAAATAGAAAAAGTACCCTAAAATCATAAATTTAATTTTAAATTCGTCTAATTTTTGTAGTTTTATATATAAAAATATAAAATATAATATAAGAATATATATATAATATAAATATGAATATGATATTATAAAATATATATTATTATTTATTTTTATTATTATATATAAAATGTTATTATTATTTTGTTGTTTTTATGAAAAGAAGGTAGAAAATGGAGGAAGAAAGAAGTTAAATGTATAATTTATTGTAAAGCAAAGGTATAATGGTTTTATATGAGTATCATGCTATAACTTTATGTTAAAATAGTGTTGTAAGTTAGCACTTTTAAAGGTAAAATCATCAAAAAAAATTTTAAATATATGATAATAGAATCCACATACATTATTACCAAAAAAATTAATCACCACTCTAATTTATCCAAAAATAAGTAAAAATACAAAAGGAGAGTAAAAGACTCGTATTAGCTTTAGATAAAAATAGTTATCTCTAAACTTAACAAATATGCTTAAAAATATAAAAAATGAAAAATTAGAGAAATTCATTTGCTACTTGTATTTCAAACTCATTGTTGAATCAACATAAAAGTGGATAAAGAAATATAATTAGTAAAAATATAACAAAAAGATAAAGATGCACTAAAATCATGCATAATTTATCTAAATTTTCTTAATTTTATATGATAAAATATTAATATATAATAAGATATGATATTTTTTTTATTTTTGTTATTATAAATATTGTGATTGTTGTTATTAATATAATATTTATTTAATTTTATATATATATATATAATGAAGTAAAGAGGAAGTAAAAAGAAAAAAATAAAATAAATATAAAAAAAAGAATGGAGAAGCAGCAGTTTGACACATATTATGTGTTAGAACTATTGTACAAATCGAAAATTATTATTTAAATAGACAGATTGTGCCAAGGACTTCGAAAATAAAAAAATTCCAAAAACTTATATATTATTATTACAAAAAAGTATATATATTAAAAACCCACATATATTACAAAATAAAAAATTCTGGCTCCAACTGATACAAAAAATGAATGAAAATATAAAAACTACACACACACAAAAAGGAAAAAAGAAGCAAAAAGATAGTCAAAATCTCTCGTTAATCTTAAAAGAGAATGTCAAAATCTCTTGTTAATCTTAAAAGAGAATGCTTATCTTCTAAATATCATATAAATTCGTTTAGATTCTTTTAGTTTTATATATAATTATTGAAATATAATATAATAATATATATGATGTTGAAGTCAATTTGATAATATAAAACATATATTATTCATTGTTATTATCATGTATAAATTATTATTATATTACTTATATATTTTTTGGTAAATATTATTATTTATATATTTGTTTATATAAAATGGACGGAGAAAATGAAATGAAAAAGTATACAGATGTATGAAGTAAAAAGGTGACAGAGTAAAATAAATTGAATGAGGAAGGGAGCAATGAACACGTCATTAGTGTAGTACAGACCAAGGATTGGTATTTAGACAGATAGATGTTTCTCGCCACAAGGGTCACGTGTGCCTTTGATATGAGGTGATTTCAGGAGTATGGCCAGGTTGTGTAATTGCATATATCATTTGTTTCTCATGATGAATCCAACTTGCAGGTTCTTTATTCATACTTCATTCTTTTAAAGGTTAAAGGGGCATGCTCGGTTGTTTTAATTATTAATTTGGACAAGATTTCTCCAACCAGACAATTTATTTAGGCGTGAATCCCACCCCCCCCCCCCCAAAAAAAAATAACTAATAAAATTTTGAAATGTGAACAAAGTATTTGATTCATTATTAATTTACTTAAATGAAATCAAAGGTTTTGTAAACTTAATTCCTATAAACTTTAATTACGAATTGCCACTAATCAAATAAAATGAAAATCTTTTATGATTTTATGTATGGAAAAGATTTGCATTGATATATATTTTCATTTATATATAAAGTGATGTATAAAAAGAGTACTTTCCATTATAAACAATCACAAAAAAAAAAAAAAATTCAAGTAATTTGTATTTCAATTGTGATTTTGAAACAATCATTTCTAAAACACAAATTTAATCCAACAAGATGAAAGGAATAAATCAATTATAAACAGGAGAATTCATTCAATACACTGTCCAAAAGAAATACTAAGCATACATTGATCAACTTCAAAAGAAATATGATTCAAGTATCAACAGTTAAATGAAGGATTTCTTCCACAAGTAAAATGAAGCAGATTATTGCCATGCAATTCTCGAAATATTTCACACAAATCCCCTTGTCCTGTAACCTGATACTAATTTCTATGCCTTTGATCGGGTTTAGTATCAGATACTAGACTATAGCCTACTCTTGTGCTTGGGTGGTTGGAAGGGCAGTGTTGCTACTCTCCTTCCCTCCTGGTTTCGAAGAAGCATTGCCATACCAGATCATTCCCAATATAGCAATGATCATTCCTACAGCTACGTGTAGATTAAGACACCCTTTACCAAAGAAAACGAACCCTAAGATACGGACCAAAATAGTTTTCATATATGGCCAAGGACTTGCAATGTTACAGCCGTAAACCTGCCAATGTAGATGAACCAGCTAAGTTTTGTCCCTACTGCAATATGGCAAGACAAAATGATGAAGAACTGCATACAAAAAGAAGCAATCCAGGTTAAAAGCAGTTTAGAAAGTTAACATGAAAGCATGCAGGCATGCTTGCGTGCACATATTCATCCCTTGTAAAGAGAACGTCAATCGTGTTCGTATACATGCTAATAATACTAAAACACTGAAGTAGAATTAAAAACTGCCATGACATTCTAAGGAGGACAGGATGTAGAAGAATGAACGTGAACTACCTGAAGGTTGACATCAATGACCTAGATTACAAGTTTGAATCTATGAATACTCTCTAAAGGGTGCGGACTTCTGGGTTTACTAGTCAAGCCTTAACCCCACTCACGCAAAGGTTTTAAGACCTATGAATATCAACAATTTGGTACCAATAAGCATAAGGTAGCCAATCACAATAATGACATATGATCTATGACTATAAGGCAGCTATGACAAAGGTAGAATTCTTACTGATATTCCCTCTCACCCTGGTTCCAAGATTATTCTTCCGATTAGTCTCCTTTTTTGTTGACTCAGTTATAGGAGTCGTTGGACTAGAATCAATTGGTTTTCAGCTCCTAGCAACCATGGTAGAAGAAGAGCTCTGCACATCACCATCAGATGATCGAGCTCCCTCTTCTGGTACCTGAGAAATGCTTTTAGAAGTCCCTTGAAGGGTTGATGACATCTTCTGCATCCAAGATTCGATCCTTGTCCTTGCATGTATATGTTTAAGAATTTAATCACTCTTATTATTACCAAAAATAGAAAACCTACACATCAGTGAGTTTTAATAACTACAAATGTAAAGTACAAATAAAAAATCTTAGAGATATGTTGTCCAAACATATAACATGTTTGACTACAATAATAGAAAGATTTTAAAAACAAAAATAGGTATGAGGGACAAATCTCCAAAATCAAAAGGAAGAAGTTCAAGCCCATAAGTTTCTCTATCCCCCTTCCAAGACGTCACTTTATGGCCGCCTACTAGTTTCCATTTCACAGGTAGCTTGAACGGCCAACAAATTGGAAGGGAAAGCATTTCTACCAACAAATAGAATCACAAAGTCCTTTAAAATATAAAAAAGAACAATAATGCTGCAAAATATATATATATATATAAAAGAGCAGAAAATCCTCAACGGCCAACAAATTCGAAGTCAAATTACTATAGCCAATGTGCAGATTCATACACATGACAAGTACCTACAGTACAAACTAAATTAGCAGGGTTTTGCGACAGTTACACAATAATGTTGCACTCTGCTTATAATGTTCAGATGCTAAGGAAAAAATGCATATAATTAGCTGCTTAATTGTTTAGTTCCTTATGCATCTGCATAAAATATTGTAACTTTCAACACAACTGGGGTCCACATCTCCTTCCCGTAAATCATAGTACTTGAAAAACCAAGACCCCCCTTTACTTATACTCCTACCATATCCAGAACCATCACTTAAAAAGGAACAAGCAGGCCTTTTTTTTCCATCAGATGAATGAAGTTTTATATCTTCTGATTGAAATGTCATATACGTTAGCCCAAATTTAGCTGGCACATACTGCCAAATTCCAAAAGCAATTAAATTTTCTATATATAATTATTGAGTAAAACACATTAACCTTGCATATAATAATAACATTGTATAGCTATATCAGTGATTCTAAATTGCAATTGTCTTCAAAATTGAAAACAAATACCAATAACAAAAATGACATGGGAAGCAACATTGTGGCAATTTTTTATTGTAGAAATAAATGCAAGGACAATAGTGACTGTAGACCATAATTTGAAATTATGGATATATTTCATATTATTTCTTAAAATACACAGAAAACAAATGAACATTGATGCTATGTTCTAACCATAGTTTTAAATTTTGATTGCACTTGTTTCCACATTAGTCTTGCAGTAGAGATTATTGCAACACAGCCCCAATTGAGAACTATACATGAGGTGTTTGCGCAAATTTGGAGGAAAAAGAGGGCTAAGTTTTGGTAGCATTAATTAAAAGTAAAGTGATATAAATGATTCTAAAAATAAGAAGAGATGTCTCTATAACTTCATCAAATCCTGAGATCTTAGTAATTTACCCATACTCAAAGGAAAGCTCTCATTTTTTGATTTTAAGGGCTTACCCATAACTATTGTGGATATTAGAAGGCTTCAATTCAACCATGAATGAAGGATATTGGGGTTTGTAATGGAGGGCAGCACTTACAACCTTCTGTTTTTCATAGTCTGTTAACCACCTTCTCTTGTGAGTTTTTGGAGTACATCTTGTAGCAAACCAGCCCATGTGTTCCTCTTTCTGAACTCTGATTTCATATCCTCCTGTAGCCAACACATTATTAATATCCAGAAGGAAAAACAAATCACAACCCATATAGATTGAAACTCCATGGAGTAACTTATTAGATTTCAATCTTTTCTGATTTGATGATTCTCCAATCTCTTCATGTGGATCACTTTGGTGATATTCAGTGAATCTCCTTCTGTACCTCCTTCTCTCTCCTCTAGAAGAATATTTTGAAGGATGATGATGTTTCCTTTTCAATCTTTTTCGATCAATGAATCTGGTGAAACCACACATTATTTGAATTGGAGTCCTATAAGAAGGGCTTTGAGATGGTGAAGAACTACAAAATTCATCAAAATCATCATCCTCATTAAGATCATGACTTTTTGTTTCCTCAATTTCATAATCACTCTCATCACTAGAGTGGTCACTTAAATCAAAACCATCATCATGATTGAAATTATTATAATGATGTTCATTATTGTCATCAATATAATAATAATTATGTTCATCATCATCTAATGAGCCCTTTTCATTTTCCTCAGGAATTTCAACTTTTATTTCTTGTCTCATATCATTACGAGGATAACAAATCTCAAAAACATTCATAACTAGTATGAAAATATGAAAACTACAATTTCCTTCATATCTGAAAAGGACAAGAAAACCACTGGTAATGGAGTAATTTTTAACAAAACTCTCCCAACCTGGAGAAAGCCAGACACTGTCTTTATTCTTTTCCAGCCCAATTTGCCACTCACGGCCAGCGGGGTCTGCCAATGTGTCATTTTCACATAATTCAATCTCATATTCCTTGACAAAGTCAAGTGGAAGCCTCTGCATATATTACCAAAAACGGGGAGGGGGAATCAATAGGAAGCTCCTTCATATAGAAAATATTTCTAGTTATTCACTACTACTTCTTGTACTTTGACAAGTCATGAAACCACCTCCTTAAAGTACTACACTAGAACTAGAAATATTTCCCTGCAAATAAAACAACAATATTCTTAAACTTTCTCACTTAACATCATTCTAGAAATCTCTGCTACCCACTCAACTTTTCTGTCAACAATAAAAGAAAATCATAACATGTTTCCCTAAACCATCTGTCAACTTTTCTGGTTTCCAACTTTCAGAAAATGAAACTGAGATTTGTGATAATTGTCCCCCCCCCCCCCCCCGAAAAAAAAAAAAATTGACAATAAACAATTACGTTAAAAAA
This sequence comes from Sindora glabra, assembly GCA_020226215.1. Classification (NCBI taxonomy): domain Eukaryota; kingdom Viridiplantae; phylum Streptophyta; class Magnoliopsida; order Fabales; family Fabaceae; genus Sindora; species Sindora glabra. The sequence continues at coordinate 60,607,271 of CM035228.1, forward strand.
TTGAATTTTATAACACTGGGTGAGAATAATGACAAGTGTTATAGTTAACTATACAAAATTTTTTCATTTGCCAGTTAAATAAATTCTATATGACACTCCTAAATTCTGCAGCATTCTTGACATTTTTCTTTGGACCCTCTAAACACTGCGAAAGAAACCTGTTCATATTTTTCATTCATTCTCATATTCTCTGACAGAGTCTAGTGGGAAGCCTCTGTAAATATCAGAAAGAGAAAAGAGAAGAGTAATCAGATATTTTTGCCACAAATTCAATAATGTACATTTTAATTATTCCTACATACTGCACCATCTTCAACCTTTTTTATTGTTATCTTCGTAAACAAACAACGAATAACAAGAGACAAACTACACATTTTTTTTTTATAGCATAGAAATATACACTACCAATTTATTGTCAATGATGGTTGTCGGAAGTATGATCTTAAAAAAATGGTTGGGCCTCTTCTCTTCTGGTGGTTGAGTTGTCCTCCTTCTAGTCCTCATTGAATCAGCCTCCATTCCCATGGTTTAAATAACTTTTCAAAGGAAAAAAAGGAAATTGTAAGCCTTTTCAGTTTGTTTCAGGGGAAAGTGGCTTTTAAAGAACAATATTTTTATGAAAAATGAATTGAATTTTCACAGTTTGGACAACATTAATGAAACCCTTTCGTAAATCTGTCTGTCTACAATATATACAATCCTTGTATAATAATTAACTAATTTTGTGAAAAATTGGTGCAGCAAAAATTTGGAATGATGTGTCAAAATATTTGCACATTGATTCATACTGCCACTTAATTGCACAAAAAGAAGTGCTAACTAAATTAAAATTGAAAGTAATTTCTGAGTGAAGGAAAAGGAAAAATAATTACTTCCAACAAAATGAAAAGAGATTGATGGAAAAAATTTATCATGCAGAAATATCTCTATCATATAAAATTGCTCATCAAAATTATGTATCCCAAGTAAAAAAAATTCCAAAATCTAGTTGTAGAAACTAGAAAATATCCTTCCCAATGTCAAAAGAAATTACTAAAATTACGAATGCAAAAAGGTGATGAAGGTGTGATAGAGAACAATAAAGTCCAAATGGATAGTCCAAGAAGTTCCAAACAATGCAGAATGAAGCATGAAGTTGAACTAGCACAGCAGTAAACTTTCTATTCAAATAAGATAAATTAATATGCCTTAATTTTTATTTCTAAGCCTAGAAAAGTATCACCTCACCCTTCTGTGAGTTGAACAATTGAAGCTGCACAATCATTTAAACTCTAGCCAATATATCTTATCTCCTGTTTTACACAACTACAATGACAACCAAGTATGGACTAAGATGATTGAACAAAGCCAGAGGGATGAAGGAGAGATAAGGAACAAAATTGACAAGCAAGTATGGACTCAAAGATTCGAAAACTTAAGGTTCATTATATTATCCAATGGAATTCACATAGAGATATGTTTACTGAAAAAGACCATAAAAATCTCAATTAAATTTCCAAGGAAATCCCTTTCAAAAATAATCAGAACAGCTCTTAGAAGATTAAATCAGAGGATGATTCGGAGACATTCATATGCAAAACGGAGCACTTTTTAATTAGCTAATCAAGCTTTAAATTGACACTTCTTTCCCTCATTTGTTTGATTGTGTCTCTCACTCCAAAGATTTAAACACAGGCACTTCAATGTTCCCAGAAATATAGAGGAAAAAAGATTACCTGGATTGATGTTTATCTGACGCGACAACGACGGCAGCAGACGTGGTCACCGGAAATACGGCGGACGTCCGAATCAGTGGCGGTGGCCCTATCAAGGAGGCTTCTTTCACAAAAGGATATTATTCAGAATTAATAATGCTGGTTGAAAGCTGCAAAAAATTAGTACAAACGAAGATTCCTTCAGTTAGGAGGTTTCTACTGTACAAATAGGCTTTTGTTGTTAGATCGGTGACGAATAGTTGAGATCATTTTGCAAAATGAAATTTGCTAGTTGAACTGAGTAAACAATATAATAGTAAATTGGTCCCTCAAAAGTTCAAGAATTAGAAGAATACATTTATTTTAACAAATTGGTGAAAAGGAATTTAGTTCAACAACAGTTTCAAAGGACGAAGTAGGCTATAATGTGAAAATATACTGCAGAATAAATCAGAATCAAATCTGAGTTAAATAAAATAGATGGCATTGATTGGGAATGGTTTTTATTTGTAAGATGATAAGATGACGGCCGTGAGGAATTTGGGTTGCAATGACGAAGACAATTTGGCTGAATCATGCTTTACGTTGGGCAACGACAATTTGGCTGAAATCAAGATTTACGAAAGGCAATTTGGCTGGAAAATCAGGCTTGTGTGTCACCGATTCTAGGTTTGGCAGAAGGAAGGGAAGGTTTAGTAAGTTTCCCACTGGCTTTTAATCAAAATCAATACTCCGATACAAATATGACAATACAGTAGAATTGTACCGTATAAACAATGGCAATTCTACAAAATTGCAGCAGGTAGCTTTGCATCTAAGAGGTTTCTCTCGTGTGCTTAGATACTCGCATCATTATCGTCGGTCGCCCATCTTTTTGTTAACGACAGGGCCTTTGATTGGCTCATTCATCCAGTTAAAACGAAAATTATCCGCGATAAATGTTCTTTTTTATGTTTAGTGAATTTAAAATTAAGTATATAAATATTTAGCTTGTGTAGGTAAAATATAAAAAAAAAAGAATATAAAATTAGATTCATACATACCAAATAATAATTACTTCAAAAAGACAATCAGGATTCGGTATTTGTTTTTTACTGGTCGTATTGACAATCACTTCAAAAAAATAATTGTATTCACAGACTAAATCTTCTTTTGTGTGTAGAGAAAAGAGAGAGAGAGAGTTCTAAGAGATTCTGACAAAATAATTTGTTAATTAACTCAAAACTTCTTTTCTTCTGCCTATTTATAGGTGTTACTTGGGTCGGGATATGAATTAAATTATGGACCCATTTTGGACGATCTGAACCCATAATCCAACATCTCCCACTCGTATATAATGAGATCCATACTCTCTCAGTATTTCATAAAAGAATATTATCTCTTATTCTTTACAATAAATCATACAAGAAAATAGGTTATGTGATCAGCATATTTCGAGAGTTCTTTGTTATACATATATTAGGAATATATAGCTTCTCGATAAATAATGGATCTTGAGTAGACTTTAAGTATGCAGTACTCTAGATCATTTTCATCACATTTGAATTTCTCAAATGATCTCGTTTATATGCATCATATGCATTAAATATTATATTCACAATTATAGACATTTTATAATTGGTATACTGGTGAATACAAACATAATGTGATACGTTTAATAATCTTTCTCTTTTTTCAAATCTCTTAATTTTAATTTAATTTATTTTTTCAGTAATGTCCTGCTAGATTGAATATCTCATAATCCTTTGATAACATTCTAAAATAGCAATAATTAAATTTAAATCTTAAGAAATAGAATAAAGTTATAAGGGAACAAGTATAAGGACTTTATTTCCTTAAAGATCTCACACATCAAAGCTGAGATTTAGACTTTGATCACCTTTATTGGTCATAATTTGCACACATGGTATGAAACACGTGTTATGTTATTCTCTCATTTTTCTCATGGAGTATATATCTTTATATAATGTATCAATACCGTACAGATAATGGTTCAGACATACTTAATGTCTAACCTGAATTCACCAATCTACTCTTTCTCATTTCATCAGAACTCATATCTGGCAATTTAGATAGATGAAGTGAATTCATTAATTCACTTACAATTTTATATATATAACCTTATTTTGTTCGTTAATAAGGCGATATTCATATTTTAAGCTTGACTCTCGATTATTACTCAGATAAGAAGCTTAAAATTGTCTTATCTTTTATCAATTACAAAAAAATTGATGAGAGGCGATTACCCGTGTAAGAGAGCTAATCTTCTATTTGTCAGATATACTTTTCAATAATTTAAGAATGTTCTAAGAAATATTCTTACATTTATATATGTAGGCTTATAATAAATACAATTATTATTCAGACATTAATATTTTATGAACATTGTTAAAAGAAATTACAATAATTATATCAACATCTATGCAATCCTTAGGATTTCATGTGTTTTACAAATACATCTTGAGGAATAGGCTTAGTCATAGGATCTGCTACTATCTCATGCGTAGAAATATATTTCATGTTCACTTCTTTATGTGCAACCATATCTCTCACAAAGTTGTATTTTGTGTCTATATGCTTGGTCTTGCAATGACATTTGGGGTCCTTTGTGTATGCTATTGTTGCTTGGTTATCACAATTTACTAAAACTAGATCAGCAATGTTAGCATTTATACCTAAATGATCCAAGAATCTTTTGAGTCATACCGTTTCTTGTACTACTACTGAAAATGCTACTAATACAGCTTCTATTGTGGATAAGGCTATGCATAATTGCTTTTTACTACTCCAAGATATGAGGCTTTTATTTAGTAAGAAGATGTACCCAGAGGTAGACTTTCTTTCATTTAAGTCTCCTCCCCAATTAGCATCACTGTAGCCTTTCAATTGCAGATCATTTCCTTCATAATACAATGAATAGTCAGCAGTACCTTTTAGATACCTTAATATCCTTTTAATTGCTTTCCAATGTGCTGGGCCTAAGTTGGATTGATATTAGCTTACCATACCAATGGCAAAATAGATATCTGTCTTGTGCATATCATTGCTTACATCAGACATCCAACTACACTTGCATAAAGAACTTTTCTCATATATGTTTCTTCTTCTAAAGTCTTAGGACACATCCTTTGGCTTAGACTTTCACCTTTAGCAATAGGAGTGTTTATGGGTTTACAATGCTGCATTTGGAATCGTTCAAGAATTTTATTGATATAATGCTCTTATGACAGAGATAATAATTTCTTTGAATAATTTCATGAAATCTTAAGTCCAAGAATATATACAGCTTCACCCATATCTGTCATTTCAAAATTAGATGACAACCATCATTCAATTTCATTGATATACTCTTTACTATTTCCAGCTATAAGTATATCATCAACATATAATGATAAAATTATAAACTTATCCTTAGGCCTTTTTATATAAACACAACAGTCTTCGTTAATCATGATAAAATCATTTGACATAATCACATTGTGAAAGTGAATATACCATTGTCTCGAAGACTACTTCAAGCCATATATAGACTTCAAAAGTCTACAAACTTTGTTTTCTTGGCCTTTTTTGATAAAACCTATGTGCTGTTGCATGTAGATTTCTTCTTCTAAATCTCCATTAAGAAATGCAATCTTTACATTCATTTAATATAATTCAAGGTCTATACTCGCAACTATAGCTAGAAATAAATGAATTGAGGTGAATCTAACAATAGGTGAAAAAGTTTCTTCATAATTTATTCCTTCATGTTGTGTGTAACCTTTTGCTACTAGTCTAACTTTATATTTTTCAATAGTGCCATTAGCCTTAGCTTGATTTTGAGAACCCATTTGTTCCCAATGGCCTTACATGTTTTTGGAATATCAACAAGTGCCCAAACTTGATTTGATCTCATAGACTCTATTTCTTTTTTCATTACTTTTGTCCAATCTTCCTTATTAGGGCCAGAGAGAGCCTCTATGATATTTATTGGCTCATCTTCATCTTATGTAATGGCTACAAAGGCTTCACCACCTTCAATGTCAAAACAATGACAAGGAATGCCTTTTCTACCACTACATCATAATTGAGGCTCTAGAGAAACATATTTCTTAGGGATCCTCAAATTGCTTCCACTTAGACTAGGATCATTAATCATTTGAGTATTCCTAGTTCGATTACTCCTATGCTAATCAAGATCATTATCATTCGCACTCAAAATTGGAAACATATTTCCTAAAATTCTCCCACTCGAAGGAAGTGAGTCTTGAGCGCTTGTATCCACAGTCTCGTATAAGGATAAGTCCTTATTTATATCACCCTATTTAGGAAAATCATTATCTAAGAATGTGACATTTCATGATTGAAATTCTGTGAGACTCCTATTGTCATGTCCACCAATGAACACATAGTCTTTTAAATGTTTTGAGTATCTAATAAAGATACATTTCTTTCCTCGAGGACCTAATTTGCCATGTAGGTTCGAAGTATCTAAAACATAGGCCGCACATCCCCAAGGTTATAAAATACTTAGATTAGGTTTTCGTTTCGTCCATAACTCATATGGCATAGTGGGAACTGATTTGCTAGGCACACGATTAAGGATAAATGTGGCAATTAAAAGTGCATCACCCTAATAGGTGATAGGCAAATTTGCTTGTGCCATCGTAGATCTAATCATTTCTAGGAGCATTCAATTTTGTCTCTCTATAACACCATTTTGTTGAGGAGTACATGGATTCGTCAACTGATGTTAAATCCCTTTTTCATAACATAATTGTTTGAACTGATCAAAAAAATACTCACGTCCATGATCAATTTGTAATGCTTTTATTTTTTTATCTAATTAATTTTCGACTGAGCTCATATAGCTTTGGAAGTAACTCAATGCTTCATATTTGTGTGTTATCAAATAGATAGTACCAAATCGTGTAAAATTATCTATAAATGTGATGAAATAAAAAGCTTCATGCCTAGCTCTTACATTCATTGGACCATATATGTCAGAATGGACTAATTACAAAGGAAAGTCAGCTCTAGTTCATTTTCGAAATAGTTTTTTGGTACTTTTTCTAGCTAAGCAATACTTGCAAGTAGAGAGATCTAATTTATCATAATTAAGCAATAACCCTTCTTTAGCTAGCCTATCTATACGATGTTGATTAATATGGCCAAGTCGAGCATGCTAAATATTTGCATCAATTTCAAAATTATGTGACAATGTAAATATGGAATAACTAAGATTACATACATAATAATCAATATCCATGACAATAAAACCATTTATAATATAACTAAATCCATAATGAGTTGTTCCTAAAGATAATTCAATATTGTCATTAGCAAGAAACAAATTAAAACCAAGTTTTAACAAAAACAAACACAGAGATTAAATTTTGGCAAATTTAAGGTGCATATAAAACATTATGCAAGAGTAGAGTTCGCCCCCTCACAAGATTAACTTGCATGTGCCAATTCCTTGAACTACAATTTGTGCATTATTTCCCACATAGATCCATTTTGCTTCATGTAGCATTTGTCAAAATTTCACGAAGGTGTCTCGATCCTTCGCTACATGGTCCATTGCCCTTGAGTCTACAATTCACAAAAGATGAGAATCTTTTAGAAAAACAAAACAAATTACACAAAGTTCAGTAACTTGAGTATAGCTTAATACCTTCTTAGGTTCAAGGTAATCATGGGCAAAATGCCCTTTCTTATTGCAATAAAAGCACTTGACCTTGGCTATGTTCTTCTTGAAAGGATGTTTTCCTTTCCTATGTTAGTTATGTGTCAATTTCTTGCTGAAATGAGTTGTTTTCTTTCTTTTCTCTTAGGACCCACCTTTATATTTGCGCTTTTGCCTAGGAACTTTTCCTAAGCTTGATAAAGCCATATACATATCTGTATTAAGCTTAGTAGCCTCAAGCCTTTCTTCTTTTAGCTCAAGGTGGCACACAACATCATCCATTGTTTGGATATTTTCATCGTGGGTTAAATGCATCTTCATATGCTCTTAAGAATGAGGCAAGGAGCGAATTACAACTTGGACTTGTTGCTCATCGGTCAACATATGACCTACATCCTTTAATTCACAAATCATATTTGACATTTCTCGTAAATGTTTTTTCATTGAATGTTCAAGTTTCTTTTTGTAATTATCAAATTTGATTGCGAGGGATCTTAGCTTGGTCACAGATGTTCCACCAAACTTGTTTTTTAGAGTAGATCACATATCTTTAGCTAAGTTATAATTCCTAAATTCTCGCATGATGTCATTTACCATGCTACTTAATAACGTAATGCGAGCAAGAGAATTCTTCTTTTTTCAAGCTTCATAAGCCTCTTAGTCCTGCCTATATTGGACCGTATTTCCTGTCTTAGGCTCATCTAGAATAATATTGAGTGCTTCTAGAGCCTCTTGCTGTTCCATCACATATTAGATCTTCATACTCAAAATTTTGTAATTGTCACCATTCAATTTCTCATCCTTATTGAGTTTAGCGATAATATTTTTGGAAGCAGTAGCCATTGTGTTTATAGAAATATGAAGTTCGATATGTGGACAAAATTGCATGTAATTAATGTCTAGCCATACATATATATCTACTTTGGCTCTAATTAATTATGTTAAGACTAGTTCACATGTAGGGTTTAAAGTTAAAAGGTCACTACATTTCAATCATTATCTAAATTCCTAAGGTGAGGCTAATGCTAAAATAATTAATTAAGCAAAGTACATTAAATAAAAGAACTTAAGATATGCAATTTCAATAATAAAAAAAAATTACATAAATTGACATGTATTTCAACAATACAATACATAAAAGAAATTATATAAAATATTAGATATTAAACATCTACCTAAATCTTACAATGTTTTTAAATGTTTGATTCTTTGTGGAAAAGAGCTAATAAACCAATCATATAGCTCTTGAGGAAACTTAATTTCAATATTATATTTCCTATCTACCCGATAGGCCTTGTAAAGTTCAAGTTACGTTTATAATTTTTACACTCTAAAAAGTCTAATACAAATCTATGGACAATATTATTATATTGTTTGTATTCACTTGTTCTTTCTAATAGAAAATCTAATATATTCTTTTGATAATTTATAGGTAAGGTGTTTCATAAAACTTTTAATTTCTTTGAATTCCGGTTCATCTTTAAAGCACCAGCTCATATCAAGTTTTAAACTTTTTCATAAAACTTGATAATATGATTTACAAGATGTATAAAATTATCTTTATAAACTTCTAGATCAACTTGGAAATTTTTGAATTTAACATTCAACCTATTGACTTCTTGTCTTTGCGTTAGAGTCCGTATAACTCTTGGTGTACATATGAATCTTACCATTTTTTGTAATATATACATAAATAAAGAACTTAATTAGATCTCCTAAGTAATAATTTGTCATAAAAAAATATGTTTAAAAAATGTCCATCATAATTTTTTTTGAAATTTTGTACAACAGTATGTAAAAGAAATTCTCACAATAATTATATAAAAATTCAGTGTGAGAAAAATAAAACAAAATTCTGCCATATTCAAGTATTCTATATAAATATTACTGGGCAACTTCAAAATTACGTAGAATTTGGTTCAAGTGGCTTGACGCAAGGTTACCATCCTAAGGAAGCAGGGTTCGAATCGCACCTAGCACAAAGGGGCCTCTTTTAAAAAATAAAAAAAATTATGTGTTAGCAACTATATAGTAGGAATTGGACCTTATGACACTGATGTGAAGATAGTTGAGATGGTCTAGGGCGTTACTTGATCTGTAGGGTTATGGGCTCAATCTCTTGATTTTTAGTTTTCTAACAGCCCTTACAGTTTTTTTTAAACTATACTTTCGGTATTTTTTTTTAACAGTTTCAATTTTCTTTGGTAACTATTTATGACATTTTTTTAATATATAAATTGCCTTGACAGTTTTTTTAACTGTCTTTTCAAAAAAAAAATTCAACTATGTTTTCACAGCTTTTTTTAAAAATTTTTTGATTGCCTTATAATTTTTTTTGGAACAATTTCTACAGTTCTACGAAGTGCATGTGTTTCATGGTTTCATTTCATATGCTTCTGAGTTGTATGTGTCTTTCTCAATCTATTTGTATTTGACAAACACGGAGTTGTTAGATACAAAATCCAACATGGTTTTGTTCCAACAATCTCAATTTGGAAATTCAAGTTATTGTGTAATCAAATAAAGTATAAAATGGTTTTTATAAATGGTTTTATAAGAGAGTATAAGAACTAAATCCAAATGGTTCTTATAAATGGTTTTATTGATTTCGTTTTTAAAGACAAATATAAAATTGATTTATAAAGTGAAAAACAGTACATACACAATAATGGCTGCAACAATAAACAAATAGTGGTTGTTATCTTCACATATTCCCTTCACATACCATTCGGACTTCCTTTCTAAGTATATATCTATTTAGCCAAACACATTGCATCGTGATTTATATGTGTAGCCAACCACTTGTATATTTTGTGCGTTACAGTTTTGTTTTAGATTATTTTTTTTATGGTTTTCAACCATTTTTTAACAAAGGTAGGATAGTTAAAGTGCAAATTATATATTAAAAAAATTCTTCACTTTGAACAGAATGGATCTTTATATCCATGTGTATTCTATTATTTATTAATGGTAATTATGTATTGAATAACTCTGTAAAAAAAAGATGCTGCATGTGTTCATTTAAATTCTTAGAAAGTATAATATAGCCTCATTTGCATCAGTAAATAACAGAATATTAGAAGATGAAATCCACATCATATTTCATCAAACAAAATATAAAAAAAATGGTACATGCATATATATACCATTGACTAGAAATACAAATAATTATAAGCTTTGATACCAATGTAGGTAAAATATAAAAAAAAGGAATATGAAATCGAATTCATACATACCAAATACTAGAAGTTTGCAGCGAAAAATTTCAGGATCCAATGTTTATTTTCACTAGTCGTATTAGCAATCATTTTGGAAAGATAATCTTATTCACGGATTAAATCTTCTTTTGTATGCAGAGAGAAAGAGTTCTAAGAGATTCTGATGAAATGATTTGTTAACTAATCCAAAATGTCTTTTCTTCCACCTATTAAAGGCATTTCTTTGGTTGGGGTATGGATCAGGTTATAGACCCATTTTGGGCAACCCGAACCCATGATCCAATAGCTTGATTCAATATATTTGCATCTCTAATTGTAAGCTTCTTTACGAAAAGCTCTATTGGATTTGTTATAATAACTTGAACCTGATTCCCTCTTATTCAGTACTACTTTGAGTCTCTCTATGATAATCCTTACAGTTCGCTAAAGTAAAGTTCACTGGCCCTTTGCATCCCAATGCATATTTAGAATATTACTCATGATTTATTTATTTATTTGTCAGGATAGCTTGAAAATTTATTATCGATTATCTTCATTATTTTGTTTCTAGACTAATCATGCTAATTGTATATAAATATTTGAGGCCTCTCTTTAGGAACCCATAAACTATAATTAATTGGAATGTACTAGGAAAAAGGAATACTACGGTAAGCCAAATGATATACTAACCGCTATAGAGAAGTACATTCTAGAGATTGGAATGCAAGAATTTGAGATCTCAATCCACAAGGTATTCTTTCTTGCCTATAATTTTATTATTATGATGTTTTGTTATCTCTGTATCTTACTAGCTTTACTAATATATTGCCACTTTTGTGTAGGTTGGCAGGTCAAAAGGGAACAATGGCTGACAAAAGCTATGTATACTGAGCCTTTAACTCTATGGAATGGAATAAGTACTTGAAGCAACTAATTTTCTTGTATGTCTTGTGTTATCTTACTCTACTAGCTTGTAATTGTTTCTGGCAAAGAAATTATCAAAGAACTACAAGGGAGCAATTGTTTTTAAACTTCTTTTTAACTCTATGAATGACAATGTGTGATATTTTTTTGGAATTGCATTTATTTCTATTGTTAGTAGCTTCTGGAAATGCACTTTTGAATGCACATGTCACTGTAATATTTCCAAAAAAAGAAGAAGTGATCTTGACTCTCACAACAAACTAAGTTTACATTAAAATTTTTTTCGTTTAAGAAAACAAGCATTTCGCACCTCTCAACTTAATAGTAGTGTTACATATGAAAATAAATTTAGATATCACTCATTAAGCATGAAGGGCTTGTCATAGGCAAAATACTAAAACTAATGCCACTTCCATTTATCAAGGAATAATTGTAAAAAAATGTTCTTATTTAAAACATGAAAACTATATCGAGAAAAGTTAATCATTCTCGACCTATATATCACATATGGAAGGGGAAAATAAAAGCCAACACAACTATATTCTTTTACTAAATGGCATCTCATGGCCATAACATGAAGAATAACAAGTACTTTGTCATCATAATTCCATTTGTTATATCGAAAAGTATTTTTTATAAAATATAATTATAAAATATTAAAATAAAAAAAATATTTTACTTGTTATTCTCGTTTAGGGTTTAAAATTTAGGGTTGAGGGTTTAGGAATAATTATTTTTCTATAAAATATAGTTATAAAATGTTCAAATAAAAGAAAAGTATTTAAAACATGAAAACTATGGAAGGGGAAAATAAAAGCCAACACAACTATATTCTTATACTAAATGGCATCTCATGGCCATAACATGTAGAAGAATAACAAGTATTTTGTCATCATGATTCCATTTGTTATATCAAAAATTATAAAATATAATTATAAAATGTTAAAATAAAAGGAGAATATTTTACTTGTTTAAGGTTAATTATGAAAAATTAGAAGAAAATAACTTCCCTTATTCTAAAAAGGAATTTGTTTTCCTTCATTTTTAAACTTTTAGGTATTATTTTTTTAAGTCATCAATATAAATGACATATTATCCCTTCATTAATATATATACGATGATATTTTCCTATGGAAAATACTTTCTAATAAAACAAATAGTACCTAAATACATCCTTAGGTTTATTTGACAAAGTGTCTAGCAAATCTCTTGCCAATACAAGTAAGAAGGAGCTAGTTTTCAAAAAAATATCAGGCTTTGGCTACCAGTTTTGCTTCTATCATAGCTTCAACTTCAAAAGTATACATAGTTTGATGAAGGCATTTCTTAGCTACACTCAATGCTAATTCATTTGCACTAGTAGCATCCAATACCATAGACATCTACAAACAATTGTTACATATTTCACATTTACCAAGGAAAAAATACTAAAAAAAATTGCTAGAAACAAACTTTGTAACATGCAATAGTAAATAACTTGAAACAATTCTAAAATCATATGTCATCAATAATGAGGATGGGCTAATGAATTTTGAACCAAGTTGTCTTGATTAAAATATAATTTCTTATAATAAAAAATACAAAAAATGTGTAAAAAAGTTCAAAAATGTATCATTGTGCAACATTTAAAAACTATATAGAAGAGTCCTAAACATCAATGGATGCACTTGTTGGAGGTTATGTGGTATCAATAAATCATCCATCTAATTTCATGTTTCTAATTTTTCCATTAACAAATACAACAAACCTATTTAGAATACTGTTTAACTAACATTGATTCTTCATCCATCACTTTAAGACTAATTCATCCTTAATATTATGACTTTCCAAATAAATAAGGCATGAACATAGAATATACAATATTAATGAGGACAAATTATAATCCTCACCCATTTTCACATCTTCTTTGTACAAAAATATACTAATTAGAAAAGTAGAATGGAAGTTACAAAGATAGAGGATAAGACATCTCCCATTACAGACATAAAAATGAAAGTAATTTAATAATTTAGTTATAAAAGATGACTTGGCAGATGGGTCCCAAACTACCTGTTACATCTAAAATATACCAAACCTTATAGTTTAATTAAATTTTCATAACAATAGGCATGACTGAAATATTGAACCTTTATAGCAGATTTAGAACCTAGAACCATTTTTTTAAACCACCCATTTTGAATACACAATAACTATCTATTTGATATTAAATAGGAATCTAATTAAGAAATTACCATGGAAACCAAATTTTTTACAACAACCATGGTAACAAGTTAAGCTTTCTTCGTAATTTAGATAAAAAATTTAGCTACACACTAGAACATGAATAAGAGCACAGATATTTGATATAAATTTCCTTTTGGATGGCTATTGGTTAGTATATAAACTAAACCCATTACACATAAGATTCTTGGAAATTTAGAAGCAAAACACAAACCTCTAATTGTGTTTAGAGAAATGATATAATTAACTTCATTTGAAGCTAAAGGTGTTTAACTTTTATGAGGCAATAAAGATTAGTTATGCATTATGCTAACAAATTAAAGCATTTTGATGACAAGAAAATAGCCAATCACTTAACTAGTATTAGGATAATTCATCACAATAAATGGAAATCATGGTTGTGTGTTCCTAAAAAGACATTAAAAAATAAATTCAAACTTAAAAGCCAAATCAAAACAAAAGGGCAAAAAACTTAAAGAATTAAGATAATTATAAATTTGAGTGATGTACTATAGAATCTTCTTTGATCATAATTACTTGAATGCTATTAGTAATTAAATTGCCTCATCGATAACAAACTCAGGTTCTAAATGAATATAAATTGAAAAATTAGCAATTTCATCATTTTGAAACCACAAAGTTTAAATGAATATTTCATTATTTATACCTATTATTGTAAACCCAAGAAAAAATTATAGAATTCAATAGAAAAAAAAAAGTTATACCTTAGATTGTAATCCCAACCACCTCTTCCTTTAACTAAATGGAAGACTCAATGATAACAATGTTACATGACAATCAACTAATGCATGCTAGCCAAACTCTTCACACTCAATAACCCATAAATTCATCTTAATTATCAATGAATCGATGAAGACACAATAGTGAATGCATCTTCAATCATCGTCAATGTCAATAGAATAATATAGACAATAGAAAATTATAGCAAATGAGTGAGGGGACTACCTTGCAACGAAAAAGTACTTCTTTGTAATTATATGAAGCTTCTAACTCCAGTATCCTTTGCATGATATCAAGGGCTAGGATTGCAAATTAGTTCATTAACTTTGTAAGATTTCACCATGTGGTGTGTTGTATATGACACTAAATTCCTTTATTTGTACCATAGAATTCTCCAAATAAAGATCATGTTGATTCCTTAAGAAAAATGCATAGTCATAAACATAATTAATCATTCATAAGTGGATTATATAGTATTGTAAGGAAAAATTAGGGTTTTAGGTCCTAAAGTGACATGGAAGATGATGGTGTTGAGATTTGTATGTTGAAATCGTAGCCATTGATCACAATGACATATCCTTTACCTACGTGGTAACTACATAGTTCCTTGACAACTTGTTATAATCTCATATTTGCCCCTAAAATGCCACCCTTGTTTCATGTAAGATAGGGTTAACTTGGATCTTCATTAAATGATATCAATATTAAATGCTACAATAGCAAAGAAAGCTTTTTGGGCAAAGCATCGGATGAGATAATAGGCCATGTTGTATAGCTTTAAGCCATACTTCTTCTTAGAACTTCATGTCTCTTGCTTTCTAAAACTAGCTTGGGCCTCAAGCAAATGTTTAATTTTATATTGTACTTTATGTTTAGTTTTCAATATTTTATTAATGTTGCTATAATATTAATTAGCATAGCCAAAGAAGGCAACTTACACTACAACTACTTAGCCAATAGGAGAAATAAATGGATGGTTTGAATGGATTTAAATTAAGTAAAAAATGAATAAATTAATGTTGACCCTTTTATCCATATATGATCCAATTAAAATTTGTATGAATCATGGATTAACCTATGACCTGTAAATTAAAAGTTAGATCCAATTCAACTATTTATTCATTTAATTATTATTATCTTATATTTTTTTATCACTATTATTTTTTTAACACTATAATTTTTATTATTATTGTCTATTAGTATTAGAAAATAAATTTCATTACTAAAATTTTATATATTTTTATTATTTAATGAATCAAGTAGTTTTATTTTATTTTTTAAAAATAAAAATGGATGTAAGTTGGACCAAGTAAGACTTTGCTTAAAAATGTTAAATATATATACAAATTATTTGAATTAAGCTAACTCAAAAGAATATTGTAGTTAATATAGACCTAACTCATTTATAATTTTTTTAAGGTTTAACTTAATTTGTTAACTTACTTAAGCCTATATACTATATATGTTTTATAGGTTGATAGATTAAACTTAGTTAATATGACATAACTTATTTTGTAAAATGAGTTGTCCAAGCCTTTTTTTCTTCATTTTATGAATAGGTTAGGCTAAGTTAAAAATAGGTTAGACCATTTATCAAAATGAATAGGCTAATAGGACTTGTAGATTAGATAGCTTACTCCTATAATTACTTGGGAAGGATATCTTCTCTCAGGTGACTTACTTTCACCTTTATTTGAAAAGAAAACTTTTTAAGTAATGTTTCATATTTGATATTTTGAAACTTATTTTATTATGTAAAAATAAACTAATTAAGAAATATTCAAACCATCAACTCTATATTATAATACAAGATCGATAAAAATAAAGTTATAAAAAGAAGAATTAAGAAATTTATATTATGGTACAAAGTATGGATGAATTTTTAATTATTATTTTATTAAATATTTATTTTAATTATAAAATAAAAAATATTAAATGGATATCCATGAATAGAATGAGCTGAGTCAAGCTAAATTTTTACTTGTATAAGCTTAAGCTTGTCGAGTTTTTAGATTCCAACTTGACTTCTAAACAAGCTTAAATGAATTCTAACATATAACATGTTTTTTAGCAAATAATAATTAAAAAAATGCAAGATAATTTTTTAGTACAAATAAATGACATTATAAACATAAATCTCATTTTAACTTAACAAATATATGTAGAAAATACCCAAATCATAATGTCTAACATTGTATAATAACTATATAAGCTACAATATAAGCATAAAAATGAGAATTTTTTTTAATTCTTTCAATCAACTTAAATATAAAATATTTAGGTCTAAGTATTGGAGGTAGGGGTGCTTAATAGACAGACCGGATCGAACTAGGCCAACATCCACACAAGCTTAGTCCGTTTAGGCCTGGTCTGTTGGGTCTTTTTTAAATAAGCTCGTTTTGATTAGTTTAGTTTAGTCTACAAGCTTGCTAGATTAGTTCGCAGGTAGGCCTTTTTTTAATTTTAATTTGTATTTTATTTTTAATTATTTATTATATTTATCATTTTATTTTTATATCTATAAGTTTTATTTTGTATTTTTATATTCATCAATTTTTATATTTATTATTATTTTTATTATATTTAATTATTTTAATATTTATGTTTAATTTTTTAATAATTAAATTGTATTTTATATTAAATTATAATGTAAAAATAATGAATATGTTATTTTCTTTTTTTAAATGTAAATATTATTTAAATTATTAAATATAAAAAATTAAAAAAATGAGTTAGCTTGTTTAAGGCCATAGATCAACTAAGTTCATTTAGAATCAATTCGTTTTGGTCCAAGGCTTGCATGAGCTAACCCATTTAGACCTATTTTTTAATGGACCTAATTTTAGGGGTCAGGTCTGTAAAAAGCCTATAAGATTATTCGTTTGGACTGCAAGCTTCTAACCCATTAAGTAACCTTAATTAAAGGCACAATTTCTTTAACTATTTTTGCTTTTATTAAATAAAAATAATAAAATTTTTATAATATCAAAATATTAAATAATTGAATGAATCAATGATTTGATAAAATCATAAACAATATAATAAGAAAAATTTTATATAAAAGCTCATTTAAATTCGTTTAAACTCATGAACATCATGAGCATTATATCTTTGAATTAGAGCTCAACTTATCAATTATAAGAGCTCAACTCATTTAGGTTTGAGTTTGTTTAACTTAAACATAAATTAAGCATTTTGTGACTCAAGCCTGATTGTTCATGAATAACTTAATTCATTTACAATCCTATGAATAAGTAAGTGAATGACTTTTTTGTTATGGCTAAGTATTGTGACAATCCATTTGATCCATTAAAAACAACAAATGAATTTGAATTAACCTAAAGTTAGATGAATTGGATAGGTTAATGAATATTTATCCATTTTGTCACCCTTACTTTGTTATGGTATAAGTAGTTAGATTACTAGATGTACATATGTAAGGTCCTAAGGTTGAACCCAAACTTAAAATGCAAAAGAAAAAAAAGCCTTTGAGCAACATCATATGTTATTTAAGTTAAATGCTCTTAACAATTTACCACCCTTACTTGATCCTTATGCAATACTCCTTGAAATTTACATTTATGGATTCTTAAACTACCTGTTTATTCTTAGTTTGCATTTTTTTTTATAAGTTGAATACATTTATGTATTTAATAGTTGTGATATCATTATCATAAATTATAAACTTGTTTTTAAAATGTGTCAAATTCCTTTAAAATGTAAAGTATCTACAAATATATTGATTGGAGTGTTGGCCTTTTATAATGTTAATTGTTGAAAGTAAAACATATTTCTTTCACCCAATTTATCCTTATATGTGTTGCTATGGTACATTTGAGATTTCAAATTTTAAAGTGATGTAACGAGTTCTAAAATTGTTAAATTGAAACTATTCGATCAAAATAGTTAATTTTTAATAGATGTGATCAAATAATCTCAAACTAATGATTTTTAGAATTGTTACATCACCTTAAATTTTGAAACCTTAAGAGTACTATAGAATTTACTTGCAAATTTGGATTATCCTATTTTAAATTATGTGTGATGGTAAAATTAAATTACCAATAATAAATGGAAAGTTAATGATGAGGGATGAAATTTTTTTAGTGAATTGCCCCTACCCAATTAGAATCACCTAAAAGTGGTTAACAAGGATAGGTTATGTAAGTGAGGCAAGTAAAAGCAAGTGAAGAAATAGGTAAAAAAATGATGGTTAGTTGGTTACAATTTTAGAAAGACCAACCTAAATAGTCACATAATTAAACCATTACTTTATAGGCTGGAAAATGGTGTTGTTTTGTCAAGGCAACTATAAAACATAATCCTTTCCATTTTTTATTAGCCACATCACATAAAATAGCATAATCAAGTCTTCTCTCTTGGCTTTTCCCCATTTTAAAAACTCATAGAAGCTCTTAGTGATAATTTGCCATTGACATCACCCCATGAACTTCAAAATCCTGCAACTAAGGCATTTCAACTCATTAGCACAACAAGGCCTTTTCCTCTCTTGTGAAGTTTTTTTTATGTAATTACAAATTGTGAAGGTGAATAAGGGATCATTGATGAATGGTGAATTAGGAATTTTTAGAGGTTTTTTTAATTTTAAGTTCTAGCTTAGGCTTTCTAGTTTAAGAATGATTTAATTTTGTCAAAGATGTGCAAGCATAGGTGTGCTAATCATTTGATTAGTGTTTTCTATTTTCATTAATGAAAATTGCTTGAGTTTGCTCTATGCTACTAGTTTTCTATTTAGGTTTTTTTGCTTTCAATTGCTTAATTTTTTGTCAAACTGCCACTTGATCAAACTTGGTAGCAATTGATCGTACTTGCTACTTGCAGATAGTATTCATTTGGCATAAAGGCTGGTCGAGATTAGTCCAAAGTTTGAAAGCTGCAATTAAATTTGGTTGGTTAGATTGGCACTTACTAATTGGCTCAAATCGGCTAACTTCCATCCCTATTAATGGTTGAGATTAAATTCATTAATTTTAAATTAAATGAAATATTCCTATTTCTTATTCCCTATTTCACTTAAGATAAGTGCTCTAACTTATCTCAACTAATTATTGACTCTTAAACTAAAATCCTTCCTTCTAAAGATTTAAAAAATTCTCTTTCCACACTTCTCTTTCCCACTCTATAGTGACAATTTTTGTGGCTTTTAATACATCTCAGTGAAACTTTTTTGATGAAATTCAAGCCTTTTAAGGAAAGAAAACACAAATAACCTGAAGAAGAAGAAGGAATGAGAGATTCAAGAAAAGCTATTATGGCACTTATAAATAGCAAGCCTTTTTAAAATTTTTTTTTTGTTGTTTACCTCCACATAAATGGAAATTATTATTTTTTATACTATTAATGTGATGATAAAGTGCATTCTACGATGTCTTATGAAAAGTTAGGATTTTAGAACCCTGACCACTTAGCCCAATAATAATCAAACATATGTAAAGTGGGTTAGACAATTATTTTTATTCAAATTCAATTTATCCACTCAAAAATATATATTATGAAAAGGTACCCTTGATGAGACCTATTATTTAGTTGTATGTTAACTTCCACATTAAACCTCCATTTCCATTATTAGCTACCATGTTTATGCTAAAATGGTATAGTTCACTTAAGCTTTAGGCCGCCATGGGTTATGTCACATTGGAAAATTGGCCTAAATCTGTTACTTTTTTTATTTAGTTTGCATTTTATTAATTCAAACACAATAGCTTTATTTTATTTTTTAATTTATAACCTATGAAAATAAATTAGCATTTTAATATAAAAAATTAAAATTAATCTAATTCATATTTTACTTTTTTACAATATAATTGCCAATTTGCAATTGAATTTATTCATTAAATTTTTGTCAAAATTTCCACCTTATTTATTTTTAAATGTGACAAACACTATTATAATTTTGTACTAAGATTTAATATACAATCCATTATTTTGACTAAAATAAATAAATCTCAAAACTAACTCAATTCTTTAATATACAAATATAAATTTATTAATTATTTCAATCCTTTCATAAAAATATTTTAAATTTGAAATCAATTTTGTTATTTCAATTTTATGAATATTTTCATAGTACCAAAATTCTAATATAAAGTTACTCCCAAATATAAAAGGTGATTAATACCCAAATATAAAAGGTGATCAATTACAATTTTCTCTTGAAACTCAAATGTTGTACATGAAATTACATTTAATGTGGTAATATTTTTAAGTAATTTAGATCAGGATGTCACTTTAATTATTTCATGTAGCTTGTAATTCATATATATTATTTAAAAATGAATTTTTATAATTATAAGTACAAGTTAATTGAAATATAATAAGGAGTAAAGCCCTCAAACTCAAATTTTGATAAATAAATTGAAATATAATTGTCTATTGATTAATCTAAATTAATATAATATATGACAAATGTTAAAAAAAAAATATTTTTTTTACCATTGAGTGTAGGATTTAAAATCAATTTTATCTGTTTTTTGGGAAAATGAAGGAGTAGTTAAATCATTAGATGTATGCACACATGGATCAAGAATCAAATCTTGAATGCAATAAAAAGTACAAAGCTTTCAAGAGATATTAGAAACTACTTGAATTAAAGACTCTCAGTAGTTTCATTATTCATAATGATGGGTATCAGTCAAATACTGTAAACTTTATTTTAAAAGTTGGCAAATATTTATTTTAAATAATTTTGCAACAATAATATTTTAAAATGAAATATATTAATAATAGTATTAGTATATAAAATATAAAATAAAATAATAAATACAAAAATTATATAATATCTTTACTTATGCATTACATAGGAGCTAATCTAGTACATTTTAGTGCATTGGTTGATTTATTAACCATCAAGTTAGTTCAAGTTAATAGACTTAGGCTCCATTTTGTGTAACAAATAAGTGAACTTATAACTTATTGACCAAATTACTTAAAATATTTTATAACTTGTAAGCTACTATTTTTTCAAATTCTTTCCAAATCTAATCTTATTCTTTTTGTTTTTTACAACTCATGTTCTTTATAATATAAATCTAAATTTTTTTCATAAAATATAATTAATTAAATATTAAATATTAAAATTTTATTTTAAACTTTTTAATTGCTTTAATATAATTTAATTTTTAAATAAAAATAAATTCTTTTAATTATGTGTCTATTTATATTAATACATCCTTTTATGTTATTTTGTAATTTTAGTTAACTTAATAGCTAATTTTGTAAAATACTTCTTAAATAATTAGTTAGCTTATTAGCTATTAGTTATTAGCTATTAGTTAACTTATTAGCTATTTGCATGAAACAAAGCCTTACTCTTTTGAACATTTTGATTTTAACCATTGAATAATCTTTTATTTATAACTTAAAAATTACAAGTTTATTTTTCATGAAATTTATTTCATATGAAAATAGACTCAAAGAGCTTTCCATGATTTGACTATATACTTAAAATGGTTAAGAAATGGAAAAGTTATGGCCTTTATAAGTTAAATCCAAAAATTTAAATTTTCACATTCCAAAATTTCCAACCTTCATCCATTATTTTAATGATATCTAAAAATTTGCATAAGATTAGAATGAAATTAGTGTTATTTGAAAGTAGACTCTAATATCTTTTTAACAATAGGTGATTTGACAAAAAAATAAATATAAAATGAGAAAATTATGACTTCTTGAAGTTAAATGAAAATTTTAATTTTTCAACAATTGACTGTTAGCCCTTTTAGATTAGCCTTTAGAAGTGGAGTTTTCTTTATTTTAGGCAACAATTAATTGTTATTTGCCTAATAGTCGACTATTATAGGCCAAACTAGTTTAAACCAGTATTTAAAATAGCAAATGGTCATTGATAGAGGTGTAAAATGGGTCGTAACTTGCAGACTAGCCTATGACCCATTTTCACAGGTTTGAACTCTAAAGATTGAGCTCATTTTTAAATGTAAGTAATATGGACCAACTTGTCATAGACCTAATCTATGATCGAATGGCCTGTATTTGTCAAGTTCGTAGACTTTTAGTTTAAACCCACAGATCAGCTCATATCTATCATGGGTTTTAGCGGGTTTGGATCCCTTGAAATTGAAGCAATTTTGGACACAGGTAATATGGACTAACTCATCATAGACTCAGTCTGTATTCGCACAAGCGGACCTATTTGACAGGTCTAGTGACCTAAACACTTAAATAACCAATCTAAACATATCTTCTCCAATTATTCTTCCTTATCAAACCCTAAACCTTAACCTTCCTCTTTTAAACTTTCAAGGGATTCTTAGGCTTATTTCTTTCAATTCCTTATCTAATTTCTCATATATCTTGAAACTTTCTAGAAAATAGATCCTTTATAACCTTGAAGTATGAATTCGAAGAGAATTTTGGCTTAACTCCACTCCTATTAGTCTACCTTCAATCATTGGTAAGGGTTCTTTGGCTTCCTTTTGAGAATTTTAGTTCCCTATATGCCTTGGTTTAATTTTTACTCTCTTTGCTCATATTTTATGTGATGAGGGCATAAACCCTAGGATCCCTAATCTAACCTGAGACTTCTTATACTTTAAGTAAGTTATGAATTCTATGGTTTGAATAAAGGTTGATTGATGTGTATATGTTGTTGAATTGCTTGATTCGGAGTTTTACCACTTAGGAGCTTAGTTATGTGATCCTAGTTAAGAAAAACACTTTCCTCTAAGATAAGTAAAAGTTCTACTTATCAAGAACCCCTATTTGATAGAAAATGATATATTGTCTATTTTTGATTTTAAAATTTACCTCAAATTCAACCTTTATTTTGGAATAAATTTCAAGTGTGTTTTCAATGAAACTTAGACTAAATTTCCAATGATTATAAGAATATATGATTTATGATTAAATATTTACACAAAGAACTTAATGATAAAATAACTTTCCCTTAATGATGGAAGGCTATTAATGATTAGATAAGGTATATGGTTATTGTAGGATTTCCAAAGAAAGCAAATAGAGATTCATTGAACTTACTTGTTTCTCTAAGCAAAATGAGTTATAATACATGAAAAACTTTAATCTTGATGATATTGTAGAATTATCCTTGGATGATAGAAATAGCCCTGAATGCATACCTAGGATCAATAACTAAAGTTAACATTAGTCTCGTTCACCCTTTTTCTTGCACAATAGAGGCTCGAGTGATGCCTTGAATCAAGAACTAGTGTGTTTTGTAAAATTAGGTGGTAGAGAAACTTTTTCCTTTATTACTCAATCTCACTTTTTATTTCATTATTTCAATCATATTTATTAATACTTAGATCAACATGTTTCTTGATCTTGTACCAACATGTCTCTTGATTATGGATCAATATGTATTTTAATCATAAACCTACACATCTTTTGATTATGAACCAATGTGTTAAATCATCATGAATCAACATGTTAGTTAATCATGAATCAATATGTTACTTGAACATGAATCAATATGCTTCCTAACTATGAAATGTATGTCTATTAATTATGAATTGATGTGCCTTTTAATCTTGAATTAACATATTTTTTTACTATAAACTGATGTGTTTAGTCATCGTAAATTAACATGTCACTTGAACATGAATCAATACATTACTTGAACTATTATAAGGAATGAACATCAAAGGATACATCTCTATCTTTCCTTAATAATTCAATGAAGTTTTATCTTGTGCAAACATTTGGATATTTGTACTCACTAGCTTAAATATTCCAACAATTCCCACTTATGCATGACAAAACTTACGACCACTTCAATCAAATGAAACAAACTAAACATTATAAAGCTAAACTTATACACTTTTTGCATATTTATAATACGGGCAACTAACCCTAGGCATAAATTAAAACCATCCCATAATGCAATAGTTTGATTTTTCTTCTCAACCCAAAAACTATCCACCAACTTACAAGCAAATAAGATTATTTGATAACCCATAAATTATCAAGATAACCTTTAAATTATCAAGTCAATAATCCTCCAATAACTGACCTTACCTATAATACCCCAAATCTAATTAATACATATTAGTTTGCATACCTTCAATTCCTTTGTTAAGTAAGAAATATATCCTTGACTCATAAAAGGTAGCAAATAGCAAGTTAACTTTTCCTTCAAATCATATAGCACTTGATCTTATTACATAAAGTAATATGGTGCATTATGAAGTACACATGACAACATCTAACTCATGAAACTTCTAGTACCATTGTCTTGAAACCTATTTGAGACCATAAATAGACTTCTCTAATCGATAAATTTTATCCTTGTGACCTTTTTTAACAAAAACCCTCTAGTTGTGCCATATAAACCTTTTCACTCAAATCACCATTAAGAAGGTAGTCTTAACATTCATTTGGTGTAATTCCAAATCAAGTTTAGATTTGATTATAATGACCCTACATAATAAATCCTTGATAGCCACTTATGCAATAAAATCTTATCCTATATATGTTCATGAGCATGTGTTGCCTACTAACTTAATCCTATTAGAGATGAAAAACTATGATATGATCTTAGGAATGGATTAGTTATTAAAGTATCATGATTATGTAGATTATTTTGACAAGCCTATTACATTTTTTATAAGGAAGTCCCCACTAATTAAATTCTACGGAGAAAGGTTATCGAAGCCTTTAGTTTGATTTTTATCATTAAGACTTAAAGGTTTATTAGAAAGGGATGCATGGCTTATTTATTAGTAATTCAAGATTTAAATTAGCTAATTTTGGATCTTAGCAATAACCATGTGCCCAGATTGCCACCTAATAAGGAGATAGAGTTTTACATTGACTTGGTATAAGGCATTGAATTGATCTTTATACTTCTATATTGAATAGCTCTAGCAAAGCTAAAAAAGTTAAAAGAATAGTGATAAGATCTAGTAGACAAGAGCTTTATTTATTATGATTCCTTTTTTTAAGGAGCCCCAATGTTGTTCATTAAAAAAATGATAAGTCCTTAAGATTATGTTTTAATATCACCCATTGAACAAGGTTACAATTAAAAAAAAACAAAATCCATTCCTTCTCATAGATGATTTATTTGATCAATAGTAATAAGTAAAATATTTCTCAAAGATAGATTTGCATTCAAGTTATCATTAACTACCTTCAAGGATGATATTCCAAAAATTACCTTCCAGACATAGTACAATTACTTTAAGTTCTTGATTATGTCTTTTGTATTGAAAAAAATACCCTAGTTGCCTTTATGAATAAAATAAACTAGGTATTCAAATTGTTTTCTACATAAATTTTTGATTATATTTATTGAACACATCCTAATATATTCAAGGAGTAAAGAGAAGCAAGTTCAACATCTTTGAATCATATTGTAAACCCTACATAAGTATCAGTTGCATGCTAAGTTCTCTAAATATGAGTTTTGGATAACTAGTATTAAGTTCTTGAGGCATGTAATATCATAGGAGGAAGTTTAAATAAATCTCCAAAAAAGACCTACAATTGTTATTGAAATTCAAAGTTTCCTTGCTTTGGTAGGATATTATAGAAGGTTTGTTAAGTATTTCTCCAAGATAGCTACAATGTTAGCCAAGTTGACGCACAAAAAAGTCAAGTTTGTGTGAACATATACATATGAAAATAGTTTTCAAAAACTAAAGGCGTGTATAACACTAGCTCTGGTTTTAGCTCTACCCTTAGGTATCAATAGATAAGTGGTATGTTACAATGCTTCTAGAGTTGACCTTAGGTGTGCTCTAATACAACAAGGAAAAGTGATTGCATATGCATCACAATAACTCAAGTGGTATGACCAAAACTGCTCAATGTATGATTTAAAAATGGTTGTAATAATCTTTACATTAAAAATTTAAAGGCACTAGTTTTATGGAGAGGCTTATCAAATTTACACTAACTATAAAAGCTTAAAATATATCTTTAAGCCAAAAGACCTAAATTTTAAGCAAAGAAAGTGATGAAGCTTATCAAGAATTATGACTATTTATTCCTTCATCATTATAGTAAGGCTAATATGGTAGTGGATGCATTAAATAGAAAATCTATAGATAAAGTAAAGGATGTACCTTTTGGTGATAAAAAAATGTTGTTAGCTTATGTGGCAATTCAATGTGCTCTTGTTGTAAGAATCAAAGATGCTTAGAAGATTGAATCGAATTATGTAACCTCGGAGAAGGAAGTAACTAAAAATTCAAAATCAGGTTTGGTTATTCATGAAGAAGGCGTGATTCACCTTCAAAGGCAAACTTAGGTTCTTACAAGTTCACAAAATGAATTGTTGCATCAAGATCATGATTCATTATATTCCATGCACCTTATAGAAGGCCAAGATGTACCACAACTTTTAGGATAGGTTTTGGTGGAAAAGAATGAAAAAGATATGTTAGATTATATTGAAAAATATCTTATATATCATTAGGAAAGTATTATTGTTTCATTGGAATACATCAGCTACTTCCTATTCTAGAATGGAAATAGAAGAGCATGATAATGGACTTCTTAATGGGATTGCCAAAAAATTATATGGTATTTGACTTTATATGGGTTATCTTTGATAGGTTGACTAAATCAAGATATTTTTGACCTATCCAGACAACATTTTTTGCAACTTAATATGCTTACACATATCATAACAAGATAATACCCTTATATCGGGTTCTAGTTACTATTATGTCATATTAATGCATTTAATTTACATACTTTTTTTAGCAATTGTTTTAGTAAGCATTAAGAAGCCAATTAAGATTTAGTACACCCTTTCACTAGCAAACATGTGGCCAATGAAAATTTTAGAAGATATGCTTAGCATTTGCACCCTAAAGTTTGAAAGAATTTGAAAGAAGTACATGCCACTAATTGACTTTGCCTACAATAATAGATACCAATCAAATATTTAGATGGCTCCCTATGAAGCTTTTTATGGTTGAAATATCAATCTTTAATATGGTGGTTTGAACCGAGAGAGACAAAGCTCCTAGGATTAAATTTAATAAAAGATGTTTATGAAAAAGTTTAGATCATTAGGAACCAATTAAAGATAGCACAATAGAAACAAAAATCATATGTGGACAAAAGAAAGAGAAAATTGGAGTTTTAAAAGTGCGATATAGTTTTCCTTATGGTCTTACCCATAAAAGGTGTAATGCAACTTAGGAAGAAAATGAAGTTAATGCCTCATTTCATTATATTAATCTTAATCATTAAATGTGTAAGAGCTACAACATACCAAGTGGAACTACCTAATAGCTTGCACATAACACATCTAATAGGAGCTACTACAATTAGATTCCAAGTCAACCTATGAGCAATAAGTAGTTGAAATTTTGGATCATCAAGACCAAAAATTGAAATCCAAGGACGTATCTTCTATAACCATTGTGGGATAGAGGAAGCTTAAAAGGAGTTAGAGTCAAATATATGATAAAAATATCAGCATTTATTTGTTGAATGCTAGGTGTAATGTCAATATATCCTTATAGTTTTACAAGTTATTAAAGTCCTCACAATTTGAGGATGAGTTCTTTTACATACTCTCTAAATTTAAATTTATTTTTTATGAAATAATTAACTAATTATTATGTATAAATTTAAAATGAAATTTTTGGTATGGAATGGAAAAATTATTATAATGAAATGTGGGATACAATATTGTGTAAAAAAGAATTTATTAATTAAATGAAATTGAAATAAGAATTATGTATAAGGAAAAATGAAATAAATAAAATGTTTAAAAGGCTAAATGTATTCAAAGGAGAGTAATTAAGTGTGGAAGAGATTTAGGACACTTTTTTTATTTTGCCTCTACCCTTATTTCCCTTTATAGCCTTCAAACTTCAGCCACTCACTTATTTCCTCATAAAAAATCCCTAACACCCTCCTCTTCTCCATCTTCCTCATCCTTTCTTCTTCGTCTATTTGATTAAAGCAAAAAAGGTTTATCAAATTCTTCATATAATCAAGGTAAGACTATTTAGACCTTTATTATTGCCAAGCACTTCTTCATTCTTCATTTGGGTTTAGTGAATTAAAGCATTTTAGCATAAAAAGGAAATTTTGAATCCTAATTTCAAATTTGTTGGTTTTGGATGATTAGGAACTATCAAACCATAATTTCTTCAAGATAGTAAATCCTACATACAAGGTCAATAGGCATTCTAGTTTAAGAAATTAAGTTAAAATTATTTAGTTAAGATCTAGGCTTCCTAAAATTTTGTGATTTCTTGAGAAAAATGTTAAATTGTGAGTTTTAACTTGAGATTTTTTTTTGCATTTAGCATAAATGATATGACAAAAAATGTGGTATAATAATTTGGTGAAGTTCAATAACCTCATAAATGAGTTTGAATCAATTTATGTTGAATGAATATTAAAACTATGTAAAAATCTACAGAAGATAAGGCTATAATCAATTACAATTAAAAAATTCTCTCTCTTAAAGGTCTTAATTGAGTATATAATCTACTACTATCTAAAGACCTAGCCTTAGAAGGTTTTTAGTCAACTATATATTCAACTATAACTAGGAGTTACTTTGTATAGTATAATTTAAATTATCTTGTGATAATTGAGTTTAAATTGTGCCAATGTTTGAGATATTAAGATGGAGGGTGTTTGATACCATTTGTGACTCGAACACCAGATTTGGTAATGTCTTATAAGAGATAAGGTTGACTTAGAAAAACAAGAAAGGACTTGTGAAAGTTAGGGTTGGATGAAAGATATAAGGGGATTCACTTGCTTTCTTTATTTTATCAATTATACTTATCATATGATTATATATATAGTATGTGTGGGTGTGTGTATATGAATTTGAGTAATGGTATAAAGGAATGTATGTGTTCATATGATTGTTATGACAATATTAATGAGATTGTGTTATAGATTATATGATAAAAATACTTAGGTTTAATGAGGCTAAATTTAGTTGATAAGAGCTTAAATAAATATTCTTGTGTCTTTTTTTATTAGAATGCTTATTCACTATGTCTTAGACTTACTCCTCCGTATTTTATTTTATGCATTCTTAGGTTAAGTCCTCTCCACCACCACCACCACAAAGGTTGATTCCTCAGGAGGTCTTTAGTATGACTATAAGCTATAGTAGATGCTTTGGGCCTTGAACTATATAGGGAAAAGGTAGGAAAAAAAGGGAAAATCTTTCTAGCAAACTTAACTTTTCTTTATTGTAAAATTATTTTAATAAATATATGCTGGAAATCGCGCATCATACATGCACAACGAAATAAAATTTTGCATGATTTCCACCAAGGATCCATGCGAATTTAGAACGTCATAGATTAGGGATTAGGGTTTATACCTTTTGGCCAAAAATCTTCTATTCGCTACACAGCAAATCCGATTTGCTTCTATCCGTTTTCCAATCCAATCTGCTCTCCAAATCACGAACCGGAATAGAAACTAGAGGATCAGATCACCAGTGCAGCGTTTAATGTGGCTGCACCTCTATGGTATCCACACGAACCCGTGAATCACTGATGAATGTCCACACAAACACCGGTTGGAATTAATCTCCTTTCACCTCATAGTGCTAGCTACGCCTCTTCAGGGGTTTTGGTTAAGGAAAGATGCTAGGGTTTTTCTATGCCTTTTGGGGTGCGTGAATAATGATAATCATCCTATTATTACCCAACAAGCCCATTTAAATAGGTGCATAGAAAAACCTAACCTATTTGGGCTTTATTCCATGTACAATTATAGGCTTACTATTGGGCCTTATAATTATAACATGAATTCCTAAATATTAAGCTCAAATAATTTGGTCCATTAATTCCAAATTTACTAGGCTCTAAGTATGCGACCCTACAGGCTTTCATTACGTTGGTAATGACCATTGATCATATTAATGATCATAAACAATGATTGGTGTGTAGCAACATATCATTGTTACCCAAGCAATGAGAAAGTCGGTGATTTAACTAAACCTCTACACGTGATCATCACTTATGTCCTTTTATCCTATACATCTAGATTGAGCACGAGACATGGACCGTGTCATTCCCATATAGCCCAATCTTAAGGTTTCTTGATTCCTAAGTAAGCTTACTGAAACAAATGTAATCGACATCCCATGTCAATTCATCTGAGCATGGCTATGCATTTTTTCAGCTTTACATAATCAAGGGGCCCGTAGATGTTACTCCTGTTATATAGGAGGGACAAATCCTATCTTGATCACACAAACCCCTCCGCATGATATGTGACATATCCAATATCTACCCTTGCATTCATTCAACCATTAGTGACATAGAATAGTATCAAAATATGAAACTCACATGTAGGAAACCTTGGTGATCTCAGGTCAAAGGACCATATTAATAATGATCACTAAGAACCACTCATGACACTCATATAACGATCCATGTAGTGTTCTTAATATGGGTCGGTCCAGTATACAAGTTCTCTAACTTGTACTCATGTGTAAACTTAATATCCCATATAAGTCTTCACACATGCTAGTCTTAACATATCAAAGCAACCTAATCCACAATGATATATGACTAGGGACATTCAAGAATACAATTATTCTAAGGTTATTATCATAATTGAATATATTACTACAGATAATATATATAAATATAATAATTAAAATTACCATTAAAATAACATGATTCAAAATTACAATCACCAATATGATTGGTTTTAGAGCATATACACTAACAATATAATCCTTGCATCTTTGAATGTTATCTTCCATGCATTTCCTTTTATTACTTATGCGTGCATGTGTATATTGACTTAGGAAAATAAGTTAGATTGATGGAAACTAGTTATTCAGGTTCCATAACAATCACAACTAGGATTAGGTCATAATATTTCAATTGTATTTATAAAGGTTATATTTTATATAAGAGTTAATGGGTTAAGAATAGTAGGTTTGAGGAAAGAGAAATATAAGCATAATGAAATATATATTATTGACAATATGTTAAGGCTTTAATTAAAAGCTCTTTAAAAGTTAAAATAATGGATAATTTAGTTAGAGCAAACCTAATAACTACTTGTTAATGATATGCTTTGTTGTGTGTATGCAAACATTTTATGTATAGATTTATACCATTTAGAGAGGTTTATGTGAGTTTCTAAAATATGAAAAGTTGATGGTTTCGTATGTATATATGAAAATCAAAATGAAAATGATTTTGAATGATTTGAATTAAAGTTAGGTGCTTTATTATGTTAAAAGTAAATTTAAGTTAAATATATATTTCTAAATACATTGACACATATATCCTAGATTTCTACATTAGATTAGACCTATGTATAACTAGAAATGGTAAGTGATTCAAAGATGTTGATTAATAAATAATAAAATAAATGTAAATTGAAACTTACTAGTTCAAAAAAATACAAGTGATCTTATTAAATGACATTGTAGGTGTGAACAAATTATGACATAGAGTGTGAAAGTTAAAAGAAAAACATGTGATCTTGAAAGTCAAAATTAATGTGTGTATGTATTTCAATTAGCATGAGAAGGGATTTGGACCATAAAGTGTGTGTACTAGTGAGGATTACATTTAGAAGTTATAGGTTCATGACTTTTTGGACCTAATTGATAGTATTATTAGGCATAAATTTTATTATGAATAAATAAATAAATTAAGATTTGTAATATTCTATGGATAAATAGGCATCTAAGGCTAATAAGGCATCATGTGTTAGAAACACATTGAAGGCCCATACTTGGAAATGAGATAAAACTCAATCAAGGTACCTTGAAAATAACCATGATTATACTAGAATTTGAATTTGATATGATGATTGATAAGAAATTAATTTTGAATAGTAAAAATGTAACACCCTAAAAGTTTATCTATGATAATAAGGCATAAATCATCATGTGTTTAAGAGAATAACTCATAAGGTATATAAGGAAGAAAAGGAAAATGACACAAGGATTATTGAATTATTGATTATTTAAAATATTTTATGAAAATTTTAAGAAAAAGGAATAGAAAATATAAGAATCAAAATTTTGAGTAAAGTAAGATGTCATTATGTTAAATAAAAATTTGACTTAGGGAATGAAGCATAAAATAAGAGAATTAAAAAGGAATTTGTAATTTGATACATTACACAAAATTTTTACCTACTTGATTGTATTTTGCTTATAACTTGAGATAAAAAGGCCTAATTGATAAATTGTCAAAAGATTTAGAAAGGCAACATCTAAAGCTTCATTATGTATGAATTTTGTGATTTAATTCCCATTTAATTGATACTAAAAAATTTTTGAAGTTAAGAGATTTATAGGTGTTAAAGCACTAGCCTACCTCTAGTATTTTGGTCATAACTTTTTTTTGTAAGGATGTACCTATAAATATATTGTGTTAATTTTTCATGTAAAAATTCCAAGGGATTAGTGAGACATGATTTTTCTCTGAAGGTGACATGAAAAAAGGCTTTAAATAGAAGGTGTTCGAAGTATATATGAAGAAAGTCCATAAAGAATGAATTAATAAAATAAAGAATAAATGTGAGGATATAATTGGATTAGAGTGGATGAAATTTAAGTGTTAGTTTAGTAAATATAAGATTGAGTATAAGATAGACTATTAAGTGAGAAAAAAGGGCCTATAATAGCTCATGAAAAGATGAAAACTTGATATACAAAGATAAGGTTCAATATTAAACTAGTGTGGGTTATTAAAACCTAAAGTAGGAGAGATTATTTAGCCCTAGGGAGTGTAGGACTGATTGGTCCACAATGAGCCATAAAGTAGAGCTTAAAATTTTCTTGAATTGAATTTGTTCCAATAGAACTCAAAATTATCTTTAAATAAATCTTTCCTTAGAAAACAAGTTTAAACCTAGCCTTAATGATAACTTTATAAGACTATTAGCCAATGTATGATAAGGCTTAAATTTTTATTTATTAAAATTCTAAATCAATGATAATAAAAGACTAATGGATGTGAAGAGGAGGATTACTACCCAATGAGAAGTAAGATTAATTTTTTAGATTTATTTCCTTTGTATTAACACAGAAGGCCAATGAAAAGAAGGCTAAGGATTCTAAGCTAATGGGTGAAGGATGAGTCAGACATTGAGTAGGCATACTTGATACTCTTATTAAGGTTAACAAAATAAAAATAAAAAACAAACCCTTCTTTTCTCACCTTGTACAATCACTCCTCCCACCATAACCAAGGACTTTGCAAAAATTTCCTTTTTCTTCCCTAGCTAAAACCAAAGCTCACTACTCCTACACCTAGCTCCATCTTCATCTTCTACACATTTTACATCATGAGACCACCACTAACAAGAAAGGGGAAGAGGCTAATCACAAAAGAATATAAA
Organism: Sindora glabra; assembly: GCA_020226215.1. NCBI lineage: Eukaryota > Viridiplantae > Streptophyta > Magnoliopsida > Fabales > Fabaceae > Sindora > Sindora glabra. The sequence goes on from CM035228.1 coordinate 60,641,032, forward strand.
GCCTTGTTTCAAGTTAAGAAAAGAGAATGGTCAAGACAACAATTTAGAAGAAAAAAATAACCAAAGCAAGTAAGATCATGTTCATTTTTATAATTTTTCTTTTTTAAGGTTTCTTTTAGGAATTTTACTAAGTTTTGTGTCATCCTTAAGAAGGAACTCAAAAAAGATCCCATGGAAAAATGTAAGAAAAATTAGTATTACAAATATAGAATTTAGAACACCATAATAAAATTAGTGCAAAAGTATACTTTATCATGAATTTAATTCTTATGGGCATAATAGTATTCAAATGAATATTATAGGCATGGATCTTCTTCTTCTTCTTCTTCTTCTTCTTCTTTTTGAGTGAGTGGCTCTTAATAGGATAAACTAATAAACTATAATTAAGTTAGGAGTAGAGAGGGGACCTAAGCAATATAAATAAAACTTTATGAGACCTTGCCATTGCGAGCTAGTCACAATATAGGCCTACATTTTACTTGCAAATACATTAACCCATAATTAGATATTTATAAGCTTAAGTAATAAATAATTTTAACAAATTAGATTTCAAAAAATCAAAACATCTTGAATCATTATTTAGCCAATTTTATATAAAAAAGTACTTATAACTAATGTTAGCCTATATAAAAATTCTAACAATCTTCCACTTGAGCAACATTAATTATAAAGAGTTTACTTTAAAATATTTTATATTAAAATGACTCTCAAGTTTAACATAAAATTTAAAACATGTGACCACAATTTTGAAAATACATTTAAAAGATGATACCTGAAACATGACTAAACTCAAATGATCAAAAATATGAAATTATGATAATAATTGCACTATTATTAACATACCTTCCATGGTTACAAACATTATTAACCACTTAAATATGAATCATTAATGTGAAAGTATAGTAAGAAAAAGAGTATTAAAAGTGTGATTTAACAAAACATGTTATTTTTAAGTTAATTCTCAACAATTTCTTTCAAACAAGCTTAATAACAAGGTAGAGAAATATTTTGGCAATAATAAAATTAATTATCTTAAAATTTCAAAATAGTGTCGATTAAAAGATAAACATCAAACATATAAGCTAGCAATTGACATTAAGTCTTAGTCCTTATAAATCTATTGCCAAAGTGTCCCAGAATTCAGTGTCAATTAAAAGACAAACATCAAACATATAAGCTAGCAATTGACATTGAGTCCTAGTCTTTATAAATCTATTGCCAAAGTGTCTCAAAATTCAAAATGGTGTTAACTATGAGGTGAATATATAACTCAAGAACTAACAATTGACACCAAAATTTAATCTTAATAAAGCATCCTAAAAAATAACATATTAGACATGATACTTAGCCTTTATCAAGGCAAGTCTCATTATTCTAGTATGGTGCTCATGAGAGACCACATGTACATACTCAAGAACTAAAAACTGATACCAAATCTTAGTTCTTATAATTATAATAATTGGTTTATTTCATAACATGGAGATATATGTATTGAAAAAAAACCACTAATTGAATATTTAAATGCACAATAGTGTACCAATATTATCAAGAACAAATATGATAATGATATAAAATAAATAAAGATTAACAAATTATGTAATAATATATATAACATATGTACCTTGTATATTAACAAACATATTATGATTATCAACTGAGATTAAATGTTATAAAATATATAATATAGAATTCCTACTAACCAGGCATATTATAGGAAAATAAAATTAAATGCTTACATCTTAACAAGCTTCTAAAATATCTTATAAAGATAAGAACCTTAGTTTGGGAAAAATCAACAATTAAATTTTACATAGATATCTCACTAATATGTAAAATTATGATTTCTCAAATAGCTAACTTAAAAATTACTAATACAAATAAAACAAACCAATAGTTAAGAGAAATCAATTATATAATTACCTTTGATGTCTTAAACAAGCTATTTGCATGGCTATCAATACTATATACTAAAATTAACACCAAGTTAATTTAACAATAAATTTTCATAATATATTTCTAAAGATCACTTTACCAAAGTATAAATAAAAATCTTAAATTTGATTTAGAATAGTTTGAAAAACTATCATGGTAATAATAAACACTAATAAATAAAAGCATCTAAAAAAAAGTCTAAACCAAAGAAAAATAGAATTCATAATATATATGTCAAGAACTTTATAAGTTGTTTTATATTATGCTCAAGAGCAAACAAACTTACGTCAAAATCATTACTATTAGTAGAAAATATTTTTGATAAAAAAAGTACTTCAAAATTATAATATTATATATATAAAGACTCAATAAGATTTTTACTTTTTTATTATGCATATTTTTTGATAAATAAATGTATATAATAGCATATAACTTATTACAAACTAATATTATACAATCAAATTTGATATTTAAAAGCAATTTTACAAAGTAAAACAATTTTAAAGATCATCAAATAATTTTTAACCAAAATAAACTCTTGAACATAGGTATTGTGTTTTGTAATGCAAGTAAAATTTCATTAAATTAAACTTCTATTGATGTGAAAATTTAATGCAATTCCCAAAAACTATACATTATTTCAAAATATAGATTAAATATTATCAAGTAATTCATTACATTTCAAAATATTTATAATATTAATAACATTCTTGATAATTAAATAATTATAAATTTATTTACACTAATTAATTAATGATTTATTTATCAAAATAATTTTTTATGAAAATTATATACAATTCCACCCTAAAGAAAGAAAGGAAAAAATTACATTTAATAACTATTGTGCCATAATGCCATATAACAATATAAAATTCAATTTATCAACATGTAACTAAAGCTATACAATAGTATATGACATTCTCAAAATTGATTCATCTAATAATTTTTTAAACTATAAGAAAGCTAAATTTAATTGCATAAATTATGATATAGTACATAATAAATAAAAGGAAAATTTTTAATATATTAACAAGGTTTACATAAGAGTTCCTAATACATAATTATAAATTTCCTTTTAGGAAAAATATATGTTATTTATTAAGTTCTCTTTCAATACATTAACTTATTTACATAGAGGATAACTTAATATTCAAGAGACTATCATCTCCTTTGGACGGATAGATCCTGTAAACTAGATTACCTTTATAGCCAAAGAAAAAATAATATGTTTAAATTATATCCTTAAAGAAAATATTTAATAAAAAAGGTAGGACTTTTACTATACAAGTAAAAGAAAAAAATATTGAAAATAAAAATGTAATTCTTAGTTCATGGACATAAGAGTGATGTATATTGCTATAGTTTTCCTTTTAGGCAAAAAATGTAACATGTAAAAGACTCTCCTAATTACAAAACCAACCAAGAGAATACCTTAGCATTGAAAACATATCTCACTTGGTTAGACATGTTTTTAAAACTAAAGCAACTCTAGAAACTTATATTCTTCATAAAACATCCATGATTAAAATATATAACAACCCTTTTTAGGCAAGCAATTATATATAATAATCATAAATTAATTCTATATATAACTCAAATATTTCATGGATTAATATGAATGACTCACTTTGATGATAATTACCCACAACAATTCATAATTTTTCAAAGGACCCAAGATATAAATTATTTAGAACAAATTAAGTACATATAACAAGTGAACAATTTTAATATAAAATAACATATTAAATGATCACAAAATAAAAATATTGATACATTCAAATTATCTCAATTTTAATCCTTTTACACATGACACATCTTAAATTTATGTAATTAAAAAAATGTAATAAGGCTTAAAATATAAATTTATTTTGAAAATTAATGTGACTATTAAATTAAGATCAATATAGGGATAGATTTAGAATTTTAACTAGATCTTCTTAACATGTTTCTTTTCAGAAACATAAATTAATTTTAAAAAATAAAATATAAAAATAATATTAAATATAATTCAATAATGCACCTTAGTTCATGTAAGGCCTATAGTAAAATAAAATGTTTATAAACATAAACATCATGTGCGAAAATGATAATAATTTTTTTTTCACAAATACTATGAGTTCAATAAAATATATTTACAATAAATGGAATTGTATAAAAATAATTAAAAATATAATATATTAGTGCTAGATATTTAAGATATCAATAACTATATTTAAGAGTATATAAATATTATTACATTCTCTCCTTTCAATAAAAAATATAGTACGAAAAGACTCTATTAAAATTAAAGCCATTAAGGATAATACACTATTATTGTAAATTTATCTCTTTTAGGAAAATAAAATATATAATAAAAAATTTAAAAATAAAATTGTTTCATTAAACCAATTTGTACTTACAATATATGACAACTCCTTTTGGGTAAGTCATTGTATGAAATAATTAAAAATTATTTAATTAAGCTCAATTTTAATTATAATACATATTTACCCTCTTTAGATAGGTAAATACATAAAATAATTAAAAATTAATAGCCCGGAGGCTTATGAATCAATATGAATTAATTTTATTTTGGTGATAGTGATCTAGATTAACTTATAAGTTTCCCAAAAGAATTAGAATATTAAAATTAAGTCCATAAATATAAGTTAAATTATTGAAAATAATAATAATAACACAATCAATTCATTAAGAGGTGTTACATAATATACACCAATATCTCAAACTTAATTAATTTGTTACTTAAATGAAAGAAAATATTGTTTGATTCTGAAGGTCACATCACTAAAATTATTTCAAACAAGAATTTTTACAAAAAGTCATCACCTTGTCATGTTAAAGATGAAATAGAAACCAATACTCCATTAAACTAACTAATGGCAAATTATTGGCAAGCAAGATACTTGAGGTATAATATTTCCTTCATCCTATACTCTATATAATAATTATCTAATCATTGAATCTCAAAAATAACAAATAAGAATCTTAATGAATAACTACTAAAAATATAAATTTTTATTTTCACTAATAAAATTCTTTTTGAGATAGTAATTATCCAATATAATTTCAATGATAAAATAAAATTAAATTAATGAAGTAAAAAATTATAAAAAAATGCAATATGGTAATTTGTGGGCATATAAATAATAAAAACATTTAAGAGTATAAAAAAATTACTATATTTCCCCTTTTTTAAGTAAAGAATATATATAGTATGTAAGGATCCTCCTATCATTGAACCAAGATAATACTTTAATATTAGAAATTCATCTCTTTTAGGTACATAAATTCTCAATAATAAAATATTTTTTTACAAAAATGTTTCCATAAGTTAATTTCTAATTAAAACACACAATTACTCCTTTTGGCCACGTAATTATATGAAATAATTAGAAATTAATCTGGTAAGTATTCACATCTTGAAGACTTTATAAATCAATATGAATAATTTTATTGTGGTAATAATTATTCAAAATTAATCTATAAGTCTCTCAAATAAAAATCCTAGAATGATAATAGAAAAATGCTCAATACCATTATTCAAATGATTTTTAAAATTAATACAAGTAAAATATGATCTTATGGTAATCCTTTTGTTCTTATGGCAATAAAATATAAAGGAAAATAAACAAATAAAAGTTATAAACCATAAAAGTTAAATCTCATACATCTTAACTAGGAAATTTTTTATTCTTCAAAATAAACGGCTCATAATTAACATTGGAAACAATAAATTAATAAAAAGAGAAAAACAAGAGTACTTTTGATATATCATCTCCCCTTTCCTTTTAGCATTTTGTCATTAAAGTGTAGGTCAAGCTTCTCTAGCGCATTTTTAATCAACTTTGGATAGAAGATTCACTAAAGGGTGAGTAGACTTTGGTATGCAAATTCACTTTAGACAAAGAATAAAAAATTTATATCCAAAAATGCAATTTTTAATAACAATTAATGCATTGAAATGAAGAAACAAAAAAATATAAAAAAAATCTTTCAAAACTTGATTCATTCAATGCATTCCAAATTATTAATGAATAAATTATGCATAGTAAATCTTATAAAAATCACAAATTAAAACAAAGCATTTCTGATAAAATAAAAATGATAATTGATGAATTTAACATGCATTAAAAATATTCAAATCCAAATTTATCATAGAATAAGTAATGATTTCCAATAATATTACATGCATTAAAATTAGTGTATACACATATAACATTAAATGATTCACAAAATAAGATATTAATTTTAAGAATATAACATCACAACAAAAATTATTGTATACCTCATGATATATAATTCAATTCATCATTTATATTCAATTTTTTTAATTTATATAATATAGAATAATGATTTTTTCTATAATATTATATTCTTAAAATTAGTATCTTATTTTGTGAATCCTTTAAGACTAAGGGAATTAATCGTAATGTAGCAAAAGCTGGAAATTGGATTACATATATAGAAGGAATAATATATAGAAGCACCTTATATTTACATGAACCACACATTACACTTTAAATGGTAACTCTATGAGGATACCAAGATATATTGAAGCTAGAGCCAAACCAAAATCAAATTAAAGTAAATTATCTCTAGCCCCATTTAAAATTTCTTTTAGCTTCTAAGTTTTTGTCAAGAGTAACAAAGAAGATTTCATGAACTAAAGTTATTGAATTTTCAAGCCCTAAAGAATTACAATTTAGATAAAAAGGCTAGTAAGAATAATCAAATAAAATTAATCGAGAAAAACTTGAAAAATGAAATTTTATAGAATACAAATTACCAATAACAAAAAAAATCATAAAATTGGATCCTAAATATGTTAGAAAAATTAGCTAAATAGTTTGAGGCATAACAAATGTTATTATCTTCAAGGAATTATCTAAGCCTCTCGTATAGAGCTTGAACGTGTAATTCCCCTAAGATTCAACAGACTCTTCTGTCCTAAAATTGCATGACTAGAATAGGAAATAAGCAATAGAAAAATAAAACTTAGCAAGTAAAAGAAAAGTGTCAAAGAAAGTAATTGTAGATAAATGTATTATGAAAAATGTGAGGAATAGTATGCTTTTTATAAGCTTTAAAATTTAAACATTGAAATGTGGCTGTTGGAAATCTAGTCGTTGAAATATGGTCATTGGAAATATAATAATTTGAAATAAGGCCATTGTAAAATAAATGTTAAAATAATTATTAGTAATAAATGTTTAAATATCTATTCAGGATTTAAATGGTCAAATAAATATCAAAACTATTGGGAATTTTAAATGTTCAAATAAAACTTTTAGTATTTTAATTCTTACCATGCTAAAATCTAGTTTCTTATATAAGCACAAGATTTAATAAAGTAAAAATCATTTTAATTTTGGTTTTACAAAAATAAGCTTGTACCTAGCCTCATGTGTTATTCACATCTAGAGGCAAATCTATCGATTTACATTAACTTTGGCGCACCTCATGCATATGAGCGTAGGTGGTAAATAAATTGATTTACACTTTCTTTCCTTGTAACTTTTCATAAAAGAGAAGTTTCATATATAAATTTTCTCTTGAGGTTTAACTTGCTTGATACGGGACTTAGTCTTTTAAAATACTGCTCAATGTGCAACAAAATCTATACAAGATAGCTCTAATATCATATGTAAGAATATTTAATATTACAACTTGTATGGAATTTAGAACACTATAATAAAATTAGTGTAGAAGCATACTTTTATTGTGAATTTAATTCTTATGGGCATAATAGTATTCAAATGAATACTATAAACATAGATTTTTCTTTTCTTCTCTTAAAGTGTGTGGCTCTCAATGGAATATGCTAATAACTACAATTACGAACGGAAAAGGGACCTAACTAATATGAATAAAATTTTATTAGGCCCTCCCATTATGAGCTAATAAAGGTATAGGGCTAACTCTAACTACCAAATATGTTAACATATAATTAGGTATCTATAATCCTAACTAATAGATCACTTTGATAAATTTAGCTTTAAAAAAGAACAACCTTTTAGATCATTGTTCAGCCAATATTATCAAAAAATAAAATACCTATAATTAATGATAGTGCACATAAAAATTCTAACAAAAAGTCCAGCTAGTTTTCCATTTAAGGATGCAAACATTCTCCTTACATTTATGTGGTAGGGTTCTTACTATCTCACCCATTAAAAAAATTAATAAAAAAATGTATGTGTATATGAGGCATGAAAAATATCCATGTAAGTATGAAATAGAATTTAATAAGATGAAGAATTAAATAGTTAAGTATAGTTGGAAATGAGTCTTGTATGATCTTATGATGAAATGATTGATTTAATCACCTCACAAGATGGTTTATGTGGTTTGGCCTTGTCAAAAGGAATCTCAATTAAGCTTATGAATTTATGAAGTTTTAAAGTGGATGATCTTGAAATCTGATATTGCTTTGAGTTAATGAAAGATATATATATATATATATATATATATATATATATATATATATATATATATATATATATATATATATATATATATATATATATCTTTTCTTTTTTGTTTACATTCATGGGGCAAAACAAATTAAATTTTTTGTTATTAATTTTGGTAGTTTTAACAACCTTTAGAATAAAGTGTTGAAGATATTATTTGATTCCAAAGTTTAAGTGATTATGTTAATGTGAAATGTGTGTGTGTGTGTGTAATAATTGCTTGGTATAAGAAAAACTTAAAAATTAAAAGTGGAAAAAAAGAATGTATAGGGTGTTGGATTTATATGAACATGTATATGCATATAAATCTAATAAATGCACAAGAATGACTTAATAGGTTTGACACATTGGTAATATGAGTGGAGACAAAATTAATAAAATTAAACTTAACTTAAAAATAGCTCAAACTAATATGAGTAAATTTAGATTATTTGAAGTTAGCTTATAAGAGCTCATGACTAGCTCACCCCACTCAAACCATTTGAATTCAGTTGGATAAGTGACACTCAGCTAAGGTAGAGTGACACACAGCTAAGGTAGAGTGACACTAGTAGAGGTAGCTAGGTGGACTAGATGATATGACACAAATATGTGACATATTATCACCATATGGATTAATAAAAGAATGATAAGTGTCACCGTTAGATTATCAACAAGTTTCGTAATTTGAAAACATGAAAGGTAGTTATTGGCTGCCAAGAATTATTTCCCTTCATTGAACTTATATGTCTCTTAAAAAGATGGTGACCTTTTTTATGAGGAGACATTTCCTTTCAAATGAAGTAATATGTCTCTTTTCATTATTGTGACTATTTGTGAAGAGACATTTAGCAGTTTATAAATAGGCCATATGTATGGCAATTTCTGCAATATAGAATTTAGAAGAAAAACACTCTTCCCATTAATGCTTTCTTTCCATTAAGATCTGGTTTTGATTTACATAAGATTTTACAAGAAAGGTGGTGAACAAGTACTTGTTTTCACTTTAATAGAAATTGATTACGGGTCTGACCTTTGGTGATTGATTATGTTCTTTCCTCCATCACATTCAATTTTTGCAAAATTAATTTTATGGAAAACAAGTAAATATCCTTGATCCTGTAATTGTTTATGGAATTACCTAAGAATTCCTTTAGTGGTATTAAAGCTTAGTTATGTGATATGCTTGTTCTTATGCTGAATATGTTGATTTTATGATGATTAATATGTTTTTATGTGCTTTGGAGTGATGAAACGTAAAAAAATATTTAAACATATGTTGTTGTAATAGGCATGCAGTAAGTGTAAACATGTTGTTCTATACATTCTTATATCTTTTATCTTGGTAATGCATATTATTATGATAAAAAAATGTTTATCTAAGTATGTTCAATGATGTTTGAACAATTTCTTAATTTTTTTTGAATGTTTTGGCATGTTTGAAGGTTAATTTAAAATTCTAATTTGCTTACATGTAATAAAAACAAAAAGGGTAATGGAACATGTTATATTTAGTAATTCTCTATATGTTTCATGAAAATAAGGATAATTCCTAATAATTAGTTTGAATATGTTTTAGAATAAGCCAAATGCATGCTTTTATGGTTAACATGTTATTTATGAGAATGCATGTTTTTGTGATTCTTTAAATTTATTCAAACATGTTGGATGATGTCATTTCATATGTTAATTTGATGAGTTCATATAGAAACATATGTTACATGAGCTTTTGTTAGGCATTTAAAATGAGGAAAATTGAATAATATAGATATATGTTAGGAATTCAGATTATTACATACAACAAAATTTCAAAAAAATTTAATCCGAATTCTACCTAGGATCTATGCAAAAAGCATAAATCAATGATTAGGGTTTTACCTATTGGGCACTCGTGTTTCTACTGATCAAAACTTGAGAGCGGATGAATCAAACGCCGACCGGAAGGTATAGCGTCTCTACGGTATCCACACAGAGTGAACAACGATCTCTCGCCTTCCACGAATATGCTAGGATGCGTTTCTCTCTCTAGGAACTAGGATTTTGATATTTTCTGAGTGATTTAGGGTTTTAGGAAGCCTATGAGCGTGTCTCTAATGTGCTGCCCTCAAGCCCCCTTTTATAAAACTTAGGCAAGCTACAATCCTAGTCCTACAAGGATAATGCTTCCAAAATCCTAATCATACTTAACAACTCATTTTATCCTTATCCTAAAGATAATGAGGAGACATATGACTTATCTATTAATTATCTAACATTAGATAATATTATCTCATAATATATTTATCTAATATCTGATAATGTAATTATTTGATATTACTTTAATATCAAATAATATCACGTAATATATATATATATATATATTACGTGAATTTATTATCCTTAATAATATATATATGCATGAAAATAAGTCCAATTAATTGGATATTAATATAATTAAAGTTCAATTAATTATTGTCTTATTCCTACTCCTTTTGTGTGACCCTGTAGGTTCTTACTACATTAACAATGACTCATTATTGAGCCATAAACAGTAAGCGGTATCTAGCAATACATCACTACCACTCAAGTAGTAAGAATATTTGTGATTCGACATCCACCTAATACATGATCAACGTTTTGTATCATAACCCTTTTGTAATAATATCCAAATTGAACTGGAGGCATGGAATGTGTCATCCTCGTCAATGTTCAATTTATATTTCTTGATACTGAGTAGACTTAAAATAAATGATTAATATCACATATTAATTTAATTGAGCATGGCTATGCATGTCTAACTCTCACTCAATCAAGGGGCCCAAGGATATTTCTCTTTTATACAAGAGTAACAAAATCCCATCTACATCACTCACTTCCCTTTGGATGATTTATGACACACCCAATCAATGCCCTACTTGTCATCCTGATTAAAGGTGAGATAGGACAATATTAAAGTGAGTAATTCCTCATGTAGGAAACCGTAGTGACTTCAGGTCAAAGGTTTATGTGTATTTGTGAACATATAAGAATAATTTATGACACGTCTATCCATGTAATATTCTCATAGTGGGTCAGTCCAGTACATTGTTCACTAGTAATGTACTCATGTATTGACTTGATATCACATATTCATGATTCGTAATCATCAGTCACTATACATGCTAGTCTCGATGTATTATTACTATCCTTTTCGTAATAATACTTAACTAGGGGCATTTCAGGAATAGCAAAGCTATTCCAAGGATAATTATTATATTAAGTTATAAATTACGCATAATAATAATAAAATTATAAAAATAAAATATAATAATTAAATTGCTTAAAATAAAACATAATACATTGTGTATAACTTCAATCATCTATATGATTAGTTATAGGACACACATCAACAATCTCCCACTTGGACTAGAGCCAATCACTCATGTATCTAATACCAAGTGATATAGTATGACCATCATGCTTTTTCTGCGCTAAAAGCTTTGTCAGTGGGTTGGCGATATTATCATCAGTTGGTACTTTGCATATCTTCACATCTCCTCTATCGATGATTTCTCGAATGAGATGGAAGCGCCTAAGTATATGTTTGGATCGCTGGTGAGATCTGGGTTCCTTGGCTTGTGCAATGGCTCCATTGTTGTCACAATAGAGATCCATTGGGTTTGCAATGCTAGGAACAACGCCAAGTTCAGTAATGAACTTTTTGATCTAAACAGCCTCTTTTGACGCATCAGATGCAGTAATATACTCAGCCTCTGTAGTAGAGTCAGCCACTATTTCCTGCTTTGAACTTTTCCAGCACACAACACCACCATTTAGGCTAAATACATAACTTGATTGCGATTTAAAGTCGTCCTTGTCGGATTGGAAACTGGCATCAGTGTAGCCTTTTACAACAAGTTCTTCCTCTCCTCCATATATTAAGACTGAATCCTTAGTCTTTCTTAAGTACTTAAGGATATTCTTAACGACAGTCCAGTGAGGTTCACCTGGATTTGACTGGTACCTGCTCGTCATGCTTAAAGCATACGAGACATCAGGACGAGTACATATCATGGCATACATGATAGATCCAATTGCTGATGCATATGATATCTTATTCATGCGGTCCTTCTCATCTTGTGTCGAAGGACACTGAGCTTTGGACAAATTTATGCCATGCGACATAGGCAAAAATCCTCTTTTAGATTCTTGCATGTTAAACCATTTTAACACTTTATCTATGTATGTACTTTGACTTAGGCTAAGCAATTTTCTTGATCTATCTCTATAGATCTTAATACCTAGTATATAGGCAGCTTCACCTAAGTCTTTCATCGAGAAATAATTCCCTAACCAAGTCTTTACTGTTTGCAGTGTAGGGATATCATTTTCGATGAGTAGTATGTCATCCACATATAATACAAGGAAAATAATTGTGCTCCCACTAACCCTTTTGTAAACACAAGATTCATCTTCATTTTTTATGAAATCAAATTCTTTGATTGCCTCATCAAAATAAAGATTCCAACTCCGTGAAGCTTGCTTTAATCCATAAATGGATCGTTGTAGCTTACATACCTTTCCAGTAGTTTCAGGAATAACAAAACCCTCGGGCTGTGTCATGTACACATCCTCGAGGAGCTTTCCATTAAGAAAAGCAGTTTTGACATCCATCTGCCAGATTTCGTAATCATAAAAAGCTGCAATAGCAAGCAAAATCTGGATGGATTTAAGCATGGCAATTGGGGAATAGGTCTCATCATAGTCTATACCATGAACTTGCCTATAACCTTTTGTAACTAATCGTCCCTTAAAGGTTTGCACGTTACCATCCATGTCGATTTTCTTCTTGAAAACCCATTTGCACCCAATGGGTTTTACCCCTTCAGGTGGATCAACCAAAGTCCATACTTGGTTAGTATACATGGAATCCATATCAGATTTCATGGCCTCAAGCCACTTCTTAGAGTCTGGCCCTTTTATAGCTTCTTGGTAAGTTGTAGGCTCATCTTGATCCATGAGCAAAACATCGCCATTTTGAGTTACAAGAAATCCATATCTCTCGGGCTCATGGCGTATCCTACCAGACTTACGCGGGCCTTGTGTTACTTGAGCTAGTTCCTGACCCATAACATCTTGTGGTCTTTTTTCAGGCTCTATTATAGGTTCAGTATTACTTTGTGAGTCTCGCACTTCTTCGATTTCTACTTTCCTCCCATAGTTTTTCTTAGAGATAAATTCTCTTTCCAGAAAAATACTAGTTCGTGCGATAAACACTTTGCCTTCACTAGGATTATAGAAATAGTATCCCTTAGTTTCCTTAGGATACCCTACAAAGTAGCACTTGTCCGATTTGGGTCTAAGCTTATCAGAAACTTGATGTTTTACATAGGCCTCGCAACCTCAAATCTTCATAAAAGACAAGCTGGGACGTTTCCCAGTCTATATCTCATATGGAGTCTTTTGAACCGTTTTAGAGGGAACACGATTGAGCGTAAAAGCAGCTGTCTCTAGAGAATACCCCTAAAAGGAAATTGGAAGATCTGTATGACTCATCATAGATCGTACCATGTCTAACAAGGTACGATTCCTCCTTTCTGAAACACCATTCCATTATGGCGTTCCAGGTGGAGTGAGTTGTGATACTATACCACACTCCTTTAGATAGTCATCAAATTCTTAGCTTAAGTATTCTCCACCTCGATCTAATCGAAGTGTTTTAATACTTTTACTAAGTTGGTTTTGCACTTCATTCTTGAATTCATTGAACTTTTCAAAGGATTCTGATTTGTGTTTCATAAGATACACATATCCATATCTACTGAAATCATCAGTAAATGTAATGAAGTACTGGAAACCTCCTCTAGCAGGTAAACTAATAGGCCCACATACATCAGTATGTATGAGACTTAATAGATCATTAGCCCTTTCACTGTGTCCAGTGAATGGTGTTTTAGTCATTTTTCCTAGCAAACAAGATTCGCATATTTCATATGATTCAAAATCAAATGAATCCAAGAATCCATCCTTATGGAGCTTGGATATGCGCTTCTCATTTATATGGCCCAAATGACAATGCTAGAGATAAGTTGGATTTAAATCATTTGATTTAAATCGCTTAGTATTTATGTTATAGACAGGCATTTCAAGATCAAGAATATAGAGCCCATTGAACATTTATGCACTGCAGTAAAACATTTCATTTAAATAAACTGAACAACTTTTGTCCTTTATTATAATGAAAAACCTTTCTTGTCCAAACAAGAAACAGAAATAATATTCTTGCTGATAGCAGGCACAAAATAACAATCCTCTAATTCTATTACTAAACCAGAAGGTAAAGATAGATAATATGTCCCTACAGCTAGCACAACAACTCTTGCTCCATTGCCAACTCGTAGGTCCACTTCACCTTTAGCTAGAGTCCTACTCCTTTGTAGTTCCTGCACGTTTGTACAAATGTGAAAATCGCATTCGGTATCTAATACCCTAAAAGTTGAAACATTAATTTTTATAACATAGATACCTGAAGCGAAAGTCTCACTTCCCTTTTTCTTTTTCAGATCTTCTAGATAGACCTTACAGTTTCTTTTCCAAATGTTCGGTTTGACCGCAATAGAAGCATGTCCCTTCTTTAGCCACACCCCTTTTTGGTTTCAGTGCAGAGGATTTAGACTTAGGCTTGCCTTTGGATTTGGAATCCTTCTTGTTTTTGCCCTTGCCTTCTCCTTTGCCTTTGCCCTTTTGAACCATCATTATGGTATTAGGCTTAGTCTTTTGCAAATTTTGTTCAGCAGTTCTTAACATGCTTAACAATTCTGGCAGTGGTTTGTCAATTTCATTCATGTTGTAATTCATGATAAATTGACCATAACTCTGTGGCAACGATTGCAGAATTAAGTTAGTGGCCAACTCTTGACCTAGTGGAGCACCCACTCTCTCAAGGTTCTCAACATACCTAATCATTTTGAGTACTTGAGGCCCAACAGGGTTTCCTTCTGCCAGTTTACACTGAAACAAGGCTTTTGTCACCTGAAAACTCTCATGCCGAGCTTGGCCTTCATAAAGCTTCTTAAGATGCTCAAGCATGTCATAAGCTTCCATGTTCTCATGTTGCTTCTGAAGCTCAAAGTCCATGGTAGCCAACATGAGACAACTAACATCTAATACGTCATCATGATGCTTCTTATAAGCATCCTTTTGAGCTCGAGGGGTAGTAGCTTCAGGTTCTTGAGGAACAGGTTCCTCTAGGACATACATTTTGCACTCATGTTTGAGGACTATCCTCAAATTCCTGTACCAGTCCAGGAAGTTTGTCCCATTCAGTCTGTCCTTCTCAAGGACCAATCGCAGTGATAAGTTATTTGATATATTAGCCATTGATTATCTACGATAGAAATATGTAAAGTAAGTATTAAATTTAAAACATTTAATAAGGTCTTTTATTAAATGTACTTCCCACTATTTCATTCAAATTAATAGCCCTCACTATTAATTTGGAAAGTCATATTGTTTAAGTTTTCTAGTGGGCCAAGATCCATATTTCACCAAGCCTTAAGTTAGCTTTGGCTAATCACTTAAAACTTAGTTATTTAGGTAAGCAATACTTGCTAATTGTATCATATACAACTCTTGGATAGTTAGGTGAACAACACTTGTTCTAGTCCATCTTATGAACTAAAGCCTAACTCTATGCCTCTAGGTCTCAATCCTATTGAGATATCCTAGTTAAGTCGGACCCAATATTTGATATTCGGATATCACTATTATCCAATCGCATCTCACCAAGATAAACAAGGTACCTTACTTTGGCAAACCTACCTTATGTCGATCGAGGCCTTGATGAGTGCCAAACATTGGAAGGCATCATTAATTATTACTGACTTAATATTTTAAATGAGGGATTTTAACTTAATTATTATCAGATCTCACCATAACTAGTTGTTACGTGTAAAATGGTTTATCAATTAGCGCAAGTGCACATTGTCGTAAACAAGTAATAAAGTGATGAGAAAGTATCGTTCCCATGAGGATTGTTTCACTAAGTACCAAAATTAATAATCCTAATACTATTTGGCAAATCGATTAGTTGGAAATGAAGTGAGTAAATAAAGATTGATGCAAAAATATTTAAAATAAAAATGAATGCAATTGGAATAAATATAAAGATGAATAAAAGACCTAGGGATCAGACTTCACTTAACAATTTCGGATTGAATCATCTATCTACACTAATCTAATTTTAACTCCCTTAATTGATAGTCAAGTTTCCCTAAATTAATTACTAGCCTCTTCCAAGGTCAAGTAATTCTATAATTAATTGCTAATTCACTATATTCCTATGTGAATTCAAACAACTAATCATGCATTAGGATTTATGGAACTCATTAAGACTACATAAACCATATGAATATATTCCTATTTCATATGCAATTTACGGTTTTAATTATAGGTTCCATACACATGTATCTCCTTCCGGTCTCAACATACATATTGAGTTCATTCAAAAGGTGGCCAATCAATTGAAAGCATTAAGAGCAATAATTAAAACTCAATCTAGGAAAGAAGATCAAAATTAGTTTCAATAGATTAGAATTCAATCCGTTATTATCAAGTTACGTCATCACCCTAGGAAGATGAAGAATTAGAACATAATGAAATTAAAAAACAAACTCAAAATAAAATAGAAACATCATCACATTTATGATACAAACATAAGGTTATAATTACAAATGCATGAACATAGAAATAATATCCATCCATGTAGGAGGTAAAACCTTCCATATAGGAGGAAAACCTAACCTTTCATGTAGGAGGCATACAAGAACTAAAAATGCATGAACTAAACTACTGTCTAAGATGCATGAATCAATGAATGCTGCAAATGATCTCTACTTCTACCTATTTATAGGTGAATGAATCAGCTGCAAGTCATAAATCTTAACCATTAGCTACCAATCACATTCTTTAGCTACCATTCATGGTCTTTAACTACCCTTCTTGATTTTTGCAGCAACAATTCTTCTGACTTGTTAGTAATTTTTCACCACCAGAATGGTAGATTTACATCTTCCTGTCAACATAGGATGTAGAGCCAGATCTTAAATTTCAAATGCCACAAAGAACTCCTAATTTTGACATTTCTATCTCAAGTTATGATCAGATTAGTAACCAAAGGTCAGATTCCGCCAAAACCACTATTTCATCTTCCAAGCAGAATTTGAGATCCTTAGATCCCGAATTGGGCTTTTCTTTAAACATGAAGATTGTAGGGCTTTTTCTTATCTTTTTAACCATATAAAGAAAAACCCAATCTAACATCTAGAACTCCAGATATAGCCTAAAACCTGAAACAGGATCAAAATACAGCATTATCTAAAAGATTTGATTTCATTTCAAATTCAAGACCCATTCACAAAATGCAACTAAATTTATTAAATTAAATAAGATAACATCCAAAAATGCATCATACAAGGGAAAATAAATATGTAAATATTTTACGTATCACTAGCCTATTTATTCATGCAATATATCTAGCATATCTCTTATATCATATAAAGTAAATGAATAAAATAGACTAACGTATATCATATATCATGCAATGAATAGAACTATCACATAGTAGGAACACATTCTATCATATAATAAATGCATGCTCATCAATATCATCACATAATAAAGAAATCAAAATGTCACATATGGCCCAAAATTCTATTTTCTAATAACATTCCTAACTAACTCCCTAACTTCTCCTTGTTCCAAGCAAAGAATACTCCATTGCAATTACAAATTTACAACAGAAACCCCGAGTTACATTTAGGGGGAATTGAGATGAGAAGAGAATATACATTAGAGAAATAGAGGAAGACACGACACTCAGGTCGTATTTTAAAATCCGTCCATTAAAAACTCCATGGGCCATACTATGCAACACATTCATGCATCATATGTAATAATTGCTAAGAAATATATGTAACCAAGATAAGGAGGATGATTGACGTATATATATCATAACATATTCATCATAAAAAATCATGTTCTAAAATAGTGCCTTAAGAACAAAAACAATTTATGAACGCTACGCAGAGTTAGCACGACAGTCCCGCTAGCCAGTTAGCGGGCGGGGGTTAAGGGGGCAGAGCCCCCTGGGCCAAAAATTAAATTCATTTGATATTCAAATTTTAATTCATTTTGCCAACAATTGACACACCCCAAATCGAACAATTCGACTATGTGATTAACATTCAAATTATAGTTTAAAAATAGGATTTACGTCCAAACACTTTGAATAATTTTAATCATATCAATACAAATCCAGCCGTGTTTAAATTAAAGTATA
The DNA here is from genome assembly GCA_020226215.1 of Sindora glabra. NCBI lineage: Eukaryota > Viridiplantae > Streptophyta > Magnoliopsida > Fabales > Fabaceae > Sindora > Sindora glabra. The sequence goes on from CM035228.1 coordinate 60,659,713, forward strand.
CATATACCTCATAGACTAGATTCAACTTAATCATATTAAACAAATTTAAACAAGTCTTTACAGATTCAGAATTAATCACATTAATTCTGTGCTGACTAGGTTATATGCTATTGAACGCAGAGAACATCACATATTTAGAACAGATTCATGGGTTTATCATTTGAAAAACTCAGAATTATGCATAAAATAGATTTGTATATGAAGCAGAAAAATGCATGATCATATTCATACAATTAATCTCATCAATTGATAATCAGATTCAAAATTTAGATCATATATATCATATATATATTTATGAAATCAGAACCATACACGAGTTTCCATATATCTCATATATATCTAGTTTAAACAAAAACTGATTTGATATTAATTTATCATATAAATATTCATCAAAATGTGTAACTTCTTATTTAAACCGAAATAGATTTGACATGTATTTATCATATAAATATTCATCAAAGACGGTAAAACACATAATCAGAACTATATTTTTGCAAGAAGCTCTGATACCACTGTTAGGAATTCGGATTATTACATGCAGCGGAATTTCAAAAAAATTTAATTCAAATTCTACCTAGGATCCATGCAAAAAGCATAAATCAATGATTAGGGTCTTACCTATTGGGCACTCGTGCTTCTACTGATTAAAACTTGAGAGTGGATGAATCAAACGCCGATCGGAAGGTACAGCATCTCTACGGTATCCACACGGAGTGAACAACGACCTCTCGCCCTCCATGAATCTGCTAGGATGCGTTTCTCTCTCTAGGAACTAGGATTTTGATGTTTTCTGAGTGATTTAGGGTTTTAGGAAGCCTATGAGCGTGTCTCTAATGTGCTGCCCTTAAGCCCCCTTTTATAGAATTTAGGCAAGCCACAATCCTAGTCCTACTAGGATAATGCTTCCAAAATCTTAATCACACTTAACAACTCATTTTATCCTTACCCTAGAGATAATGAGGAGAGATATGACTTATCTATTAATTATCTAACATTAGATAATATTATCTCATAATATAAATATCTTAATATTAGATAATTGCATATAGTTATCAAATATCAAAATAATATTATTTCATAATATATTTATCTAATATCTGATAATATAATTATTTGATATTACTTTAATATCAAATAATATCACATAATATATATATATATATATTACGTGAATTTATTATTCTTAATAATATATATATGCATGAAAATAAGTCCAATTAATTGGATATTAATATAATTAAAGTCTAATTAATTATTATCTTATTCCTACTCCTTTTGTGTGACCCTGTAGGTTCTTACTACATTAACAATGACTCATTATTGAGCCATAAACAGTAAGCGGTATCTAGCAATACATCACTGCCACTCAAGTAGTAAGAATATTTGTGATTCGACATCCACCTAATACATGATCAACGTTTTGTATCATAACTCTTTTGTAATAATATCCAAATTGAACTGGAGGCATGGAATGTGTCATCCTCGTCAATGTTCAATTTATATTTCTTGATACTGAGTAGACTTAAAATAAATGATTAATATCACATATTAATTTAATTGAGCATGGCTATGCATGTCTAACTCTCACTCAATCAAGGGGCCCAAGGATATTTCTCTTTTATACAAGAGTAATAAAATCCCATCTACATCACTCACTTCCCTTTGGATGATTTATGACACACCCAATCAATGCCCTACTTGTCATCCTGATTAAAGGTGACATAGGACAATATTAAAGTGAGTAATTCCTCATGTAGGAAACCGTAGTGACTTCAGGTCAAAGGTTTATGTGTATTTGTGAACATATAAGAATAATTTATGACACGTCTATCCATGTAATATTCTCATAGTGGGTCAGTCCAGTACATTGTTCACTAGTAATGTACTCATGTATTGACTTGATATCACATATCCATGATTCGTAATCATCAGTCACTATACATGCTAGTCTCGATGTATTATTACTATCCTTTTCGTAATAATACTTAACTAGGGGCATTTCAGGAATAGCAAAGTTATTCCAAGGATAATTATTATATTAAGTTATAAATTATGCATAATAATAATAAAATTATAAAAATAAAATATAATAATTAAATTGCTTAAAATAAAACATAATACATTGTGTATAACTTCAATTATCTATATGATTAGTTCTAGGACACACATCAACAATGTATTCATATGAAAATGGACTTAATTGCATGATCTTACTTTACTTTTAGTACATCTAGCATGAATAGGCTATTTTAGTTCATAAAATGTCTAGTTATAATGAATATGTTGAATATGGTACTTAATTGTATATGTAGATGGCAAGTACTACAAAAAGTATTGTTGCTGAGTTAAACAAAGACTTAAAGCTAAATGGCGACAATTATAGTATATGGTAGCAAAAGGTCCAGTTCATTCTCATGAAACAAGATATTTTAAATGAGGTAACCAAAGTGGTTGAGAAACCTCCAATTAATACTCCTTGGATAGAGTATGATGCCTTAAAAAAGAAAGACACCATGGTACGCATTACTTTACTTAATGCAGTGATTAATGATCTTATGGTGGAATTCTCCATGCTTGAAAGTGACAAAGCCATATGAGACAAGGCCAAGGAAAAGTATGGATATGTTTCATTGAAGAAATAAAGAGCATTAATTCTAAGGTTTGAGAATTACATGAAGAAGCCAAAAAATAACATGAGCACTCATTTAAGGGAAATATCTCGAATAATTGCATGTTTGAAAGTATTTGGGAATACTCTCATAGATGAGCAATAAGTACAAGCAATGATATACTTTCTTCCTGATGAAGAGTGGCAATTGATGAAAGTCAATTTGCCACAATGTTGAAACCAAAACTTTTGATGATATTGCATGAGATTTGCTTTTAGAAGCAGAAGTTATGGACATTAGAAACTCTTCTGAGGCATATATTGTTGAAACTTCTTTTTCCATTGGGAAGAAAAAGAGGAATAAGAAGAAGTCTAGAAAGAATAGTTTCAACAAGGAAGAAGGATCTTCTAGTGTGAAGTTTAAGAAAAATGGAAAGTGCAAAACTAAAAACAAAAACAAAGTTAAATGCTTCTATTGTGGTAAAAGAGGATATTTTGCTAAAGAGTGCAAAGAACCTAAGGCACAAAATCCTTCCATTTCTTTTCTTCATGTTTTATCATATACTTTTATAATAGAATCTAACTCTTTGCAGGTTATTAATGCAGGTGCCATAGATCAAATTGTGAGGGATTGTGTCCTATTTATGCAATTTCATAAGATTTCTTAAAGGACAAAGTTTGTTTACATGGGAAATAATGCACAATTGGAAATGGAAGGGATAGGGACTTGCAAAGTTCCTATAAGCAATGGAAAGAATTTAGTTCTTATATATTGTTTATATATACCTATGATTCATTGAAACTTGGTTTCTATAACATGTTTATTACATTTTGGATTTCACTTGGATTTCTACAGTGATGTACTTAATATTCATTTTAGTAATGATATCCTATGTACTTGTTCTTTACGTGATGGTTTATTTGCATTAAATACAATTTCTAAAAATTATAGTCCAAGTAGTTATCTTATAATCGAATTTGAAAAAGAAAAGATTTAATATGCAAGGTTAGGGCATATAGGGCAAGATAAGATGAATAAGTTAGCCAAAAGTGGTTTACTTGGTTCCATATCAAAAGTAACCTTTCCAACTTGTGAATTTTGTTTTATAGGTAAGGCAATAAGAAAACCTTTTAGGAAAGCATCACCTAGTAAGAAACAATTGCAATTAATTCATTCTGACATTTGTGATCCCATGAATATGATATCTAGACAAGGCTATAGATATGTTCTCACATTTATAGATGATTTTTCGAGATACACCTATGTCTATCTTCTTAGGTATAAAAGTGAAGCATTAAAGTGCTTTAAGACTTATTGTACTGTGGTGGAAAATTAATTAGAAAAAAATATCAAGTAATTAATGATTGATCAAGGTAGTGAGTATATGTCTAAAGAATTCAATAATTTGTGTGTAATTGTTTATTCCTAACACACCTCTAAAAAATGGAATTGTAAAAAGAAAGAATAAAACTCTCATGGATATAATGAGAATCATGATGGCGGAAGCTAACATGGAAATTTCCTATTAGGGAGATGCATTACTCACTACTATTTATGTATTTAATAGAATGTCATCCAAATCAGTTGAAACTACTCCTTAGGAGTTATATTTAGTAAAAGGTTGAAGTTAGTTCACTTAAAGCCACGGGGCTGTGTAGTTTATATCCATGCACTAAATCATAAACTTGGTAAGTTAAGACTAAGAAGGAGAAAATGTATCTTCCCTGAACACTCCAAAGGGTATGTGTTTAGTGAGTTAGAAAATAATGGTAGTTTGGATGAATTGAAATCAAGAATGAAACATTCTTAGAGAATGAATTTTCTAAGACAAGAAATGTTGAGAATAAGAGTTCTTTAAAAGAACTTAATGAATCTAAACTATCTAGTACAAGTGATGTGTTAGTACCTCTTCTAAGTGGTAGGGATATTGAGATAAATGGAAACTTAGAAGTTCCAATGGTTCAGATCACCAAGATCATCATATGGAGAATGCTAATGATGATTAAAATGGTAATGGTGATTAAGAAGAAGTCCTAATGAATGAGGAAGATTACCTTAATAAGAGCCCATTGAATGTACAAATATGCATGATGCGTCCTTAAATCTTCCTAATTTATGTAATTCATCACAACAATTCAAACTACTAAGCAAATGATGGATATTAGACAAATCTAAGGCTCATATAAGCATTGTTGAATTTAATGAACCAAAAAATGTAAAGGAGGCTCTTCATGGTTTAGATTCTAAAAAATGGATGGTTACAATGCAAAAATAATTAGACTCCATCTATACCAATGGGGTTTAGGATTTAATGGATCTATCTCAAGATTGAAAGGTTATTGGAAAAAATGGGTTCTCAAAATAAAAAGGAAAGCGAATTGTACCATTGAAATGTACAAGGCACGTTTAGTTGCTAAAGGGCATATAGAAGAAGAAGGTATTGATTTTTAGGACATCTTTTCACTTATTGTGAAATTCAATTCCATCAGATTAATACTAATTATCGTAGCAAAACTTGACTTGGAATTATATTAGGTTAATGCTGATTAGGGTGGAGATAAAAATGATTAAAAATCTATATCAAGTTATATTTTTCTGCTTAACAATGGTGCTATCTCCTGGAATGGCAAAAAGCAGACTTATACAACTTTTTCCATGACGAAAGCTAAGTTTGTGGCTGGAATAGTTATTGTACAAGAAGCTTTATGGCTTAGCTCTTTCCTTAATCATTTAGGTTTTGTAGAATCTAATAATAAGCCAATAACCATCTATTATGATAGTATGGCAACATTGGCTTACATAAAGGATCCAAAATATCATGGGAAGACCAAGCACATAAAGATTAAATGTAATTTCATTTAGGATGCAATTAAAAAAAATTAAGTTCACTTAGAGTACATTCCTATGGGCCAAATGATTTCAGATCTTTTGACTAAACCAATACCACCATCATTGTTTACAAAGCATGTAAAGGAAATGGGCCTTTGTATATTGTAATATTATGTAATTTTCATGTTTGTCATTTTGTAGTACCATTTTATGAATAATTATATTGAATTTTTATGTGAGATGTAATTCATGTGTGTTATACTTATTACATATTTCTATGATCACAACAAAGAAGAAAAATTAAGGTATGTTGAACATAAGTTTAAGAATTGGTTCTCTCACACGAATAATCTATTTTTATTTTTTTATGTAAGGATAGAAATGAGATCACTTAAATGATAAACATAGACTATTCTATTTTAGTATTGAGTAGGAATTATGATTTATTCTGGAAGAGTTACATGTCCAGTTTGTAACTATTTGAGTAGTTGGATTGTCTTGATTTGAATAATCAAAGATCAGGTAATATTTGATTTATCGCACATGTATGCTCACACATACATGTAATAAACCTATGTAGGTGTGAGTTCTCATGAGTGCAAATTCATGTTTAATCAATGTATTTGATTAATTGACAGCAATATGGTAACATATTAAACATACACTCCTAATATTAATTATCTCTAGCAAGAGATCACAATATTTTACTCAAGTGAGAGTTTTATTAATAGTGAGACAAAAAATGATTTAAGAGGGAGAATGACAACTTACTTTATAGGGTAAATCCCTTGTCCTCTTATGCATGAATTTCTTTGACTAATGTTTTTAGTGACTATTGACTACCATTTAGTGTTTTGAATTATAACATTTGCTTTAACGGCAAATACTGATAGACCAACAAAAATGCGGTTGGGAGGAACCCATTAAAGTAAATGTATAGATGAAAATACCAGATAATTAATGTAAAAGGAAAGACTTTGTAAGATACAAATGTTGTTCATACTTGAATAATGGCCATACGTATTACTTTGTGTAACAAGGATTTGAATATGAAGTGACTCAAAGAAAAACAAGTACTTGGTGTTTGGTATGGTTCATATTAATTATAAAAAAAGGATTGAACATAGCTAGACTATGTATTAATAAGTCTTAAGGCAACACAGGCATGGCTAAATGATTTATGAATCATTTAGCATATGATAACTTATGAGTTTTCATTAGGTTGATATTCATGGTAGGTCATGAATAGAACGAGGATTGAGGAAGAAAATATCCTATTTACACTTAACCATTGCATAAGTGAGATAAACTTAATTGAATGCCTAAGGTCACATAACCTACTTACAAATATTTTTTTTTGTAGAATGTTATGATCTTAAAAGTGTTTTTATTTTTGAAGTTAACAATATTAAGTATGTCTTGTGTGAGTGGGAGTTTGTAGAAATTCCTCTAAATATTAGTGTCAAACACATAAGTAGAACTTATTACTAAGCTAATCTAGTGCGAGTGGGAGCTGTTGGATTTATGTGAACATGTGCATGCATATAAATCCAATAAATGTACAAGATTGAATTAATATGTTTGGCACATTGGTAATAAGAATGGAGACAAGCTTAATAAAGTTCAACTTAGCTCAAAAATAGCTCAAATTAAATATAAGTAAGCTTAAATTAGTTAAAGTTAGTTCATAAGATCTCACGACTAGCTCACCCTAGCTCAAACTAGCTGGATCTAGCTAGATAAGTGATACTCAACTAAGATAGAGTGACACTAGTAGAGGCAACAAGGTGGACTAAATGATATAGCACAAGTGTGTGATACATCATCACCATATGGATCAATAGAAGGATGACAAGTGTCACTGTTAGATTGTTAACAAATTTTGTAATCTAAAAACATGAAAGGTAGTTATTGGCTACCAAGAATTGTTTCCTTTCATTAAACTCATATGTCTCTTAAAAAGGTGGTGACCTTTTTGTGAGGAGACATTTCCTTTCAAATGAAGTAATATGTCTTCTAATGATTGTGACCATTTGTGAAAAGACATTTAGTAGCCTATAAATAGGCCATTTGTATGACAATTTGTTCAATACAAAATTCAGAAGAAAAACACTCCTCCCATTAATACTCCTTTCCATTAAGATCTGGTTTTAATTTACACAAAATTTTACAAAAAAGGTGGTGAACGAGTGCTTGTTTTCACTCTAACAGAAATTGATTATGAGTCTGGCCTTTGGTGATTGATTATGTTCTTTCTTCCATCACATTCAATTGTTGCAAAATTAATTTTATGGAAAACAAGTAAAAATATCCTTGATCCTGTAATTGTTTATGGAATTACCTAAGAATTCCTTCTTAAGGAAGGTTTGGTACCCCTTATTTTTATTACAAAATGTGTTTCAAAAATTATGTTAAGTATTGATCCTAAATGTGGATGGATAACAATCAGGAAAATTAAGTTGAAAAAAAGATGAGAAAATTTTACACACACATATGTTATTAGAAAACTCTATTTCTTATAATACAACATAAGAATGATGCATATGTTATTATTTTTATTACTAAAAATATTACACACACATGTGATTAATTATATGAGAATTATAGTGTTTTTATTACTAAAAATATTACACACATATGTTATTGTTTTTTATTAAAAATTAAAAATATTATATATACATATGTGATTAATTTTATGAAGAATTATATTCACATACATTACTATTTTTATTATTAAAAATATTATGGAGAATTCTACTATGTACTTTGTTACTATACTTTATGGTACTTATTATGTGATAGCTTCATATTTAACAACATGTAGCAAGTTCAAGTGTTATTTGATTGATAAATTATTTGCTACTTGGTCTCTTGATTTTTTTAATTTTTTTAAGAATAAAATACACATAATCTATAAATTATTTATTAGCCATGATTTTAGGCCACTTAAATTACTGAGCTTAATATACTCTATGCATGTATAACCTTTCACTTGCTTAAAGAGAAGATGGTTCCACTTTTCTTCCTCCGTCTTTCGCTATTGTTAAGCCACCATCCCTCCAAGGCCCAATACTCGCTATAGCATTTTGTTGCCCATTACTAAATTAAGTCACATGTCTGTAAGTTAGCAAGGTGAGTCTTTCCTTTCTAAAACTCATCATCCTTTTTCATCTTTCTATAATTCCTTCAACCTAAAAGATAAATTGAATTTATGGAGGCATTTGAAGTTTTGCTAATTGTAGAAGATAGTCAAAGCTTTTTCTATCTTTCATTTAAATGGTGAAAGAATATTGATGCCAAGCTCCATAATTATGCTTAAGCAATTACGAATTTTTTGATAGTCTAGTAACGTAAAATCTTTGTTTCAAATGCTCTAGATATTTGCAATTTGTTCTAAATACTCCATAGTTTGCCAAATTCTATTTGGTTTTGATGCAAAGCAAGAAGATGAAGTGGGAAAACATGCAAAATTGTTTAAAGTATGCCTTTCTTTGAAAAAAATTGTGATTTGGTTTCAACAAATTATGGGTTTCATAAATGATTTATCTATTGCACTTTTTTTATTTGTATTATCATTCATGCTGTCTTTTTTATTTTTTATTTTTTCCTTTTTTAACACATTCAGGAAACAAGCATTAAAGGATGTCTAAAAGCAACCTTTTGCCTACCATTGTCTTCATCTTTCTATAACATGACTTTGTTGTTATTATTAAAATGCCACCTAATCTAGTGTATAAAGATATATAGGTTCTTGAGCTTATTGAATATTAGAGGATTGCCTTTCATTATGCTTGAAAACATGCTTTTTACTACTATTCCTATATTCACAAGTTCAAATTTTTAATCTTTTATAGGCACTAGAATTTGACCTAGCCATATAACTACTAACTATTAATAAGGACTCTTTCTTGATTTGGTGATACTAATGTTTGTGATCTTAAAACTTTTACTTTTTTTTCATTTTTCCAAAAATATTTTTTAAGAACCCAATCTATATAGACATTATGAAAAGTCACTGCACATAGGATTTATTTCATATTGCAGCTTTGAAGCATATGGGTGTACATACTAACATGAACTAAATGTCTTTCATAATCATGGTGTCTTGAATTTTCATAATTTTATAGTAACATTTTGCATATTTTATAAGGGGGATTTTAATATGAGCAATTTTCAAGATGGTATTCAGTCATTTGTTTTCATGATTAGACATTATGAAAAGTTATTGCACACAAGATTTATTATTGATTGTGAGAAGTTAGTTTATATAGACATTGTGGGAAGCCATTACACATTGGATTCATTATATATTACTGCTTTTAAGCATATGGATATATATACTAACATGAGCTAAAGATCTTTCACAATTATGTTGTCTTGAATTTCCATAATTTTATAATAACATTTTGCATGTTTTGTAAGGGACTTTTAATGTGAGCAATTTTTGAGATGGTATTCAATTATATATTATCATGATTAGACTTTTGCTTGTTTTTTTAATATTTTTGCATCACTCGCCTAAGGGCAATAGCATTGTGTTTTATGATTTGTAGTTAATGTTCTATGTTATTTACTACAAAGCAAGCAAGTGAAACTTGATAATTATTAGTACTATGTATAATCCAAATATGGATAAGCTTTATTCCTTTACTTCCTCGGCTTTTTAGTATCTTATCTACTTATCAAAGAGTGAAACATAAAGCTTATGTTGAAATTAATATACCTTTGTGGTCTATCATGACTTGCTTAACAAAGCTCATTTTTGTGTTCATAACTCTTGCTTTTTGAAGTTCTATATTTTACTTGCACAATTTATGGTGTTCCATTTACAAATCTTTCATTTGGAGCTCTAATCTATAATGATTTGCATTTCCTTTCCTTTTAATATATTGCATTCATTGAATTTTTATGAGAATATTAACAATAACTTAATATACTAACTTTTGCCATGTGTCAGGGATATTATTTCTTTATTGCTTTGTGGTTGCAAGGATGTAAGCAATTACTATGCCAAAGTGAAGAATTTAAGGGCCGAAGCATTGAAGAAAAGATTGAATAGTATTATTGCTCCACACCATTCCTTATCTTAAGGAGTGGTCTTTTTTTGTTTTAAATTTACTAATGCTTTAGTTTTGATTCAAATTCTTTATGGTGTTTAAGTCTAAAGGTTTAAGATAATTCTTTAATTAATAGGTGTGGGATGCCTTCAAAATTCTTGATGTTGCTAATATTGAAAAGCCTAAGGTTTCAATGGGAATGTATGAATTTATGATCTTATAGCTATTATTGCTTTAATGCTTTATGATTTTTATTTTTCCATATATTATACTTTCCATTATTAGTAGACTACAATATAGCTAATGATTTAAGCAATGCAAAGTTGAAATATGTGCTTTGAGAGTTATCTCAAAATGCTTATATGGAAAGCCACAGGGATATCAAACATGAAAGATTGATATATATATGGGATAGGTCTTTGATCCTAAATCTCATAATTATGAATGGCACAAGAGATAGGTTTTTATGTTTTCAAAAGACTACAGATGAGTGTAAAAGTCCAGATTTTAAATTTCTCTAATGACAGGGTTTAAGGTTAGGTGTATTGAATGTTGTGATAGTACATAGTTTGGATTACTTTTTTTTTTGGTTACCACCTATCAATTTTATTTTTAGAACTATTATGGATAGAGTAAATGGTGCTAGTTTATTTAACTAGATAGTATAATTTAATTGAAGTTGAATATTTGAATTCTATTTTAATTTTCTTTTACTCAGATCTTTAAGGCCTGATGACATTCAATTTGATCATGTAACCTCTAATATAGTCTCCAAAACATGCTTTTGAGGTAATAATTAAATGTTTAATTAGCTCCATTATTTTTTTTAAATAGACTTTATAATTATTTCTTTGTTGTCTCATGTACTAGGTTTCATAAGATTTTAATATCGCATGTGGCTCTCTACTTGGATTGAAACTATTTTGTACTCTTTATTTACATAGTAGAGTCCTTTTGGTAATAATTGTATAAAGATGTCAAATATAGAGTTCTTTCTTTAGAGTTTACATCTTTGGTCTATATTCTTTAAGGTTTACGGTTTATATCTTTGGTCTTGCAAAGTGAAAAACTATTATGTTACCACTTCATAGACTTGGATTTGCAAAATCATTTAGCAATGTATAGTTAATGTAACTATTATTTAGGAACTCTTTCATGTGACTTGCTATAGTTTTTTAGGTATTTTGTCTTTTGTTGGCTTTAAGTTGGACTAACTTTTTACATAATGCTACAAAAGATAATTTTTTATGATAAATTTTTTGGTTAGTACACCATGTAACTTTTTTTTTTTGTAGACATATGATGATGAGGGTGTTATTAGTTGCAGTCTATAAAGATTTAATGATGAAAGGATAAAGCCTACCCTTAAAAAGAGGGAAATGAATTAACCAAAATGGAAACCAATCCAACTATTCCCATTATACCAAGTAATTAACTCACTTTTTACATGTAATTTTTTAAGTAAATTACTAAATTCTTTATTCTATTTAGTATACACTTCTACATCATATTCTTTATATATTTTACATCATCTCTAAGTTGACTCTTGACCTTTTTGTATTTAGTGTTAGGTTGAAATTGGCTACAACTTTCTTTCTTCTTAGCATTCATCCATTTGCTTTGTTTTCTACTAACTATTTTATGTTCATGATTAGCTACAAGATTCAAAATGATAGCTAATAAGAATGCAGAGGCATATAAGATTTTGCTAATCTAGAGAGCTAAGGGAGATTGAGTTTAAGTAAATTGATGATGGTAAATTGTTGTGTCTTGTCAATCTTGTATTTTCCTAAAGCGAAGATTTTAGTGTGTTGCATTATCTATTGGATTATCTTGTATTTTTTGTTACTATTGGTAAGTAATAATAGTAAAGTACTAAATTAATTTAATATTTGGATTGGAAGGAACATTCTATTTGTGTCACTGGCTTAAACTTGCATTGTTATGTCTTTATTTTAACTCAAACATGGGCAAGCTTTTTGCATTGAAAAGCCATCAACTCACTTTTTTATACTTAAAAAGAATGTGAATTTCATAATACACAAGCCACATCTACACCTATTGAAAATGTTAAGGTGTACCAAGATCTTTCATACATTGTTTTGGCCAAAATGTTGATATAATGTGCATTTTGTGTAATTATTCTAATATTTACTTCCTCTCTTATCATGTTTTTTTTTTACCAAAATCTTTTTTTTTCCTGTTTTATACTTAAGTGTAAATTCTATTGAATATATGATCGATCACCAAGGAACTACTAGTGGAGTGGAAGCGTAAAGGTAAAAAATTAGGAGCAATCGGTGGTGTGGAAGCACGAGGTTATGATATTTATTCCTTCTTTTTTTTTTTTTTTACCCTCATAATGTATAAAAGTAGTTCAAATTTTTTATTGCAATATTTTATCTCATAATGTATAAAAGTAGTTCAAATTTTTTATTGCAATATTTTATTTCTTAGTACTTCAATGCAATCCATTGAATTTGGTAATTATTTTAGATCAAAGATGTTGTACAAGCATATTAACTCAGAAGTGGTTCATCGTAAATTAGCCAAGCCAATTAATATTGAATATACATGTATGTAAATTAACAAAGCATTGTTTTTTTTCTCTTATTTTAAAAATCTTGATGGAGTGCATATATAAAGAATAGAAATTGAGACTAAAACCTTCAAATTCAATTCAAGATAAGTGTATTGACAGGGAAATTTCATAACATAGTACTTACAAAATTGTCTATCGCTGACTAACCACATTGGACGTTCATCTTTCATTTGCCAGAATATATGCACTGCTTGCAGAATAATATGGCAAGCGTGTGTGGGACACTAATAAAGGATAGTCGAAGTAGAGCATTATTAGCGTTAAAGCAAATTGTGAGGATATTATAACAAAAGTGCATAGTGAGCAGGACTCCCAAAAAAAAAAAAAGCTAGATAGAAATTAAAATATGTAAAAAATAGAGAGAAATGAGAAAAAAAAAGGTTATTTAAATTGAATTCATTACTTATTTATGGTTTAAAATGAACACAATAGAAAACTTTAACTAATTGATATGATTTTTTTTTGTGACAAAGTATGATTATGTTTTGAATGATTGTTATACATTATTTTTCCTAACTAAGAAGTATGTTTTTCCCAAATAATTCCTTATTATACTAGGAATAATATATAACCAGTGCATCGAACGGGTGTTAAGTTAGTTCCTCATATTATACCTCGTGTCAAAAATTCCTTGATATCTTAAAACGTATAATTAACATATTAATTATATATGCTGTACATAAGAATCCCCTTGTTATCTAAACTTAACAATGGAAAGGGATTTTTACAATCAATTTATTTAACGTGCTTGATTACCAAAAAATCGACTTTTCAAAATCCCTTTCATATTTGAAATTGATTTTGAAATAAAATTAGAATAATAATTTTTACTTTAAAAAATATTAGCAAATATAAAATATCAGTTTATAATTAATTTTTTCAAACTAGTTATTTATAATCAATTGTATTCAAATAAAGTTTTTCTACCATTGTACCAAATAATTTTAAAAATATTTTTTCACTCTATTTTGAGAATTTTTTTTATAGTTACAATATTTTTATAAAGTTATTTTCTTAATAATATATATAACTTAAAATTACAACTAAAATGTGAGATATTTACTTTTAATATATTTTTATATATGTATAAATATTTTAGAAATAATTTATTCAATTATGATATATTTAAATAAACTATACTTGCTACTATAATAATTAAATTAGAGAAAAAATAATTTTTGCTAAATTTATTATATTTTCTAAGAATTTCTTTATGAATTCATTTTTTTAATGTGTTATAAGTATGCGTAACTCATTTTAATTTTGTATGTTGTTTTCCAATTTTTAAGGTTATATCACTGATTCGAAAAAAATAAAATATAAAATTTTAGTTGTTATTTTAAGTTATGTATACTATTAGGAAAAAAACTTCATAATTGCACCCATAAAAAAGAAAAAGTGATTAAAATGTAATAAAATACAATATTCCTAAAGTTGTATTGTACAATAATTTTTTTAAAAATAATTATGAATAATTAACTTTAAAAAATTGATTATTAATTAATATTTTAAATATGATAATATGTAAATATTAAAATTGAAAGTAAAAATTATTATTTTTAATTTTTATTTTAAAATCAAATTTCAATGTAAAGTTAATTTTAAAAGGTTAGTTTTTGTGCAATCAAGCATATTCAAAAAATAATTGCTGTTAGTTTTTGTCTAATCAAGCATATTAAAAAAAATAATTACAGAAACTTCCCCTACTGTTAAGATTTGAAAGGATAGATAATGGAGGATTTTCTACACAACATGTATTTAAATATTTAAATTTCACCTTCAAAAATAATGGGGAAGGGGGTTTCTACATGTGAGACATAATATAGAGGGGTTATATGTATTTTAACATTTTTAAATTTATTTTCTCTCCCTAATTTATTCTTGAAGGATTCTTCCTTTCTTAGTGAATATATGATTTGTATGCCTTAAAGCCATTAAAAGAGCAATAATTCAACGAAAATTAGTTGAAAAATTTATTATTTTATTAAATTTTTAGTGAAATTGGTTTAGGATACACAAATTGTATACTCATTGGTCAAGAAGGAATTTCTTTTCTTACCATTTTGTGTGAGGTAATGGTATTAAGAGTTCAATCCATTAAGGACTTAAGTATTTTTACTATTAGATTATTTTTAGTGCATTAAGATTTGTATTTTTAACTTTAATTTACTTATTTTAAAATTAAAAAAAGATAATTTGTAGTAAAAACATTCAACCAATTAAAAGGTTGAGCTCCCTATAATATTACCATTTTATATGTAAATTTATAATTTGCTTTTGTGGTCTTTACGTGTCTTTTTAATGTCTAAGTTGATAGAGATCTAACTAGCCTATTTAAAGATCCTTTACATAGAATTCCCATGACTAGAGCCAAGACTAAGAGAATGGAGCAAACTTTGCAAGGTCTAATTATGAAGATCAAAGGAAGAGAAGATCAACATAAAATAGAGGCTACACCAAGATCAACATAAAATAGAGGCTACACCAAGATAGGTCACTTTCTCATAACTTGAGGATGCTATAAGCTCAACTTGAAGACAACAATTTGGAAAAACCAATTTGCACATGTGAGGTACAATTATTATTACAATTGTTTAGTTTATTAGGTTATCTTTTGTTTAGACCTGATTGGATAATAAATAAGTCCAATTTCTTACTTTTATTTAAATTTTATAGGTATTTATGGGCTGAATTTTTTAGATGACCTTTATTTTTTTTATTTGATGTATTGGGTCATTTTAGAACATTTTAGGCTTTTGTTTGTGATAAATGTGTTTAGGCCTATTTTTACTTTAAATATTTACCATGTTCCTTGGAGAATTTTATTATGTTTTACTTAAAGTCATTTAGAAGACCTTTTATTGGGTTTAACCTATTCAGTTAGTTTTAGGCTAATATAGTGTTATTATAGCCCCTTCTTAATTAGGGTTTTAGAGAGCTATATAAGGAGGCTTGTTCCTTATACCACAACAAACTTTGATCATTAATAAAATTTGAGTGTTTCTCCAATGTGAGAGCTTTCCCTTTATTCTTGGGTAAAAAATTAAATTTTATAGTGTTGGTCTATCGGCAGGTTGCGGTTAGGGTCACTCTTTACTTGATAACTTTGTTTCTATTGGCAAGTCACCATTAGGGTCAAGTTCCTCCTAGGCAGCAGTCAAACATATATTGTGAACTGAAAGGACTCAATGCTCCTACATTATTGGAATTGGTAATCCTTTTCATTAATATTGTTCTCATTTCATATCCTTTTTTGTTTTCCATTCTGATTAATATTCTTGCTGATTCTTGCTTATTGAGTTATCACTAATTCCTTATTGCTTCTTAATTATGTAGATTGTGTGGAATCAACAACAAAAGTTCTTACTGAAGAGCTCATAAGGTGAAGTTGAATGGTAAAAGGCAAGCGTGGTGAGACTATTATAGGGAAAAAGCCAAGTTGAGTGAAACTGTTACACTCTCTTTAGTTATAAATAAATTAGAAATTTTGATATGAGGGAGAGTAGTTTAAGCAACTGGTAAATTCAAGTGAATTAAGAATATTATGCGTGAATTATGAAATAAAATAAAATTATAAAAATGAGAGTGTGAGAATATGATTCAGATGAAATTTATTAGGGAAAAATTTGTTAGAATTTTAAGGTGTAAAGTTATATACTAATATAAGTGAGTATATGAATATGGAAGAGGTTTAGGAGCATTTTTTCAAAAATGCCCCGAGGCCTTATTTCCCCTTTTTCAGCCTTAAAAACCCTCACACTCTCTCATTTCCCCATTTCTTTCACTCTCTCTACACAGTCCTCTCACTACTTCATCAAACAAGCAAGGGAGACTTCAAATCTTCTTGATTTCTTTATTTAATTGAAGTAAGAACAATGTTTTCATCAAGAATCCCTCCTATTTCTTCATGGTTAATAAATAATTTGAAGTTTATTTAATTTTGTTGAGCATTTTGAATCCTAACTCTAGAAACCATGGATTTTAATGTGGTTAGGATTGAAAGATCTTCAAATTAGTCTTCTAGCATCCTCTTCCATACAAGGTGAGTGGATAATCTAGTTAAATTCATAAATTTTAAAGTTATATGAAGATATATGTGAAATATGGGTTAATTTGTGACTTTGCTTGATTTTAATTTATTTTGATGTTATGGAAGTAATAAATGATGGAAAGAGGTGATATGATATATTAGTTAAGCGTATTGATGATTATACTTAGGTTCGATATGCATTGTATGTGTTTATGAGGTGTTTCGAATTGGTTGTATAGTGAAAATTTCACAGAAAATTGAGTTTTTCATATGTGAATCAATTCATTAATTAATTCACTAATTGATTTTAAGGGTTTAGAGGCAAAACTGGGCTTCAAAATCGAGTAACCAAGCAATTCTAGGCTTCCAAGGGTTGATGAATCAATTCACAAATCAATTCTAGAGATCTAAAGGTGAAAATTAGGTTGATGAATCGATTCATTAACTACATAATTTTATACTGACTTTGAAGGAGCATAACTCCTTCATCTTATGTCTGTTTTAAACAAATCACCTATTATTTTAAAGGTATTTGAGTCTACTTTCAAATGGATTAGTTTCAATCAAAATTATATATATATTTTGAGATATAATTAAAATAGTAATCAAAGGTCATGAACTCTGAAATTCAAAAAAGAGAACTTTTATGTCAAACTTCAAAAAGACACAACTCTTTCAAAACTTAGTTAATTTAAGTAAATAAGTAGTCTATGGAAAGATGATTGAACCTACTTTAATATGAAAAGAGTTTCATACATAATACATCTATAGTTTATGAGTTATCCCTAAGATATCACTCATAGGTCAGAATTATGGTCATCATAAAACCCATATTCAATCTATTTTATGTTTCCATACCTTATAATGGCCTAACATGGATATTTAGTCTCTAAGCAATAAATGTATAGTAGTTTATGATAAAATATAGCATGAGAGCTATGAAATGTGTAAATGCTTGTAGCCATACAAGAGGATATGATGATGCTAATGGATATTATGATATACATTGAATTAAATTGTAATTTTATTAGATAGAGCTTGATCTCTAATGTCTAAAGTTACACTATGAAACATGCCATGAATAGCAATAAATATGAGTAATGTAATGGGGCTGATGTTATGAATACTGGATAAAAAATTCGCGGTGATATACTTGTGGAGAGTATAAGGTAGACCTCAGAGGAACAAGGATGGAAATGCTTGTGGAGTGTATAAGGTTGACCCAGAAGATAAAAGAAGGAATGTATTTCATTTTCTATTTGCCCATTCAATAAAACATGATGTTGGGTGCATTTGTCATGACTATTGTTATATGATACATTGAAACTAAAGTGAGTATGTGTTAATCTTAGTATTAATAGCTCTTACTTACTAATATGTTTGAACATGATATGATTGGTTAAAGGAGGATATTCCGATGGGTAAGTCATTATAAAGTTATTGTTATTCTTATAGATTATCTACTCACTGAGCCTCGGACTCACTCTTCTGTGTTTTATTTCACAGATTCATAGGTTAAGCCTTTGTTTTCACCTCCACCTCCTCAGAGCTAAAGTTCATGGGGACTTGCTAACAATATTTTGGTAGTACAATTTTATATATATACTATTTTAGGCCTCTTGTCTATCATAGAGTTAGGTTGATAGAATGTTGAACAGACTCTTTAAAAGTTAGTTAGGTTTGCTTATCCTCATTTTGGGAGGATTATAAGCATTCCTAACTTTCATATCTTTTGTAGAAATTTTGATGAATGCTATCTTTGAAATACTATTCTCTTTTATAATTGCCTTACATTTGATAGGTTAGCATAAAGTTAAATACACATATATAAGTTGGTGGAAACCAATGAAGGGTTCCACGCTGATTATGATTGGGTTAGGGTCGTGACAGAAACACAAGTAATAACTCATAATTTTTTAGTGTGTGATGAATTTAAGTTATAAACACAAGCATACTATATTTTTGTCCATTCATAAATTGTCCTAACATCTTTTTTGTAGTATTTAATCATGAGTGAAGATGGAGAAGAAGAAGTTAATATGAGATTGTTTATGAAGGTTGTTCAATAACAAATGTAAGCTATAAACTTAAGGTTGGATAGTTTAGAATCACCATCTAGACCTAGAACCCTTAGGTAGACCACTTTTGAAGAGAAGGAAGAAGAGTATTTTGATGGCAGTACTAAGAGGGAAGTAAGAAGAGGCAGATCAAGAAGGGATACTAATTTGGGTAGTATTAAGATGGCAATTCCAACATTCTAAGGGAAAATGATCTTGAGTTATATTTAGTAGGAGAGAAAAGTAGAATGTATATTTGATTATCATGACTATTCTGAGGAAAAAAATGTTAAACTAGTAGTGATGGAGTTTACTAATTATGCTAGTATTTGGTGAGACCAATTTGTGATTAGTAGGTGTAGGAATGGTGAAAAACTTATTCATACATGGGAAGAGATGAAGGTTGTAATGAGAAAAAGATTTGTACCTAACCACTATGATAACGACTTGCACTATAAATTACAAAGTCTATCTTAAGGATCCATAAGTGTGAAAGATTACTATAAAGAGACAAAGATAGCCATGATTAGGGTTAATGTAATGGAAGATTGTAAGGCTACAATGGCTAGATTTATTAGAGGTCTAAAAAAAGATATAGCAAATGTTGTAGAATTGCAATATTATATGGAGATAGAGGATTTGTTACATAAAACTATCCACTTAAAGCAGCAATTTAAGGCTAAAAGAACTTCCAAATTTACTTCAGCTTCTAACTTTTCATGGAGAACAAATTAGAAGAATAATAAAGCTATTTCCAAGCCAAAAGAAGATGTAAGAGCTAAACATTCTATTGCTGCTCCTAAAGGTAAAATCAAAATTAATTCATCTTCTAGATCATATGATATTAAGTGTTTTAGGTGTTAAAGAGTTAGACATATTACTACTCAATGTCCAAATCGAAGAGCTATGATTGTGCTAGATAATAAAGACATAGAGAGTGTGAGCTCAAGTGATAATGAAGTACCACTATTGGAAGATTGTAGTGATATTGATATAACAAATCTTGTGAATAGAGATGTGTTGGTTATTAGGCATGCTCTTAATATAAAGCCTAAAAGAGATGGTGATAAAGAGTAATGTGAGCATATTTTTTATATAGATGCCATATAAATAATAAGGTATGTAGCATGATTATTGATAACGAAGCTGTTCTAATGTTGCTAACACCTTGTTGGTTAAGAAATTGAATTTGCACACATCAAAGCAACCTAATCCATATAGACTATAGTGGCAAAATGAATGTGGAAACATAAAGGTGACTAAGTAAGTTTTGGTTTCATTCCATTGGCAAATACAAAGATGAGGTTCTTTGTTATGTGGCACATATGCATGATGCATATCTACTTCTTAGGTGTCCATGGCAATTTGACAGAAAGGTTGCCCATGATGGTTACAAAAATAGATAAACCCTTGCCATGAATAACTACATCATTGTATTAATATCTCTTAAACTTACTGAGGCATATGTTGATCAAATTAGGATTGCAAGAGAATATAAGATGAGATGAGAACAATTGAGCATTCAAGAGAAAGAGAGGAAAGATAAGAAAGTTGAGTTTGAGCTAAAAGAGAAAAATAAAATGGTGAGTAGTAAGGAGAAAAATTCAGAGAATAATGAGAAAAATAAAAGAATTAGTGCATTTGGAAGAAAAAGAGAGGTTGAGAGTGCTTTGATAGCAAGACAACAACTACTTGTACTTATGTATAAGGATGTTTATTTCACTAATGATCTCAATTCTTCTTTGCCTAGTGTAGTTGATTCTTTATTATAGGAATTTGCACATATTTTTCCAGAAGAAATACCACATTGATTACCTCCTTTAAAAGGTATTGGGCATTGAATAGACTTTATTCCCAGCTCTTCAATCCCAAATAGACCAACTTATAGAACAAATCTTGAGGAGATGAAGGAAATTCAAAGGCAAATGGATGAATTATTACAAAAAGAATTCGTGAGGGAGAATCTTAGCCTATGTTTTGCACCTGTGATCTTAGTTCCAAAGAAAGATGGGACATGGTGCATATATGTTGATTGCCGAGTCATCAATAAAATTATTATAAAGTATATATATCCTATTTCTAGATTAGATGATATGCTTGATGAATTGCATGGTTCCTGTATGTTTTCTAAAATTGATTTAAAAAATGGCTACTATTAAATTTGCATGAAAGAATTGATGAATGAAAAATTGCTTTTAAGATAAAATATGGTTTGTATGAGTGGTTAGTGATGCCATTTGGTTTAATTAATGCACTTAGGTCTTTTATAAGATTAATGAACCATGTCTTGTGTTCTTACATTGGGAAATTTGTTGTGGTTTACTCTTATGACATTTGGTTTACAGCAAAAATTTGGATGAATATGTTAAGCACTTGCATTCTATTTTTAAAGTTTTAAAGGAAAATAAATTGTATGCAAATCTTTAGAAGTGTTCATTTTGCATAGAATCTATTGTGTTTTTGGGTTTTATTGTTAGTTCAAGAGGAATAAGTGTTGATGAAGAAAAGGTTAAGGTAACTAGAGATTGGCCTACACTTAATAATGTAAGTGAGATAAGAAGCTTTCATGGTTTAGCAAGTTTTTATAAGAGATTTGTAAAGGACTTTAGTTCTATTACAACACCTTTAAATGAACTTGCTAAAAAGAATGTTATGTTCAAATAGGATAATGTGCATGAAAAGACTTTTAATACCATGAAATAAAAATTAACCAATGCTCCATTTTTGTATTTGCCTAATTTTGATAAAGCTTTTGAAGTTAAATGTGATGTTTCTAGTGTTGGAATAGGAGTTGTACTGATGCAAGACTCTGAATTGATTGCATACTTTAGTGAAAAGCTTAGTGGAGCAACATTGAATTATCCTATTTATAACAAAGAGCTCTACACATTGGTGAGAACATTGCAAACTTGGCAGCATTACTTGTGGCCAAAGGAGTTCATCATTCATTCAAATCATCAAAGCTTGAAATTTCTGAAATCCTAAGGTAAGCTTTAAAAAAGACATGCCAAGTGGTTGGAATATATTGAGATGTTTCCTTATGTAATCAAACACAAGAGTGGTTAGGAAAACATTATGACTAATGCATTATCCAAAAGGTACGCATTGCTTACTTCTTTGTAAACTAAATTACTTAGTTTTGAACATATTAAGGACTTGTATGTGAATGATTCTGATTTTAGCCAAGTGTAGGATTCTTGTTCTAAGCATGTTTGTGGAGACTATTATAGGCATGATGGATTTTTGTTTAAGAAAAATAAATTATGTGTGCTTGTATATTCCTTGCATGAAATGTTAGTTTGAGAAACTCATAGTGGTGGATTAATGGGACATTTTAGTGTGCAAAAGACTTTAGAAATTCTATTTGAGCATTTTTATGGCCTAACATGAAGTGTGATGTGCAATCTATTATGAAGTGCATAACATGTAAACAAGCAAAATCTAAAGTCATGCCCTATGGTTTCTATACACCTTTGCCTACATCTAACCAACCTTGGACTAATATCTCTATGGATTTTGTGTTAGGATTGCCTAGAGCTCAAGGTGGAAAAGATAGCATATTTGTTATTGTTGATAGGTTTAGCAAAAATGGCATATATCATTGCATGTTCTAAAACTAAGGATGCCACACATATTATTGATTTGTTCTTTAAAGAAGTAGTACACTTGCATAATTTACTTAGAATAATAGTAAGTGATAGAGATGTTAAATTCCTGAGTCATTTTTGGCATACTTTATAGGGTAAGCTAGAAACTAAACTCTTTTTTTCTATCGTTGCATATCCTCAAATGAATGGACAAACTGAAGTAGTTAATAGGAAACTTACTACTTTAATGTGTGCTATCATTCAAAAGAATAAAAAAAATTAGGAGAAATATTTGCCACATGTTGAGTTTGCTTATAATAGAATTGCTCATTCTACTACTTCTTATTCTCCATTTGAAGTTATGTATGGCTTTAGCCCTTTAACCTTATTGGATATCTTTCCTTTGCTTACTAATGAACTTGCTAATTTGGATGGTAAGCATGAAGCAGATTTTGTTAGGAATCTATATGCAAGAGTTTGAGCCAACATTGTGAAAAGAATGAATAATACTCAAAGCAAGCCAATAAAGGGTGCACCAAAGTTGTTTTTGAACCTAGAGATTGGATTTGGGTTCATATATTGAAAGAGAGGTTTCCTACACAAAGAAAATCCAAGCTGTAACCTATAAGAGATGTGCTATTTCAAGTTCTAGAAAGAATCAATGTTAATGCCTACAAGCTAGATTTGCCAAGTGAATATGGTAATGTAAGTTCTACATTTAATATTGCTAATTTATCTTTATTTAATGTAGGTGATGGATTTGATTCAAGGATAAATCCTTTCTAAGACGGAGGGAATGATAGAGATCCAAATAACTAACTTAATGATCCTTTGCATGGAATTGGAGGTCCCATGACTAGAGCTAAGACTAAAAGGATGAAGCAAGTTTTGTAAGGCCTAAATATGGAGATTAAAGGAAAAGAAGATCAACATGAAATAGAAGTTACACCAAGATGGGTCATTTTTTTACAACTTGAGGATCTATGAGCCCAACTTGATGACAATAATTTGGAAAGCCTAATTTGTATAACTAGTTTGCACTTATAGGCTATAATTATTCAATTTATTACAATTGTTCAGTTCGTTGGGCTATTTTTTGTTTGGACCTGATTGGATAATAAATAATCCTAATTTCTTACTTTTATTTGAATTTTTATAGGTATTTATGGGCTAAATTTTTTAGATGACCTTTATTTTTGTTATTTGATGTATTAGGTCATTTTAAAGCATTTTGAGCTTTAATTTGTGATAAATGTGTTTAGGCGTATTTTTACTTTAAATATTTACCATTTACTGGGAGAATTTTACTATGTTTTACTTATAGTAATCTAGAAGGCCTTTTATTTGGTTTTAGTTGCTGGATTAGTTTTAGGCTAATGTGGTGTCATTAGAGCCTATTCTTAATTAGGGTTTTAGAGAGTTATATAAGGAAACTTGTTTCTTATACCACAATAGACTTGGATCATTAATAAAATTTGAGTGTTTCTCCATTGTGAAAGCTTCCTCTTTATTCTTAGGTTAAGAACTAAATTTTATAATATTGGTTTTACCGGTAAGTTGTGGTTAGGGTCACGCTTTACTTAATAACTTTAGTTCTAACAATTTTATCCTTTCCCTATTTTCAAGATGGTCTAATTGTTCTCTTGTATCATGAGCAGGTCTTTTCACATAATAAGTTATTAGTAAGATTTAACAATTTAAGTGTCATTAATTGCCACATATCACTAAATATGTGGCTATTAATTATTAAGTACAATAAAGTATATTAACAAAGTGTACAAGAGAATTCTCAAAATATTGTATATATGTATATGATCAATTTCATGAGAAAAATATTCACATGCATTTTTGTTTTTATTAGTTAAAATATTATGTATACTTCTATGATTAATTTTGTGAGAATAATATTCACTAACATTATTATTTTCATTAATATGAAGACATTGTAAACGCACACATTTCTTTATAGGAATATTATACATATGAGGTTGTTTATAAAAATAATATTTGTGCATGTGGTTGTTTTATAAAAATAATAGTTACGTGCATGATAGTTTGTAAAAGTAATATTTACCTATACATGCTTGTTTATAAAACCAATATGTGGGTATGAATATTGACATAATATGAAAATAAGTGTTTGTATGTAATTGTAAATGTCGATACAAGTATAAAATTTAATGTACGTGAAGGATTTTGTTGTAAGAATAAGAATAAATATAAATATATGGTTGTGAAGTACATACACTTTGAGAAATATTAGTTACATACAACATGTGAAATAAAGGCCACTTGTGAAACTTTATATGAGATACACATATATCATGAGAAAATATGAATTATGATGTGTCATAAATTGAATGGCAAGTATATATGAATATATGTGCTTGTTACATTAATTATGAAGATTTTTGCAAGAAGAAACCATGTGCCATGTATATGCATGGCAATTATATATATGTTTATCACACAGGTGCATCATGGATTTTCTAAATCCTATATGACTAAGATAAATATGTATATATAGTTCTATAATATTTACATGCATATAAACCATAAGATAGGATGTAGAATTGACTAGTTGTGAATGCATTCATGAGCATTATGAAGAGAGTAATGATACATTATAATAACTAATTATAGCAAAAGTTATGATATGATATAAGTGTTAATAGTGAAAATCAATAGGGGTGGCTTGATCTTCACAGCTAGGTAGATCAAGTAAATTAAAATAAAGTGAAAAGAAGGATATGAACACCACATTCCAGAATTGAGGAAGGGAAATTGGGAGTGATAAACTCTGAATTTGGATGGTTTGGTGACCTGATAAATGCAAGTAGCCAACCAATGCTATAAGGAACACGACCTACTACTTAGACCACTTATCTAGCCATAAACACGAGTTAACCAATCTACACAATAATGCACCTGGGTTAAAGCACAAATTAGGGGCTTTTATGAATTTGAATCGCTAATCTTATAAAGGAAGATTGACAAAGTAAGGTTTCACAAAAGTAAAAAAAGATAATATTATGAAACTTCGGAGAAGAAACACTCAATTTTATATTATATTCATGAACTGTTAAATTCTGAGTTACATAGATTCCTATTTATACTACTCTTAGGAAAATACAAATAGTAATTGCTATACTTAGGAAAATATAGAACTTTAACTATCATTAAATTAAAAAATGAAAATTATCCTCAGATTTTTCTTATTTGTTACATTCTCAATTAGGAAAATGTCTTCGGATTTGTTGCACTCCATATGGGAAATATGTTCAGATTCATTGAACTCTATATTTGGAGAATATCTTCAGATTTGTTACACTCTATATTAGGAAAATATGTCTACATTCATTGCATTTCGTAATAAGAAATTATCTCCTAATTTGTAATGCTCTATATTGGGAAAATGTCTCTAGATTTGTTGCACTCCAAATATCTTCAGATTTCTTGGGCTTGGTTGAGTAGCACTTTAGCTCTATTTGTTTCTTCTACTTAGGCTCCTTGGGTAAGAATTGCATTTACATAGGCTCCAATTGCTTCTTATTTTCTTTTGAGCCTTCATCTTATTATTGGGCCTTCACTTAGAGTTAACTCCTTCTCTACTTGAGCTTGATCATGCAAAGTGCTGGACTAGTTCATATCATCCTTCCCTTCTTGAAAAGGAGTTGTCCTCAACTCTTCAAGATCTACATCAAAATAAGGAGATAGATTAGAAACATTGAAGGTAGTACTAACTCCATGCTCACCAGGCAATTCAAGCTTGTAAGCATTAATATTGATTTTCTCAAGGACTTGAAAAGGTCCATCTTTTCTAGGCATGAGTTTAGATTTTCTTTTCTCAAAAATCTCTCCTTTCTTAAGTGCAGCCAAAAATTATTTACTTTCTTCCCTTATTGGCACGATTCACATATTATTGAGTCATCTTTTTAATGTTATGACATGCCTTTTCATGGATTTGTTTAACAAACTCAACACATTTCTTACCATCTATGTTGGCTCTTTCCTGCAAAGGTAAAGGAATTAAATCAATAAGTGCAAGAGGATTAAAGCCATAAACAATTTCAAAGGGTGAATATTTAGTAGTAGAATGAATAGCCCTATTGTAAGCAAACTCGACATGTAGTAGACACTCATCCTAATTTTTTAAGTTTTTTCTTGATGATTGTTCTCAGCAAAGAAGAAAGCGTCTTATTCATAACCTCAGTTTATCCATCAGTTTGTGGATGGCATGTTGTAGAAAATAATAACTTTATCCTAAGCTTACTCCATAGGGTTTTCTAAAAATAGCTTAGGAATTTAGCATCTCGATCAGATACAATGGTTCTTAGCATCCCATGCAACCTTACAATTTTCCTAAAAAATAAATTAGCAATGTTAGAAGCATTATCAACTTTATGACATGCAATGAAGGGTGCTATTTTGGAAAATCTATCTACAATAACAAAAATAAAGTTTGTCCCCTTCTTAGATCTAGGCAATCCCAAAACAAAATCCATAGAAATATCTTCCTAAGGTACATTTGGAATTAGGAGAGGAGTGTACAATCCATGGGAATTTAATTTAGATTTTGCTTTATGATATACAATACATTTTCCTATAAATTTCTTAACATCTTTATGCATCCTAGGCCAATAAAAATGTTCATTCAGAACAGCAAATGACTTTGCAACACCAAAATGTCCCATGAGACCTCCAGAATGTACCTCTTTCAACAATGTCACACGCAATGAATAATCTAGGATACAAAGTTTGTCAATATAAAATAAGAAGCCATTTTACAAGAAAAATTTGTTCCAACTAGCACCTAGTTTACAATGACTAAATGCCTCGCCAAAATTAACATCATTAGCATATAATTCTTTAATAAATTCAAAACGAAGAATCTTAGCATATAAAATGGAAAGAAGAACATGCCTTCGTGATAAAGCATAAGGAATAATATTTTCTTTACCTTTCTTATGCTTAATTACATAAGGAAATAATTCAATGAATTCAATCCATTTAGCATGCCTATGATTCAACTTGCTTTGGCTCTTTACATGTTTAAGAGCTTCATGATTAGAATGCATAACAAACTCTTTAGGCCACAAATAATGTTGCCAAGTTTCTAATACTCTAACTAATGCATACAACTCTTTATCATAAGTTAGGATAATTAAGAGTTGGTCTACTTAGTTTTTCACTAAAACATGCAGTGGACTTACATTCTTGCATGAGTACACCTCCAATGCTAATTCCACTAGCATCACATTCAATCTTAAAAGTCTTACCAAAATCTAGAAGGGCTAGTAAAGGCATACTAGTGAGCTTCTCCTTGATGGCTTTGAAGGCTTTCTCTTGAGTTTTCCCCACTTAAAAGGAATGTTCTTTTTTATCAATTCATTCAATGAGGCAGCCAATGTGCTGAAGTCCTTCACAAACCTCCTATAGAAGCTTGCAAGTCCATGGAAACTCCTCACTTGTCTAATGGTGGTAGGGATTGGCCATTCTTGGAATGCTTTGATATTCTTTTCATTTACTTCTATACCTTTACTACTTATAACGTAGCCAAGAAAAATAATTTTATTTGTGCAAAAGTCACATTTTTTCAAATTGCCAAACAATCTTTCCTTTCTTAAAACACCTAGAATTTGTCTAAGGTGATCCACTTGTTCTTCTAAGGTTCTACTATACACAAGAATGTCATCAAAATAAACTACCATAAATTTACCAATGTAAGATTGCAAGACATGGTTCATTAATTTCATGAATGTACTAGGTGCATTAGTTAATTCGAAAGGCATAACTAACCATTTATAAAGTCCATGTTTAGTCTTAAATATTGTTTTCCATTCATCTCCTTCCTTCATTCTAATTTGATGGTAGCCACTTTTTAAATCAATTTTAGAGAAGATGGTAGAACTAGTCAATTCATCAAGCATATCATCTAACCTAGGAATAGGATGACAATATCTTATCATTATATTGTTTATAACTCCACAATCAATGCAAATCCTCCATGTACCATTCTTCTTAAGCATAAGTGATACTAGAACTGCATAAGGACTAAGGCTTTCTCTTACATATTCCTTGTCCATAAACTCTTGAATGTGTTTTTAGATTTCCTTAGCCTCTTCAAGATTTGTGCAGTATGTTGGATAGTTAGGCAAAGATGCTCTAGGAATGAAATCAATTTAATGTTTTATCCCTCTAATTGGTGATAAACCTAGAGGTACCTCATCCAGAAAGATATCCTCATACTCTTGCAAAAGAGATAAAACAACACTAGGCAACACAGAGGTTAAGTCGTTAGTGTTTAACATAACCTCTTTGTACATAAGTACTAGGAGGTTTTGTTGAGAAAATAAAGCTTGTTTAGTCTCACTTTTTTTTGCCACTAGTAAGTTCTTCTCTCTTTTTCCCTTATTCTCTCCCTTTCCTCTCAATTTTTCTTTTCTTTCTTTATTCTCTCTTAGTTGGCTCTCTTTTTCTGACTTTTTCTCACTTTTATTTACACTTTCTTCCTTTTGATTTTCTTTCTTACTCTCACTCTCTTTTTTCTTTTCTCTCTTAATTTGATCTTCTAATATTTGCTTTAGTGACATAGGAAGGAGGGTTATAGGTTCCCCTCGAAGTACAAAAAAATAACAGTTTGAAAACCTATCATATGTGACTCTCCTATCTTACTACCAAGTTCTACCTAATAAGAGATGACATACTCTCATGGGTACAATATCACATAAAACTTCATCTCTATATTTGCCAATAGAAAATAAAACTTTCACTTGTTTTGTCACCTTCATTTCACCACACTCATTAAGCCATTGGAGCTTCTAGGGATGGTTGTGTTTGAGTGTAGGTAAGTTTAGCTTCTCTACTAATTCAACACTTGCCACATTGTTGTAACTTCCACCATCAATGATTACACTATATACCTTGTCTTGAATTAGACAATGTGTGTAGAACAAGCTCTCTTAGTTGTTCTCTTCCTCTATTACCTGAATGTTAAGTGCTCTTCTAGCCACTAGGAGTTCTCCTTCTTTCGCACTTTCTCCATCATCATTAGATAACTTCTTTTCCTTTTTAGTGGTTTCTTCTTCGGTCTCCCAATCACCATGGTGCATTTATTAGGGCACTCACTTGAAATATGTCCTTTCCCTTGGCACTTGAAGTACTTTATGTCACGATTTCTTATTGGGTTAAGTCTATTTAGTTCTTTCTTAGGTTCTAGTTTTTTACCTTTTTTTGAATTAGCTTTCTTAGAATTTAAAGCAGAATGGGTGTCTTTTTTTGAATTCTTCTTCCATAAGTTAAAGGAATTTAAATTTAAGTTCTTTTTGGCATTATTTCTTCTTTTTAGTTGTTGTTCAACCTTGATAGCTTGATGTACCATCTCTTGAAGTTCTATATGTGATACATCTCCATAACATCAGCTATGTTATGATTCAGTCCATGCAAGAAATGAGCCATTGTTGCCTCTCAATC
The DNA here is from genome assembly GCA_020226215.1 of Sindora glabra. NCBI lineage: Eukaryota > Viridiplantae > Streptophyta > Magnoliopsida > Fabales > Fabaceae > Sindora > Sindora glabra. The sequence continues at coordinate 60,689,957 of CM035228.1, forward strand.
CTCCACTATGTTAGCTCTAATCATGTCAATCTTCATTTCTTTATGATATTTATCTACACTCATTAATCCTTGTGTGAGGCACTACAACTTGTTGTGAAGCTCTCTATAGTAGTAAGATGGAATGAACCACCTTCTCATAATTGGCGTCATCTCTTCTCATGTGGTAATTAGGCATTCTCCATATCACACTTTTTCTTTTTAGATATGATCTTACCAAACAAGAGCATAATCAGTAAATTCAAGAGTTGTAAGTTTTACCTTTTTCCTTTCAGAATAGTTGTGGCATGAGAAAATTTGTTCAACTCGCATCTCCCACTCTAAATATGCCTTTGGATCATTTTTGCCTTGAAATGAAAGAACTTTAATTTTGATTCCTCCAAGGTTATCTTCTCTATTTCTATGCCTTCTTGGTTCTTCTTGGTTAGGTCTCCTCCTTCTTGGCTATTAATCATTAAATTCATCCTCCTTATCCCAACTCTCCACATCTCTATGAGATTGTTTACCTTGCTTTCGGTTGTTTTGAAGGTTCTATTGTGTGACAACTTAATTCTCCATTTGTTCCAATCAATCATGAAGTCCTTCTAACTTTCTATCAAGTAGCCTTTCAAGATGGCTCACCAATGCTTATATTTGAATAGGGGCTAATCTTGCTTATGGAATATTATCTTGATTTCTTGCCATGTTAGTAAAAAAAATAGACAGAATATTTGATCTCACAAATTCTCTCAATTAAGTGTTTTCACTCTTTTCTTAATAATCTCACTATTTCTTAATCCTTCAATACTTTCCCAAACTCTTATGCAACCTAAATCCTTGTGAGTGATATAATAAATAATAATTTCTCAGTTTTAACCAAGTACTTGAAAGTAAATAGTTAGAATAAGTCATAAAAAAAGGATAGGGTATGTTAGGCAAGGGATTCAATGTAAATAGGGGAATTATCTGTGCAAAATAATATTTATCCCAATTATACAATTTTACAGATCTAAAAATTCAAATTGTAAAAAACTGAATTATTGCTTCTTCTTTTTTTGTATAATTTTCTTTCATAATTTTTTATATATTTTTTCACGAATTCTTTTTGTACTTTTTCTTCTTTTTTGTACTTTTTTTAAAAAAATTTTGCACGAATTTTTTTCTTTGTTATTTTTCTAACACTTTTTTTATATATATTGAAAAATAAAAGAATAAGATTAAATACCTACCGTGTCAACCAGTAGCTCTGATACCAAATGACAGGAAAAATCAATCGGGGTGGCCTGATCTTCATGGCGTAGGTAGATCAAGTAAATCAAAATAAAGTGAAAAGAAAGATATGATCGCCACACTTTAGAATTGAGGAAGGGAAATTGAGAGTGATAAACTCTAAATTTGGATAGTTCGATGATCCGATGAATGCAAGTAGCCAACCAATGCTATAAGGAACATGACTTGTTACTTAAACCAATTTTCCAACCATGAACATGAGTTAACCAATCCACACAACAACGCACTTGGGTTGAAGCATAAATTAGGGGCTTTTATGAATTTGAATCACTAATCTTATAAAGGAAGATTAATAAAGCAAGGTTTTATAAGAGCAAAAGAAGATAATATTCTTAGACTTTGAAGAAGAAACACTCAATTTCACATTATATTCATGAATTATTGAATTTTGAGTTACATAGATTCCTATTTATACTACTCTTAAGAAAATACAAATAGTAATTACTATACTTAGGAAAATACAAAACTTTGACTATCATTAAATTAAAAATTGGAAATTATCTTTAAATTTTCCTTATTTGTTACACTCCTGATTAGGAAAATGTTTTCGGATTTGCTACACTTCATATTGGAAATATGTCCAGATTCATTAAACTTTATATTTGGAGAATATCTTTAGATTTGTTGCACTCCATATTAGGAAAATATGTCCACATTCGTTGCACTCCATAATAGGAAATTATCTCCTAATTTGTAGCATTCCATATTGGGAAAATGTGTCCAAATTTGTTGCACTTGAAATATCTTTAGATTTCTTAGGCTTAGATAAGTAGCAGTTCATCTTTATTTGTTTCTTCTACTTGGGCTCCTTGGGCCAGAATTGCATTTACATGGGCTTTAATTACTTCTTGTATTCTTTTAAGCCTTCATCTTATCATTGGGTCTTCACTTAAAGTCAACTTCTTCTCTACTTGAGCTTGATCTTGCAAAGTGTTGGACTGATTCATATCAAACGTGCTATATAAATACAAAATATTTAGTTATTAGTGATGGGAAGTTGGTAATGCTGTTATAAGGATAGAAAACATAATATCACACTTTGATTACAACATTGCAAGCTTACATTGTAAGAATTTTTATTATTTTGGGTTGCCAATAATTAATTTTTTTATTTTTATTAAAAATCATATCAATATATATAGCATAATTTTATAACCTAAATTATTATTAAGTGATCCAATGTATTTTAATTCACATCTTAGGTATACTATTGAGAATGTGATAGGGCTTGTTAAGGCAAAGTTAGTGTAAAGCTTGTTATTGAGTTCATGATGAATGAACTCAATTAAGATTTATTAATATGAGGTTAAGTCCTCTTTCTACACATAAGGCTATTGATACCTTGCCCCATTTGAGCCGTCATGTATTATCAAATATGAAAGAAGGGAAAACTTAAATATCTCAATAAATACTTGTATACTGATGATTTCTTTAGATTATTATTAAAGTAAATCTAGAGGCATGTAATCCTATTTTCTTTTAGTTTTATTCATTTATTTAGTAATTTTATATTTGATATAAAGATATTGTTAGATACTAAAATTTCTTATATACAGAATCAAAGCCATTATATCAAATTTAAAATTCTAATTAAATTATCTATCCTAAATTTAAGAATTATTTTACCTCTAAATTTAATGAGAAACATTTTGAGATTTGACTAATATAATTCATTAATTGAATATATAAAATAAATTAGGTGAATAAAAGAGTTTTAAAGCACAAATCTAATCAATTTATTTTTCTATTTTTTGTCCAAAATTGCATCTTAGGATGGTACTTTTTGGGGTTGAAATCAATTTTTGGCAGCAATTTATCTAAATGGTAGAACACCATCATTTTGCGATAGTCTCCCTAATAGAATTGACTTAAAGTAGTTCATAATAATAATAATAATAATAATAATAATAATAATAATAATAATAATAATAATAATAATAAAACTTACCTTGAAGCTTTAATGGCAGTCAGCATCTTAAAAGTAAAAAGGAATATAAAGTATGATATTTTCAATTCTAATAAGCTATTGTGACATATACCTTGCCACATTATATACTTTAGTGAGGTGCTTGCTATAATGGCAAATTGTATGACTTTTGTGACCTTGAAGGTTAACTGTTCAAATCCTATAAGATGTTTTTCTTTGTATTTTCATATTTTGTTTAATGTGGCATTAATGGCAAATCCATTCGCTGCAATTGCTATGCACTAGTGACATATGTGGTGCTTGATTTAAACTTCTTGTTGCATGTGAATAATTAATAATTAATGTTATGATGTAATACATATTTATGATATATTTATATTATTTTAAATTATATTATAAATATTTTTCAATCATAAAATTATAGAATTTTGTAAAAAAATGAAATATTTGCAATTTACTCATGAAATTCATTATTCATAGAAATTTTCTTATATTCATGTTCTTTTTTTTTTTTTTGAGGAGTGAATATAATTAAATTAGGTTATGAATTATTTTTAAAATTTTTATGCAACATTATTTGAAGATCAATTGAGATACATTAAAGTTTAGAATTATTTTTGGCATTTTACTTATTAATAGGGATGGATTACTTTGGAAAATAATATTTTTTATCCCTTTTTTAATATAATTTTTTAAGAAAATATATTAATAATGCTTTTGCTAAAGTATATATGGACCATGTATGAAAGGAATTTAAGATAATAAATTATATATTTTTTAAGGTTTTTTTTTCCTTTGAGAAATATAATGTATATTAAAAGAAGAGATAAATTATTTTTTAAGTTAACTTGGTATACTCATTAAACAATTACTCAAAGTCAATTTGAGACAATTTTTCTACTAGTATTACCACTATATTGCAAACTTATAAAATATGCATGATGTGATTCTATAACTTTAGAAATTATTGAGATAATTATAGTGATTTCCAATATACTGTGTTAAACATTTTGCCTATGTGATACAAATCTTTAAAGATGTCTATTTTAGATATCATTATAGTATAATATGATTATGATGAAATAAGACGGATCGTGAATTGGATTTGAAACAACAAAAGCAGAAAAAGATGGAAGATGGACGCCACAATCACGGATTGATAAGCCGAAGGTAAGATCGCCACAAGAGGAGGCTTCTTGATAAGATCAAGGATAATTAGCTCACTCAAAAACCTAAGAGTCACAAGCTCTCAAATATCAAATTGTATTCAAAACTGCCTAAAAATATGTTTACAAGAGCTTATATATGACCAGCCCCTATAAGCAAACCCTAATGGGCCTTGTACACTAACAAGCCCAATTCTAAGTGACCCAAATAAAATAACAAGTCTTCATACTAAAATAAATCTAAAAACAAGCCTCGGCCCATAAGGCCCATTTGTTACAAAAAATGCTAAACTAACTAAATGCTAATAGATTCATTATAGCCCAAGTCTTCCAAATACATGCAATTGAGCATCTTGGACTCTTCTAACTCCAAATTGTGCCTTTTCTCAAATATGGCAGCAATCATCTTCTCTAGGTCTCCCTTCATCCTCTTTGCCAAACCCCTTGACATTGATCCGTGAAGCCCTTCCAACACCTTTAGTCCATTGTCTTCAATGGGCTTTCTTTGATTTTCATCAGATTATATCTTACATTGATTAAGTTTGATTAGTATTAATTCTATGGTATATAATCACTTGTGTGATATATTATTATATGTACCAACGGAATTTATTTTATTTTCTTATATGTTTCTTGGTGAAATATGAATTTTGGAGATAACAAGATTATCAAATTTAACCAATGACATGGGATTAAGGAAAGTTCCAAATATTTCTAGTATGTAATTTACTATTTCGTATGAAAGTTACGAATTTATTTTAATTTACACATGATGTATATGCTTTATGAAATTTCATACTGAAGTACATTAATTATATAATCCAAGTGGGATTGGTTTATTTGTTTTACTTTGTAGTATTGGCCATAATCAATTGCTTACATAATAATTGAAATTATTGAAATTATTTTGTTTCTTAGGAAACATGCATGTTTAAATCTCATAGAAATTTATTGATGAAGTGAGTGATTATAACTACAATGACTCACTTACTAAACTACTATGTTCTTATTATATTCTTTTGAGATATGGTAATTAATTATGGCCTATTGGTTATCCCATGAGATTTTATTAGTATTGTAAGTATACACACCATAGTAGGTTACTTACTAATCTAATAGAAGCTTGTTAAAATATTTTTGAGATATGATAATTTGTTATGAGTTATCCCATAAGAATTTAATTGGTGTTAATAAATATTCGTCACCATAGTGACCATTTATTAAGCCAATATATTCTTGTCAAATTTTATGTAATATTCTTGTTATCTTAATTAATTTATATTATAACCTACCCATAGAAGGTTATTATATGAATTAGTTAAGTGAGATATAACTTTTTGGATAATTTTATATATTGAAAATTTATTTGCCCACAAGTGTTAAGATTTTTTTTTGGTTTCTCCTAAAAAAATGATTTTACTATTCATAGGTTTTGGATTTCCTTTTTTTTAGAAAAATGTATTTATCATCCAATTAGCTTATTATTAAGGATTTTCTTGAAATATGCTATATTCTTTACCTACAAAAGAGTTTGTAATTATACACCTAAAGTTTCAATGCTATAATGGTTATCACTATTTATTTTCCATGTGTGAAATAATGATTGTGCAATATTAGCACTTTTTATTTTATTTAAATAGTAATTCAACTTCCATTAGTAAATTCTGACTTTGTTTATTTAAAAAAAATTATGATTTTGATTTTAAATATTCTTGATATAATATGCTTATTTTTTGAATATTTGTGAGAATATGTGACTTATTATTTATAAATATAATTTATGATTACATATACATATTATTAAAGTTATTACTATTTAAAAAAAGAAAATAGTTTTGTTTAATCTTATTAATTCCATAATTTGTAAGGAATATTGTCATAGCAAACTATTGGTGATATTAGGAAATTTATATTTTTATTGGAATAATGTGAAAATTTAATAATTGAATATATTTTTTAATGTTAAATAAATTTTTATAATTCATAATATTTATTAAGTTATATAGGAGTTCTTGCATATACTAAAAATTTTGCTCATAAAAGATTGTATAGTTATCCTTGATATCTTGTAAAATTTATCCATCATATTTTTAAATTATTTTTATAATTTTATAATTAAATTTATCAATCATTTGTGAATATTGGCCATAAAGGTTTAGAAAAATGTAAACTATTTCATTTTTTATATATCAATTCATGAATTTTTCAATGAAAATTTTAATTGAGAACTCATGTAAAAAAAATAATGAGCACTATAAGCATAGTATGTCCTTAACATTTTTATATAAAATTTTATGTATTGAAAATTATTCCATAATATCTATGATAAATTTTGACAAGTGATTTACTTATTTTTAATAATTGATACTTTTCATTACTTAAAGTTAAAATATTTTGAATTGATTAGTAAGGAATTTTGATATTAGTGGGAGTATTATCATAGAAAATGTAATAATTTATATTAGATATTGATATTATTCTCTAATATTATTATTATTATTATTATTATTATTATTATTATTATTATTATTATTAAGTTATGATATCATATTATAATTGAAAAGTTTCATTTTGAAGTTTCATTTATATATATATTTTCTTATTTTTTAATGATCATTAAAGATTTAGTATGCTCATATGCAAGTTTAAATTTTATAAGTATTTTTTCAATTTTTTAAAATTATATATATATATATGTGTGTGTGTGTGTGTGTGTGTGTGTGTGTGTGTGTGTGTGTGTGTATGTATACACACAAACACACACACACACACATATATATATATATATATATATATATATATTCTTTATCATGTTTTATAGTTCCTAGCACAATGGTATACTTAAAAATAATTAATATATTTTGAAAAATATATTAAAGGTATTATAAATTTAACCTTTTAATTGATTTTTGAGCTTTAAACTATGATATAAAATATTGTAAGATATAATAATTTTATATTAGGATACTAATGATTCTATGAGGAATTAATATATAATTTAAATGTTATCTTAATTTTGATAGTAATTATTTCTACTTGTTAATATACCTACATGCCTTTAAAGGAATATAAAATTAAGTTTTTGATATTCATGTTTGCTTTATTTGGATAATGTTAGGCTTTTATTTTAAGTCCTAATTAATATTTTAGTGGGCATTTTAATATCAAATTTTTGATAAGTTAAATAATGGGCTTAGAAAATTTGAGAATATTTTTATAGGATATGTTTAATATATTAGACATAATTTAAAGATCTTATTTATTAAGGAAATATTTTGTGATGAGTATGAAATTAACAAATTTTATAAGGATTATATTGTTCTTGATTGTTTATATACTTTAAAATGGCCTAATCTTAAGATAAGTTTGTCATTAATGGTAATGTTAATCATATATTTTAACTTTATATTTTCCCTCAATTTAAGCGATTAATATGTTAATTTTAAGAAGTTTCAAGTAAAGTTTAATTATTTTCTCTTTACCTTTTATGAATTGCATTATGTTATCATGAATTATTAATGATTAATAAGTTAGATAATTTCATTTGTTATCTTGAAATATTAATTATAGCAAATTGCATAAATTAGCAAGTGTTATTATTTATTTGCTACAAGAGATATTAAATATTTTATTGTCATAATGATTTTGTAGAAAGTAAGTTTGGCATTATTATCATGAATATCAATATTGAAGTTTTAAAAACTTTTTAGGAAATAAATTATTGTGATTAATTACACGAGGAATAAATTTCTTTTTATTTCTTGTAATTATTAATATAATTAATTAATGGGGAGCTAATGTATATTTGTATAAGTTAATGTGCCTTGATACTTCTACTAGATAATGTAATCGCATAAGTGATTATGCCTTGTTGATTGACTTTTCATGACAATATTTCTCTTGAAATATATATTGGTATTATTGATATATCTTGGGATATGACTGTTTTCTTAGTAAAATAATGTTATTTTAATAAAAGTTGCTATAGTTGTCTCCTTGTAGAGATGGTTAATTGAAATCTCATTATAAATTTAACTATAATTTTCTCTTTTAAAGATGTTAAATTGTTTTGTTAAAAACTTAGTTGATCTTTCTAAGAAGATATGGTGACTTTCATGAAAAAGATCACAATAAAAATCTTTATATAATAATATGAGAGGATCGCTTGGTTATACTGTAAGTGTAACTACACATTCACACTCTTGTGATCATATTAATGAATTAATTGAATTATGTGATTATGGATGTACTATATTTTTATACAATATACCATTATCTATAGTTCCAAGTTTAATACTTTATTGGACCCGACCATGTTATAAGGTAAATTTATTCAATTATGATATTTTATGACCATTAAAGTTGTTATTGATCTTAGAGTCATATTCTTTAAATTGTTTTCAAAATTAATAAAACTTAATGTTGCCAAAGTAGAAGAATGTAAGAATTTTTATTATTTTAGGTTGCCGTTAATTAAATTTTTTTTATTTTTATTTAAAACCAAATTAATATATATAGCTTAATTTTGTAATATGAATTATTATTATTACATGATCCAATGGGTTTTAATTTACCTCTTAGGCACATTATTAAGAATGTAATAAGGTCTATTAAAGCAAAGTTAGTGTAAAGCCTGTTATTGAATTTATGATAAATGGACTCAATTAGAGTTTATTAATATGAGGCTAGATCCCTTCTCTGTATATAAGGCTATTGATAGTGTGCCCTATCTGAGCTATCATGTGTTATTGAATATGAAGGAGGGGAAAACCTAAATCTCTTAGTAAGTACTTGTATTTGATGATTTCTTTAGAAGATTATTGAGGTAAATCAAGAGGTAATCCTAATTATTTTTTACTTTTATTTATTTTTTTAGTTGTTTTAGATCTAATATAAAGATCCTATTAAATACTAAAATTTTTTACATATATGAATACGAGAAATTGGTTGTTAATGGAGGTTGACAATGTGGCTATAAGGATGAATATTTAGTTATCAGTGATAAGTGGCTAGCAATATGGTTATATGAATAGAATGTGTGGTACCACATTATCATATCCACATTGCATACATCATTATATGGAATATATTTACAAATTGTGTATGCTTATAATTGTATTTTATATGTTTATGAGTTATATTTGTAGCCTACTATTCATTCTTTTGTTAAGGATAAAGTATTATGAATTGCTTGATGCTTATATATGGAATTAATGTGTGATTCATAGTATAAGACATACATCATCAATTAAAACCTAATGATAGTTTGAAATGTGTCATCTAAACTAAAAACATAGGTGGCTAAGCATAGTGATAAGGAGTAACATAACGAAAGCACAAGGAAGCATTAAAAAAAAAAGAAACAATTGCAAAAGCAATGATAAGAATATGTACCTCATTTGATAAGCATAAAGTTAAGACATGAACAAAAGAAAATTTCCATTATGGAGGTGTGGATAATGTAGAAAAGATAATAAAAAGACTGATATCATAAATGACAAAGGCTCATAAAAATGATTGGTACATAGTATGCAATTCATAAGGGATAAGAAAAAAGGAAACCCTAATTAAATAAAATAATAGGATAGTTTGTATGGAGTCTTACCCATTAAGTCTTTATAACTTAGTCCATTATTGTTAATTGTTTTTAAGTACCTACCATAGCAATAGAAGGATGGTTAGGCAAGTAGGTTACTAAGGATATCATGGCAAACCATTTAAAGAAATATAGCTGATGATTGATTGTGATAAGTGTATGGATAATAGTTTAAAAAAATTATCCTCCAATTTTTAAACTATAATGTTACAAAATTATGGAATTAATATTGAATTTAAACTAGATGCAACCCTTTTGATAAGGAAAATATAGTATTAACTTGTTTGGAGGTCCTATGAATAAAGTAATCTTAGTTTTATAAAAACTTTTATTCATAAGCATAGTCTAATTTGAGTTTAAGGAAATAGGTAAAGGCATGTGTCTAGTAGGAAACAAGGTTAATTCTAAGTCTTTGCCTTAGGGATGAATAATTTGTAATGGCTTAGTTGTCTCATAAGAAATTTTTAAAAATGGTAAACTTTGTGAAGCAAGAACGATCATGGTGAGTGAATGCTTTGAAGTATGGTTATTATAGTGCAATCTTAGTTGTCAAAGTAAATGGAGTTTAGTGACTTAAAGAGAATGAGTCAAATGGAGATATCAATTGAGTTGGCATGATTTGGTAAAATTTTTAAGGTCGACCAAAGAGTATGGATAGCAACAAGTCAAGTCATAAATAGCTCACAGCTTAATTTGAGTTTTAGCATAATAAACCAGACTCATAAGATAAATGGGTAATATATAAGCTAGATTATCCATCTCATATTTTAAATGAGTTTAGTTTAAGCTAATCAAGGCTCAACTCATTTGTGTTATGAGTTGACTCGATATAAAAAATAGATAAAATAAAAATGTATATAAGTATAAATATATGTATTATAATTCATTATTATTTTGAAAAAACATTTGATAACATTGTATTCTGAAATATAAAATAATATATGTTTATTACCAATATATAATTTCGATAAATTTTTACTATTTTACATATTATTTTCAAGTAAAAATATAAAAAAATAAATTAACAATTATTGATAATTTTTAATTTGTGAATTATTAGAAGAATTCATTTAAAGAGCAAAATTTAATAAATAATTTATTAATTTTACTTATATAAGTCAAATAATTAAGTAAATAATTTTTACTTCAAGTTTTATTCTTTTAATTAATTTTTTAATTTTATTTTTATAAGTTAAATAATTAAGTAAATAACTTTAATTTCAAGTTTCATATTTAGATAATTTACTAATTTAACTTTTATAAGTTAAATAATTAGGTAATGTTCACTTTTTATTTATTATTTTTAAATAAATTTTCATATTGTTTCTAGGTAAATTAATAAAATTATGAGTATCAATAAAATAATTGAAAATTCAAACTAATTCTACATTTAGAATCTAGTTATAGTTGTATTGTAAATTTGTATTTTAAGGCAAATTTTTACATATTTTCCATTGAATATGATGATGATGATAATAATAATAATATAATACTACTAAATTTAGCCATTTATAATTTTTTTTTATGTTGTTAAGTACTTGCTAAAAATATTCACTTTGTAAATATAAATAAAAATTATGAAGTGAATGCTTGACTCATGTTGTAACTTTTAGACAAATTTTCATTTATATTACATTAAATGTGATTATAATATATAAGTAATAATATAATTGTACTAAATTTAGCCATTTTTTTAATTTTTTTTAGCTTAAGTTAAGAAGCTAAGTTGAGCCACTTGTGAGATCAATTCAAGTTGAGCTTAAGCTGAAAAAAATTAGCTTGAATCAAGTTTGAGATAAATCACAAGTTGTATAAATTGAGAGCAAGTTGAGCCTAAGGTGAAACTAACTTAACTTAACTCATTATTAATCCTATTAAAAAGTACATTAGTTGTTTAATGAGTGGTAAAGATTTTAAATATTAATGGATAGTGTATAGCTAAGTCCATTATGAGGAAATTAGCAACTGTAGTTTCATATGATATAAATAATGATGTTAAGCCAGAAACTATGTTAAGTAGATGTATGACAAAAAAGAATCTATCATATTATTTAATGTAATAAGAACAAGTTTTTGTATATAAGTTAATATGTCAAATTGATATGTAAATAAGAAATACAGAAGGAGCTTGTGTTTATTAATGTAAGAGGTTAATAGTAAACACAAGGTTTAATTTGTAGGTAGTTGAATGAGCAAGAGTATCCCATATATAAGTATAGTACTATCTTTTATTGTATAGTTAGCTAGGAAGACATGATATAATTTATGGATGTCATTATAAATGTGGTACTTATTGTATTTGTGTTAGTTCTTATTAGGGAAATTAAATATTAAAATTAGTTATGCATAAGTAACTTGTTTATACTATTGAAAGGATGAAAGATATAGTTCCAATTAAGAAGGATGGATAGGTTTTTAATCCAATTAATTTTTATATATTGAAGAAAGAAAGAATTGTGGTAACATTTTGCTTAAACTTAAGGAATATTAATGATTCTATTAGATTAATAATGTGAATTCAAAAAGTGAAGAGATACTTCCACATTTATTGGAGGGTCCAATGACAAGAGTTAAGGTTAAGAAGATTAAAGAAGGATTCCAAAGCCTATAAAAGGAGTTTGGATGCTTGAAAAAGCTAAATTAGAAGAACACAATGGAATTATAAGTTGCATTTCAGCTAATCAACCTTAAATGATGTGAACTTCAAGGAGTGGTCAATTATAAGGAAGTGAGCTTGGAGAAGATTGTTTAAGAATATTTAAGTTATCTTACATTATTACTAATTTGATGCCACATCATCAAGAGGTGGAGTCACACTAATGCCATATCAGCCATAATCTATATTACTGCCACATAAGCCATTGTCTTAATTGGCACCACCTTATCCGATTTTTTTATTATTTGGTGTTTTAGGCTTTAATATAGCATTAAAGCTCTTAATTCATGTTTATTTTGTTCTACATCATTTTAGAGTATTTTAGGCCTAGTTGGTGTCATTTGAGCGCATTTTTTAATTAGGGTTTTATAGAGCCATATAAGGAGGCTTGTTTCTTATACTAGGTAGATTTTGACTTTTGAGAATATAGCAATCTGATTGCTTGTGAGAGTTTCCTTTCTATGTTCTTGTAAGGACTTAAAGACTTATCAAAGGGAATTCAACCTTTGTGGCATCAAATATATCTCTTATTGCTTTCAATTTTTTCCTTTTTTTCTAAAGCATGGTGAGAATACGCTTCCTTTTTTTATGATTGTATCTAATTTGGGATCGATCCAATCCAATTTTACATCAGAATATTTAATAAAACACATATAGCTAAGTTGGTACTTATAGTTTACCCATTAAGAAAGTGTTTATGTGCTTTGAAAGGTAAGTGGAAAATCATTGATGTCTACAATGGATTGATACTTATTTGTGATAATAAAATACATAGTTAATGCTTATGGTGTCTTATCATGGTTGATGCCAATAGTGTCCCATCATTGCTCATTATGAGTATAAATGCTTATTTTGAATTTGATTTATGGGGAAAATATGCATCCTTCGTGTGACTTATTTCTAAGGTAGAGGGGCATAAGATGGGTTTAAAGTTATAAGGGGAGGAAGGGTATAAAACGGGTCTAAAGTTATAAGGAGGAGTACTTCTTATAAGGTAGGATCAAAGTTACAATGGAGAAACCTAAGTACCAACTATAGCCATTTTGCTTAATAACTTGAGTAAGTATCACTTTAAGGAAAATATTATCACAAATCTATTATGCGATAATTAATTAAATGTATTAGTATATATCTAAACTTTTTTAGTGAAAATTATTAAAGAAAAAGAGGAAAGTAGCCATTCACTAGGTAATTTTATTACTCACACTCATGTGCGTTGTTTCTTTTGAAAATAATGTTCATGGTCTCAATGAGACAAATTGACATATATATTGGATCCCTTCTTCACTCCCTAAAGGCATGCTAAAGTAAAAATTATGAGATAGTTTAGTTTATTTAGCAAGAAGTACTCCTCCTCAAGTGTTATGTATATATTAATAATATTACATTTGTATATTTTCTAAACTTATGTATATGTTATTTTTATCATATGTATTAGTATAAATTGGTTTTCTCTCACATTTATGTCTTAATACCTATATAACCGCAAGTATTTTTTCTACTATATTATAATAAGTAAAAGTGTTAAAAAGTTTGTAAAGTGTCAAGGGTTGTAAAGGTATTTATTTAGTGGAGCTATACTAATTAGATATCTTTACACCAAGCATAATACCCTAAAAGTGGGTTATGACACCACATTTACTAAGAACTTTTCTGATATGAACTTCTCCCATGTTTAGGCATCGATCCAATAATATTTTTCAAGATGAGGTCTCACCTGTATCCCTTTTCCATTAACTTATTCTTAAAATCCTTCCATCCCCTGCCTATAATTGTTAGGACATGGCCTTTGTAATCTTTATGCATACTAAAGGTAGCTTGCAAGGAAACACACAAATGAATGAAAAACATGATTAGTAATCTAGAAAAATTGTTATGCATATGTAAAAATTGAAATAAAGATGACTATTATGGTTCCTTACCTATATATCATCCTAGATGATGTCCTTGATCTTTTGTTGCACTTAGTGCCATTTCTTAGTAGTAATGGTGACCTTGGTTTGTACCAAGTAACCTATGTAGCTACTAAATTCAATTCCACCAAGCCCATATGCCTAGCCTTTATCCTTGCAGTCTAATATTTGCTTTTCCCTTTTGGCACGCTTAAGGATAACATTCCTCATAATTGTAGGACCTCTTACTCCTTTCTTTTACTGACCACCTTTACTAAAGCTAGTTGAATTCGTGTTGCTTTTATTTAAAAAGTTTTAACAAAAACAACATAAATATTTAACTTATGTGTTAAGCAATATTTGATAAACAACTGAGCATAGACATATGACAACTTAAATAATAAGAAATAATTTCATAATTTTATCACACTTTGTTTGATCTTAGAATAAAACTTTACTTACAATAAATTGACATTTTCAAAAATAGCATTCAAGTAATAGAGCCACACCAATGGAGAAAGTTACTCCAAAAATATAACATCCAAGCAAAAATGACAGTTTAAAAACTATAAGCACATAATAGGATTTTTAATAATATATAATGATTCTACCTATTTAATCTCGAGAATTATAGTTAAAACACAAAATGCTCATAAAACATAAGAGAATCGAGGAAAATATTTTAGATAAATAAAAGTAGATGCTTAAAGACTATAACAGGTTAATGTCTTATAATAGTTGAACAAATGTTGGAGAAAATTGAATGAAGAGCATATAAAAGTGTAAAGCAAATTGCCATGTAAGATAAGTTTATCTATGGTTTTGTTTGCAGTTTTGAAAAATAGAAATGATGTATATGTTAGTGGTAGTACTTTTCACATTGGTTATTCATACATAACCTTTGTCTATATTTCCATATTAATTTTTATTAAAATTGACATTTAATGTTTTACACATAATTACAAAAATACTGCTCAAAACAAACTTTCAATGTTGATTGTACATAAGAATTGACACCTTATATTTGGCAAAATTTAATGATACACTTCATTTTCGATGTCGACTTTTACACAACAAAATTAGAAAGTTTTTTTATCCATTTTTTTCAACCAATTCTAAGCTCCTATTAGATGTTGGTTCACTAATAACCAATGTAGAAAAAATAATATAATTCTACAATGTTAATTTTTAAGTAAAGCTGACATGGAAAGTTGTTTACATTCTCAAAAAATACCATTATCCCATTATAAATTGATATTTCACTTTAATTAATGTTAAAATGGTGATGTTTGATCGTAATTGTGTAGTAACATAGATCATAATATACATTTTTTCTCCTCTTTATTTATTTATATGCATGTACTATTTATTTATACTTAATATAATCCATATTCTATCTCAGTCCTTTTTTTTGTTTTCTAGTCTTATTAGATGACTTGCTTTACATACTCAATCATAAACTATGATATAAATTCATCTCCACTCTTTGTTGGCTTTGCACATATTTCTATATCTAGTGGTGCCTTACATTAATTCTTAGCCAAAGATATCATTCACTCCTAATTAGATTCTTTCTAAATTCTCTAGGTATATAAATTTCATTCACCTTATACCTTTCCTATTAAATTTTCCTTTATGATTACCAAACTTCAATTATTCTACTATTTAATTTTCATATGCTAATATTTAGATATTATATCCTTATTATTTAGATAAAAGGCATTCCTATAGTTATTACTTTTATACAATATTCTTAAGAAAACCTTTAAAACCTTCCCTTCTTAAACTACATAAATATTACAATGACTCTCTCATACTAATTTGTTTAGCTAGTACCAAATGATGTGAAATTATGTTGGATCTTTCTAAATCAGATACAATCATAAAAAAGAAAGGGTATTCTTGCCTTGCTTCAAAAAAGAGGAAGAAATTGGAAGCAATAAAAGATATATTTGATGCCACACAGGTTGAATTTCCTTTAATAAGTCTTTAAGTCCTTACAAGAACATAGAGAGGAAACTCTCACAAGCAATCAGATTGATATATTCTTAAAAGTTAAAATTTGCCTAGTATAAGGAATAAGTCTCCTTATATGACTCTCTAAAATCCTAATTGAGAAATGGCCTCAAATGACACCAACTAGGAATCTCTAAAATGATGCAGTGCAAAATAAACACAAATTAAAAACCTTAATACTATATTAAAGCCAAAAACACTAAATAATAGAAAATTTGAATGAGGTGGCGCCAATTAGGACTATGGCTGATATGGCAATGATATGGCACCATCTTCTTGATAATGTGGCAATGACATGAATTATGGCTGATATGTCATTGATGTGGCTCCACCTCTTAATGATATGGTAGTGATATGGCATCAAATTAATGATGATGTGGGACAACTCAAATATTCTTAAATAATCTTCTCGAAGTTCACTTCCTTATAATTGACCATTCCTTGAAGTTCACATCACTTAGGGTTGATTAGCTGAAATGCAATTTATAATTCTATTGTGTTCTTCTAATTTACCTTCCTCAAGCATCCAAACTCTTTTCATAAGCCCTTGGAATCTTTCCTTAATCTTCTTAGCCTTAGCTCTTGTTATTGGAATAAAGGTGGAAGTGCCTCTTCACTTTTGGAATTCATATCATCCCTCTTTCTTTGAAATGATTCATCCTCAAATCTTCAAATGCTACATCAAAAGAAGAAAGGTTAATAACATTAAAAGAGGCACTAACATTGTATTCACCTGGTAAACCTAATTTATAAACATTTTCATTAATTTTCTCCACCACTTAAAAGGGACCATCTCCTCGTGGTTGCAATTTGCTTTTTCTTTGTGTTATAAATCTTTTCTTTCTCATATGGATCCATACCCAATCTTTTAGTTGAAATGCTACCTTCTTCTGCCCTTTGTTGGCTTTTTTGACATATTATTCTATCTTTTTCTCAATATTTAATTTAGCTTGGTCATGTAACTTGTGAATCACATCTGCTTTCCTCTTCCCATTTAAACTTAACCTCTCATCAATAGGTAAAGGCACCAAATCTCAAAGAGTTAGAGGATTAAAGCCATAAACTATTTCAAAAGGGGAAAAGTTATTGGTAGCATGAACATTTCTATTATATGCAAACTCAATATAAGGCAAGTATTCCTCCTAACTTTTTAAGTTCTTTTGAATTAAGGAACGCAATAAAGTACCTAATGTTCTATTCACTATCTCAGTTTATCCATCAGTTTAAAGATGACAAGTTATTGAAAAGAGCAACTTTGTCCACAACTTAGCCTATAAGACTTTCCAAAAAGTAACTTAACAAATTGGTATCTCTATCTGATACAATGCTTCTTGGCACTCCATGCAATCTCACAACTTCCTTGAAGAAAAGATTTGCTATGTTCATTATATCATCCATATTGTGACATGGTATAAAGTGGGCCATCTTTGAAAAATCTATCAACAACAACAAATATAAAAACCTTTTCATTCTTTGTTCTTAGTAAACCTAGCATAAAATCCATAGAAATGTCAATCTAAGGTTTACTAGGAATAGGAAGTGGAGTATAGAGACCATGAGGTAAAACTCTAGATTTAGCCTCTTTATATGTAATACAATTAACATAACATTTTTTTACATCATGTTTCATGCTAGGCTGAAAGAAATGCTCATTTTAATATATCTAATGTTTTTCTAATCCGAAAATACCCTATAAGACCTCTACCATGGGTCTCTCTCACATGTAATTCCCTAAGAGATCCTCGAGGCACACATAGTTTATTCTTTTTAAACAAGAAACCTTCATGCCTATAAAATTTCTCAAGGGATTTCTTTTCACAAGTTTTAAAAATAGTGACAAAATCAAGATCATTCCTATACAAATCTTTAATGTGTTCAAAACCCAACAACGTGGATTGCAAGGTAAAGATAAGAAGATATCTTCATGATAATGCATTGGCAACTACATTATCTTTACCTTGCTTGTATTGTATGACAAATGGAAATGTTTCAATAAATTCAATCCACCGTGCATGCCTCTTGTTTAGCTTTCCTTGGTGCCTTAATTATTTCAAGGACTTGTGATTTATGTGAATCACGAACTTTTTTAGCCACAAATAGTATTGCTAAGTCTTCATAGCATGAACCAAAGAATAAAGCTCTTTGTCATAAGTGGGATAGTTAAGAGCTGCTCCACTTAACTTCTCACTAAAGTAAGTAATGGGTTTCTTTTCCTGCATCAAAACAGCTCCAATTCTTACACCAGAGGCATTACATTCAATTTCAAATGTTTTAGTAAAATTTGGAAGTGCAAGTAAAGGGGTTGAACTTAATCTATCTTTCAACAGGTTAAATGCACTCTCTTGCTCTTCTTCCCAATGAAACTCAAGACTCTTTTTTACTAACTCATTCAAGGGGGAAGCTATAGTACTAAAGTCCTTCACAAATCTTTTATAAAAGCTAGCCAACCCATAAAAACTTCTCACCTCATTTACATTTTTAGGGGTAGGCCATTCGTTAATTGCTCTCATTTTTTCTTAATATATCTTAATTCCCCCACTACTAACAACATAACCCAAGAATACAATTTTTTCCAAACAGGATTAACATTTTTCCATGTTTGCATGCAATTTTTCATCTTTCAAAACTTATAAAACAGATTTTAAATGTAATACATGCTCACACTCTTGCTATATATAAGGATATTATCAAAATATACAATCATAAATTTCCTAATAAAAGGGCGCAAAACATGATTCATCAACCTCATAAAAGTGCTCGATGCATTAGACAAACTGAAGGGCATTACAAACCACTCATATAAACCATGTTTTATTTTAAAAGTAGTTTTTGATTCATCACCCTATTTCATCCTTATTTGATAATACCCTTGTTTTAAATCATTTTTTGAAAACACACAAGACCCATGCAATTCATTAGGTATATCATTAAGTCTAAGGATAGGATATCTATACTTGATAGTGATTTTATTAATTGGCAGCAATCAACACACATTCTCCAGTTTCATCCTTCTTAGGCACCAACAAGACTAGTATAGCACATAAGCTTTTACTTATATATCCCTTTAATATGAGGTCCTCCATTTGTTTTTGAATTTCTTTTTCTTCTTCTGGATTAGTCCTATATGTGGGATGGTTTGGAATAGAAACTCCTGAAATGAAATCAATTTGGTGTTTAATAACCCTCTTAGGTGTAACTCTTTTGGAGCCACCTTTAGGAATATATCATCAAATTCTTACAAAATAGATGAAATAGAAGAAGGTAAAACAAAGTTATTTGTTTACATTGGCTTCCTTATACATAAGAAGGAATATTAGCTTAGAAGCATAATAAACACTCCTTACATCACTTGCCTTAGCAAACACATTTAACTTTTCTTTTCCTTGTTTTGATTACTCTCATCTCTCATATTTTCTCTATTTTTTTTCACTCACATTCTTGTTCTTTTTATCTTTCTCATTCTAGTCTACATTTTTTTTCTCTTTTTCTTCCACTTCTCTCTTCTTTTGTATCATTATTTGATCTTCATAAACTTATTTTGGAGTTAAAAGCCTTGGAGAGAACTTCTTTCCATCTTTGACAAGCTTATACTTGTTGAGAACACCATCATGAGTAACTTATCTATCAAATTGCCATGGTCTCCCAAACAAAATATGGCAAGCATGTATAAGAACCACATCACAAAGAATCTCATCCTGGTACGTCCCAATAGAGAAAGAAACTAGCACTTGTTTATTCACTTTCAACTTCCCATTTTTATTTAGCCATTATAGCTTGTAAGGAGTATAATGTTGTAGAGT
The DNA here is from genome assembly GCA_020226215.1 of Sindora glabra. Taxonomy (NCBI): domain Eukaryota; kingdom Viridiplantae; phylum Streptophyta; class Magnoliopsida; order Fabales; family Fabaceae; genus Sindora; species Sindora glabra. The sequence continues at coordinate 60,710,276 of CM035228.1, forward strand.
GGGCAAATTCAGCTTTTCAACTAAGGTAGTGCTAGCCACATTAGCACAACTCCCACTATCAATAATAACTTGGCAAGCCTTCCCTTAGATGTTACACCTTGTATGGAAGAAGGTTTTCTCTTTGATTTTCTCTATCCTCCTTCACTTGCATATTTAAGGCTCTCCTAATCACCGATGCACCTCCATCAAAAGGATCCTCACTATTCACATAATCTTCATCGGATGAAGTAGCTTGTTCTTTTTCACTTCTAGAATCTCGTTCTCCATTATCTTTGATCACCATGAGCTTTTTGTCTGGACAACTACTAGCAATATGTCCTCTTCCTAAGCATTTGAAATACTTCATGTTTTTAATTTTCTCCACTTTATTTTTACCCTTAGAAGATTCATCTTTTAATTTTGAAGAGAAATTAAATTTGAACTTGCTACCTCTTTCTTCCTTCTTGTCACTCTTCTTGTCCTAAGACTTCCATGGAGAGCTTGATTATGAATTATATTTGGATGAGCTCCTTCTTTTAAGTTTCATTTCCACTTTCATAACCAGGTTTGCTAACTCTTCCAAGGTTACTTAATGTTTTAACTCCACCATATTAGCAATGTCTCTATTCAATCCATAGAAAAATTTAGCCATAGTTGCTTCTTGACTTTTTTCCACATTAGCTTTAGTCATAATGATTTCCATCTCCTTATGGTAATCTTCAACACTCTTAGCTCCTTCGATCATACTTTGTAATTTTTTGTGCAAATTCCCTTGGTAATAACTAGAGACAAATCTTTTTTTTATGACAAACTTCAAGTCATCCCCAGTTGTAATGGGTCTTTCTCACTCTTTCCTTACATCTATTATCAATTTATCCCACGAAGCAATGGCATAATCAGAGAATTTTGTGACAACAAGCTTCACCTTCTTTTCCTCTAAATAATTGTGGCAATAAAAAATTAATTCCATTTACTTTTCCAACTCAAAGTAAGCTTCCAAATCATTTCTTCCTTGGAATGATGGGATTTTCATCTTAATACTATCAAGATTGGTATTTACTCTTACTCTTTGCCTATCTTCTTCTCTTCTAACATGCCTCATTTCACCTCATTTTCTTTTCTCCTCATTTGAGCCATTTGATCTCTCACTTCCACCCTTAGAATTTTTAACTCTTTCATTTTCCACACGCCTATCATTTTGTCTTCTTTCTCCTTCCATCCCTCTAATCATTTTATTCATATTAACAATTTGTGCATTCAATCTTTCAAAATGTTGAAACATAGCTCTCATAGTGAAATCTAAATTCTTATGCTGGAAAGTATTGTTATCACTTCCTTCTAACATCCTTAATGATTAAAACTACAAGAAAGGTTAGATAAAAAGAAAGGACCTTAGAAGAGCACACTTCTCACTTAATTTGGTGACACTTACACTCATGTTTATACTCTAATTTAGGCTTTTAACCTCAAATGAGCTCACACATTCTTGCCTTTTTCGACTCCTTTCTTTTCCTTTCTTGTGGTTCTGTTGGAACTAAATGACATAACTAGTAGAAATCCAACAATTGTGGCTATTCCCATCTCAAATTGAATGTCAACACAAGGTGATAGCACAATAACATCATGGTAGTATAAAATTAATACAATTGGACTTTAAAAAGGGAAACAACAAGGGGTTAATGACATAAAATAATGAAAAGGAATAATATGAAAAAATAACAAGAAATGTTGATTTAAGAACTCAAGTAATTAAAAAAGACAATGAATAATTAATTTCAAAATGAGAAGTTCAAATGTGACTAGAGCATATCAAGAACCAATAATAACTACAACCAAACAACTTCTTTCCTTTTTATTTCACTTTGTTTTTAACAATTTAGCACTTGAATTTACTACCTCTTCTTTATAAGTTATCTTTTCATTTACTTACTTGGCTTTTCTCCTTTGTCTCTTGCTTTTTTTTCTTGTCAATTGTTTTTGTTTTCTAACTCCTTACTACTCAGTATCATTCTTCATTTTGTTCTTGCATTTTTTTTCAAACATAAATTCACCATGTAACACTATATATGCTTATTGCAAGAGTTTTCGCATAATTCAAACTTAGTGCTCTTTACCTTGCTTTAATCAATTACTATTTTCAATTATAGCACTTTGATAGTGTACTATTAGAATATGGAAATTGGTTATTGCAAGTTGAACTTCTTCACTTTGAACTTTTAGCAAACATGTTCAATGCACCTCTAATTCACTATACTAGCACTAATATTTGAACTAAATTTTTAACTAAACAACATGAATCAACACAAAACAAAGAAAGTGACCTAGTATCACAACTAAATTCAAACCTACAGATGACTTAGACAATTTATCAAACATATAGAAGGTAGAAATGAAGGATAATTCAACTTTGGTAGTAAAATTGAATGAAAACACATGAATTGAACACAACCCAAGTTAAAAAAGAAATGGATACAAAGACAAAATCAAAACATGGTGGGAATGAAGAAATATGACATAAATGGGTGAATAATGATGTGAATAGTATCAAAATTTAAATAGAAGTGAAACGTAAATTAGGAACCTTGCTCTGAATACCAAATAATGTGAAATTGTGTTGGATCTATCTTAAATTAGATACAATCATTAAAAAAGGAAGGGTATTCTCGTCATACTTCAAAAAAGAGGAAAAAATTAGAAGTAATAAGAGATATATTTGACGCCATAAAGGTTGAATTTCCTTTAATAAGTCTTCAAGTCCTTACAAGAACATAGAGAGGAAACCCTCACAAGCAATCAAATTGCTATATTCTCTAAAGTCAAAATCTACCTAGTATAAGGAACAAGTCTCCTAATATGACTCTCTAAAACCCTAATTGAAAAATAAGCTCAAATGACAACAACTAGGCCTAAAATGTTCTAAAATGATGCATCATAAAATAAACACAAATTAAAAGCATTAATGCTATATTGAAGCCCAAAACACCAAATAATAGAATAATAGGATGAGGTGGTGCCAATTAGAACTATGGCTGATGTGGCAATGATATTACACCATCTTTTTAATGATATGGCAGAGACATGGATTATGGCTGATATGGCGCTATATGGCTTCACCTCTTAATGATGTGGCAGTGATATCGTATCAAATTAGTGATGATGTAGGATAACTCAAATATTCTTGAACAATCTTTTCCAAGCTCATTTCCTTATAATTGGCCACTCCTTAAAGTTCATGTCATTTAGGATTGATTAGTTGAAATGCAACTTATAATTCTATTGTGCTCTTCTCTTTAGCTTTCTCAAGCATCCAAACTCTTTCCATAAGCCCTTGGAATCCTTCCTTAATCTTCTTAGCCTTAGCTCTTATCATTAGACCCTCCAATAAATGTGAAAGTGTCTTTTCACTTTTAGAATTCACATCATATTCTAACAACAAAGATGGCATATGATTGTCTCAAGGCTAGAAGCAATTTGAATATTAAATGTATAATGTTAATTCAAAACACATTTTACTAATTCAAAAGTCTTATTAAGCCATAACATGGTGTTCATAAGTAAACTCCCTTTTTACCTCTTAAACTCATTCAAACTTTCACCATAAATGCTTTTATAACTTTTGACATCTTATTAACCTATTATGAAGCATCAAAGATCAATTATCTTACCCAATTATGGTCACTTGGTACTGTTCACACGAGATGAAAGCATACTTCTCAAAATAAGGTCAGTATGGAGTATCATGTAATGAAAGGCCCTTTTTGTTATTCAAACCACTTCCATATGTCACCAAATTTTAGTATTACATCTCTAACATGTTAAATAAGAAATAACTTAAGTGTCATACAATAAATTTTGTGGCTTTGCCTATGCACTAAAGATATAAACTCAGAACTACCAAATTCAAATAGCACTGGAGTTGTCACTGTTAGGATTCATTTCATAAATCAGTATTAGGATTTTACATTATTTATGCTCGTGTTCTTTCTAAATGAATCCTTGAGAGACCGAGATGAATCAAACATCGGCCGGAAGGTACGACGTCTCCACGATATCCACATGGAGTGAACAATGACTTCTCCCCTCCACGAAACTGCTAGGATTCATTTCTCTCACTAGAATTAGGTTTGGATGTTTTCTAGCGTGATTTAAGATTTGATTGAAGCCAATATGTGTTTAATAATGTGCTGCCTTCAAGTCCTTTTATAGAGTTAAGGCATATCACAATCCTGGTTCTACTAGGATAATGCTTTAAAAATTCTAATCATACTAAATAACTATCATCTTATCCTTATCCTAAAAAGTGTGAGGCGAGATAGGACTTATCTATTAATTATTTAATATTAGATAATAATAATATTATCTCATAATATAATTATCTAATATCTAATAACGTAATTATCTGATATTACTTTAATATCAAATAATATCACATAATATATAATATATATATATTACGTGAATAAATATATATTATCTTAATAATATATATATACACAAAAATAAGTCTAATTAATTGAATTTTAGTCTAACTAAAACCCAATTAATTATTATCTGATGAAATAAGACGGATCTTGAATTGGATTTGAAACAACAAAAACAGAAAAAGATGGAGGATGGGCGCCACAATCACAGATTGATAAGTCGGAGGAACGATCGCCATAAGAGGAGGCCTTTTGATAAGATCAAGGATAATTGGCTCACTCAAGAACCTAAGAGTCACAAGCTCTCAAATCTCAAATTGTATTCAAAACTCCATAAAAATATGTTTACAAGAGCTTATATACCAGCCCCCATAAGCAAATCCTAATGGGCCTTGTACACTAACAATCCCAATTCTAAGTGACCAAAATAAAATAACAAGTCTTCATGCCAAAATAAATCTAAAAACAAGTCTCGTCCCATAAGGCCCATTTATTACAAAAATGCTAAACTAACTAAATGCTAATGGATTCATTAGAGCCCAAGTCTTCCAAATACACGCAATTGAGTATCTTGGACTCTTCTAGCCCCAAATTGTGCCTTTTCTCAAATAGGGCAGCAATCATCTTCCCTAGGTCTCCCTTTATCCTCTTTGCCAAACCCTTGACGTTGATCCGTGAAGCCCTTCCAACACCTTTAGGTCTTTATCTTCAATGGGCCTTCTCTGATTTTCATCAGTCCCTCCTTCTTTAAGAGAATTCGACCTCGAATTTGAATATTCAAGACCTACATCAATAGGGAAAAGATTAGAAACACCAAAATGAGCACTCATATTAAACTCACCATGAGAATTCAAATTTAGAAAAACAATTATTGTCTCTTCAAGACTTGTAATGAACCATCTCCTCTTTGATGTAGCCATTTAGGAACACCACTTTTTCCATTCATATCATTAATATGCAACCACTCGGATCAAATACAAAATAAGAGTCATCAATCTCATGCAAGCCTATAAAATTACCAATAGCAACAAGTTGGTCAAAGAAAACACATAGAACATGATTCCTTATAAACTTCCCACAAAAGGTAATCAAATCATGAAAGCTCTCAAATTCAGCAACAAATTGATGTGGATAACATTCTTCAATTTTCTTTCTTTCATTCATCTGTATTGCTTTGCCACACACAATATCATCCACAATTATAATACTTCTCATACAGCATGAGTCTTTCTCAAAATTAGCATACAACTTCCAATTCTTTAAAATTTGCAAGACACATTTCAAAGGTTCATCATGCTCAACTATTCTTTTACTATCCACAAGAATGTCATCAAGATGTAGTAACCAATCTTTCCAATTCATTAATTCCTCAAACAGCAACAAGATCCCACCTTTAAACACATGAAAAAATTGGAAATAAACACAAGAAAATTTATCAATGAAAACATTTATAACATGATTCATTAAACTCAAAGAAGTACTTGGTGCATTAGACAAACCAAGCATCATAGCCAACCATTCATATAAACCATGCATGCATTATTTTGAAGATGTTTTTCCATGCATTCCTTATTCTAAAGCAAAGTGGATAAAATCCTCCCATCAAACCATGCTTGGAAAACACATAAGGATCTAGCAGTAAATAATCAAGGATATCTTTAATCCTAAAATGTTTTATCAAATCATATCCATAGGCTTCTTTACCAAACAGATTTCTTAGAGAACTCTTGAGCACACACATGTTGTTCTTCCCACACAAAAATCTATCATGAATAAAATTGTCTCTAAAATTTATTTTCTCACAAGCATCAACATTTGAAACACCTTCACTAGATAGAAGAGTAGCAAAATCAACTAAAGGAATAACAACATCAAGTGAAGAATTAGGAAAACCATAATCATTTGCATGCAAAATTCCAATGTTTTCAACACCCAATAAATTTTTATGCAAATTAGAGATGAGAGTGTACCTCCAAGACAACATATCAACCATCACAATAATGTTACCTTGCTCCAATTGGGGCATTTTCCTTCTCACACATGGTAGCTCTTTGGATGATTGTTTTGGAAGCACTTTTTGGAATTTCTTCAAAACAGCATCACAAGTATATGACAAGACAATTTCAAGATTGTTAGTATTTTTATAAGCTTTCTTATACAAGACAATTAGCTTAGAAATATAGAAAACACTCTTTATCCCACTTGCTTTTCTAATAACTCTCAAATTTTCTTTTCTTTCTTTTTCCACACAATCACTCTCTCTTTCTCTAAACTGAATTTTTCTCTCACTTTCTTTTCTACAATCACTTTTTCTTTTCTCATGGCTCTCACTCTTTTCTACTCTCTTCTCCTCTCTATTATCTTCTTCCTTTTTTCTCTCATATTCTTCTCTCTTTTTCATTTTTGTTCTTTTCTCATCTTCTTCTCTCTTTTTCTTTTTTTCTTCCTCTCTTTTCTTTTGCATCCTCAATTGATCCTCATACACTTGTTTTAGGGTTAAAGGATTGAGTTTTATTTTTCTCCCATTCACTTCGAAGCTATATGTGTTGAGGACTCCATCATGTGTAACCTTCCTATCAAATTGCCATGGTCTTCCAAGCAATAAATGAAAAGCATTCATAGGAGCAACATCACATAACACCTCATCATGGTATTTGCCAAGGATAAAAGAAACCAACACTTGTTGTGTAACCTCTATTCCATCACTATCATTCAACCCTTGCAACTTGTATGGAGTAGGGTGTGACAAAGTAGGCAAATTCAACTTTTCTACCATGTAGGTACTAGCAACATTAGCACAACTTCCACTATCTATAATCACATTGCACATCTTACCCTTAATGTTGAATCTAGTGTGGAAGATGTTCTCTCTTTGATCTTCACTTTCTTCCTTTGCTTGTTCTCCCAAGGCTTTTTGAATCTTTAGTGCTCTCTTAAGTGGACAATCAATGGCATGATAACCATGCTTTAAGCATTTGAAGCATTTGTCCTCGGAATGCTTTTTATGCTTTTCAACTTTGACTTTCCTCTTAGATACTTCTTCCTTAGACTTTGATGATGATTCTCCTTTAATTCTTGAATATGATTCAGACTTGCATGGAAATACTTTGTCTTCCTTCTTTTCAACATTCCTCTCCCAAGATTTACATGAAGAACTATAGTGGCAGCCATGAATGAATTTTTCCCTCATAATAGCTTTCATCTCTTTCCAAGTAGTAATAGGCCTTGCACCCTTTCTTCTTCTAACTGAATCAAGTTGATCCCACCAAATATTAGCATAATCACTAAATTGATAGGTAGCAAGCCTCACCTTTGTCTCTTCTGAATAATGGTGACAAGCATAGATTGATTCCATCTTCTTTTTCCACTCTAAGTAAGCTTGAGGATCATTCTTTCCTTGAAACAAAGGAAATTTCATTTTGCCACTTTGAAAGTTTGAAGCTATTCCACCACTTCTTTGTCTATCTCCACCACTCCTATCATCTCTTCTTTTATCTCTTTTTACATAATCATGATACACTCTTTCTGTTTTACTCCTTTCATTTTTATTTTCAACTCCTTTTTCTTCAATACATCTCTCATGTTGTCTTCTACATCCTCTTTCTTTTTCATCTCTCCTATCTCTTCTTCTATCATACCTCCTCTCTTCATCATCCCTCCTATCATATCTCCTATCTCTCCTCCTATCATATCTCCTCTCTTCATCATCTCTAGGAGAACTACTAGAATCTTTATAGGCATGTGGAGAATGGTCATGTGCTTGCCTTCTTGCATTATTTGCCATGGTTTCTTGAATATTTCTTATGGTTTCATTCTGCCTCTCAAACATTCTTTCGAATCTTTGTGCAAGTCCATCAATTTGTCTTCTAACAGCTAAGGACTTAAGTGAGGGGGGAGTGCTTTCACCACTTGATCCACCTTCATGAGACATGTCTACAAAACAAAAATATTAATGTAATAAAAGGTCCTCTCCACTCGCTAAGTGTTTCACTCGAAGGATGTTCACTCGTGCTTCACTCAAAATTGGCTTTTGTGTAAGGATTTCTCTCTTGCCTTTTTCCCCTCAAGTGCTCTCAAGAGTTCTTAAGGAAGTCAACCTCCAATCCACACAAGCAACCACACCAAGTGATAATCAATCAGCAAGACACAAGTGAAGCTAACAAAAGAAAACTCTAAGACAAAACTAAGGAAGCCAACAAAGACAATCAAGAAAAATTAAACAAGAAATAATAAGCACACTAAGGAAAACAGAATGCAAACAAGACAAGAATGGAGAAATAGAATGCAAACAAGACAAAAATGGAGAAATTAGAGAAGATTATGTAATGTTAAATAATAGCTAAGTTGTTCCCAAAAATTTCTGGTATGGAATAAATCAAAAACTAAGCAAAAGCAAGCTGAAAATTGCAAGAAAGTGGCATTCAAGAAGCACTTTTGTGTGCTGCAATTTTTTTTTGCCTCTTTTTTTTTATTTTTTTTTGCTGCAAATTTTTCTTCTTCTTTTTTTTTTCACAATAATTGTACCCTTTTTCAAATTGAATCACACAATTTTCAATTAGCCACTATTGATAAACTTGCAAGAACAAGCAAAAATATGGAATGTTCATTTTTGAGACAGTAAATAAATTCAATCCAATTGAACCAGAATTTTGGAAAGAAGTAGTAAACAAGGAATTAGAATTGATTGTATTCACAATTCCCTTTAAATCAAGCTATTATTTAACACCAAACACCAAACTAACAGAATTTCACAAGATTGAACAGATTCAGAATCAAGAACATATGATGAACACGAAGAACACAAGTGCAGAAAACTAATAATTGTTTATGAATTTAGCAATTCTAATTACCAAGAAACAAGAATCCAGCAATAAAACAATTGTTGCATTAAGATTTAGGAAAGATTGTACCAAAAAATGATGCAACCCTAACTGTGTGAACAGTGACGGCGTGAATAGTACGGACGCGTGAACAGTACTGATTTGCAGAAAACAGAACGATGAACAGTGCACGAACAGTAAGGGGTGAACAGTATCAATGTACAGTGCCTCAAATCCAATTCCAACCAAAGCTATGATACCAATTGATGAAATAAGACGGATCTTGAATTGGATTTGAAACAACAAAAACAGAAAAAGATGGAGGATGGGCGCCACAATCACAGATTGATAAGCCGGAGGAACGATCGCCATAAGAGGAGGCCTTTTGATAAGATCAAGGATAATTGGCTCACTCAAGAACCTAAGAGTCACAAGCTCTTAAATCTCAAATTGTATTCAAAACTCCATAAAAATATGTTTACAAGAGCTTATATACCAGCCCCCATAAGCAAATCCTAATGGGCCTTGTACACTAACAATCCCAATTCTAAGTGACCAAAATAAAATAACAAGTCTTCATGCCAAAATAAATCTAAAAACAAGTCTCATCCCATAAGGCCCATTTATTACAAAAATGCTAAACTAACTAAATGCTAATGGATTCATTAGAGCCTAAGCCTTCCAAATACACGCAATTGAGTATCTTGGACTCTTCTAGCCTCAAATTGTGCCTTTTCTCAAATAGGGCAGCAATCATCTTCCCTAGGTCTCCCTTTATCCTCTTTGCCAAACCCTTGACGTTGATCCGTGAAGCCCTTCCAACACCTTTAGGTCTTTATCTTCAATGGGCCTTCTCTGATTTTCATCATTATCTCATTCCTACTTCTTTTGTATGACCCTGTAGGTTCTTACTACATTGATAATGACTTATTTTGGGCCATAAATAGTGAGCGGTATCTAACAATACACCACTGCCACTCAAGTAGTAAAAATGTCTATGATTTAACATCTACCTAATATATGATCAACATTTTGCATCATAATCCCTTTTGTAATAAAATCCAAATCGAACTGGAGGCATAGAGTGTGTCATCCTCGTTAATGTTCAATTTATATTTCTTGATATTGAGTAGACTTAAAATAAATGATCAATATCACATATTGATCTAATTGAGCATGGATGGCCATGCATTTCTAAGTCTTACTCAATCAAGGGGTCTAAGGATATTTCCCTTTTATACAAGAGTAATAAAATCCCATCTACATCACTTACTTCCCTCTGCATGATTTGTGACACACCTAATCAACATCCTACTCATTATCCTGATTAAAGGTGATATAGGATGACATCAAAGTGAGTAACTCCTCATGTAGGGAACCGTAGTGACTTCAGGTCAAAAGACTACATACATTTGTGATCATATGAGAATAACTAATGACATATTTATCCATGCAGTATTCTCATAGTGGGTCAGTCCAGTACATTGTTCACTAACAATGTACTCATGTATTAACTTGATATCACATATTCATGATTCATAATCATTAGTCACTATACATGTTAGTCTCGATGTATTATTACTATCCTTTTTGTAATAATACTTGATTAGGGGCATTTTAGGAATAGTAAAGTTATTCCAAGGATAATTATTATATTTAAGTTTGTGCAAAATAAAATAAAATAAAATATAATAATTATATTGCTAAAATGAAATATAATATATTGTGTAATATTGCAATCATCTCTATGATTGGCTCATAAGACACACACTAACAGTCACAACTAAACTATCATTTGGATAATTAAATCAACTCTGATTGCTACCAAATTTTGATGCAAGGTTAATAACATCTTAAACATCATATTCCTAGATTTTAATAGTTTTTCTCAATCACATGATAGATCAAATAATTGAAAACCTGACACTACACTGACAAAGTTTAGAATTAGGACTGCATTTGAGCACTTGAAATAGAAAATTTTATTGGATAACCAAATGAGCTTCAAATGCCACTAAATTTGGCCTTGAGTTTTCTAATATAAAGAAGGGTGAGGACATAAATTTTTATAATTTTTCTTTATCATTTGGTTACCTAGATTCCTCAAAAATAGAAGCAAAAGTACTAGTGTTCTGTTCTGACTCCATTCCTCCTAAGCTTAGAAACATTCACTTTTCATATTCCTAAAATTTTTCAAAATTTTCCTCACATATCCTAACATAAATTTTGACATAAAAATATTAAAATAGAAGTTTTATTATGTTCTAATCCTTAGTTCCATAGAACAACAAAAACAACGTATTATCCATTCTTAATTGATTTGCTTCTATTGTCATGAAGACTTACTAAATCTTCCTCTACTGATCTTAACATTAAAATACCAACCTAACAATATCCTAGTATCATAAAAAAATATTCAAAATAGCACAAAACTAGAACTGTGTCTTCATACATGGCCACACAAAAAAATTACAACAATATCATCATAAATCACCATATTTATCACTTTCCTTAGGAAAACTCTAAAGAAAAGAGATAATTACCACTCACCCTGAATTTTTTAAACCTTATAATATGCTTGGTATTCATTAGGGATAGTTGAACTTAAACCAAAATAATAAACACCATTTTGGAGAATTTAAAGGAGAATTTCCCATGAAAACATGAAGAAAGGAAGAACAAAGGATGTTTGCCTTCAAGGTTTTTGTGGGGAAGCGTCTTGGAGAATTTTTTTGCAAGGAAATTAGATCAAATGCCTTTATAAGGAAGCTAAGAAACCCGTCATTTTGTTAGAGAAAAAAAGTAGCAAAATGTGCTAATTTTAGGCCCTAAAAGCCTTATTTATATAAATTATTAAATTAATCTCATTGGTTACTTGTTTTCTTTTATTTTTGATTTATTTTATAAAATTTGATGATGAATTGAACATGGATAGACATGGTTTCCTTGGCTAAAAATTTGATATTTTATTTTATTTTTTTTATGAATAAAATAGTTCTCAAAACATCTAGAGGAATCCTTGACAAAAAATGACTCCAATTTTTCCTCTTTTTTCACTTATGTCCTAGGCCTTAGAAATTATATTTGAGCCTTTTGAAATTAGGCCAAACTAGCCTAATATCATTCCAAATAAGCCGAATTAAATTATATCAATTTTGAGCCCCTTTTTTCTCAATTTTCGGCTTACTCAGGTGTTGAAAACTAAAAAAATTCCTACGTGAATTTTTCTAAACCTTTTGTGGGGTTTTTAAATATATTTTGACCCATATTAGTGTCCAATAAAATTACCATAAAAATTCTAGTTAGGTGTATATCCAAATTTTCTTCTCATTTTACCTAAATTTCATTCGATTACCTTACTGGGTTTTTAATAAAGGGAATTTCCTATTTGAATTTTCCTAAACTTATAATTTAATTTCCTCTTTTTTCACTTATGTTCTTGGCTCCTTTTGGGAACTTAGGCCCACTTTTTTGGGCCTTAGAAATTATATTTGAGCCTTTTGAAATTAGGCCAAACTAGCCCAATATTATTCCAAATGAGCTAAATTAAATTATACTAATTTTGAGTCCCTTTTTCTCAATTTTTGGCTTACTCAGGTGTTGAAAATTCAATAAATTCTTATACAAGTTTTTCTAAACCTTTTGTGGGGTTTTTAAATATATTTTGACTGACACTAATGCCTAATAAAATTCCTATAAAAATTTTAGTTAGGTGTATGTCCAAATTTCTTTTTCGATTTACCCAAATTTCATTCGATTACCTTACCAAGTTTTTAATAAAGGGAATTTCCTATTTAAAATTTTCGAAACTTATAATTTAATTTCCTCCTTATCCACTTATATCCTTGGCCTCTTTTGAGAACTTGGGCCCACTTTTTTAAGCATTAGAAATTATACTTTGGCCTTTTAAAATTGGGTCAAAATGCCTAATATCATTCCAAATGAGCTAAATTAAACTATACTACTTTTGAGCCTATTTTTCTCAAATTTTGGCTTACTCAAGTGTTGAAAATTCAATAAATTCATGTATGAATTTTTCTAAACATTTTGTGGGCTTTTTAAATATGTTTTATCCCATATTAATGCCCAATAAAATTCCTATAAAAATTCTAGTTAGGTGTATGTCCAAATTTCCTTTTCAATTTACCCAAATTTTATTCAATTACCTTACCAGATTTTTAATAAAGGGAGTTTCCTATTTGAATTTTTCTAAACTTATAATATAATTTCCTCTTTTTTTACTTGTGTCCTTAGCCTCTTTTGAGAACCTAGGCTTATTTTTTAGGCCTTTTAAATTTGGGCCAAACTAGCCTAATATCATTCCAAATTAGCTAAATTAAATTATGCCAATTTTGAGCCCTTTTCTCTTAATTTTTGGCTTACTTAAGTGTGGAAAATTCAATAAATTCTTGTGTGAATTTTTCTAAATTTTTTATGGGGTTTTCAAATATATTTTGACCCATACTAATGGCCAATAAAATTTCCATAAAAATTCTAGTTAGGTGTATGTCCAAATTTCCTTTCCGACTTACCCAAATTTCATTCAATTAGCTTACTAAGTTTTTAATAAAAGGAGTTTCCTATTTAAATTTTCCTAAACTTATCATCAGATCTTTAATTGGATTTTTATATGTTTTAATGCCTTATTAAATTCTCATGAAAACTCTAGTTGGCCCCACATTGAAATTACCCCTATGATTCTCCTAAAATTTACTCAATTTTCCTACTAAATTTTTTAATTTCGGGGTTTTCTTATAAAATACTTATTTGTAACTTCTAATCTAATTCACTTAAGAAATTTCCTTAAAGGACTCCTATAAGATATTACATGTGGTCATCTAGTACTATTATCTTTCTCTCACTATTAATAGTGAAGAATGTCTTTTCATTACTTGTTTTATTTTTTTGGTCAATAAGCCATAAGTGCACAAAATAAATTAAACTAAGCTAAAGAAGTCTACAAGCATAGGTTATCTTAGAGCAAGTATAGGAAGTTAAAGGAAGAACTTATCAAGAAAAGGACTTAAGTCGCTGAGGAAGCTATTAATTAACTTAGTGACCAAGTAATTGCCTTTGTTGCCCCTATACAATAACATAAGATGTGGGTGAGAGGCAGAGTTAATAAGAAGGGCATATTCATAACAAAAGAGAATTAACCAGTTGCCTAGTGAATAGCAGGTGATATTATTTTACTTGTTAAATATGGTGCGTGTTATATTGTTACCAAGACATGATTAATCATGTTTGATTACATTATGCTAAGATGAGCTTACATAGAGTTTTAGTTGGAAAGTATGACGGATATCTTGATTATTGCTTTAGGAATTGAAGAACATCCTAAACCTGTGGGAGGTTTTGAAGGATTAATAGTCCTTAAGGCCTACTTCAAGGGAGCTTTAAAACAACCTCACAACAAAGGATTATCCAATAAAGATAAGGTAAAGCTTATGGTTGAGATAAGGGAAGATTTGAGGAGAGATATTCTATAAAATGTGATGGTCATGCTCTATTAAGAGAGCAGGATACTAGCCACCTTAAAAGAGGTATTAATGGCAACCTTTAAGCCATAACAAAGAAGGTGTTACCCTACTAATCCTAACTCATTCACCCAATTACCATAAGTAAATTCTCATCTTATTGCTAAGTGCTTTTTATAATATTGTAGTTTTATATTGATGCTAATTAACTAGTTTATATTTTATTGTAAGATAGACATAAATGTGCATTTATGATTACAAAACTTTTTGTTAGGTAATTGGTGAAGGACATGGTTTTCTTAAATCACATGCTCCAGAACATTACATAATCAAAAAAATAGTGTAAGGTTATCGAGGATAGCATGGTTGAGGTGCCATTACCATTGTATGATATGACCATAATACCTAAGTAGTTAGTATTCATCTAACTTGACTAAAGGCCTTGATTTCATTCTCCATAAAAGTTGTTTTCTATTGCTTCAAGTTCATTATCTATGATCAAATAAAATATTACCTAACATATTTGATTCTTATATTTTTTTTACAATCCATTTTTAGGTATTTCCTTAAAAAGAAATTGGTAAGAGGTTATTGAAGGAGAACAAAAGTCACAAGAATCAAAGAATTAGATAACTCATCCTTAATAAAAAATAAAGGCTAGCATATCTTGAGATAAACTTTGATTTAATGCACAGAAGATGGGAAATGATGATCTTATTCCATTATCTATAAGCTTGAATGCCATGAGACATAAATATAACATTTTCTTATCCAAGGATCTTATCTTGAATCTATTAAGCAAGGAGGAGATCGATGTTAGTAGTGTAAAGACTTGGATCAGGTGCGCTCTGTTAGTGTGTATCCTAGGAGCCAATCATAGAGATGATTGTAATATTATACAATGTATTACATTTCATTTTAGCAATATAATTGTTATATTTTGTTTTATTTTATTTTGGACAAATTATAACTTAAATATAATAATAATCCTTGGAATAGCTTTGCTATTCTTAAAATGCCCCTAGTTAAGTATTATTACGAAAAGGATAGTAATAATACATCGAGACTAGCATGTATAGTAACTGATGGTTATGAATCATGAATATGTGATATCAAGTTAAAATATGAGTACATTGTTAGTGAACAACGTACTTGACTAACCCAGTATGAGAATATTGCATGGATAGACGCGTCATAAGTTATTCTCATATGATCTCAAATACGCATAGTCCTTTGACTTGAAGTCATTACAATTCCCTACATAAAGAATTACTCACTTTAATATTGTGCTATGTCACCTTTAATCAAGATGATGAATAAGGCATTGATTGGGTGTGTCACGAATCATGCAGAGGGAAGTGATTGATGTAGATAGGATTTTGTTACTCTTGTATAAAAGAGAAATATCCTTGGACCTTTTGATTGAGTGAGACTTAGAAATGCATCGCCATGCTTAATTGGATTAATATGTGATATTAATCATTTATTTTAAGTCTACTCAGTATCAAAAAATATAAATTGAACATTGACAAGAATGACACACTCCATGCCTCCAGTTTAATTTGGATATTATTACAAAAGGGATTGTGATGCAAAGCATTGATCATATATTAGATAAATGTCGAATTATAAACATTCTTACTACTTGAGTGGCAGTGATGTATTGCTAGATACCGCTCATTGTCTATGGCCCAAAATGAGTCATTATCAACGTAATAAGAACCTACAACATCACATAAAAGGAGTAGGAATAAGACAATTTTAATTGGGCTTTAGTTAGACAAAAATCCCATTAATTGGACTTATTTTCATGCATATATATTATTATTATTAAGATAATAATAATTTATCATGTAATATATATATATATATATAATATTATATGATATTATTTTATATTAAAGTAATATCAGATAATTACGTTATTAGATATTAGATAATTATATTATGAAATAATATTATTATCTAATATAAGATAATTATATGCCAATTTAATATTAGATAATTGTATTATAAGATAATGTTATTATTATCTAATATTAGGTAATTAATAAAATAAGTCCTATCTCTCCTCACTCTCTCTAGGATAAGAATAAGGTGATAGTTATTTAGTGTGATTAAGATTTTTGAAGCATTATCCTAGTGGGACTAAGATTGTGATATGCCTTAATTCTATAAAAAGGTTTTGAAGGCAGCACATAAGAAAAAGGCTCATAAGCTTCATCAAACCCAAAATCACTCTAAAAAATGTCCAAACCCAATCCTAGTAGGAGAAACGAATCCTAGCAGCTTCATCAAGGGGAGAGGTCGTTGTTCACTCCATGTGGATATCGTAGAGATGCTATACATTCGGACGGCATTTGATTCGTGAATCAGTCTCTGAAAAGAAAGAACACAAACACAAACAAGGTAAAATCCTAAACTTGATTTATGCCTTTTGCATGAATCCTAGGTAGATTTGGATCAAATTTTTTTTTAAAAAAAATTCTGCTGCTTATATTGATCTGTAACCTAACAGTGGTATCAGAGCATACTTGTAAAACATAAATTTGATTATGTGTTTTACCATTTTTTTAAATGTTTATATGATAAATATTCTATTTTGGTTTAAATCATAATTGCATTTTTTATGAACATTTATGTGATAAATAAATATCAAATTAGTTTTTGTTTAAATCGGATATATATATGTGATATATGTAAATTCGTGTTTAGTTCTAGCTTCGTAGATATATATATATGATATATATAATTCATATTCTGATTAGGAATTAATGAGATTAATTAAACAAATCTGATTTTGTGTTTTCTGGTTCATATTCAAATTTATTTCATGAGAAATTCTAGGTTTTAATTCAAATCTAAATCTATTTCATGATTAATTCTGGGTTCTGTTTTGATAAGATCAAATAAGGATTAATTACGTGTACATGATTTAATATGTAAAAATTCTTTTTTGAAATAAGAAGGTTTTGTTATGAATCGGAATTAATTAGATTCATTCCTTAAATCGAGTTTTGTATATGTGATATAATATGCATTTAAGAATATAATCCATTCTGCACAAAATTATGTGATTAGTTCTGATTTTGTCTTCATATATAGATCAGTTTAAATTCGTTTAATGTGATTAAATAAATATGGATTCATGTATGAAGTATATGCATGTATGGTTTAATATGTATGAATTACATTAGATATATTTGATGTGATTAAATCCATCCAATGTAAAACCTATTTCAGGATTGCGATTTGAATATCAAATAATGTCGAATTGTTCGGCTAAAGAGGCATGTCAATTGGTGAGAGAAAACTACAATCTGAATGTCAGATGAATTCAACTTTTTACCTGGGGGGCTCCACCTCCTGCAAAGGGCTCTACCCCCTTGACCCTCGTGAAGCAACCTTTGCTTGGAATGAGGAGAAGTTAAGGAGCTATGGGACAAGAAGCTAAAAAGTTAGTTTAAGAATATTATTAGAAAATAGAATTCTGGGCTATACTATGTGACATTTTATTTTCTTTATTATGTGATGATATTGATGAGCATGCATTTACTATGTGATAGCATATGTTCCTGCTATATGATAGTTTTATCCATTGCTTGATATAAGATATGCAGTAGTCTATTTTATTCATTTACTTTATATGATATATGAGATATGCTAGATATATTGCATGAATAAATAAGCTAGTTATGGTGAGATCTAATAATGATTAAGTTAAAATCCCTCATCTAAAATATTAAGTCAGTAATAATTAATGATGCCTTTCAATGCTTGGCGCTCATCAAGGCCTCGATTGACATAAGGTAGGTTTGCCAAAGCAAAGTACCTCATTTATCTTAATGAGATGTGACTAGATAATAGTGATATCCGAATGTCAAGCATTGGGTCTGACTTAACTAGGATATCTTAATAGGATTGAGACCTAGAGACATAAAGTTAGGTTTTAGTTCATAAGATGGACTAGAACAAGTGTTGTTTACCTAACAATCCAAGAGTTGTATATGATACAATTGGCAAGTGTTGCCTACCTAAATAACTAAGTTTTAGGTGATTAGCCAAAGCTAACTTAAGGCTTGATGAAATATTGATCTTAGCCCACTGGAAAGTCTAAACAATGTGACTTTCCAAATTAATAGTGAGGGTTATTAATTTGAATAAAATAGTGGGAGGTACATTTAATAAAAGACTTTATTAAATGTTTAAAACTTAATACTTAATTTGCATATTTCTGTCGTAGATAACCAATGGCTAATACATCAAATAATCTATCACTGCGATCAGTCCTTGAGAAGGACAAATTGAATGGGACAAACTTCCTGCACTGGTATAAGAATTTGAGGATAATCCTTAAACATGAGCGAAAAATGTATGTCCTAGAGAAACCTATTCCTCAAGAACTTGAAGCTATTGCCCCTCGAGCTTAAAAGGATGCTTATAACAAGCATCATGATGATGCATTAGACGTCGGTTCTCTCATGTTGGCTACCACGGACTCTGAGCTTCAGAAGCAACACGAGAACATGGAAGCTTATGACATGCTTGAACATCTTAAGAAGCTTTATGAAGGCCAAGTTCGGCATGAAAGATTTGAGGTAACAAAAGTATTGTTTCAGTGCAAACTAGCAGAAGGAAACCCTGTTAGGCCTTATGTACTCAAAATGATTGGGTATGTTGAGAACCTTGAGAGATTGGGTGCTCCACTAGGCCAAGAGTTGGCCACTGACTTAATTTTGTAATCGTTGCCACAGAGTTATGGTTAATTCATCATAAATTACAACATGAACGAAATTGACAAACCACTGCCAGAATTGTTAAGCATGTTAAGAATTGCTGAACAAAATTTGCAAAAGACTAAACCCAATACCATAATGATGGTTCAAAAGGGCAAAGGTAAAGGCAAAGGCAAGGACAAAAATAAGAAGGATTTCAAATCCAAAGGCAAGCTCAAGTCTAAGTCTTCTACACTGAAACTAAAAAGGGGTGTGGCTAAGGAAGGGACATGCTTCCATTGCAGTCAAACCGAACATTGGAAGAGAAACTGCAAGATTTATTTGGAAGATCTGAAAAAGAAGAAAAGAAGTGAGACTTCCACTTCAGGTATCTATGTTATAGAAATTAATGTTTCTGCTTTTACATCTTAGGTATTAGATACCGGATGTGGTTCTCACATTTGTACAAATGTACAGGAATTACAAAGGAGTAGGACTCTGACTAAAGGTGAAGTGGACCTATGAGTTAGCAATGGACCAAAAGTTGCTGCCTTAGCTGTAGGAACATATCATTTATCTTTACCTTCTGGTTTAGTAATTGAATTAGAGGATTGTTATTTTGTGCCTGCTATTAGTAGGAATATTATTTTTGTTTCTTGTTTAGACAAGAAAGGTTTTTCATTTATAATAAAGAACAAAAGTTATTTAGTTTATTTAAATAAAATGTTTTACTGCAGTGCACAAATGTTCAATAGACTCTATATTCTTAATCTTGAAATACCTGTCTATAACATAAACACTAAACAATTTAAATCAAATAATTTAAATCCAACCTATCTCTGACATTGTCATTTAGGCCATATAAATGAGAAGGGCATATCCAAGCTCCATAAAGATAGATTCTTGGATTCATTTGATTTTGAATCATATGAGGTATACGAATCTTGTTTATTAGGTAAGATGACTAAAGCTCCATTCATTGGACACAATGAAAAGGTCAATGATCTATTAAGTCTCATACATACTAATGTATGTGGGCCTATTAGTTTACTTGCTAGAGGAGGTTTCCTGTACTTCATTACATTTATTGATGACTTCAGTAGATATGGATATGTGTATCTTATGAAACACAAATCAAAATCCTTTGAAAAGTTCAAGGAATTCAAGAATGAAGTGCAAAACTAACTTGGCAAAAGTATTAAAACACTTCGATCAGATTGAGATGGAGAATACTTAAGCCAAGAATTTGATGACTATCTAAAGGAGTGTGGTATAGTATCACAACTCACTCCACCTAGAACACCACGATAGAATGGTGTTTCAGAGAGGAGGAATCGTATCTTGTTAGACATGGTACGATCTATGATGAGTCATACAGATATTCCAATTTCCTTTTGGAGACATTCTCTAGAGACAGCTGCTTTTATGCTCAACCGCGTTTCCTCTAAAACCGTTCAAAAGACTCCATATGAGATATGGACTGGGAAACATCCCAGCTTGTCTTTTATGAAGATTTGGGGTTGTGAGGCCTATGTAAAACGTCAAGTTTCTAATAAGCTTGGACCTAAATCAAATAAGTGCTACTTTGTAAGGTATCCTAAAGAAAATAAGGGATACTCTTTCTACAATCCTAGTGAAGGTAAAGTGTTTGTCGCACGAACTGGTATTTTTCTTGAAAAAGAATTTATCTTTAAGAAAAATAGTGGGAGGAAAGTAGAAATTGACGAAGTGCAAGATTTACAAAGTAATACTGAACCAGTAATAGAGCCTAAATAGAGACCACAAAATGTTGTGGCTTAGGAACTAGCCCGAGTAACATAAGGCCCACGTAGGTCTAGTAAGACACGCCATGAGCTTGAGAAATATGGATTTCTTGTGACCCAAAATGGCGATGTTTTGCTCATGGATCAAGATGAGCCCATAACCTACTAAGAAACTATTAAAAGGCCAGACTCTGAGAAGTGGCTTGAGGCTATGAGATCTAAAATGGATTCCATGCATACTAACCAAGTACGAACTTTGATTAATCCACCTGAAGGGGTAAAACTCATTGGGTGCAAGTAGGTTTTCAAGAAGAAAATTGACATGGATGGTAACGTGCAAACCTTTAAAAGGTGATTAGTCACAAAAAGTTATAAGCAAGCTCATAGTATAGACTATGATGATACCTATTCCCCAGTTGCCATGCTTAAATCCATTCGAATCTTGCTTATTATTGCAGCTTTTTATGATTACGAAACATGGCAAATGGATGTCAAAACTACTTTCCTTAATGGAAAGCTTCTCAAGGATGTATACATGACACAGCCTGGAGGCTTTGTCACTCCTAAAAATACTGGAAAGGTATGTAAGTTACAACGACCATTTATCAATTAAAGCAAGCTTCACAGAGTTGGAATTTTTGTTTTGATAAAGCAATCAAAGAATTTGGTTTCATCAAAAATGAAGATGAATCTTGTGTTTACAAAAGGGTTTATGGAAGCACAATTATTTTCCTCGTATTGTATGTAGATGACATACTACTCATTAGAAATGATATCTTTATACTGCAGATAGTAAAGACTTGGTTAGGGAATTATTTCTCGATGAAAGACTTAGGTGAAGCTGCCTATATATTAGGTATTAAGATCTATAGAGATAGATCAAGAAAATTGCTTGGCCTAAGTTATAGTATACATAGATAAAGTGTTAAAACGGTTTAACATGCAAGAATCCCAAAAGGGATTTTTGCCTATGTCACATGGCATAAACTTGTGCAAAGCTCAGTGTCCTTTGACACAAGATAAGAAGGACCGCATGAATAAGATACCATATGCATCAACAATTGGATCTATCATATATGCCATGATATGTATTTATCCTGATGTCCCGTATGCCTTAAGCATGATGAGTCAGTATCAGTCAAATCCAGGTGAACATCACTGGATTGTCGTTAAGAATATCCTTAAATACTTATGAAGGACTAAGGATTCATTCTTAATATATGGAGGAGAGGAAGAACTTGTTGTAAAAGGTTACACTGATGCTAGTTTCCAATCCGACAAGGATGACTTTAGATCGCAGTCAGGTTATGTATTTAGCCTAAATGGTGGTGTTGTATGCTGGAAGAGTTCAAAGCAAGAAACAGTGGCTGACTCTACTACAAAGCCCGAGTATATTGCTACATCTGATGCGTTAAAAGAGACTGTTTAGATCAAAAAGTTCATTACTGAACTTGGCGTTGTTCCTAGCATTGCAAACCTAGTGGATCTCTATTGTGATAACAATGGGGCCATTGCACAAGCTAAGGAACCTAGATCTCACCAGCAATCCAAACATATACTTAGGCACTTCCATCTTTTCGTGAAATCATTAATAGAGGAGATATGAAGATATGTAAAGTACCAACTGATGATAATATCGCCAACCCACTAACAAAGCCTTTAGCGTAGAAAAAGCATGATGGTCATACTATGTCACTTGGTATTAGATACATGAGTGATTGGCTCTAGTCCAAGTGGGAGATTATTAGTGTGTATCCCAGGAGCCAATCATAAAGATGATTGCAATATTGCACAATGTATTACATTTCATTTTGGCAATATAATTATTATATTTTGTTTTGTTTTATTTTACTCAAGTTAGAACTTAAGTATAATAATTATTCTTGGAATAGCTTTGCTATTCCTAAAATGCCCCTAGTCAAGTATTATTACAAAAATGATAGTAATAATACATCGAGATTAGCATGTATAGTGACTGATGATTATGAATCATGGACATGTGATATCAAGTCAAAATATGAGTACATTGTTAGTGAACAATGTACTGGATTAACCCACTATGAGAATATTTATGGATAGACGCATCATAAGTTATTCTCATATGATCTTACGCATAGTCCTTTGACTTGAAATCACTACAGTTCCCTATATGAGGAATTACTCACTTTAATATTGTCCTATGTTACCTTTAATTAGGATGACGAATAGGGCATTGATTAGGTATGTCACAAATCATGCAGAGGGAAGTGAATGATGTAGGTAGGATTTTGTTACTCTTGTATAAAAAAGAAATATCCTTGGGCCCTTTGATTGAGTGAAACTTAGAAATGCATGGCCATGCTCAATTAGACTAATATGTGATATTAATCATTTATTTTAATTCTACTTAATATTAAGAAATATAAATTGAACATTGACGAGGATGACACACTCCATACCTCCAATTTCATTTAGATATTATTATAAAAGGGATTGTGATATAAAGCATTAATCATAAATTAGGTAAATGTCAAATCATAGACATTCTTACTACTTGAGTGGTAGTGATATATTGTTAGATACCGCTCACTATCTATGACCCAAAATGAGTCATTATTAACGTAGTAAGAACCTATAGGGTCACACAAAAGGAGTAGGAATAAGACAATTTTAATTAGGCTTTAGTTGGACTAAAATCCAATTAATTGATCTTATTTTCGTGCATATATATTATTATTATTAAGATAATAATAATTTCTCACGTAATATATATATATATATATATATATATAATATTATGTGATATTATTTTATATTAAAGTAATATCAGATAATTACGTTATTAGATATTAGATAATTATATTATGAGATAATATTATTATCTAATATAAGATAATTATATGTCAATTTAATATTAGATGATTATATTATGAGATAATGTTATTATTGTGTAATATTAAGTAATTAATAAGATAAGTCCTATCTCTCCTCACTCTCTCTAGGATAAGGATAAAATGATAGTTATTTAGAGTGATTAGGATTTTTGAAGTATTATCCTAGTGGGACTAGAATTGTGACATGCTTTAGTTCTATAAGAAGGATTTGAAGGCAACACATAAGAAAAAGACTTATAAGCTTCATCAAACTCAAAATCACTCTAAAAAATGTCCAAACCCAATCCTAGTGGGAGAAACAAACCCTAGCAGCTTTATCGAGGGGAGAGGTCGTTGTTCACTCCGTGTGGATGCCGTAGAGATGCTATACATTCAGACAATGTTTAATTCGTGAATCAGTCTCTGAAAAGAAAGAACACAAATATAAACAAGGTAAAACCCTAACCTAGATTTATGCCTTCTGCATGGATCCTAGGTAGATTCAAATTAAAATTTAAAAAAAAAATTCCGCTGCGTATGTTAATCTGTAACCTAACATGCTCATCTTTACAATTTAAGTCCTCTATAATTTTGTACACGTAATAAATATTATGAATTCTACACTCATGTATTCTAAAAATGATAGGAATTTACATTGTATCATTGAGAATGGAAATTAGTTTCCTACTTTGATTTCTAAATCCAAACTTTAATTAAAAGGTGGGGATAACATTAGAGTTTTAGTACAAGTACATATATGAAGGCATGTCAATGAAAATGAAGTGATAATGCTATATGGTACTATACTATGAATGGTATGTGAATGTAAAGATGATTAATTCATCCTTAGTTATATTTCCCCTCAACTATCTTAATTTGATATTAATAATGTTATAGGCATTATTGGATGTTAACTATTATCTATTCAAGGGAAATGATGATCCACTAGTTTAACCTACTAGGGCATGAATTGCACTTGGGTGGGAAGGCAATATTTAATAAGGCAATGAACAATTACAAGATGGGCAATGTGATGTGAAATTTGTGTTGGATCGTCCCAAAATTCAACAAATCCAAAAGTAAAAATAGAAAGGTATTCATGTCACACTCTAGAAGACGAAGAATGGAAGTGATAAGTGATGATGAACATGTGATGTGAAATTATGTTAGATCTATCCTAAATTAGATGCAATCAAAGAAAAAAAAGAATGATATTCTCGCCATGCTTCAAAAAAGAGGAAGAAATTGGAAGCAATAAGAGATACATTTGATGTCACAAAGGTTGAATGCCCTTTGATAAGTCTTCAAGTTCATACAAGAACTTAGAGAGGAAATCCTCATAAGCAATCAGCTTCATTCATGTCAAAAGTCTAAATTTGCCTAGAATAAGGAACAAGCCTCCTTATTTGACTCTCTAAAATCATAATTGAAAATGGGCTCAAATAACACCAATTAGGCACAAAATACTTTAAAATGATGCAGTATAAAATAAACACAAATTAAAAACCCAAATAATATATTAAACTTTAAAACATCAAATAATAGAAAATAGGATGAGGTGGTGTCAATTAGGACTATGGCTGATGTGGCAATGATGTGCACCATCTTCTTGATGATATGGTAGTGACATAGATTACGGCTAATATGGCACCACCCTTTGATGATGGCAGTGATGTGAGACCATTCCTTGGAATTCATATCACCTAGGGCTAATTAGCTATAATGTATCTTATAATTTTGTTATTCTCTTCTAATCTAGCTTTCTCAAGCATCCAAACTCTTTCCATAAGCCCTTAAAATCCTTCCTTGATCTTCTTAGCCTTAGCTCGTTATTGGACCTTCCAATAAATGTGGAAGTGCCCTTTTACTTTTGGAATTCACATCATCCCCCTTTCTTCGAAATGATTCATTCTTGAATCTTCAAATCCTGCATCAAAAGGAGAAAGATCAGCAACATTAAAAGAGGCACTAATATCGTATTCACCTGGTAAATCTAATTTGTAAACATTTTCATTAATTTTCTCCACCACTTGAAAGGGACCATCTTCTCTTAGTTGCAATTTACTTTTTCTTTGAGTTGGAAATCCTTCCTTCCTCATATGGATCCATACCTAATCTCCTATTGAAATACTACCTTCTTCCGCCTTTTATTGGCTTGTTTGGCATATTGTTGTGTCTTTTTCTCAATATTCAATTTAGCTTGCTCATGCAACTTACGAATCACATTCGCTTTCCTCTTCCCATCTAAACTTGACCTCTCATCAATAGGTAAAGGCATCAAATCTAAAGGAGTTAAAGGATTAAAGCCATACACTATTTCAAAAGGAGAAAATTTAGTGGCAGTGTGAACACTTCTATTATTTACAAACTTAACATGAGGCAAGTATTCCTCCCAGCTTTTTAAGTTCTTTTAAATTAAGGAGCATAATAAAGTACCTAATATTTTATTCACTATCTTAGTTTATCTATCGGTTTGAGGATGACAAGTTATTGAAAATAGTAACTTTGTCCCCAACTTAGCCCATAAGACTTTCCAAAAGTACCTCAAAAACTTAGTATCTCTATCTAAAATAATGCTCATTGGCACTCCATGCAATCTCATAACTTCCTTGAAGAAAAGATTTACTATGTTCATGGCATCATCCTTATTGTGACAAGGTATAAAATGGGCCATTTTTGAAAACTTATGAACAATAACAAGCATAGAATCTTTGCCATTCTTTGTCCTTGGTAAACCTAGCACAAAGTTCATAGAAATATTAGTTCAAGGTTCACTATGAATAGGAAGTGGAGTATAAAGACCATGGGGTAAAACTCTGGATTTAGCCTTTTTACATGTAATACAATTAACACAACATTTTTCTATATCATGTTTCATGCTAGGCTAAAAGAAATGCTCACTTAATATGTCTAAATTTTTCTTAATCCTAAAATGCCCTATAAGACTTCCACCATGAACCTCTCTCACAAGCAATTTCCTAAAAGATCTTCTAGGCACACATAGTTTATTTTCTTTAAACAAGAAACCTTTATGCCTATAAAATTTCTCAAGGGATTTCTTTTCACGAGCTTAAAAAATAATGGCAAAATTAAGATCATTCTCATATAAATCTTTAATGTGTTCAAAACCTAACAACTTGGATTGCAAAGTAGAGATAAGAAGATACCTTCGTGATAATGCATCATTAACCACATTATCTTTACCTTACTTGTATTGTATGATATATGGGAATGTTTCAATAAATTCAATCCACTTTGCATGCCTCATGTTTAGCTTTCCTTGGCTCTTTAAGTATTTTAAGGACTCATAATCCGGGTGAATCACGAACTCCTTTAACCATAAATAGTATTGCCAAATCTCCAAAGAACAAACCAAAGCATAAAGCTTCTTGTCATAAGTGGGATAATTAAGTGCTGCTCCACTTAACTTCTTACTAAAGCAAGTAATGGGCTTCTTTTCCTGCATAAAAATAGCTCCAATGCCCACACCAGAGGCATCACATCCAATTTCAAATGTTTTAGTAAAATTTGGAAGAGTAAGTAAAGGGGTTGAACTCAATTCATCTTTCAACATGTTAAATGCACTCTCTTGCTCTTCTCCCCAATGAAACTCGGCATTCTTTTTTACTAACTCATTCAAAGCGGTAACTATAGTATTAAAGTTTTTCATAAATCTTCTATAAAAGCTAGCCAACCCATGAAAACTTCTCACCTTAATTGCACTCTTAGGGGTAGGCCATTCCTTAATTGCTTTTTCCTTTTCTTGATACATCTCAATTCCCTCACCACTAACAACATAGCCCAAGAATACAATTTTTTCCAAACAAAATGAACATTTTTCCATGTTTGCATGCAATTTTTCATCTTTCAAAACTTATAAAATAGATTTTAAATATAACACATGCTCATCCACACTCTTGCTATATATAAGGATATCATCAAAATATACAACCATAAATTTTCTACAAAAGGGCGTAAAACATGGTTCATCAACCTCATAAAAGTGCTTGGTGCATTAGATAAACTGAAGAGCATTACAAGCCATTCATATAAACTATGTTTTGTTTTAAAAGCAGTTTTCCATTCATCTCCTTGTTTCATCCTTATTTGATAATATTCTTGTTTCAAATCAAATTTTGAAAGCACATAAGACCCATGCAATTCATTAAGCATATCATCAAGTTTAGGGATAATATATCTAGACTTGATAGTGATTTTATTAATTAGCCAGCAATCAACATACATTCTGCAAGTTCCATCCTTCTTAAGTACCAATAAGACTGGTATAGCACATGGGCTCATGCTTTCCCTTATGTATCCCTTTGACATGAAGTCCTCTACTTGTCTTTGAATTTCTTTTTCTTCTTCCGAATTAGTCCTATATGCAGGACGGTTTGGAATTGAAGCTCCCAGAATGAAATCAATTTGGTGCTCAATATCCTTCCTGGGTGGCAAGTCTTTTAGAGCCTTCTTTAGGAATACATCATCAAATTCCTGCAAAATAGATGAAATAAAATAAGGTAAAGAAAGGTTATTTTGGCTAGTGTTTACATTGGCTTCCTTGCACATGAGAAGGAATATTGGCTTAGAAGTATAATAAGTACTCCTCATATCACTTGCCTTAGTAAACACACTTAACTTTTCTTTTCCTTATTTTGTTGACTCTCCTCTCTCATGTTTTCTTTCTTTCTTTTCACTCACCCTCTTGTTTTTTTTATCTTTCTCATTCTGGTCTACACTCTTTTTCTCTTTTTTTCCTTTTTTCTCTTTGTTTGTATTATCATTTGATCTTTATAAAATTATTTTGAAGTTAAAGGCTTAAAGGAGAACTTCTTTCCATCTCTGACAAGCTTGTATTTATTTGAAATACCATCATGAGTAACTTATCTATCATATTGTCATGGCCTCCCAAGCAAAAGATGGCAAGCATGTATGGGAACTACATCACAAAGAATCTCATCATGGTACCTCCTAATAGAAAATGAAACTAGCACTTGTTTATTCATTTTTAACTCCCCATTTTCATTCAACCATTATAGCTTGTAAGGGGTAGGATGCTGTAGAGTGGGTAACCTTAACTTTTTAACCAAGATAGTGCTAGCCACATTAGTATAATTCCTACTATCAATGATAACTTATCAAGCCTTCCCTTAGATGTTGCACTTTGTATGAAAAAGGTTTTCTCTTTGATTCTCACTCTCCTAATTTATTTGCACATTTAAGGCTCTCCTACTCACCAATGCACCTCCATCAAAAGGATCCTTAGTATTCACACTATCTTCATCAGATGAGGTAGCTTGTTCTTTTTCACTTGTAGAATCCTATTCTCCATTATTTTTGATCGCCATAAACCTTTTATTTGGATAACTACTAGTAATATGTCCTCTTCTCAAGCATTTGAAACACTTCATGTTGGAATGTTTCTAATTTTCCTCCATTTTATTTTTTCCCTTAAAAGATTCATCTTTTGATTTTGAATAGAAATCAGATTTGAACTTGCTTCCCCTTTCTTCTTTCTTGTCACTCTTCTTGTCCCAAGGCTTCCATAGAGAGCTTGATTGTGAATTATATTTAGATGAGCTTCTTCTTTTAAATTGTCTTTCCACTTTCATAGTTAAGTGTACTAACTCTTTCAAGGATGCATAATGTTGTAACTCCACCACATTAGCAATATCTTTATTCAGTCCATGGAGAAATCTAGCCATAATTGCTTCTTAACTTTTCTCCATATTGGCTCTAGTCATAATGATTTTCATTTTTATTGTGATAATCTTCAACACTCTTGGTTCCTTGAATCAGGCTTTGCAATTTTTGGTGCAAATTCCTTTAGTAATAACTAGGGACAAATCTTCTTTTCATGACAAATTTTAAGTCTTCCCAAGTTGTAATGGGTCTTTCCCTCTCTCTCCTTATATCTATCATCAATATATCCCACCAAGCAATGGCATAATCAGAGAATTTCGTAACAGCAAGCTTCACCTTCTTTTCTTCCAAATAATTATGGCAATCGAAAATTAACTTCATCTTCTTTTCCCACTCAAAGTAAGCTTCTAGTGTTGGTGTGTATCCTAGAACTAATCATATAGATGATTGAAGTAATACACAATGTATTATATTTTATTTTAGATAATTTAATTATTATATTTTATTTTTATAATTTTATTATTATGCATAATTTATAACTTAATATAATAATTATCCTTGGAATAGCTTCGCTATTCCTAAAATGCTCCTAGTCAAGTATTATTACGAAAAGGATAGTAATAATATATGGAGACTAGCATGTATAGTGACTGATGATTACGAATCATGGATATGTGATATCAAGTCAATACATGAGTACATTGCTAATGAACAATGTACTGGACTAACCCACTATGAGAATATTGCATGGATAGACGTGTCATAAGTTATTCTCATATGATCACAAATACACAAACTTTTAACCTGGTGTCACTACAGTTTCCTACATGAGAAATTACTCACTTTAATATTGTCCTATGTCACATTTAATCAGGATGATGAATAGGGCATTGATTGGGTGTGTCATAAATCGTGCAGAGGGAAGTGAGTGATGTAGATGGGATTTTGTTACTCTTGTATAAAAGAGAAATATCCTTAGGCCCTTTGAATGAGTGAGACTTAGAAATGCATGGCCATGCTCAATTGAATTAATATGTGATATTAATAATTTATTTTAAGTCTACTCAGTATCAAGAAATATAAATTGAACATTGACGAGGATGACACATTCCATGCCTCCAATTCAATTTGGATATTATTACAAAAGGTTTATGATGCAAAATGTTGATCATGTATTAGGTGGATGTCAAATCACAAACATTCTTACTACTTGAGTGGCAGTGATGTATTGCTAGATACCGCTCACTGTCTATGACTCAATAATGAGTCATTGTCAACGTAGTAAGAACCTACAAGGTCACACAAAAGGAGTAGGAATGAGATAATAATTAATTGAACTTTAATTATATTAATATCCAATTAATTGGACTTATTTTCGTACATATATATATTATTATTAAGAATAATAAATTCACGTAATATATATATATTATGTGATATTATTTGATATTAAAGTAATATCAAATAATTACGTTATCAGATATTAGATAAATATATTATGAGATAATATTATTTTGATATTTGATAACTATATGCAATTATCTAATATTAAGATATTTATATTATGAGATAATATTATCTAATGTTAAATAATTAATAGATAAGTCCTATCTCTCCCCATTATCTCTAGGATAAGGATAAGATGACTTGTTAAATGTTATTAGGATTTTGGAAGCATTATCCTAGTAGGACTAGGATTGTGGCTTGCTTAAGTTCTATAAAAAGGGACTTGAGGGCAACACTTTTTACAACACGCTCATAAGCCTCCTAAAACCCTAAATCACTCAGAAAACATCGAATCCTAATTCTTAGAGAGAGAAACGCATCCTAGCAGATTCATGGAGGGCGAGAGGTCGTTGTTCACTCTGTGTGGATACTGTAGAGATGCTGTACCTTCCGGCCGGCGTTTGATTCATCCGTTCTCAAGTTTTAATTAGTAGAAACACGAGTGCCCAATAGGTAAAACCCTAATCATTAATTTATGCTTTTTGCATGGATCTTAGGTAGAATTCGGATCAAAATTTTGAATTTTTGCTGCATGTAATAATCTGAATTCCTAACATCTAGATCATTTCTTCCTTGGCATAATGGAATTTTCATCTTAATGCTGTCAAGATTGGTATTTACTCTTACTCTTGGCCTATCTCTTTCTCTTCTAACATTCCTCATTTCATTTCTTCTTCTCTCCCCCTCATTTGAGCCATCTGATCTCTCACTTCCACCCTCAAAATTTTCAACTCTTTCATATTCTATATGCCTATTATTTTGTCTTTTTTCTCCTTCCTGTTAGGATTCAGATCAACATACACAGCGAAATTTTAAAATTTTGATCCAAAACCTTCCTAAGATCCATGCAAAAGTCATAAACCAGAATTAGTATTTTACCTTATTTTTACTCGTGTTCTTTCTAAACGAATCCTTGAAAGAATAAGATGAATCAAATGCTGGCCGAAAGGTACAGCGTCTCTACGGTATCCACACTGAGTGAACAACGACTTCTCCCCTCCACAAAGCTGCTAAGATTCGTTTCTCTCACTAGGATTAGGTTTGGACGTTTTCTAGCGTGATTTAGGGTTTAATTAAAGCCAATGTGTGTGTTTTGTAATGTGCTGCCTTCAAGTCCTTTTATAGAACTAAAGCATATCACAATCTTAGTCCCACTAGGATAATGCTTTAAAAATCCTAATCACACTAAATAACTATCACCTTATCCTTATCCTAGAGAGAGTGAGGAGAGATAGAACTTATCTATTAATTATTTAATATTAGATAATAATAATATTATCTCATAATATAATAATCTAATATTAAATTGACATATAATTATCTTATATTAGATAATAATAATATTATCTTATAATATAATTATCTAATATCTAATAACGTAATTATCTGATATTACTTTAATATCAAATAATATCACATAATATAATATATATATATTACATGAATAAATATATAATATATATATATGTACAAAAATAAGTTTAATTAATTGAATTTTAGTCCAACTAAAATTCAATTAATTATTGTCTCATTCTTATTCCTTTTGTGTGGCCCTGTAGGTCCTTACCATGTTGATAATAACTTATTTTGAGCCATAGACAGTGAGCAATATCTAGCAATACATTACTGCCACTTAAGTAATAAGAATGTCTATGATTCGACATATATATGATCAACACTTCTATCCCTTTAATCCTTTCATTCATATTAGCAATTTGTGCATTTGATCTTTCAAAATGTTGAAACATAGCTCTTATAGTGAAATCTAGATTTTAAAGTTAGTGTGTAGAGCTATCACATCCACCCATTATCCTTAATGTTTTAAACCTGCAAGAAATGTTAGATAAAAAGAAAGGACCTCATAAAACCACCCTTCTCACTTGATTTAGTAGCATTCACACTTGTGTTTACACTCTAATTTAAGCTTTTACCCTCAAATGACCTTAAAAACTCTTGCCTTTCTCACACCTTCTTTTCCTCTCTTATGGTTCTTTTGGAACTAAAATGACAAAACCAGCAAAAATCTAACAATTATGGCTATCACTATCTTAAATTGAATGTCAACATAAGATGACAGCATAATATCATAGCAGCATGGAATTACTATAATGGGACTTCAAGAAGGGAAATAATAAG
The DNA here is from genome assembly GCA_020226215.1 of Sindora glabra. Taxonomy (NCBI): domain Eukaryota; kingdom Viridiplantae; phylum Streptophyta; class Magnoliopsida; order Fabales; family Fabaceae; genus Sindora; species Sindora glabra. Next base: position 60,743,588 of record CM035228.1, read on the forward strand.
GGCTTAATCACACAAAATAATGAAAAGGAGGAATAGAAAAAAAATAACAAGAGATGCCGATTTGAGAGCTTAAGAAATTGAAAGAGACAATGAACAATCAATTTCAAAATGAGAAGTTCAAATATAATTAGAGCATATCAAGAACCAACAATAACTACAAGTAAATAACTTCTTCTCTTTTGATTTTGTTTCACTTTGTTTTTAACAATTTAGCACTTTATTTTTCTTGCCTTTTCTTTGTAAGTTGACTTTTAATTCATTAACTTGGCTTTTCTCCTTTATTTCTTGCTATTTTTTTCCTTGTCACTTGTTTTTGCTTTTTAACTCACAATTACTTAGTACCATTCTTAATTTTGTTCTTGCATTTATTTTTACTTCAAACACAAATTCATCATGCAGCACTATATATGTTGATTGCAAGAGTTTTCATATAGTTCAAACTTAGTGCTCTTTGCTTTGCTTTAATTAATCACTATATTCAATTATAACACTTTGATGTTGTGCTATTAGAATATGGCAATTGGTTATTGCAAGGTAAACTTTTTCACATTAAACTTTAAACTTTTAATAAACATGTTCAATGCACCTTTTATTTTCTAGACCAGAACAAATATTTAGACCAAAATTTGCACTAAACAATAGGAAATAACATAAAACAAAAAAGTTGACTAAGTATTAAAACAAATTTAGACTTATAATTGACTTAAACAATTTATCAAATACATAGATGGAAGAACCAAAGAACAATTTAAACTTGACACAAGGATGAAACAAAACACGTGAATTTGACACAACCAAATCAGAAATGAAATGAATACAAAAATAAAATCAAAACGAGATAGAAATGAAGAATTAAGACATGGATTGTGTGAACAGTACCGTAACAATATGATGAATAGTACATGAAACAGTAACATGAATAGTAACTAATTTGATAAGAAATTAAACTTGAATTTGGGAACCCTACTCTGAATATCAAATGATGTGAAATTGTGTTGGATATATCCCAAATCAGATCCAATCAAAGAAAAAAAGAAATGATATTCTCATCATACTTTAGAAAAGAGGAAGAAATTGAAAGCAATAAGAGATATATTTAACTCTATAAAGGTTGAATGCCCTTTGATAATTCTTCAAGTTCATATAAGAATTTAGAAAGGAAATCCTCATAAGTAATTAACTTCATTTATGTCAAAAGTCTAAATTTGCCTAAAAAAAAAGAACAAGCCTCCTTATTTGACTTTTTAAAATCCTAATTGAAAATGGGCTTAAATAACACCAATTAGGCTCAAGAAACTCCAAAATAGTGTAGCATAAAATAAACACAAATTAAAAGCCCAAATGCTATATTAAAGCCCAAAACATTAAATAATAGAAAATAGGATAAGGTAGCACCAGTTAGGACTATAACTGATGTGGCAATAATGTGCACCATCTTCTTAATGATGTGGTAGTGACATAAATTATGGCTGATATGGCATTGATGTGGCTTCACCTCTTGATGATGTGATAATGATGTGAGACCACTATTTGGAATTTATATCACTTAGGGCTGATTAGCTATAATGCACTTTATAATTTTGTTATTCTCTTCTAATCTAGCTTCTTCAAGCATCCAAACTCTTTCCATAAGCCTTTAAAATCCTTCCTTAATCTTCTTAGCCTTAACTTTTATGATTAAACCCTCCAATAAATGTGGAAGTTACTCTTTACTTTTGGAATTTACATCAACATGCTATAAAGGATGTAAATCTATTGATGAGTGAAGAGGAAAAATACGCTACAAGGATGAATCCTTAATTAGTGATAATCAATGCCACAAAGGGTGAATCCTTTTGATAAGTCATAAGTTCATTCAAGAACCTAAAAGAAAGCACACTTTCCCTAAAAGGCACTCGGCCAAATTCTCCAATCTTTAAAACTCCAAAATCTCATTTGTATAAGGAACAAGCTTCCTTATATAACTCTCTAAAATCCTAACTAAAAATGGGCTCAAATGATACTATATTAGCTTAAAACTATTTCACTAACCTAAGTCTAATAAAAAGGCCTCTAAATAACTCTAACTAACATAGTAAACTACTCATAGTAATATGGTAAATGTTTTAAAGTAAAATGGGCTAAAACACATTTAACTTAAATTAAAACTCAAAATGCTTATAAAAGACTAACACAAATTAAACACAAGTCAAAGGCTCAAATGCTAAATTAAATCCTAAAACATCAAATAATTGTAAAAATAAGCTAAAATAGCACCAATTAGGATAATGATTTATGTAGCACTATCTCCTTAATGATGTGGTAATGCTGTGGCACTATCTCCTTGATGGTGTGGTGATAATGTGGCATAACTTGGTGATGATATGGCTCAATTTTAATCTACTTAATTAAATTTTCCTCCTATCTCACTTTCTTATGATTGACCCTTTTAGATTCACATCACAATGCCAACAAGATGGGCATTGTCAAATAAGAGCAAGCGAAGGTAGCATTCTTATACATGTTTAGGTGCCTAATGTAGTATTCAATCATTATGACATGAAATTAACACTATTTTGAGTTGGTTCGTTGTAATGTCCCACACAAATTGATAACATTAATGTGGTTACTTCACTATGAAATATATGCTAGACATGGTCATGCAAGTGAAGAGGAATGAAAAGCCTAATAAAGTAATTCATTTGAATTTTAGTTAGGTAGATAAAACATGTAGTTCTATCTTTTTATCAAGTTTTGTATGCAAACATATAGTTCTTCTTAAGGAACATAGTTCCTTATAGTAAAGAATAGTGGCTTATAGGAGGAGTGGACAATATATGTATTGAAAAAGACAAGTATTGACTTAAGGGGGTTACATATGTATAACTAATTTGGTTCAATTATGAATGAAAATGTGCATATGCTTATGCATGCAAGATTTAGTGCAATTACGTGTAAATGTATATATTATTATGTATGCATTATAAAAATTACTTATAAGTATTGTTGTATGATTTGATGGTGTTACTTTTGCATCAACAAATGTTTCCATGTTGCTTATGTAGTAGATTTGGTTTTTTGGCTTTAAGGCAATAATGACAATAATTAGAAAAAAAAAACCAAGCAACCACATTGATAATTTATTAATAAATTTAAAGCACATCATAATTGATGTTTACAATTGATCTTTATTACCACTAGATAATAAATTTCTCTTTAACAAAAATATATTGTATTAATGTTCCACCTATAATATCAATTATGACATGTTTATGCCTTTATTTTGCCACAATGGGATTCATAAGGATTTCTATCAATGATTATGTCATTGAAAGGCAATGTAACTTCCTTATATGCATTTAGAAGTATTATTTCTAGTTTTCGCAACATATACATATGTATCTTCTACTATTTGTACCCAATTAAATGTATAAAATTGTTATCATTTAGTGTTTATTATATTTGAAATATTATTTGACCATAGAAATATTAAGATAGGGCTTGAGTGCTACTATCTTACTACTTGTATAATAATATAAGTTGCTAGATTTTGTAAATAGGTTTGAAAACTACTCTAAAGGTAATAAGGTTTAGCAGAATTCTAATAAATTAAAAAAACTAACAAATAACGTCGACTAGTTTATAAAATGGTCATCCTATCATACATTACTCATCACTTATTTAATAAATACTAGTGTACTATGTGAAATTTAAGATAAGAAAAAAGTTAATTTTCAATGGCAATTTATAGACTAACATCTAATATAAACAATAATGTCAATTATTAAACCAAAAAACCAATATCTTTTTGTAATTATTTAACAATATCTAGGAACTAAATATGTTGGATTTTATGTAAAAACCGATATTGTTACTTGTATTCAATGCCAATTTAAGAATTGACATTGAATAGAATGGACATACAATAATGCTTGTATATATGTCAATGAATAATGATGTGGAATGAGTTAAACAATCAACATTAAATGCTAATTTTATAGTAAAATTAATGTTTTAAGGAAGAAGCAAAGTCAAAATTAAAAAAAAAAGCAATGAGAAATAGTATTATAGGATTGCATAATGAAATAGGCATCATAACATTTATATAAGTTTATTTTAGAATGCATGATAGCAATAGTTTGTTTAATTATATGCATGGAAATAAGTATATAATTCTTGGATATGTTGAATTTCGATACATATAGCTATGGTATAAATGATAATGTAATAGTAGAAATCAAATTGTTTAAATGGACCATGTGTAACTAAGATTAAGACACTAAAAATAGTTTCATAGATAAATTTGAATCTTAGTAAAAAGAATGAAATGATAACTTGTAGGATGTAAGATTAATAAATACATTAGAATATGTAAGAGTTGTAATAGATTAATAGTGGTGAAATCATTGAAGCTATAAAATGTTTAAAATAACATGGGCATAGGAAAATTCTTGAATTATAAATACATTTCAAGGTCTCTTTCTTGAATATGTAATATAAGGAATTGATGTCATGAAATTGTCTACTAGTTTGAAGCTTCGTAATGTATAGGGTATACAAGAGAAATAGTTAAAACAAGTCTTTTAAGGGAAATGCAAATGAATGTGGCTTTGAGAAACATGGTAACCATATGAGATTAAGTTCCAAGGAAGAAATTCAATGCAGTAGGAGGTCCTAGCAAAGAGTGGGAAAGATTATTCATATTCAACGATATTATAATGGTTGCAAAGCTTTGAAGAAGTTGAGGATAATTCTTTTAACATGGGTAGATTTGTAATTTTCTTTCTATTTGAACTCTTTTGATATTAAAATTGTCTTTTAAAATTCTTTTGTAACACTATTTTTTCTATTTTGGACATGTGTATAAAATTTAAAACTAAGTTTGTGTAAATGTGTTTATTTTTTAAAAAAAATTAAATTCAAGATGAATGTCTTAAATTTTTAACTTAACAATTATTTTAATAATTATAATGACTATTTTTTAAAAGAATAAATAAACTATTTACTGTTTAGACGTGTCAACTATTTGCAACTATTAAATTACTATTTTAGTTTACTTTATAATAAAATTCTAAATCCCAAGTATATTAAATAGTGTTAATGCTTTATTAGATTCTAAATTCTATAGTAATTTATTTTAACCTTTACTTTCATGACATTTAAGACATATTATAGGTTTAATAATGATTATTTTGAAAAATAAATACATTGTTTATTATTTAAGATTATTTTGAAGTATCACTCATTAATATTGGTTCTTCCAAATATATGATTTTGCAGGTTTGACGTTCCAGCAAGAAGATTTTAGTGGTAGTGCCGCTAAAGTCCCTCAGACAATCAATTTAGCATAACAGTAGAGTTTCAAGAAGAGAATGAAGCAAACTTGGTTTGTTAAGCATACTTGGTAGTATATCTATCAGAGATAACAGCTTAAACGATAAATTGCATTTGACCTTTAAGACAACATAGTAATTTTATTGAGCTCGTGCACCTAGGGTTTCTTGGTGCAAGATTTAAAGTCTAATGACTTCGCTGATGTGGCCAATGCCCTAACTAATAATCAGACTAATTCTTTTTATATTTTGTTTAGTGGGTGGACTTATTTCTCTTTCGTAAAGTTAGTTCGATCGTAAACCAATCTGCTAAGAAATTCATAACCTACATAGTCTTGAGCAATGATTTCAATGTTTCTAACTAACATTTGAAATTTTTATTCTCTGTGCTCAAATATGATGATTTGATCACAGAAGGGTTGGATACCTTGTATCTATAATTTTGAATACCTTTGTGTTCAAATTTATGATGCACCTCGTGTTCATTTCGCTAACAACTTCCTTCTTTGAAATAAAAATTTATTCCTTTTCTGTAAGGCACGATTAACAATTGGTACTAATCTTTGCTATAATATTTTGTTTCCTAGTTTAATCATTCTGTTCAAGAATTTAGATGGACACTATATCTATATTTTTATTGTTCAATCGCTCTAAGTCCACTTTTTTGAATCTTCTATTGCCTTTGCAAGGTTGGCTTTCTGGAAACCATTCATGTAGCATTTTTAGGTAACCATAAAATTTGCTCTTACCACACCCATTCCATTTTTAGTAAGGAACATCATGAGTAAGTGAGGTATAGAAAACATTGCTTTGACATGATTTAGAGAAATATAACCCAAAATAGCATTGTATATATTATCAAGAGTACCCACAACCTAGAACATCTTGTCTGTGCTTGTTGTTTTTGGTCATTCTTCCATCAAAACCCTGAGTTCAAGTGATCCTAATATAGGTACTTGCCCTCTTAAGAAGCCAACCAAATTACCTCTATATGGTGAAAAAAAACGTAATGAAATTTAAAACAACTTTGCAATTTAAGTGTATAAGATATTGGACGAGTTCCCTTGATCATTTAACCACAAAATTATGGATTATTACTAAGACAACCATAGGGTTATCAAGGTTCATGTCAAAGTGATCTAGATAGCCTACTTTCGAAAAAGAAATGACTAAATCAAGATTCTTATAAGATCATTATGCTTGTTATATTATTGTAAGTGTCCTTTCTAAATAAGCTTTTCAATTTCATTCTTCAAACTAATACAATATTTAGTATTATGGCTCCAATGTCTCTGATATTTGCAATAAGTCTCCATACTAGCTAGGGGAGATTTTTTGTTTTTTTGATAACGGAATGAGTTTCAGTAACTAGATCACTTTAACATCATATGTGATAGAAGGTCACATATTAAAGGCATGTAATTTTGGAATTTAGATTTTAGAAGGTTTTCTCTTCAATCACTGTTCTTATTTCTTGTTGGATGATGTCCTTATCTTTTAGCTTGTTTCTTTTCTTGATCAATTTCCTCAACATCAACAAATCTTATGGACCTAACTGAAAGGTCGAAGAGATTTTCTATCAGCTTTTTCACCAAGGATTTTGGAAAATCACCTAACCTTAATCCTACCAAAATGGTATGGTGATTACTATCTCTCTAATAGGTCTTTAACCTCTAATACTAGATTAAAGTGATTAATATAGTCGTTGGATGTAATATCCTAAATTAAAATATAAAATTTTATAAGTTTTGATAATTATGAATAATTATTTATTATTTGGTTAGTAATTAGCTTTAAATTTCTTTTTCATTTTAAAAGTTTTCGAACGTTGAAAATTATTTTTATGATAATATTTGAAATTTATTTATTTTTATATATGACCAATATTAAATTAAGACTAGTTTAAAGTGATGTTTTAAGGAACCTCTTATAAGTTGAAAATACTTTAGTAATTATGGGTGCAAGAATTTATCAAATAAAATTATTTATATTTAATAAATTATTTATGAGAATTGCAAGAGTGAAATAATTATTTTAGAAATTAAAAATTTATCAAGTTATTACAAATGTATATAATTATTAGAAAAAGATTGAAAATGATAAAGTTGAGATTTTAAATAAAGTTAGTTTTATGGAGATGAGTTTTTAAAAAAATAATAATAATGAATAGTTGAGATTTTTACAGGGGTTGAGCTCACAAAGGGCGAGAAACATAGGAGAAAAACCCAAAGCTCCATTATTTTGTCTTTTACTGCCTTACTCCGTCTTCCACAAACTTCAGCTGCCACTTTTTTTCTTTTTATTTATTTCGCTGTTTCTTTTCTTTTGGTAAAAAAGAAGTGATGAAAATCAAAGAAAGACATTGATGAAAATCAAAGAAAGCCCATTGAAGACAATGGACTAAAGGTGTTGAAAGGGCTTCACGGATCAATGTCAAGGGTTTGACAAAGGGGATGAAGGGAGACCTAGAGAAGATGATTGCTCCCCTATTTGAGAAAAGGCACAATTTGGAGCTAAAAGAGTCCAAGATGCTCAATTGCGTGTATTTGGAAGACTTGGGCTCCAATGAATCCATTAGCATTTAGTTAGTTTAGCATTTTTGTAATAAATGGGCCTTATGGGCCAAGACTTGTTTTTAGATTTATTTTGGCATGAAAACTTGTTATTTTATTTGGGTCACTTAGAATTGGGCTTGTTAGTGTACAAGGCCCATTAGGATTTGCTTATGGGGGCTGGTCATATATAAGCTCTTGTAAACATATTTTTATTCAGTTTTGAATACAATTTGAGATTTGAGAGCTTGTGACTCTTAGGTTCTTGAGTGAGCCAATTATCCTTGATCTTATCAAGAGGCCTCCTCTTGTGGCGATCGTTCCTCCGGCTTATCAATCCGTGATTGTGGCGCCCATCCTCCATCTTTTTTCTACTTTTCTTATTTCAAATTCAATTCAAGATCCGTCTTTTTTTCATCAATTGATGAAAATCAAAGAAAGACATTGATGAAAATCAAAGAAAGCCCATTGAAGACAATGGACTAAAGGTGTTGAAAGGGCTTCACGGATCAATGTCAAGGGTTTGACAAAGGGGATGAAGGGAGACCTAGAGAAGATGATTGCTCCCCTATTTGAGAAAAGGCACAATTTGGAGCTAAAAGAGTCCAAGATGCTCAATTGCGTGTATTTGGAAGACTTGGGCTCCAATGAATCCATTAGCATTTAGTTAGTTTAGCATTTTTGTAATAAATGGGCCTTATGGGCCAAGACTTGTTTTTAGATTTATTTTGGCATGAAAACTTGTTATTTTATTTGGGTCACTTAGAATTGGGCTTGTTAGTGTACAAGGCCCATTAGGATTTGCTTATGGGGGCTGGTCATATATAAGCTCTTGTAAACATATTTTTATTCAGTTTTGAATACAATTTGAGATTTGAGAGCTTGTGACTCTTAGGTTCTTGAGTGAGCCAATTATCCTTGATCTTATCAAGAGGCCTCCTCTTGTGGCGATCGTTCCTCCGGCTTATCAATCCGTGATTGTGGCGCCCATCCTCCATCTTTTTTCTACTTTTCTTATTTCAAATTCAATTCAAGATCCGTCTTTTTTTCATCAATTGGTATCAGAGCTTTGGTTGGAATTGGATTTGAGGTACTGTTCATCGATACTGTTCATCTGCACTATTTCGCGAACTGTTCATCATTTCTGTTTTCCTGCAATCGGCACTGTTCACGCATCCCTACTATTCGCGTCGTCACTATTCACACAGTTAGGGCTTCATTATTTTTTGGTACAATCTTTCCTAAATCTTGTTGCAACAATTGTTTTATTGCTGGATTCTTGTTTCTTGATGATTAGATTGGCTAAATTCATAATCAATTGTTAAGTTTCTGCACTTGTGTTCTTCGTGTTCATTAATTGTTCATCACATGTTCTTGATTTGAATCTGCCCAATCTTCTAAAATTCTGTTAGTTTGATGTTTGGTGTTAAATAATAGCTTGATTTAAAGGGAATTGTGAATGCAATCAATTCTAATTCCTTGTTTACTGCTTCTTTCTAAATTTCTGGTTCAATTGGATAGAATTTTTGCTGTCTCAAAAAAGAACATTCCATATTTTTGCTTGTTCTTGCAAGTTTATCAGTAGTGGCTAATTGAAAATTGTGTGATTCAATTTGAAAAGGGGTACAACTATTGTGCAAAAAAAAAAAAAGAAGAAAAAAAAGAAAAATATGCAGCAAAAAAAAATGAAAAAAAAAAGAGGAAAAAAAAAATTTTGCAGCACACAAAAGTGCTTCTTGAATGCCACTTTCTTGCAACTTTCAGCTTGCTTTTGCTTAGTTTTTGATTTATTCAATACCAGAAATTTTTGAGAACAACTTAGCTATTATTTAACATTACATAATCTTCTCTAATTTCTCCATTCTTGTCTTGTTTGCATTCTGTTTTCCTTAGTGTGCTTATTCCTTGTTTAGTTTTTCGTAATTGTCTTTGTTGGCTTCCTTAGTTTTGTCTTAGAGTTTTCTTTTGTTGGCTTCACTTGTGTCTTGCTGATTGATTGTCACTTGGTGGTGGTTGATTGTGTGGATTGGAGGTTGACTTCCTTAAGAACTCTTGAGAGCACTTGAGAGGAAAAAGGCAAGAGAGAAATCCTTACACAAAAGCCAATTTTGAGTGAAACACGAGTGAACATCTTTTGAGTGAAACACTTAGCGAGTGGAGAGGACTTTTTATTACATTAATATTTCTGTTTTGTTGACATGTCTAATGAAGGTGGATCAAGTGGTGAAAGCACTCCTCCCTCACTTAAGTCCTTGGCTATTAGAAGACAAATTGAAGGACTTGCACAAAGATTTGAAAGAATGTTTGAGAGGCAGAATGAAACCATAAGAAATATTCAAGAAACCATGGCAAATAATGCAAGAAGGCAACCACGTGACCATTCTCCACATGCTTATGAAGATTCTAGTAGTTCTCTTGGAGAAGATGAAGAGAGGAGGTATGATAGAAGAAGAGATAGGAGAGATGAAAAAGAAAGTGGAGGTAGAAGACAACATGAGAGATATATTGAAGAAAAAGGAGTTGAAAATAAAAATGAAAGGAGTAAAACAGAAAGAGTGTATCATGATGATGTAAAAAGAGATAAAAGAAGAGATGATAGGAGTGGTGGAGATAGACAAAGAAGTGGTGGAATAGCTTCAAACCTTCAAAGTGGCAAAATGAAATTTCCTTTGTTTCAAGGAAAGAATGATTCTCAAGCTTACTTAGAGTGGGAAAAGAAGATGGAATCAATCTATGCTTGTCACCATTATTCAGAAGAGACAAAGGTGAGGCTTGCTACCTATCAATTTAGTGATTATGCTAATATTTGGTGGGATCAACTTGATTCAGTTAGAAGAAGAAAGGGTGCAAGGCCTATTACTACTTGGAAAGAGATGAAAGCTATTATGAGGGAAAAATTCATTCATGGCTGCCACTATAGTTCTTCATGTAAATCTTGGGAGAAGAATGTTGAAAAGAAGCTTGACAAAGTATTTCCATGCAAGTCTGAATCATCTTCAAAAATTAAAGGAGAATCATCATCAAAGTCTAAGGAAGAAGTGTCTAAGAGGAAAGTCAAAGTTGAAAAGCATCAAAAGCATTCCGAGGACAAATGCTTCAAATGCTTAAAGCATGGTCATCATGCCATTGATTGTCCACTTAAGAGAGCAATAAGGATTCAAAAAGTCTTGGGAGAACAAGCAAAGGAAGAAAGTGAAGATCAAAGAGAGAACATCTTCCACACTAGATTCAACATTAAGGGTAAGATGTGCAATGTGATCATAGATAGTGGAAGTTGTGCTAATGTTGCTAGTACCTACATGGTAGAGAAGTTGAATTTGCCTACTTTACCACATCCTACTCCATACAAGTTGCAATGGTTGAATGATAGTGATGGAATAGAGGTGACAAAGCAAGTGTTGGTTTCTTTTATCCTTGGCAAATACCATGATGAGGTGTTATGTGATGTTGCTCCTATGAATGCTTGTCATTTATTGCTTGGAAGACCATGGCAATTTGATAGGAAGGTTACGCATGATGGTGTCCTCAACACATATAGCTTCGAAGTGAATGGGAGAAAAATAAAACTCAATCCTTTAACCCCAAAACAAGTGTATGAGGATCAATTGAGGATGCAAAAGAAAAGAGAGGAAGAAAAGAAAAAGAGAGAAGAAGATGAGAAAAGAACAAAAATGAAAAAGAGAGAAGAATATGAGAGAAAAAAGGAAGAAAATAATAGAGAGGAGAAGAGAGTAGAAAAGAGTGAGAGTCATGAGAAGAAAAAAAGTGAGAGAAAAATTCAGTTTAGAGAAAAAGAGAGTGATTGTGTGGAAAAAGAAAGAAAAGAAAATTTGAGAGTTATTAGAAAAGCAAGTGAGATAAAGAGTGTTTTCTATATTTCTAAGCCAATTGTCTTGTACAAGAAAGCTTATAAAAATACTAACAATCTTGAAATTGTTTTGTCAAATACTTGTGATGCTGTTTTGAAGAAATTCCAAGAAGTGCTTCCAAAACAATCATCCAAAGAGCTACCATGTGTGAGAAGAGAAATGCCCCAATTGGAGCAAGGTTTTGAATATTTAAATTCGAGGGCGAATTCTCTTGAAGAAGGAGGGATTGATGAAAATCAAAGAAAGACATTGATGAAAATCAAAGAAAGCCCATTGAAGACAATGGACTAAAGGTGTTGAAAGGGCTTCACGGATCAATGTCAAGGGTTTGACAAAGGGGATGAAGGGAGACCTAGAGAAGATGATTGCTCCCCTATTTGAGAAAAGGCACAATTTGGAGCTAAAAGAGTCCAAGATGCTCAATTGCGTGTATTTGGAAGACTTGGGCTCCAATGAATCCATTAGCATTTAGTTAGTTTAGCATTTTTGTAATAAATGGGCCTTATGGGCCAAGACTTGTTTTTAGATTTATTTTGGCATGAAAACTTGTTATTTTATTTGGGTCACTTAGAATTGGGCTTGTTAGTGTACAAGGCCCATTAGGATTTGCTTATGGGGGCTGGTCATATATAAGCTCTTGTAAACATATTTTTATTCAGTTTTGAATACAATTTGAGATTTGAGAGCTTGTGACTCTTAGGTTCTTGAGTGAGCCAATTATCCTTGATCTTATCAAGAGGCCTCCTCTTGTGGCGATCGTTCCTCCGGCTTATCAATCCGTGATTGTGGCGCCCATCCTCCATCTTTTTTCTACTTTTCTTATTTCAAATTCAATTCAAGATCCGTCTTTTTTTCATCAAGAAGAAAAAAACCCTCTCCCTCTCTCATCTCTGGACCAACTTTCTCATCCCTCTCCCATTTCCGTCTCGGCTCTCTTCCTTTCACAATGCCACTAGGGTTTTATGCCATTCAACCACCTTGCGCATCACTGCAAGCTCACGTGTAGCATTTCTCTAGTTCGAGGGGAGCTGCGTTGTTGCATGTTCCCAGTGGTTTTATTATGAGTTACGGGCCTAGAGTTGCAGCAAGTTAGGATATTGTTGCATCATGTCGTCGTCTGCCGCTCCTATCTTCGTCTAACTGCCATGGATGGTGGTGCGAGGAAGTTACAGAACGGTGAGGTGATGATGGGTCTTCTTCATGATAGTAGCTTTAGACGACAAGGATAAGGTATCTTCAGGCCGTTTTTGTTGCCGGTGGAGCTTCAGCAAGCTACCTCGGTAAACCATGTAGTGAGTTGATTTCCATTTCTGAAAATATTTTGAATATACATAAAAAAAAAGAAAAAATAATAATAAAAATTAACATTTTTATGTTATAGAATGTTGAAATGTAATCACTTGGGACTTGGCTAGATCATAAAATAATTTAGAAAATCCATTTATGAGCATATTAAGTATGTGATGATGGTTCAAATTATTATAAAGGAATCTATCTAGATAAATTTGAGTTATAGTGAGGTATAAGAAAAACATGATTTTCATGCTGTGAGGAATTGAGGTGAGAATTTTATGATTAATCTTATAAAATGATGATAATGAATAATCCTTATGACATAAATGTAATATTTGAAGCTTGATTTAGGGAAACTCTTGTTTATGAAAGCTTTTAATTTTCTTCTGATAATCTCAAGGATTTTCATTTAGTTCAAGAAAACCTATATTTTCATATATATTGGAAATATAATAGTGCTTTGAAAATGAAAATTTTATGTCATAAGGTTTATTTTGGAATGTTATATGAACATAATTTTATCGACAGTTATATATTTTAGAAAAACCCACTTTTAAGCCAATTTTGAGATATAAAAGAATATATGAGGAAAAATATGATTTTATACTACAAAATGATAAAATAAGGATTGTGGCATTCTTATAGCATATTCCAATGTTTGATACTTGGCTCAATAGATCTTATTCTATTATCCTATTTGAAAAATAGATATAACATTAGTGAAATAATCACTTGGGGCTCTAGAATATTGGTTGGGAAATGTAGAAGATATTTAAATTATAAAATAGTTAGTATTTTGGTGTTTGATGTCACCAGTCCAAATTAGTGAGCAAAAGAAGCTAACAAATTATAATAGTGGCATTGTTATGATTCGGATAAGAAGTTATAATATTTAAAGACATTATAAATAATACCTTGTATTTATAAACTTATTATTGTAATTTCTAATTAAGGAGAGGACTCCACGCTTCTACAGTGAATGTGTTCTACTAGGTAAGTATATATCTTACCACTAATGTTATTTGAATATAAGATGACTTAATTGTATTCCTTTTATTGGTAATATAGATTTCATATTCATTATATGAACTTAGTTTCTTGATATAAGAGTGATTAGCTGTTGATGAATGACAATTGATTAGAATGCCAACGAAAGCATGATCATGTCATTATTAGCTATTGATTGATTATGATAGGATTGCAATAGATCATATTATGATTGTATTATATGCTTTGATTGCCCATAATTGTCTATGTAGGCTTGTATTGGATCTGATGATATGAATAGAATGAAGCTGTAGCGAATTGACTACTTTTTCAATTAAGCTTTATGACGCATTGGAAAATTGAAAGCTGTGCTAGAGCAATAACATCAATATTGTAATTTATGATAAAGAGATGATACTGAGAGCCAAATGAAAATTTTTAGGCAAGTAGTTGATAAAAGTATAAATTTGATCCTGAAATAAAAAGGCGGCTACATATATGTTTATTATAACTAAATGTGTGATTTAGTGTGATATTAAAACTTTGCTTGTGATTGGATGTCACTGTTTAACATGATTGTAAAGACTTGATGTGGTTGTGATGATTTATTTATGTTTGATCCTTAAAGGCTAACTGTGAATAAGATGATTACTCGAAATGGGTAGTGAGTGATTAGTTGAGTTTATGATAGTTTGTGATGTGAGACATAAGATCTAAGTTATTTGCAGGAGAAATTCTAATATAAGATTAATTGTGCACATTGTAGAGATTCAAGAAAAATGAGTTTGCTACTATAATGAATCTATGATTATTAAAAGTGATCATTTGTAAAATAGTAGTAAATATATACTCACTCAGTTCTTGTAACTTACTCCATTCTATCTTCAATGTTTTTGGGTTATGGTGAGCATATTTGAGCTTACTACATTTGTAGAGATTCAAGACTACCTTACTAAAGAGTTTTGACAGTTGGAATAGGATCAGAAATAAAGATAGAGTTTATATTAATTCAACTATTGATGAGTTGAATCATTTATTTGTAAATATGTTATAAATATACAATATTGTGTGGATTTTTTTTACTATTGTATTTGAAAAATAATACAAGTTTTGAACTATAAGGCACATGGCCCTTGAGAAGTGTCTAAAAATAAATGAGACTCTATCCATTTTTTCATAAAATTTTAAATGAATTTTGAGTTTCCTTAGAATTTGGAAACTCTCGTTAGGTAAAAAGAATGAAAATAATGATTAAGACTTGTGGAAATCAAGTTTTGGGATCCATACTAGTCAGAATAGATCGTGACATTGAAGGATTCATTCTTACCTTGTTTAATTATCTTCAACAAGTTGCTAATACTAGTATTATCATAAAACCCTCATATGGTTATGATCGGCATGGAACTATTATTAATAATCTTATCACCTGTTAACCTTTACTAAACTAAATGTTATTTTAATGATATTCAAGATCACAAAAATATTTAAACTCTTCTATTTACCTCAAACATGGCTTAAGAATTAAGAAACATATCCATTACCATTTAATCAAAATCCAAATTACATCTTAACTTTCCAAAAGGGAAGTTAAACTAACTTATGAATCAAGGGATTAAAGGGAATAAGTTGGGTTAACTATAACCTTCTATAAAGCATTTTATGATATACCTATTAACGACCATGGCCTTATATTGGAATGTTTAGAAAAATATTCTATGATTAATTATATCACAAAATAAATGCTATCTAGTTTGGAAAAGAATAAAGGTCCATACTATGATGATCCAGCTTACCATGGAGGTGGTGGTGGAAAAACCTCAGTTGAAGTATCTAAAAATATAAACTATGGAAAAGTAACTTTAGGATTTTAGTAAGATAACATTCTACTTAAAAAGATAAATTTGTAAAACTACAAACAAATGTTCATTCATTATTTTGTTCATGGAGGTATCAAGCTCCCAAGTATAATTATTTATTAGCAATCCCATAACACAACTCACTTAGTTACGATAAAAAGCAAACTTGAATTAATATCATGATGCTAATTGATAGGGAATTCAATTGGGGTAGCCCAATCTTCACGGCATAGGTAGATAAAGTAAATCAAAACAAATTTAAAAGAAGGATATGAGCGTCACACTCTAGAATTAAAGAAGAGAATTAAGAGTGATAAGCTCTGACTTTGGGTAGTTCGATGACTTGACAAATGGAAGTAGCCAACCAATGCTAAAAGAAACACAACCTGCTACTTAGACCACTTGTCCAACCACAAACATGAGTTAACCAATCCATACAACAATGCACCTGGATTGAAGCACAAATTGGGGGCTTTTATGAATTTGAATCACTAATCTTATAAAAGAAGATTAACAAAACAAAGTTTCACAAAAGTAAAAGAAGATAATATTCTCACACTTTGGAGAAGAAACACTCAATTTCATATCATATTCATCATCTATTGAACTTTGAGTTGTATTGCTTCCTATTTATACTAGTCTTAGGAAAATACAAATAGTAAATGCCATAATTGAAAAAATACAAAGCTTTGACTATCATTAAATTAAAAATGGAAATTATCCTTAAATTTTTCTTATTTGTTACATTCCCGATTAGGAAAATATTTCTTAATTTGTTGCACTCCATATTAGAAATATGTCTAGATTCATCATATCCTATATCTAGAAATTATCTTCAGATTTGTTACCCTCCATATTAAGAAAATATGTCCACATTCATTGCACTCTGTATTAGAAAATTATCCCCTAATTTGTAGTGCTTCATATTGGGAAAATGTGTCCAAATTCGTTGCACTCCAAATATATTCAGATTTCGTGGAGTTGGATAAGCGGTACTTCAGCTCTATTTGCTTTTTCTACTTGGGCTCCTCAGGCCAAAAATGTATTCACATGGGCTCCAATTGCTTCTTGTATCCTTTTGAACTTTCTTCTTATCATTAGGCCTTCACTTAAAATTAAGTCCTTCTTTACCTGGGCTTGATCATGTAAAGTGTTAGACAGGATCATACTAACTTGAGCTTGATTATACAAGGTGCTGGTCAGGTTTATATCATCCTCCCCCTCTTGAAAAGGAGTCGTCCTTGACTCTTCAAGATTTGCATCAAAATAAGGAGAGAGATCAAAAATATTGAAGGTAGTAGTAACTCCATACTCACCAAGCAATTCAAACTTGTAAGCATTATTATTAATTGTCTCAAGAACTCGAAAAGGTCCATCTCCTCTAAGAATGAGTTTAGATTTTCTTTTCTTGAGAAATCTCTCTTTTCTTATATGCAACCAAACCAAGTCTCCAAGCTTAAAAATTATTTGCTTACTTCCTTTATTGGCATGGTTCACATATTGTTGAGTTATCCTTTCAATTACATTGTGCCTTTTTATGGATTTGTTTAACAAACTCAGCACATTTCTTATCATCCATGTTGGCTCTTTCCTTAGTCTGTCTATTAGTTTAGGGATGACATATTATTGAGAATAACAACTTTGTCCCAAGCTTGCTCCACAAGGTCTTCCAAAAATAGCTTAGGAATTTTGCATTCCAATCAAATACAATAGTTCTTGGCATCTCATGCAACCTTACTTCTTCCTTAAAGAACAAATTAGCAATGTTAGAAGCAACATCAACTTTATGACATGGGATGAAGTGTGCCATTTTAGAAAATTGTCCATAATAACAAAGATAGAGCCTTTTTCCCTCATAAACCTAGGCAATCCCAAAATAAAATTCATAGAAATATCTTCCCTAGGTACATTTGGAATAGGGAGGGGAGTGTACAATCCATAGGGATTTAATTTAGATTTTGCTTTATAACGTACAATGCATTTTCCCATAAATTTCTCAACATCCCTATGCATTTTAGGCTAATAAAAAGGTTCATTCAAACAACAAATATTTTTGCAATGCCAAAATGTCTCGTAAATCCAAAATGCATTTTTTTCATGCAACGGATAATCTGGGGTGCAAAATTTGTCAATGTGAAATAAGAAGCCATTGTGCAAAAAAAAAAATTGTTCCAACCAACATCTGGTTTATAATGACTAAAGACCTCATCAACATCATTAGCATAAAAATATTTAATAAATTCCAAACTAAGAATCTTAACATCTAATATGCAAAGAAGAACATACCTCTGTGATAAAGCATCAACAATAATATTTTCTTTACCTTTCTTATGTTTAATCACATAGGAAAACAATTCAGTGAATTCAATCCATTTAAAATGCCTATGGTTTGACTTGCTTTAGCTCTTTATATGCTTGAGGGCCTCATATTCTTGCAAAAAAGACAAAACAATACTAGAAACATAAAAGTTAAGTTATTAGTGTTCAACATAGCCTCTTTGTACATTAGTACTAGGAGGTTTTACTGAGAAAATAAAACTTGTTTAATCTCACTCTTTTTTGCTACTAGCAAACTCTTCTATCCTTTTCCCTCATTCTCTCCCTTTCCTCTCAATTTTTCTTTTCTTTCTTTCTTCTCTCTTAGTTAGCTCTCTTTTTCTAGCTTTTTCTCACTTTTATTTTCACTTTCTTCCTTTTGATTTTCTTTCTTACTCTCACTCTCTCTTTTCTTTTCTCTCTTAATTTGATCTTCCAATATTTGCTTTGGTGACATAAGAAGGAGGGTTATAGGTTCCCCTCGAAGTACAAAAGAATAATGATTGGAAAACCTATCATGTGTGACTCACCTATCATACTGTCGTGGTCTACCTAATAAAAGATGACATGCTTTCATGGGTATAATATCACATACAACTTCATCTTTATATTTGCTAATAGAAAATAAAACTTTCACTTGTTTTGTCACCTTTATTTCACCACACTCATTAAGCCATTAGAGCTTGTAGGGACGGTTGTGTTTGAGTGTAGGTAGGTTCAGCTTCTCTACTAATTCAACACTTGTCATATTACTACAACTTCCACCATCAATGATTACATTACATACCTTGTCTTGAATTAGACAGTGTGTGTGGAACAAGTTCTTTCTTTGGTTGTTCTCTTCCTCTATTATCTGAATGCTAAGTGCTCTTCTAGCCACTAGGAATTCTCCTTCTTCTGCACTTTCTCCATCATCATTAGATAGTTTCTCTTCCTCCTTAGTGGTTTCTTCTTTAGTCTCCCACTCACTATGGTGGTTGATTATCATGGTGCGTTTGTTAGGGCACTTGCTTGAAATATGTCCTCTCCCTTAGCACTTGAAGCACCTTATGTCACGGTTTCTTGTTAGGTTAAGTTCTACTTAGTCTTTCTTAACTTCTGGTTTTTTATCTTTCTTTGAATCGGCCTCCTTAGAATTTGAAGCAAAAGAGGTGTCTTTTTTTGAATTTTTCCTCTATAAGTTAAAGGAATTTAAATTTGAATTTAAGTTCTTTTTAGTACTATTTCTTCTTTTAAGTTATTGTTCAACCTTAATGGCTTGATGTACTATCTTTTGAAGTTCTACATGGTGATACATCTTCATAGCATCAGCTAAGTCACGATTCAATCCATGCAAGAAACAAGCCATTGTTACCTCTCAATCCTCCACTATGTTAGCTCTAATCATGGCAATCTTCATTTTTTATGGTATTCATCTACATTCTTTGATCCTTGTGTGAGGTGTTGCAGCTTGTTGTGTAGCTTTCTATGGTAGTAAGATGGAATGAACCGCCTCTTCATGATTGTCTTCATCTCCTCCCATGTGGTAATTGGGCGTTCTCTATATCGTACTTTCTCTTTTTGCATCTGATCCCACTAAACAAGAGCATAATCAGTAAATTCAAAAGCTGCAAGTTTTACCTTTTTCCTTTCAAAATAGCTATGGCATGAGAAAATCTGTTCAACTCATATTTCCCATTCAAAATATGTCTCTGGATCATTTTTGCCTTGAAATGAAGAAACTTTAATTTTGATTCCTCCAAGGTCATCTTCTATGTCTCTATGCCTCCTTGGTTCTTCTTGATTAGGCCTCCTCCTTAATTGATAATCATCAAATTCATCATCCTCATCCCGACTCTCCGTATCTCTATGAGATTGTTCACCTTGCCTTTGGTTGTTTTGAAGGTTCTGTTGTGTGACAACTTAATTCTCCATTTGTTCCAATCGGTCATGAAATCCTTATAACTTTTTATCAAACAGCCTTTCAAGACGGCTCGCCAATGCTTGCATTTGGATAGAGGCTAATTCTGCTTGTGGAATATCTTCTTGATTTCTTGCCATGTTAGTAAAAAAAAAAGCAAAATATTTGATCTCACAAATTCTCTCAATTAAGTGTTTTCACTCCTCTCTTGATAATCTCACTAACTCTCAATCCCTCAATACTTTCCTAAGCTCTTATGTAACCTAAATCCTTATGAGTGATTCAATAATGCCAATTTCTCTGCTTTAACCAAGCACTTGAAAGTAGATGATCAAAATAGGTTGCAAAATAAGGGATAGGTTCTATCAATGAAAATAAGGAAATTCCTTATTTGTACAAAATAATGTTTATCCCAACCATGCAATTTAGAAAAATTGAAAATTTAAATTATAAGAAACTAAATTGTCATGTCTTCTTTTTTTTTCTTTGTATAACTTTTTTTCACGTTTTTGTTCTTTTTTTTTAATTTTTTCACAAATTCTTTTTTTTATTTTTTTGGATCTTTTCCTTTTTCTTGATTTTTTTATTTTTTTTTGGCATAAATTTATCTCTTTCTTTTTTTAATATGTTGCAAAATAGAAAAAATAAGAATAAACGCCTACCATGTCAACCAGTAGATCAAACACCAAATGATAGAAAATTCAATGAGGGTGGCTTGATCTTCACGGCATAAGTAAATAAAGTAAATCAAAATAAATTTAAGGATATAGGCACCACACTCCAGAATTGAGGGAGGGAATTGTGAGTGATAAGCTTTGGCTTTGGGTGGTTCGATAACCTAACGAATGCAAGTAGCTAATCAATGATAAAAGGAATGCGACTTGCTACTTAGACCACTTGTCCAACCACGAACACAAGTTAAGCAATCCACATAACAATGCACCTAGGTTGAAGCACAAATTAAAGGCTTTTATGAATTTGAATCACCAATCTTATAAAGGAAGATTGACAAAGCAAGGTTTCACAAGAGCAAAAGAAGATAATATTCTCACACTTTGGAGAAGAAACATTTAATTTCATATCATATTCACCAACTGTTGAACTCTGAGTTACATTGCCTCCTATTTATACTAGTCTTAGGAAAATACAAATAGTAAATGCCATAATTAAAAAAATACAAAGCTTTGAATATCATTAAATTAAAAATGGAAATTATCCTCAGATTTTCCTTATTTGTTACATTCCCGATTAGGAAAATATTTCTTAATTTGTTGCACTCCCTATTGGAAATATGTCTAGATTCATTATATCCTATATTTGAAAATTATCTTCAAATTTGTTTCCCTCCATATTAAAAAAACATGTCCACATTCATTGCACTCTGTATTAGGAAATTATCTCTTAATTTGTAGTGCTCCATATTGTGAAAATGTGTCTAGATTCATTCCACTCAGATATCTTTAAATTTTGTGGACTTGGATAAGCAATATTTCAGCTTTATTTACTTTTTCTACTTAGGCTCCTTGGGCCAGAAATGTATTCACATGGGCTCCAATTGCTTCTTGTATCCTTTTGAACCTTCCTTTTATCATTGGGCCTTCACTTAAAATTAAGTCTTTCTCTACTTGATCTTGATCATGCAAAGTGTTGGACAGGATCATATCAACTTGGGCTTGATTATAAAAAAGTGTTGATTAGGTTCATATCACCAATCTTGCTAGAATTAACTAAATGTAAACTTCCACAAGAAAATAAATTAATACTCATGGTCTTTAATTTTGCATAGAAAAGTTCAAGTTAATTCTTATAATAATAAAATCAATAAAAAGTAACAAGACACATAATCTACCTTATACCTCTTAGTCATCCTTATCTCCTCATAAACTTTATCCTTGTCCCTCCAAAGTTTACTTTATCCTCTCCCTCATAAAGGCGCACATGGATTTGATGTAAAAGTGACAACATGAATATAAATCACTCTTACTATCACTAAAGCTTATTTATAGCTTATACATGAGCATAACTTAACAATTTCATAGAAGAAATGGGTCTTATAAGTATGCTAAGTTTGAATCATAATCATTTATTGCTCAACAAATCATTCATCAACATAAAGTTTATACATAAATGAATTATGCTTGAAAAATTCATAAAAATATGTAAAAATTTTAATAAAGGGAAGGTCAATCAATTGGTAAAGTGATTTAGGCAATACAAATACTTTTTATACAAGTTGAATTAATTGGGGAATCAATTCTAGCCTTACAAAGAGCATTTGTTATGACTAAATTAGTTTGGGAATCAATTCAAGTCATCTAAAGTGCAACTTATTCATAAGGAATTCATTATTGATTGATGAATCAATTCACTTATAAATTTATGCAAATTTTGCTCAAATTTTACTATTAATCTAATCCATTTCTCCCCCAATCTCACTCATAACCTCACATCTCTTAATCAAACCATTAAATCTCATGAAAAACATATAGTAAAAACTTGATCCCTCATAAAAACCATAATTTCTCAACCTAAAACAAAAATTCATAAAAAATCCTCTATAACCCTATAGTCAATGTGCATGGAAATATGTGAATTTAAGCTAGAAATTAGTTAAATATTCCTCCCAAATTAGAGGAGGAAAGTTTGGAATGAAATTTATCATTAAAGATAACTACTACACATAAAGGAGGATAAATCTTAGGTTAGGCCATAAAATTTCCTAAGTTTTGCTTGACCAAATCTTCAATGATTTTTTTATGAAAATGGAAGGAATTCAACAAAATTTATTAAAGAAGTTAATTAAGAATTCCTTTCCTTGATTGCTTGTGATAGTGAGTTAGCTCTTAGTTCCTTGAAGAAAATGGAGAAATAAAGAAAGGCTTTTGGTTTCAAATAGTTTAGCCTCCCTTCAAAGGCAAAATAGAAAAAATAAAATATAAATCCTCTAACCTTCTTCTCTTAATCTATCTTATTTTGTTTTATAAAACCCATATATATCTAACACAATAATTAATTTGCACTAACCATTTATACTACTATAACACTTCCTAAAATACTTACATAATTTACAAAATGTTTTACAAAAGGTTAAATATACCCGAATTACTTAGTACCTATAATTTGATTTTCAATCTATATTAACAAATTTAAGTATTCTTATGATATAACTTTAATTGAACTCCACTTTAATATTCTTAAATATGGTTTAAATTAATAAATCATAAATCTTAATCCTACTAGGTGTAACTATACTCTTCCTTTAAAAGAATTCATCCTCAAATTCTTATAGATACGGTACGATATATTAAATTTCTTTATGTGTCATAAGTTTAGATTCTCAATTTACTAAATAAACAGGAGGTACTTCTATTGCATATCCAGTTCAAGCTCCCAAGTAGCATCCTTCTCACCTTGGCATCTGTAAAGCACTTTCACTGTTAGTGCATCTTTTGATCTTCTAGATTTGATGATCAAGGATTGCCACCGATTATTCCTCATAAGTTAATTTGGTATTTAATTGAAAAGGTTCTTTCTTAATGACATGATTAGCATTGAGTACATATTTTCAGTATGTAGACATATGGACACATAGGTAGGATAAATGGCTAACAAACTATAGGGTAAGTCCAATTGGTATGCTAGTATTGCCCCATGCTTAATAACTAGAAAAAGGCCAATGTATCGAGGCACCAATTTGCTTTCCCTCCTTAAATCCATAACTTTTTTCATTAAAGATATGTTGAGGAAAACTTTGTCTCCTTCTTAAAATTCCAAATCCTTATTTCTTTTGTCCATGTAAGATTTCTAGTGATCTTACGCGATTTTTAATCAATCTTAAATGATTTATACATTTTTCATTGCATTTACATCTAAATCTAGCCCCAAGAGTTTAACTTCACCCAGCTTAAACCATCCCATTAGTAATCTACATTTACATCCATATAATGCTTCAAATAAAGTTATCTTAATACTTGATTGATAACTATTATTATAGGCAAATTTCACCAATGGTAACTCAAAGGCACAAGCTCAAAGCATGTATTTTAATAGTTAAATAGTTCTTTCTAATTATCCATTTTTTTAAGAGGGAAAAGCTGTGTAAAAATGTAGTTAAGTACCTAAGGCTTATTTGAAGGATTACTTGAAATGGCAATAAATTAAATACTTTCATTTGATATGATAGTTATGAAGAACTCCATGGAGTGGGATTATCTTATCTAGGTATAGTTGAGCATACTAGGCTACCAAGTATGTAGTCTTAATAGGCAAAAAGTGCATTAACTTGGTCAATCGATTAACTATCACTTAAATAGGGTTACGAACCTTGGGTGTCCTAGGTAAATCGATCAAGAAGTTCATTATCATACTTTCCTACTTCCATTCAAGGATTTGCAATGGCTAATGTAAACCTACTAGTCATTAGTGTTTTATTTTTAATTGCTAACATGTAAGAGATTTGGTCACATATTCTAATATATCTCTTTTCTTTCATTTCCACCAAAAATTTACAATAAATCATGATACATTTTTCTTACCCTTGGATGCATGATGTAGAAAGGGTAACAAGCCTAATGCAATGGTTTATTTCACTCACCAAAAAGAATCCACAAGTGTTGATGGGAAAATCAATAAGAGTGGCTAAATCATCACAATGTAAGTTGTACAAGAAAATCAAAACAAAGTAAAAAGAAAGATATGAGCACCACAATCCAAAATTGAGAAAGGGAATTGGGAGTGATAAGCTTTGGATCTGGATGGTTCAATGACCTGACAAATGTAAATAGCTAACTAACATTATAAAGAATGCAACCTATTATTTTAGATCACTTATCCAACCATGAACACAAGTTAACCAATCCACACAACAACACACCTGAGTTGAAGCATAAATTGGGGGCTTTTTATGAATTTGAATCACTAATCTTATAACAAAGATTGACAAAGCAAGGTTTCATAAGAGTAAAGAAGATTAAGTCCTCACACTTTTAGAGAAAAAATACTCAATTTTGAAGCATATTCATCAACTATTGAATTCTGAGTTCTATAGCTTTGTATTTATATTAGTCTTAGGAAAATACAAATAGTATATACTATATTTAGGAAAATACAAAACTTTGACTATCATTAAATTAAAATTGAAAAATATCTTCAGATCTTTATTTATGCACTCTAGATTAGGAAAATATGTCCAAAATCGTTGCATTCTATATTAAGAAAATATCTCTAGATTTGTTGCGCTCCGTATTGGAAAAATATGTCAAATTCGTTGCACTCCATATTAGGGAGATATTTATAGATTTGTTGCACCCCATGTTGGGTCATGATTTTCTGAAGCTTGAATAAGGATAACTTCAATTCTATTTGCCTCTTCTACTTGGACTATATTTCGTTAGGCTAAAATTGCATTCATGTATGCTCTAATTGCCTTTTGTATCCTTTTAAGCCCTCCTCTTGTCATTGGGCCTTCACTTAGAGTCAAGTCCTTCTCTACTTGAGATTGATCATGTAAAGTGTTAGATAAGTTTATACTAAGTGCCCTTTGTACTAAAGTACTCCTTTTCTAATCTACGGCAAGGTCATGCTCTTAATCCATGATTGCTTTTTACATAAGGATAGGGTATTAGGGATCATTCTTTTAAGATTCCTTAATTCTTTCTAACACCATTGATTTTATGGCCACTTGTGCTAATCACACTCATTCCTCACTAGATTGAGGATCTACCATGGCACCCGAGGACTACTCAAAGCATCTACAATAACATTTACCTTACAAGATGCAATAGGTGTTAGGAAAGCAATGAAATTAACTGATCTCAACTAACGAATCCATGCAAAACGTTAGATTAAGATAGGAATTAGATTACCTTTTCTTAAATGCTTTCAAGGTCTGATTGATGATCACCCTCTTTCGACTTACTTTCGATCGAAAGTTCCGAGGTATCCACACAAACTCGTGAATCACCAGCAAATATCTCACATTCACTGATTGGAATTCACCTCATTTTCCCTCGTAATGCTATGCCTTTCAAAGGTTCAAAAGGGTTGCTAGGTTTTTCTGTATTAGGGATACGTGAATAATGATCTATTATTACCTTCCAAGCCTATTTAAATAGGTACATAAAAAATCTTAATTAATTAGACTTTGTTCCATATATAATTATAGGCTTATTATTAGGCCTTATAATTATAACATGAAATTCCCAAATATTAGGCCCAAATAATTTGGTCAATCAATTCCAAATCAACTAAACTCTAAGTGTGAGATCCTACAGGCTTTCATTATATTGGTAATAATCATAAATCACATTAATGATCATGAACAATGAGCAGTGTCTAGCAACACATCATTGTTACCTAAATAATGAGAAAGTTGGTGATTCGATTAAAACTTTATATGTGATCATTATCTATGTCCTTTTATCCTAGACATCTAGATTAAGCACGAGACATGAACCGTATCATTTTAGTATAGCCTAATCCAAAGGTTTCTTGATTCCTAAGTAAGCTGACTGAAGCAAATGTAATTGACATCCCATATCAATTCACTTAAGCATGACCACGCATTTTCTCAGCCTTACTTAATCAAGGGGCCCACAGATATTACTCCTGTTATATAGGAAGGACAAATTCCATCTTGATCATACAAATCCCTTCACATGATATGTGATATATCAAATAATTACCCTTGCATTCACTCAACCATGAGTGACATAGAGTAATATTAAAATATGAAACTCACATGTAGGAAACCATGGTGTTCTCAAGTCAAAGAACCATATTAATAATGATCATTAAGAATCACTCATGAAACTCACATAACAATCCATGTAGTGTTCTTAGGGTGGGTCAGTCCAGTATACAAGTTCTCTAACTTGTACTCATGTGTAGACTTAATATCTCATATAAATCACCACACATGCTAGTCTTAACATATCAAAGCAACCTAATCCTCAATGATATATGACTAGGGATATTTAAGAATATAATTATTCTAAATTTATTATCATAATTAAATATATTACGCAGATAATTATGTATAAATATGATAATTGAAATTGCCATTAAAATACCACGATTCAGATTTACAATGATCAATATGATTATTTTTAGGGTATATACGCTAAAAATAGGACAAAATAATCACAACATTTGCCTTAGTGCAATGGAATAGGATAGAATAATCATAGTCTTTGATAAGTTCCATCCATCTTCTTTAGCTCAAATTCAAAAGCTCTTATGGTCATCTCATTTGTTCCACCATATAGGTAATTTCTCCATATCTTGAAACCAAATACAACTATAACCATTTCCAAATCATGCAATGAGTGGTTTTACTCATGTTTCTTAAGCTACTGGAAGGTATAGACTACAACTTTCCCATTTTGCATCAACACACATCACCAATCAATTATGAAGGCATCATAATAAATTACATATCCATTAGTGGTAAAAGGTAAAACTAATACTGGTGATATGGTCAAACATGTTTTCAAATCTTGGAAACTGCTTTCATATTCATTTATCCATAGGAGTTAATCCCTTTTTTATGTCAATTTAATTAGTGGCACATTATCCTTGAAAACTCCTTAATGAACCTTTAATAATATATCATGTAAGTTAAAGAAGACTTTGACTTTCAATAATTGTTGTAGGCTTTAACATAGTTGACCTAAGTATAAAGGGATGTAGGCAAATACCTACACTCAATTTCTAAAATCTCAATTAAACATACATTAATTTAATAATATTTAATTAAAATATTAAAGGAAATTAAATTATTTCACCTATTCACTTTAAAATTAAACCTTATTTAATTAACTTAAATTGATAAATTATTAAAGAATCATTATTTAAGTAATGGAAAGAATAGTAATTTGTAAAAGTAAAAAGTAAAAATTCTAGATTTGATATTAAGGTATGAATATTAAAATGTCAATTATTTTTAGATAACCAATCACATTTTGTTAATCTTAATCACTCCCACAAAATCTAATGTAATAGTTAATTTATAGTTTAACAAATAAATCAAGATTTTCATTAAACATAATCTTATCTCCTTAGGTTATTTATACTTAATGTAAAAAAATACTAAAAAAATATAATATTTATATTTATTTATATGTACACATATCTTTTTATATTTTTATACATGAATTTTGGCCTTTTATTATTTTTAGAAGGTATTAATTTTATTGATAAATATTTATAGAAATAAATCATTTTTATTTTATTATGCTAACTAGATACAATTTTATGTATTTTTATAAAAATGTTTTACATATATTAATAATATACATAATATTATATATAGATATTTGACCCTACTAACTTTTGGGTCCTAAGTTCACCATTGGGCTTTAACCACTACTCCATCACCTTAATTTCAAAAGTCCACTTGAACTCTTGTAACTTATTGGTTGTTCAAAATTCACATTTGGAAATTTTGGAATACAATTGATATTCCCATAAAGTTTAGAACATAATTCTAAAATGCATGACATGTTTCTACTTGCTCCTTAAGTACACCAAGATGTCATCTTTGAACATAATTTTAAACTTATATAAGAATGAGTTAAACCTATTCATTAAATCAATAAAACAAGTTAAGGTATTAGTTAGGCCAAAGCACATGAGTAAGAATTCAAAATGGCCATATTGCATTCGAAAGGCTATTTTAGGTATATCCACTTTGTATATTTTCAATTAATGATAGCTAAACCATAAATCTAGTTTGACAAGTATGTTACACTTTGTAATTAGTCAAATTGATCATCAATGTAAGGCAATAGGTACTTATTCTTAATAGTCACCCTATTTAACTACCAATAGTCCATGCATGGCCAAAGAGGCTCGTCCTTCTTCTTAACAAATAATATTGGGGCTCCCAAAGGTGATAAGCATAGATGAATAAACCCCTTATCCACCAATCCTTGTAGTTGCAATTTTAATTCCTTCAATTCTATTAAAGCTATTTGGTATGAGGTACGAAAATGGGGTTAGTATCAAGGATTAAGTCAATATTAAACTTAATCTCTATTAGGTGGCAATCCTGGTAGCTTCTAAAAACACATTTAAAAATTCATTCACACTAGAACATCTTAGTAGCTTGTCTTGAACCATGACTAAGTGATATGAATTTATGTTGGATCATTCTAAAATTCAACATATCCAAAAATAAAATAGAAGAGTATTCATGGCACACTCTAGAAGACAAAGAACAGGAGTGATAAGTGATGATGAACATACCACAAATAATGTAAATCCTTCGATGAGTGAAAGAGATAACACACTACAAGGATGTATCCTTGATTAGTGAAAATCAATGCTACAAAGGGTTTAATAAATCACAAGTTCATTCAAGAACTCAAAAGAGAATACACTTTTAGAAAAAGGCACTCAACTAAATTCTAAAATCTCTAATCTCTAACCTCTAATTTGATTTGGCATGAAGAACAAGTCTTTTTATATAGCTCTTTAAAACCTAATTTAAAATAGGCTCAAATGACATCATATAAGTCTAAAACTAATTCACTAACCTAAACCTAATAAAAAGGCCTATAAATGACTTTAAGTTACATAACTAAATTACTCATAGTAACATGGTAAATATTTTAAAGCAAAATGGGCCTAAATATATTCATCTTTAACTAAAGCCTAAAATGCTTTAAAATGATCTAAAAAAACACAAATTAAAGATCTAAAAGCTAAAATAAAGTTCAAAACATCAAATAATAGTAAAAATGAGCTAAAATGGTGCCAATTAGAATTATGGCTAATTTGGCATTGATATGGCACTATCTCCCTAATAATATGACAATGATGTGGATTATGGTTAATGTGGCAATAACTCCTTGAATGTGGCACATTTCAAATGTACTCAAGCTCACTTCCTTGTGATTAACCTCCTTTAGAATCACATCACTATGGGCCAATTGTAAAGTCTTTTCCAAGTTCAAAGCTTTCTTTTCAAGAATACAAGCTTTTTGAATGAATCATTTAAGCTCTTCCTTAATTCTCTTAATTAATTCTTTATGGTTGCCACCTCTAAGATCACTCCATCCCCATTTCTTTGAGAGGATTTATCCTTGAATCTTCAAAACCTATACCATGAGGAATAAAATTAAAAACACTAAAAAAAGCTCTTACATCAAACTTACCTTAGAAATATAATTGTTGTTTCTTCAAGAATTTGGAATGAACCATTTCCACTTAGATGTAACTTAGATTTCTTTAGATCCAGAAAACTTCCTTTTTCACTTACACCATCAATATCCAATCCAGATCAAATACAAAATAAATGATAGAAATCCAACTAGTCAACTTAAAGATCCTTTACATAGAATTAGAGGTCCCATGATAAAAGCCAAGACTAAGAGGATGAAGCAAGCATTGCAAGGCCTAATTATAAAGATCACAGGAAAAGAAGATCAACATGAAATAGAGACTACACCAAGATGGGTCACTTTCTTACAAGTTGAGAATGCTTTGAGCCCAACTTGAAGACAACAATTTGGAGAGCTTAATTCACATGACCAATTTGCACTTGTGGACTATAATTGTTTAGTTTATTAGGCTATTTTTGTTTAGACTTGATTAGATGATAAATAAGCCTAACTTCTTAATATTTGAATTTTCTTATGTTTTTATGGGGTGTTTTTTTCAAATGATCTTTGTTTTTGTTATTTGATGTATTAGGTCATTTTAGAGTATACTAGGCTTTAGTTTAGGATAAATGTGTTTAGACCCATTTTTTTCTTTAAAATATTTATCATTTTACTGTGAGTAATTTACTGTGTTTACTTAGAATAATTTAAAGGGCCTTTTATTAGGTTTAATTTAGTGAATTAGTTTTGGGCTAATATGGTGTCCTTAAAGCCAATTCTCAATTAAGGTTTTTAAGAGTTATATGAGGAGGCTTATTCCTTATGCCAAAGCAGACTTGGATGATTAATGAAAATTTAGGTGTTTCTCCAATGTGAGAGCTTTCCCTTTGTTCTTAGGTTAAGAATTAAATATTATAATGTTGGTTCTATTGGCAGGTCGCAATTAAGGTCACACTTCACTTGATAACTTTGGTTCTACCAGCAGGTTGCGGTTAAGATCAAGTTCCTCCTTTGCTTATTTTTCAAGATAGTCTAATTAGTTCTCTTGCATCATGAACAGGTTTACTTACATCATTTAGTATTAGAGCTTTGGCCTTTTAAATCAAGTGATATCTATCCTTAGTTTATATGTTTATTTTCATACTATTCATAAAAAAAAGTTATGTTTTATTGTTCTTTCCTTCCTATCTTTGTCCTTGACTCATCTTTTTTTGTGTCTTGCCTTATTATCTTTCTATGTTCTTGTATCCGTACTAAATTTGCATGGTTCCACTATCTCATGTGCCTTTGTTTGTTGTCTTGTTATTTTAATTTAAGCTTGTTTACACTAATTTTAGATTTCTTTGTTTTAGTTTGAGTTCTAGCCCAAAAAAATCATGCATAATTATTTTTTAAAAAAAGAGGTTCAAGTTAAAAGCACCAAAAAAGCATGAAAAAAATGAAGATTCATGCAAAAAAAATTTTAGGTAATAGTAAGATTTTTCATCAAAATACATATTGTGCAATTTAAAAAAAAATATTGAGAACTAAAAGGACCCAATACTCTCACATTATTGGATTTGGTAATCCTTTAATTGATCTTTTTCTCATTTCATATCCTTTATTATTTTTCCATTCCAATTAATAATCTTGCTAGTTCATCACTAATTCCTTGCTGCTTATCGATTGTGTAGAATTAACAATAAATGTTCACAACTTTAGAGCTCATAAGGTGAAGTTAAGTGGTAAAAGGTAGGAGTGGTGAGACTATCATAAGGAAAAAGCCAAGTTGAGTGAAACATGAGTGTATAACTCATAATTTTGAAAATGTGTGAGGAATCTAAATTACAAACATGACATACTATGTTTTTGTCCATTAGTCAACTATCTTAACATCTTTTCTGTAGTACTTAATCATAAGTGAAAGTGGGGAAAATGAAGAACTTGATATAAGATTTTGGAGTGAATGGACTTGCTCATGATGCAAAAGAACCAATTGGACCATCTCGAAAATAAGCAAAAGATAAGAGGAACTTGACCCTAATCGCAACTTACTGGTAGAACCAAAGTTATAAAGTAAAGTGTGACCTTAACCACAACTTGTCGGTAAAACAAATACTATAAAATTTAGTACTTAATCCAAGAATAAAAGG
This sequence comes from Sindora glabra, assembly GCA_020226215.1. NCBI lineage: Eukaryota > Viridiplantae > Streptophyta > Magnoliopsida > Fabales > Fabaceae > Sindora > Sindora glabra. The sequence goes on from CM035228.1 coordinate 60,775,908, forward strand.
GAAGCTCTCACAATGGAGAAACATTTAAATTTTATTAATGGTCTAAGTCTATTATGGTATAACGAACAAGCCTCCTTATATAGCTCTCTAAAACCCTAATTGAGAATGGACTCTAATGGCACCATATTAGCTTAAAACTAATTCAACAACTTAAACCTAATAAAATGCCTTCTAAATGACTTTAAGTGAAACATAGTAAAATTCTCTCGGTAACATGGTAAATATTTAAAGTAAAAATAGGTCTAAACACATTTATCATAAACTAAAGTCTAAAATGCTCTAAAATGACCCAATACACATTAAACAACAAAAACAAAGGTTATTTGAAAAATTAACCCATAAATACTTATGAAAATCCAAATAAAAATGAGAAATTAGGCTTATTTATTATCCAATCAAGTCCAAACAAAAATAACCCAATAAATTGAACAATTATAGCCCACAAGTGCAAACTAGTTATGCAAATTAGGCTCTCCAAATTGTTGTTTCAAGTTAAGCTCATAGCATTCCCAAGTTGTAAGAAAATGACCCATCTTGGTGCAACCTTTATTTTATGTTGATCTTCTTTTCCTTTGATCTCCATAATTAGGCCTTATAAAGCTTTATTTATCCTCTTAGCTTTGGCTCTAGTCATGGGACCACTAATTCCATGTAGAGGATCTTTGAGTTAGCTGGTTAGATCTCTATCATTTCCTCCCTCTTAGAAAGTATTCATCCTCAAATCAAATCCATCACCTACATTAAACAAAGATAATTTAGCAATATTAAATGTAGCACTTACATTACCATAGGCATTATTGTTGATTCTCTCCAAAACTTGAAATGGCCTATCTCTTCTAGGTTGCAGCTTGGATTTTCTTTATATAGGGAACCTCTCCTTCCACATATAAACCTAAATCTAATCTCCAAGTTTAAAAATAACTTTGTTGTGACTTTTATTGGCTTGCTTTGAGTATTGCTCATTCTTTTTCTTAATGTTAGCTTGAATTCTTGCATGTAAATCCCTAACAAAATCTATTTTATGCTTGTCATCCAAATTAGCATGTTCATAATAGGAAAAGGTAAGATATCCGTGCGGTTAAGGGATTAAAGCCATACACAACTTAATGTGAAATTATGTTGGATCTATTCCAAATAAGATACAATCATAAAAAAAAGAAGAGTATTCTCACCATACTTCAAAAAAGAGAAAGAAATTAGAAGTAATAAGAGATATATTTAACACCACAAAGGTTGAATGCCATTTAATAAATCCTCAAGTTCATACAAGAACTTAGAGAGGAAATTCTCATAAGCAATCAAATTGCATTCATGTCAAAAGTTAAAATCTCAAATCTACATAATATAAGGAACAAGTTTCCTTATATGGCTATCTAAAATTCTAATTGAAAAAATAGGTTCAAACAACATGAACTAGACCCAAAATGCTCTAAAATGATGTAATACAAAATAAACACAAATTAAAAGCCCAAATGTTATATTAAAGCCTAAAACACCAAATAATAGAAAAATAGGATGAGGTGGCGCCAATTAGGATTATGGCTAATATGGTAATAATGTGGTACCATCTCCATGATGATGTGGCAATGACATGGCTTATGGCTAATATGGCGCTAATGTGGCTCCACCTCCTTGATGATATGGTGGTGATGTGGCACTAACTTAGTGATAATGTGGCATAATTCAAATGCACTTGAACAATCTCCTCCAAGCTGACTTTCTTATGATTGAACCCCTTTAAAAATCATATCACCATAAGCTGATTGTATGGCCCTTTCCAAGCTCCAAGCTCTCTTTTCAAGTATACATGCTTTTTGAATTAACCATTGAAACTTTTCTTTGATTCTCTTAATTAGTTCTTCATGGTTTCCCTCTCTAAGATCATATCACAACTTCAAATGGAGAATAAGAATAGAATGAATAGTTCTATTATAAGTAAACTTAACATGTGACAAATATTTCTCCTAATTTTTTAAATTCTTTTGAATGATAGCACATAGCAAAGTAATAAGTGTCTTATTAACTACTTTAATTTGTCCATTCATTTAAAGAGGTGCAATGGTAGAAAATAAGAGTTTAGTTCCAAGCTTACCCTACAAAGTATGCTAAAAGTGACTTAGAAACTTAACATCTTTATCACTTGCTATTTTTCTTGGCAAACTATACAAGCATACTACTTCCTTAAAGAACAAATCAACAATATGTGTGGCATCATTAGTATTAGAACATGCAATGAAATATGTCATTTTGCTAAACCTATCAACAATAACAAATATGTTATCTTTGCCACCTTAAGTTCTAGTCAATCCTAGCACAAAATCTATGGAGATATCAGTCTAAAGTTAATTAGGTACAGGCAAAGGTGTATAGAAATCATAATGTATGACTTTAGATTTTGCTTGTTTATATTTTATGCACTTGTCATAAATAGATTACACATCACACTTCATGTTAGGCTAATAAAAATGCTCAAACAGAATTTCTAAAGTCTTTTGCTCACCAAAATATCCTATCAATCCACCACCATGAGTTTCTCTAACTAGCATTTCACACAAGGAATATACAAGCACATATAATTTATTTTTCTTAAACAAGAAACCATTATGCCTATAATAATCCCCATAAGCATGCTTAGAACAAGAATCCCACACTTGGCTTAAATCAGAATCATTGACATACAAGTCCTTTATATCTTCAAAACTAAGTAATTTAGTTTACAAAGAAGTAAGCAATATGTATCTTTTGGATAATGTATAAGTCACAATGTTTTCCTTGCCACTCTTGTGTTTAATTACATAAGGAAATATCTCAATGTACTATAACCACTTGGCATGTCTCTTTTGAAGTTTACCTTGGGATTTCAGAAACTTTAAGCTTTGATGATCTGAATGGATGATGAACTCCCTTGGCCACAAGCAATGTTGCCAAGTTTGCAATGTTCTCACCAATGCATAGAGCTCCTTGTCATAAGTAGGATAATTTCAATGTTACTTCACTAAGCTTTTCACTAAAGTATGCAATCGATTTAGAGTCCTACATCAGTACAGCTCCTATTCTAAGACTAGAAGCATCACACTCAACATCAAAAGCTTTATCAAAATTAGGTAAACATAATGATGCATTGGTCAATTTTTCTTTTAAGGTATTAAAAGCCTTTTTATGCACATTATCCTATTTGAACATAGCATTCTTTTTAACTAGTTCATTTAAAGGTGCTATAAATAGAACTAAAATCCTTTACAAAACTCCTATAAAAACTTACTAAACCATGAAAGCTTTTTACCTCACTTGCATTCTTAGGTGTAGGCCAATCTCTAATTGCCTTAACTTTCTCTTCATTAACACTTTTTCCTCTAGAACTAACAACAAAACCCAGAAACACAACAGATACCATGCAAAATGAACACTTCTTAAGATTTGTATATAATTTATTTTTCTTTAAAACTCTAAACACACAATGCAAGTGCTCAACATGTTCATCCAAAATTTTGTTGTAAACTAAAATGTCATTAAAGTAAACCACAACAAATTTTCCAATGAAAGAATGCAAAACTTGGTTTATTAAGCTAATAAAACTACTAGGTGCATTAGTTAAATCAAATGGTATCACTAACCACTCATACAAACCATATTTTGTCTTGAAAGCAGTTTTCATTCATCACCTTCTTTCATGCAAATTTGATAATAGCCATTTTTTTAATTCATCAATCATATCATCTAACTAAGGATAGGATATTTATACTTTACATTGATCTTATTAATGGCTCAATAGTTAACACACATGTGCCATGTCCCATCTTTCTTTGGAACTAAGATCACATGTACAAAACAAGGGCTAAGACTCTTTCTCATGAATCCTATTTGTAATAATTCATCCACTTGGCTTTGAATTTCCTTTGTCTCCTCAGGATTTGTTCTATAGGTTGGTCTATTTGAAATTAAAAAGCTAGAAAGTGAAGTCTATTTGATACTTAATACCTCTTAAATGAGGTAATTCATGCGGTATTTCTTCTGGAAAAACATCAGCAAGTTCCTGTGACAAAGAACAACCACATTGGGCAAAGAAGAATTGGTGAAATAAACATCCTTGTACATGAGTACAAGCAATTGCTCTCTTGCTATTAAAGCACTCTCAACCTCTCTTTTTCTTGCAAATGCACTAACTCTCTTATTTTTATTTTTCTCACTACTTTCTATATTTTTCTCCTTACTACTCACTATTTTTTTTCTCTTTTAATTTAAACTCAATTTTCTTATCTTTCCTCTCATTTTGTTGAATGCTCAATTATTCTTCTCTTATCTTACACTCTTTTACAATCCTAATTTGATCAGCATATGCCTTAGCAGGTTTAAGAGGTTTTCATACAATGATGCAGTTATTCATGGCAAGGGTGTATTTATTTTTGTAACCATTATGGGCAACCTTTCTATCAAATTGCCATGGATGCCCAATAAGTAGATATGTAACATGCATAGATGCCAATTACAAAGAACCTCATCTTTATATTTGTCAATGGAAAATGAAACTAGAACTTACTTAGTCACATTTATGTCTCTACATTAATTCAGCAATTGTAGTCTATATGGATTATGATGCTTTGATGTGGGCAAATTCAATTTCTTAACTAATAAGGTGCTAGCAACATTAGTACATCTTCCATTATTAATAATCATGTTGCATACCTTATCATTTATACAGTATCTAATATAAAAAAATATGCTCACGTTACTCCTTATCACTATCTTCTTTAGGCTGTATGATAAGAACAAACCTAGTAACTAGCACATCTCTATTAACAGGATCTATAATATCAACATCACTATGATCTTCCAATAGTGGCACTTCATTATCACTTGAGCTCACACTCTTTATATCCCTATTATCCAGTACAATTATAGCTCTTCGATTTAAACATTAAGAAGTAATATCTCTAACTCCTTGACACTTGAAACATTTAATATCACATGATCTAAAAGATGAATTAGTTTTGGTTTTACCTTTAGGAGCAATAATCGAATGTTTAACTTTTGCATCTTTTTTTGGCTTGGAAATAGCTTTATTGTTATTCTTCTTCCAATTTAATCTCTATAAAGAGTTAGAAGCTTAAGTAAATTTAGAAGTGTCTTAGCCTTCAATTGCCTTTCTACCTAGATAGTTTTGTGCAACAAATCCCCTATCTCCATATAATGTTGCAATTCTACTATATCAGCTATCTCTTTTTTTAGACCTTTAATAAATCTAACCATAGTAACCTCATAGTCTTCCTCTACATTAGCCTTAATCATAGCTATCTCTATCTCTTTATAATAATCTTCCACACTGAGATAGACTTTGTAATTTATGGTGTAAGTCTTTATAGTAATGGCTAGGTATAAATCTTTTTTCCATTATTGCCTTTTATCTCTTCCTATGTATGAATAGGTCTTTCACCATTCCTACGCCTACTAATCATAAATTGGTCCCACCAAATACTAGTATAATTAGTAAACTCCATCACTGCTAATTTAACCTTTTTTTCTCAAAATAGTCACGACAATCAAATACATGTTCTACTTTTCTTTCCCATTCCAAATACAATTCAGGATCATTTTTCCTTAGAATGCTAGAATTGTCATGTTAATACTACCTAAATGACTATCCTTCCTTGATCCACCTCTTCTCCTTTTGTTTTTAGTATTACTATTAGAATACTCTTCTTCCTCCTATTTAAAAGTAAGTTGCCTAGGGGTTTTAGGTCTAGATAGTGATTCTAGACTATCCAACCTCAGGTTTATAGCTTACATTTATTGTTAAACGACTTACACAAACAATCTCATATCAACTTTTTCATTTTCTCCACCTTCACTTATGATTGAATGTTGCAAAAAAGATGTTGTAACAGTTTATGAATGGATAAAAAATATAGTATGCCTGTGTTTGTAACTCAAATTCCTCACACACTAAAAAATTATGAGTTATTCACTTGTGTTTCACTGAACTTAGCTTTTCCTCTATGATAGTCTCACCATTCTTGCCTTTTACCACTCAACTTTACCTTATGAGTTCTTAAGTAAGAACCTTTTTTGTTGATTCTACACAATCAAGAAGCAACAAAGAACTAGTGATAACTCCAATAAGCAAGAACCAACAAGACTATTAATTAGAATGGAAAATAAAAAGGGATATGCAATGAGAGCAAGATCAATGAAAAGGATTACCAATTCCAACAATGTACGAGTATTGAGTCCCTTTAGTTTATGATATTTTTTTTGGATTACACAATATACATTTTGATGTAAAATCTTACTACTACTTAGAATTTTTTTTTTTGCACAAATTTTCCTTTTTTTGAACAAATTTCACTTTTTTCACATTTTTTTGCATAAATTTTTTTTAGACTAGGACTCAAACTAAAACAAATAGATATGAAATTAGGGTAAACAAATGCAAATCAAAATAGAGGCGCACAGATTCAATGCGAAAACAAGTATACAAAAAGGCATGAAGGATAGAACACAGATTCAATATAGAAACAAGAGACGAAGGAAAAGGATTCAAGAACAAAGATAAGAAGAAAACAACGCAATGGAACAGAACTCTTTTTTTAATAGAATGAAAACATATAAATAACTAAGGATAGATATCACTTAATTTTAAGAGTCGAAGCTTTAATACCGAAAGATGTGAATGGACCTGCTCATGATGCAAGAGAACCAATTGGACCATCTTGAAAATAAGTAAAGGATAAAAGGAATTTGACCCTAACCACGAACTATTACTAAAACCAAAGTTATCAAGTAAAGTGTGACCCTAACCATGACTTGTCGATAGAACCAACATTATAAAATTTAGTTCTTAACCTAACAACAAAAGGAAGGCTCTCCTAATGAAGAAACACTCAAATTTTATTAATCACACAAGTTTGTTGTGGTATAAGGAATAAGTCTCCTTATATAGTTCTCTAAAACCCTAATTGAGAATGAGCTCTAATGACACCATATTAGCCAAAAACTAATTTAGCAACTTAAACTTAATAAAAGGCCTTCTAAATGACTCTAAGTAAAATATAATAAAATTCTCATAGTAACATGGTAAATATTTAAAGTAAAAATGGGCTTAAACACATTTATCCTAAACTAAAGCCTAAAATACTCTAAAATGACCTAATACGTCAAATAACAAAAACAAAGGTCATCTAAAAAGTTTAGCCCATAAATACCTACAAAAATTCAAATAAAAATAAGAAATTGGATTTATTTATTATCAAATCAAATCCAAACAAAAATAGCTCAATAAATTGAATAATTGTAGCCCATAAGTGCAAACTAGTTATGCAAATTAGGCTCTCTAAATTGTTGTTTTCAAATTAGGCTCATAACATCCTCAAGTTGTAAGAAAGTGACCCATCTTGGTGTTGCCTTTATTTCGTGTTGATCTTTTTTTCCTTTGATCTCCATAAGTAGGCCTTGTAAAGCTTACTTGATCCTCTTAGCCTTGGCTCTAGTTATAGGATCTCTAATTCCATGCAAAGGATCTTTGAGTTATCTGGTTAGATCTTTATCAAATTTTTTTTTATAAAGGTTATTCAACAACAAATGCAAGCTATAAACATGAGGTTGGATAGTCTAGAGTCACCATCTAGACCTAGAACCCCTAGGTAACCTAATTTTGAAGAGGAGGAAGAAGAGTATTCTAATGATAATACTAAGAGGGAAAGAAAAAGAGGTGGATTAAATAGGGATAGTCATTTAGGTAGTTTTAAGATAATAATTTCTATATTCCAAAGGAAAAATGATCATGATTTATATTTTGAGTGGGAGAGAAAAGTAGAATATGTATTTAATTATCATAACTATTCTGAGAAAAAAAAGGTTAAACTAGTAGTGGTAGAGTTTATTAATTATGCTAGTATTTGGTAGGATCAATTTCTAATTACTAAGTGTAGAAATGGTGAAAGACTTATTTGTACATAGGAAAAGATGAAGGCAGTGATGAGAAAAAGATTTGTACCAAATAACTACTATAAAGACTTACACCATAAATTATAAAGTTTAACTTAAAGATCCATAAGTGTGGAAGATTATTATAAGGAGATGGAGATAACTATGATTAGGGCTAATATAGAGGAAGATTGTGAGGCTATTATAGTTAGATTTACTAAGGGTTTAAAGAAAGAGATAGTTGATATAGTAGAATTACAACACTATGTGGAAATAGAGGATTTGTTGCACAAAGGTATAAAAGTAGAAAGCCAATTGAAGGCTAAAAGTACTTCCAAATCTACTTTAGTTTCTAGCTTTCACAAAAATCAAATTAGAAGCATAATAAAGTTGTTTTAAAGTAAAAAAAAATGCAAAGTCACATATTCAGTTACTACTAATAAAGGTAAATTAAAACTTATTCATTTTTTAAATCATATGATATTAAGTGTTTTAGGTGTCAAAGAGTTAGACATAATGCTTCTTAGTACCCAAATCGAAGAGCTATAGTTGTGCTAGATAATAAAGACATAGAGAGTGTAAGCTCAAATGATGATGAAATGTCAACAATGAAAGATTATAGTGATGTCAATATTGTAGATCCTATGAATGAAGATGTGTTGATTACTAGGTGTACTTTTAACATACAACTAAAAAGAAATGGTGATGAGGAGTAGGGATGGCAAAAAAATAGTTCATGGATTTTGCCTTGTAGGGTGTAAATTTGATTAGTTTTTTCCTTACAAGGCAAAATGCAGGGCAAATTTTTGTCTCGGAACAATTACGCAGGATAAGACAATATTGTCTTGTAGTGATCCAAAATAATAAATTATTTTTTATTTTTATATTATACTTGAAATATTATTATAAGCCTATTATAGCAATTTTGTAATTAAAAAAATACTTATCTTAATTATTTTTAACTAATATTTATCTTAATTATTTTTTAAAATTTAAGATTGATTGGAGAAATTACATGTGATTTTAAATCAATATTATTATATTATATTGAATATTAAATGTTAGTTATGTATATATTTAAAATTTATAAATTTTAATATTTTTTTAATTTTTTTAAATTTTTTCAAATTTTCCCATGGATCACTAGTGTCCTGTGGATCATATGGATGAGGTAGAGCTCTACAACTATAGGTCAAGATAGTACAGCACAAATCTATCATTGGCCCACCTCATTGTTATCCCTAATAAGGAGCAACATGAGCATATCTTTCATGCTAAATGCCTTATAAATGACAAGATATGCAGCATGATTATTGATAGTGGAAGTTGTATTAATGTTACTAGCACCTTGTTGGTTAAGAAATTAAATTTGCCTACATCAAAGCATCCTAATCCATATAAACTACACTGGCTAAATGAATGTGGAGACATAAGGGTGACTAAGCAAGTACTAGTTTCATATTCCATTAGCAAATATAAAGATGAGATTTTTTGTGATATGGCACCTATGCATGCTAGACATCTATTTCTTGGGTGTACATGGCAATTTAATAGAAAGGTTGCTCATGATAGGTACAAAAATAGATACACCCTTACTATGAATAACTATATCATTGTATTAACACCTCTCAAACTTGCTGAGGCATATGCTGATCAAATTAGGATTGGAAGAGAGTGTAAGATGAGAGAAGAACAATTGAGCATTCAAGAGAAAGAAAGGAAAGATAAGAAAAGTGAGTTTGAGCTAAAAGAGAAAAATAAAATTGTGAGTAGTAAGGAGAAAAATTCAAAGAGTAGTGAGAAAATATAGAGAAAAATAAGAGAGTTAGTGCATTTATAAGGAAAAATAAGGTTGAAAGTGCTATAAAAGCAAAAGAGCAACTACTTGTATTCATGCACAAGAATGTCTATTTCATTAACAATCTCAATTCTTCTTTGCCTAGTGGGTTTGATTTTTTATTATGAGAATTTGCTAATATTTTTCTAGAAGAAATACCACATGGAGTACCTCCTCTAAGAGGCATTGAGCATCAAATAAACTTCATTCCCTATTCTTTCATCCCAAATAGGCCAGCCTATAGAACAAATCTTAAAGAGACAAAAGAAATTCAAAGGCAAGTGGATGGATTACTATAAACAAGATTTATGAGGGAAAGTCTTAGTCTATGTTTTGTACTTATGATCTTAGTTGTAAAAAAAGATAGGACATGGCACATATGAGTTAATTATTGAGCCATCAATAAAATCACTATAAATGAAAAGCTTAATAAGGCACCATTAAATTATCTTACTTATGACAAGGAGCTCTATGCATTGGTGAGAACATTGCAAACTTAGCAACATTACTTATGGCCAAGGGAGTTCATCATTTATTTAGATCATTAAAGCTTGAAGTTTTTAAAATCCTAAGGTAAGCTTCAAAAAAGACATACTAAGTGATTGGAATACATTGAGATGTTTCCATATGTAATCAAATACAAGAAGAATAAGGAAAACATTGTAGTTGATGCATTGCTCAAGAGGTACGCATTGCTTACTTTTTTGCAAACTAAATTACTTAGTCATGAGTATATTAAAGACTTGTATGTCAATGATTCTAATTTTGGCCAAGTGTGGGATTCTTGTCTTATACATGCTTGTGAGGACTATTATAGGAATGATGGTTTCTTGTTTAATAAAAATAAATTGTATGTGCCTGTATGTTCCTTGCATGAAATACTAGTAAGAGAAATTTATGGTGGTGGATTGATAGGACATTTTGGTGTGCAAAAGACTTTAGAGATTCTATTTGAGCATTTCTATTTGCCTAACATGAAGCATGATATGTAGTCTATTAATGACAAGTGCATAACATGTAAACAAGCTAAATTTAAAGTCATACCATATGGTTTCTATACACCTTTACCTATACCTAATCAACCTTGGATTGATATCTCGATGAATTTTGTGCTAGGATTGCCTAGAACTCGAGGTGGAAAAGATAGTATATTCATTATTGTTGATAGGTTTAGCAAAATAGCACATTTCATTACATGTTCTAAAACTAATGATACATATTGCTAATTTGTTCTTTAAGGAAGTAGTACGCTTACATGGTTTGCCAAGAACAATAGCAAGTGATAAAGATGTTAGGTTCTTAAATTACTTTTAGCATACTTTATGGAGTAACTTAGGAACTAAACTCTTGTTTTCTATTGTTACACATTCTTAAATGAATGGACAAACTAAAGTAGTTAATAGGACACTTACTACTTTGTTGTGTGCTATTATTCAAAAGAATTTGAAAAATCAGGAGAGATGTTTACGATATGTTAAGTTTGCTTACAATAAAACTATTCATTATACTACTTCTTATTCTCCATTTAAAGTTGTGTATGGCTTTAATCCCTTGACTCCATTGGATATTTTATCTTTACTTACTAATGAACATGTTAATTTGGACAGTAAGCATAAGGCAGATTCTATTAAAGAGCTGCATGTAAGAGTTTGAGTTAACATTAGGAAAAAGAATGAGCAATACTCAAAGTAAGCCAATAAAGGGCGCACCAAAGTTATTTTTGAACCTGAAGATTGGTTTGCATTCATATGTGGAAGGAGAGGTTCCTTACTCAAAGAAAATCCAAGTTACAATCTAAAGGAGATGGACCATTTCAAATTCTAGAAAGAATCAATGACAATGCCTACAAGCTAGATTTGCCTAGTGAATATGGTAATGTAAGTGCTACATTTAATATTGTTGATCTATCTTTATTTGATGTAGGTAATGGATTTGATTCAGGAACGAATCCTTTCAAAGAAGGAGGTAATGATAGAGATCTAACTAGCTAACCTAACAATCCTTTGTATAGAATTAGAGGTCCATGACTAGAGCCAAGACTAAGTGGATAAAGCAAGCATCGCAAGGCTTAATTATGGAGATCAAAGAAAAAGAAGATCAACATGAAATAGAGGCCGCACTAAGATCAGTCACTTTCTTATAACTTGAGGATGCTCTAGGTCCAATTTGAAGACTACAATTTGGAGAGCCAAATTCGCATGACTAGTTTGCACTTGTAGGCTACAATTATTCAGTTTATTATAATTATTTAGTTTATTAGGCTATTTTTTTTAGACTTGATTGGATAATAAATAAGTCTAATTTCTTATGATTTGAATTTTCGTAGGTTTTTATGGGGTAAAATTTTTAGATGACCTTTGTTTTTGTTATTTAATGTATTAGGTCATTTTAAAGCATTTTGGGCTTTAATTTAGGATACATGTGTTTAGGCTCATTTTTTACTTTAAAATATTTACCATGTTACTGTAAGAAATTTACTATGTTTAGTTAGAGTCATTTAAATGGCTTTTTATTAGGTTTAAGTTAGTGAATTAATTTTGGGCTAATATGGTGTTATTAAAGCTCATTCTCAATTACGATTTTTGATAACTATATATGGAGGCTTGTTCCTTATACCAAAGAAAACTTGGATGATTAATGAAAATTTGAGTCTTTCTCCATTGTGATAGCTTCCCTTTTGTTCTTGAGTTAAGAACTAAATCTTATAGTGTTAGTTCTACTAGTAGAATCGCAATTAAGGTCAAGTTTCTCCTTTGTGTGTTTTTCAAGATAGTCCAATTGGTTCTCTTGCATCATAAGCAAGTTCACTTGCATCAATAAAAGTCTACAATCTCATGCAAGTATACAAAATGATCAATAGTAACATGTTTTTCAATGAAAGCATATAGAATATGGTTTGTTATAAGCTTCTTCTAAAAGTTAATTAAACTATGAAAGCTATTAATTTTAGCAACAAATTTAAATGGCAACCATTGTTTAATTGCCACACATAACATGTCTCAAATATATAACATTTCATGCATAATGGACATTCTTTAAAATTATTGTGCAACTTTTCGCTTCTTAAAATTTTGTAAACACATTGCAAAGGTTCAAAATGCTCATCTATAACTTTGATATACACAAGAATCTTAACAAGATATGACAAACAATCTTTCTAATGCATTAAATTCTCAAGCAATTGCAAAATCTAACCTTTAAGCACATGAAAGCAATTTAAATGAGAAACAAATTTAGTCTTGGAAATGCTAAAATCATGAAAGCAATTGAAACTCAACAAAAACTTGTAACCAAAAATACATAAACTTATCTTAAGAATCTCATCTAAATAAACCAAAATGATTTCATTAAAGGAAATATGCAAAATATGATTCAATAAGTTTATAAGCATACTTAGTGCAATAGATAAACTAAATATCAAAGCTAACCATTCATATAAACCATGCTTTATTTTGAAAATATCTTTCCATGCATTTTTTTCCCACGCAAAATGGATGAAATTCACCTTTCAAGTCAATCTTGGAAAATATACAAGGATTATGCAATTCACCAAGCGTATTTTCTAAAGCCTGTTTAATACTAAAATGCTTTGTGAAATCACATTTTTCCATCTAACCCTGTAAAGAACCTTTAGGAAACACACATAGACCATGAAATCTATCATGCAAATCCTTTGGAGCTTTCTTATTTCCAAAATGTTTTATCAAATTATATTCTTGGGTTTTTCCCATAAGCAAGCCACTTAGCGAAATTTTAGACATAAACAATTTATTTTTTCCATACAAAAAGCTATCATATTTAAAAAAGTCTCTAAAGACCATCTTTTCACAAATATTAACATTTGAAACAAGATTAACATATAAAGAAAAAACAAAATCATGTAAAGGGATAGCCAAACTATAGTCATTCATATATAAATTCTTAATGTTCTCACAACTCAACAATTTTATATGCAAAGTACCATTATTATACTCAAAATTCAACAAATTATCATACAAGATAAAGATGAGAGCATACCTTTGAAGCAAAACATCATCCACTTTAATACCTTATTTACATAGGATGGCATATGAATAAGTTTCAAGGAATTCCACCAACTAAGCATACTTCAATTTTAATTTTCCTTGATTCTTCATTTGCTTCAAAGATTCAAGAGGACTTAGCAAGATAAATTTAAAGTTGTTAGTATTTTTCATAGGTTTTTCTATTTAAGATAATTTGCCTAAAAATATAAAAAAACACTTTTTATCCCACTTGTTTTTTCTAATAACTCTTAAATTTTCTTTTCTTTCTTTTCCCATACAATCACTTTCTTTACCTTTTAATTGAATTTTTCTTTCACTCTCTTTTCCACAATCACTATTTCTCTTTTTATAGCTCTCACTCTTTTCTACTCTCTTCTCCTTTCTATTATTTTCTCCCTTTTTTTCTCATCTTCTTCTTTCTTTTTCTTTTCATCTTCTTCCTTTCTTTTCTTTTGCATTCTTAATTAATCCTCATACACTTGTTTTGGGGTTAAAGGATTGAATTTTATTTTCCTCACATATATTTCAAAACTATATATATTGAGGACTTCATCATTTGTAACTTTCCTATCAAATTGTCATGGTCTCCCAAGCAATAAATGATAAACATTCATAAGAGCAACATCACATAACACCTCATCATGGTATTTGCCAAGGATAAAATAAACCAACACTTGCTTTGTCACCTTTATTCTATCACTATCATTTAACCCTTATAACTTGTATGGAGTAAGATATGGCAAAGTAGGTAAATTCAACTTACCTACTATATAAGTACTAACAACATTGGCACAACTTCTACTATCAATGATCACATTGCACATCTTACTATTAATGTTGAATCTAATGTGGAAGATGTTCTCCTTTTGCTCTTCACTTTCTTTTTTTACTTGTTCTCCTAAGGCTTTTTGAATCTTTAAAGCTTTCTTGAATGGACAATCAATGGCATGATGACCATGCTTCAAGCATTTGAAGCATTTTTCCTTGAAATGCTTTTAAAGCTTTTCAAATTTGTCTTTTTTCTTTGACACTTCCCCTATAGGCTTTAAAGGTGATTCTCTTTTATGTTTAACAATGCCCTTAGAATCTTTTCTCTTGAATTTGGGTGAGAAATGGGTCTTATGCTTCTTATAACCCTTTTCTTCCTTCTTTTCAAACTTCTTTTCTTCTTAACATGAAGGATTCTTCTTCCTAATGTTATCAAAACTATAACCATCTTTATCTTTCCTTTATTTATAACCTTCTTTTCTCTCAATCTTGTTGGGTTTCATATATACTTAAGCACAACAAATTTTTTTCTTAAAAAAAATTGTTATGTGAAACCTTCCCAAAATCAATGCACAGGGACATAGATCAAGAATTAAGGATTACTTCTTAAAGTGTAAATTTGAATTACAAGCACAATCAAGTGATGGTACCTCTACAATATCCACACGAAGTGAATGATAACTTCTCAACTTCCATGAATCTGTTAGGAAACATCTTTCTCACAAGGGATTAAAGTTTAGTATGATTTTAGGGTTTTGTGCGTTTTTCTAGTGACAATTTTATTTTTTTCTTGCATGAAACAATGACGCCTTTCATGCCTCTTTATAAAGTTAGAGACACGCCATTTTGCTAATCTTACTAGGAAATTGCCTTCAATTTTAATTCCACTCAATCACTAATACATTATCCCTATCATGGTAAGAGTGAGGAGAGATAAGATTTATCAATTAGTTATCTAATATTACCTTAATATTAATAACTAAATATTATTAGATAATAACATTATCCCATAATATAATTATCTAATATCAAATGGTATAATTATTTAATATTACTTTAATATTAGATAATATCATATAATAAAATATAATACATATTACATGAATAATATATATTATTACTTTGGTAATATATATACACACACTAAATAATAAGCTAAATTAATAGAATTTTAGTCTAACTAAAACTCAATTAATTACTGTCTCATTCCTATCTTTTTTATGTAACCCTGTAAGTTCTTGCTACATTGGTAATGACCCATCAGTGGACCATAAATCATAAGTAGTATCTAGTAATACATCATTGCCACCCAAGTAGTAATAATGTTTATGATTCAACATTCACCTAATGTATGAACATCACTTTAGAACACAGTCCCTTTTGTTAAGATATCCAAATCGAATTAGAGACATGGTCATGCATTTCTTAATCTCACATATCTCTCTTTCTATATAAGAGGAATAAAACCCCATCTACATCACTTACATACCTCTATATGATTCGTGACACATCCAATTAATGTCCTATACATCATCCCAGTTAAAGGTGACATAAGATGGTATCAAAGTGTATGACTCCTCATATAGGGAACCATAGTAATTTCAGGTTAAAAGACTATATGCAATGTGCTTATATGAGAATAGATAATGGCATACGACAAACCATGTACTATTCTTATAGTGGGTTAGTCTAGTACATCTGTTTACTAATAATGTATCCATGTATTGACTTGATATCACATATCCATGATTCATAATTATCAGTCATGATACATACTAGTCTTGATGTATTATTGTTATCCCTTTCACAATAATAATTGACTAAGGATATTTTAAGAATAGTAAAATTATTCCAAAGATAATTATTATACTAAGTTATAAATTGCACAGATATTAAAACAAAGCAAAAATAATAATTACATTGCGTAAAATAAAACATGATATATTGTACATTATTATAATCATCCTATGATTGACTTTTAAACATACACTAACAACTCTTCCTTTCACTTCTTATATCATCTCTTCTTTCATCTTTTCTTTTATACTTTTTAAACTCATCACAACACACTCTTTCTTTTTTACTTTTTTCATTTTTATTTTCAACTCTTTCATCTTCAATACATTCCTTATTTTGTCTTTCATCTCCTTTTTCTCTTCTATCTCTTTACCATGTTGACTCTTTCGAGATTGTTTACCTTTAAGCTCTTTAAGCATTTCATCAAAATTTTTTATGACTTGTAGCATATCCTTCCATGTGCACCTATCAATATTTTTTCCCATTACCTCCTAATGTCTTTAAATGATAAACCTACAAAAAAGGTTAGATGAAAGGACCTCATAAGACCACATAACTTACTTATTTTAGAACATTCACACTCGTGTTTGCACTCTAAGAAAGCTTTTACCCTCAAACGAGCTAACACACATTCTTCCCCTTTTCCACTTTTTCAGTTGTGGTTCTTTGAGAACTAGAAGACATAACCAAATAAGATTCAACAAATATGGTAATCAATATCACTAGTTAAAGTTTACATAGTTTGAAAAATTAAACAAGACCATCAAGCAAATAAGAAATGGAAATTCAAAGAATAAAAGCTAACTAGGACTCATATTTAAAATCAAATAATTAAAAAAAAGAGATAAATACGACTCAAAATAAAGATTTAATAATGAAAATTTCAAAGAAAAAATGTTAAGTAGGACTTAAAATGGTGGGAAGGAATAATACAACGTAACAATAAGTACTGATTTAAGAACTTAAGTAATTAAAAAAACAATGAACAATTATTGTTAAAATAAGAAGTTGAAGGGTGATTAGAGAATATTAAGAGCTAACAATAATTAAAAGCAAACAACTTTTTTTCTTTTGATTTTGTTTCACTTTGCTTTCAACAATTCACATCTAGATCCTTTGGCTTTTTGACATTCTTTTGTTCTTTCTTGATTTTGATTCCTTTCCCCATTTTTGCTTGTTTTCAACTACATTTTGTTTTTCCAATCCCTTCTTTGTAAGTTGCCTTTTGATTTATAGACTTAGCTTTTCTTCTTTATTTTTTCTTGTTTTTCTTCTTTTTCACTTGCTTTTGCTTTCTAACTCACAATTACTCAACACTAGTCTTCATTTTGTTCTTGTACTTTTTTTTCACTTTAAACTTTATATCACACAACATTTTAGCACTTGCTTTGAAATAAATTTCAACAATAATTCAGCACTTGTAGTAATGCTTATAAAAGTATTTCACACAATTCAAACTTGGTGCTTTTTATATTGCTTTAATCAATTACTATATTCAATTATAACACTTTGATGTTGTGCTTTTAGAATATGTCAACTGATTATTACAAGCTAAACTTCTTCACTTTAAACTTTTAATAAACATGTTCAATACATCTTTCATTCACTAGACTAGCACTAATATTTGAACCAATTTTAGGTTAAACAATATGAAACACTACAAAACAAAGAAGGTGACTAAGTATCAAAATAAATTTAAACTTATAACGACATGGATAACTTATCAAACACATAATTTAAATTTGACATAAAGATGAATCAAACACATGAATTTAACATAAACTAGCTTAGAAATAAAATAGGTGCAAAAAAATCAAAACAAGGTAAAAATGAAGAAACATAATCTAAATTGGTGAACAGTAATGTTAACAATATTAGAATAGCACATGAATACTGCATAAACAGTAATCAAAAATTGAAAAAGAATTACACTTGAATATAGAAACTCAAAACTCTAATACCAAATTATATGAATTTGTATTGGATTGTCTTAAAATTCAACACATTCAAAAACAAAAATAGAAAGGTATTTCCACCACATTCCAAAAGATAAAGAATAGGAGTGATAAGTGATTATGAACACACCATAAAGAATTTAAATCCTTCAATGAGTGAAGAAGAAAACACGCCATAAGGATGTATCCTTGATAGTGAAAATCAATGCCAATAAGTTTAAAAATGAGATCTACAAGTTGGGCTAAGATTAGTTTGTATTTAAATAGGTTGCTAAAATGATGGCATTTGTCCTTTAAAGCTTGTGCGCCAATAAGCACTTTTGGATAAATTTTTTTACATTAGCTCTCTATTAAAATCGAGTACCCTACATATTAAGAGCCAATGTACAATTGTTCTTCCGGAAATAGCTTAATTTCCAACCAAAGTACTATACTAAGAGCCAGAACTACACTTTATTAAGGAGTAGAGTTATTGGTCCATGACTAGCTAAATCTCCATGACCTTGTGATCCATTTTACTCCTAATGTTGCATTTGTTACATAAACCCTAATGCTTGTCATTGCATTAGGCATAATGAGGCAGTTTTTTATAAAATTATCTCCTTTCATGAAAGGTGCTTTAGGCAAGTTTGATGGCTCCCCACATTTCTTATTATTGAAAGGTCACTAGAAATAACCCTTAGATACATTGATCTTAAATAAGATCTATTCTTTTTACTCATAAGGACATTATGATATTGCATTCCTCTAAAACCATGTATGGAGTTAGGCCCTTTTGAGTAACTCTATTTCTTATTTCTTACTTATGCTTCTTGCTTTTTTTTTCTTTGGTCATAAATTCAAACCACATGGCTTAATCCAATACTTATGAGTAAGTGGCAGCATCAATCACATTGATGTTGGAGCTATTAAACAAATAAGCCAGGCTAGGTCATGGACCTGTCCATAAAAACCAATAATTTCTTAGGCCAAATGATATGTAAAATATTACATATTTAGTTTTGCTTATATGATGCACTTTTAGATGATATCTAAGCTTAATTTAATAAATTTAGTTGCATTTTCTAAATGGGTCTTGAGTTTGAAATGAAATTAGATTTTTCGGATAATGCTACATTTTGACCTTGTTTCAGGTTTAAGCCATATCTAGAGCTTTGGACATTGAATTGGGATGTTATTTATATGGATAAAAAGCCAAGAGAAAGCCCTTCAATTTCATGCTGAAAGCAAAGTCCAGTTCAACCTCTAAAAAGTTTAAAATTGACTTAGAATCTGAAATGGTGGTTATGTCCAAACCTGACCTTTGCTCAATAATTTAACCATAACTGGAGCTACAAATATAAAAAATGGGATTTCTTCAATGCGTTTTAAAGCTAACATTCAGACCTACAACTTTTATGTTGACTGGAAAATGTCAATCTACCATTTTGGTGGTCAAAAGTTACCAATAATCCAGCAGAATGGTTGTTGCGAGAACCAAGAATGGTAGCTAATGGTTAAGATTTATGACGTGCAACTGACCCATTCACCTATAAATAGTAAGGAGAAAAATTCATTTAGAGAGCATTCATCTTAGAGAGTAGTTTAGTTCAAGCATTTTTAGTTCTTCTTGTATGCCTCCTCCATGGAAGGCTAGGTTGTCATCCTATATGGATAGTTTTACCTCCTACATGGATGAATAGTATTTTTATTTTCATGCATTTGTAATTGTATCTGTATGTTTGTATCATGAATGTGATGATATTTTTATTTTATTTTGAGTTTGTTTTTAATTTCATAATGTTCTAAATCTTTATCTTCCTAAAGTGATAATGTAACTTGATAATAACAAATTGAATTCTAATCTATTAAAACTAATTTCAATTTTCTTCTCCTAGATTGAGTTTTAATTATTGTTCTTAATGCTTTCAATTGATTAGCCACTTTTTGAATGAACTCAATATATATGTTAAGATTGGAAATAGATACATGTGTGTGGACCATATAATTAAAACCATAAACTGCATATGAATTAGGAATATATTCATATGGTTTGTGTAACCTTAATGAGTTTCATAAATCTTAATGCATGATTAGTTGTTTTAATTCACATAGGAATATAGTGAATTAGCAATTAATGATAGAATTACTTGATCCTTGGAAGAGGCTAGTAATTAATTTAGGAAACTCCACTATCAATTAAGGGAGTTAAAATTGGATTAGAGTATATAGATGATTCAATCTGAAATTGTTAAGTGAAGTCTGATCCCTAGGGCTTTTATTCATATTTACTTTTTGTCCCATTGCATTCATAATTATTTTAAATATTTTTGCATAAATTTTTATTTAGTTACTTCAATTCCAACTAATCAATTTGCCAAATAGTGTCAAGGTTATTAATTTTGGTATTTAGTGAAACAATTCTCATGGGAACGATACTTTACTTATCATTTTATTACTTATTTAGTGAAACAATCCTTATGGTATTTAGTGTTAAGGTTATTAATTTTGTGCTAATTGATAAACTATTTCACACATAACACCAAGTTAAGCCAATCTACATGTTTCACGAGCCTCCATATTAAAGGCCTTAATCTAATCCTTGTGGGTTAGTAGGTAAATGGGTCGACCTATAAGCCTTTTTTATTTTGAAATATTTTCATTTTTAAACTTTTAAATAATAAAAATAATTTAAAACCTTTCCAAAAACACTACATATCCACCCATAAATAAGTCATAATACATTTAATATATTTAACCTAAAAAAATATTATACATGTAAAATATAAGCCATAAAATACCTATAAAATAAAAATACTATGTATAAATAATTTAAAACACAATCTTACATAAATAAAAATGAAAAAAAAGTGTAACTCTACAAGGATTGAGAATCTTGACCTATATAAAAAACTAAGAATTTAACATTTAAAAATAATAATATATAAGCCGATTTGGCCTTTCCATAGGTTAGCCTGTGTAGGCTACGAATTTTGTAGACTAGGTCAAGATTGGCCTACATTTAAAAGAGCTACCTTTAGTTCTTTGAAGCGTATGGCCCATAGGCTAACGGCCAAGCCATGGGCTTCTACCCAAATTAACAACTCTAATTAACCTTTGGACAAACCTTTTTACAATAGCTTTCCATTAGAACCAAGTATCCCACAAATCATGATAGCTAAATAAATTATGCATCATATTTGTTGATGATGAAACCCATATTGCTTTAAATATTCAAACTTTCTCACCCTATCTTACCTTACACTAAGAGTAAGAAACCAATCAATGAAGATTTTTTGAAAATTTACCCAAGTTAAAGGCATTACATTAATATTTCTCTTCTTTATCGTGCTAGTAAACTAATAGTGTGCCACATCATCAAGTTATTATCACACTAGCTCAACTAACAAGAGATTATAACACTCTAACATCTTACCATAATGCTTAATTTGAGTGAGAAACTAATATAGATCCATTCTTGTATAATAGTGTGGCTTCAATTTAATGGCCTCCCTGGGAAATGTTTAATTCATTCCCTTTTTTACTTTTTATGCACATCACAATTTTTTTATTGATGTTGCTCGTGATCCTTATTGCCAATAAAAGCTAGAGCTATGTAATCCACCACCTACTGTAGAAAATTTGCTATTGTTGGGTTTTACATATATTATGTAATGCAGCGAAAAATAGATTTTCAAAATTATGTGATATGAAACCTTTGCACGGATAAATGTGCAAGGACATAAATCAAGAATCAAATATTACCTCTTGAAGTGCAAATTTAAATTACGAGTATAATCAGGTGATGGTGCCTTTATAATATCCACATATAGTGAATGATAACTTCTCAACCTCTATGAATATGCTAGGATTCATCTCTCACACAAAGGAGTAGGGTTTAGTGTAATTTTAGTAAGGTTTTTATGCAATTTTTGTTGGTGGTGATTTTATTTGTTTTCTACATTTAAACATGCCCTTTTTATAAAGCTAAAGGTGCACCTTTCCTAGTCCTACTAGGAAAATTATATCCAATTTTAATTTCACTAAACCACTAATACCTTATCCCTAATATGGTGAGACTAAGGAGAGATAGGACTTATTCATTAGTTATCTAATATTACTTTAATACTAATAATTAAATATTTTTAGATAATAACATTATCTCATAATATAATTATCTAATATCAAATGGCATAATTATTTGATATTACTTTAATATAATATAATATATTACATGAATATATATTAACTAAAAATTAATTAATTACTATCTCATTTTTACTCATTTTGTGTGATCCTTTAAATTCTTACTACGTTGATAATGACCCATTAGTGAACTATAGACAGTGAACAGTATCTAGCAATACATCACTACCACTCAAATAGTAAAAATATTTATAATTCGATATCTACCTAATATGTAATTAACGTTTTGTAACATAGTCTCTTTTGTAATGATATCCAAATCGAACTAGAGGTATGGAATGTGTCATCCTCATTAATGTTCAATTTATATTTCTTGATATTGAGTAAACTAACTTAAATAAATGATCAATATCACATATTAATCCATTTGAGCATAGCCATGCATTTCTAAGTCTTACTCAATTAAGGGGTCCAAGGATATCACTCTTTTATACAAACGGAACAAAATTCCATCTATATCACTCACATCCCTCTACATGATTCGTAACACACCCAATCAACGCTTTATATGTTATCCCAATTAAAAGTGACATAAGATGACATCAAAGTGTATGACCCTTCATGTAGGAAACTATAGTGACTTCAAGTCAAAGGACTGCATGCATTATGGTCACGTGAGAATAGCTAATGACACATGACAATCCATGTAGTATTCTCACAGTGAGTTAGTCCAGTACATCTGTTCACTAATAATGTACCCATATATTAATTTGATATTATATATCCATGATTTATAATTATCAGTTACCATATATGATAGTCTTATTGTATTATTATTACCCCTTTTGCAATAATATTCGATTATGGACATTTTAGGAATAGTAAAATTATTCTAGGGATAATTATTATATTAAGTTATAAATTGTACAAATATTAAGATAAAATAAAACAAAATATAATAATTTTATTTCCTAAAATAAAATGTAATACATTATGTATTATTACAATCATCTTATGATTGGCTCTTAGGACATACACACACTAATAGCAACCTAGTGTGGAAAAGCTTGATCATTTTTCTTTGTCTTATGACTACTCTTTTGCCCTTGTCAACCAATAGAAGATCCTTTATTCTTATGTTCACTTTGATGTCATCTTCTTATCCTTACTATTTCTTAAGTTATGAAGATATTAAACTTCATCTTAAATTATAGAACCTTCAAAAAAATAATCCATCACCATTGATTATGAACCAAGATAGGGTTACCTAAAATGGCACTAATGATAAATAATCTAAGGTGCATATTAAATCACTAATCCAATTTCAATCCATCTCTAATATAGCAATAAACATAACCTTATAAACTAATCAATCTCGGTACATCATCTTATAAGTAAACCCTAAATTTTGCTTTAATGCCATTTCTGTCATGACCCTCTTATAATCATACTAGTGCGAAACTATTATCAATAATCTTACATCCTAAATTAAATGTTAATTTAATGATATTTAAGATTAAAAAAATTTTGAAACTATTCTATTTACTTTAAATGTTGCTTGAGAATTAAGAAACATATCCATTACCATTTAATTGAAATCCAAATTACATTTAAGCTATCCAAAAAGGAAGTTAGACTAATTTATAAACCAAAGGACTAAGAAGAATAAGTTAGGCAAGCTATAACCTTCTACAAAGCATTCTATGCTTTATCTATTTACCACTATAGCCTTATATTGGAAAATTTAGAAAATATTCTATGATTAAATGTTGGTTAGTCTACAAAAGAATGGACGATTCATATTATGATGATCCTAGTTATAGTAGACATAGTGGTGCAAGAATGAATTTGAAAATGTAAATCACCAAAAAGTAAATCCAAAAGCTTAGTAAGATAACATTCTACTTAAACAAATGAATTTGCAAAATCCAATCAAATGTTCATTTATTGCTTTAATCATAGAGGTTAAGCTCTCGAGTATACTTACATATCAATAACCTCATACCATGACTTACTTAGTTACTATAAGAAGCAACCTAAACTTGATATCATAATACTAATCCTACTAGAAGTAAATAAATGCAAAACTTCCATAAGAAAAGAAATCAATATGCAAGGTCTTTAATCTTGCATAGAAAAGTTCAAAGTTAATTCTTATAATAATAAGATCAAAAGAAAGTAACAAGAAAAATAATCCTCCTTCCACCTCTTGGTCATCCTTATTTCCTAACAAACTCTATCCTTGTCTTTCTAAAGTTTATCTTATCCTTTCCCTCACAAATAGGCACACAGATCTAAGCAATCAAGGTAGAAAATTCTTATGCCTTCCTATCTTTTCATTCTTGTGCTCCCTAGGTCAACCTTATATCTTTACCATATATTACTAAGAATTAGTCATTTAGTGATCATATCATCTTCCCCATCACATTTCTTGTTACACCCTCCTTACTTATAAATAAATTAGAAATTTTGATATGAGGTTGAAAGAGTTAATGCAACCAGTAAATTCCGGTGAAATTTTATTAGGAAAATTTTATTAGAATCTTAAGGTGTAAAGTTATACACTAATATAAGTGAGTATATAAATATAGAAGAGGTTTGGAAGCTTTTTTCTAAAAAATCCCCTGAGGCCTTATTTTCTCCATTTTAGCCTTCCACCCTATATTCTCTTCATTCTCCTTATTCCTCCCATTCTTCCATCTCTCTCTACAAGAATTTCTTTCACCATTCCCTCAACCAAGCAAGAAGACTCCATATCTTGTTAATTTCTTCCTCCAATCAAGGTAAGAATAATATTTTCATCAAGATCCTTTCCCATTTCTTCTGGATTGATGAAGTTTATTTGATTTTATGGAACACTTTGAGCCCTAACTGTGGAATCTATGAATTTTGATGTGATTAGGGCTGAAAAATCATCAAACTAAGCTTCTAACATCCTCTTCCATATAAGGTGAGTGGATAATTTAGCTAAATCTATGGATTTTAAGGTTATATGAAGATATATGTGAAATATAGGTTAATTTGTGACTTTGTTTGATTTTAGTTTATTTTGATGTTATAAAAGTAATAAATAATGGAAAGTGGTGATATGAAATGTTAGATAAGTATATTAATGATTATACTTGAGTTTGATGTGCATTATATGTGTTTATGAGATGTTTTGAATTGGTTGTACAATGAAAATTTCACAAAAAATTGAGTTTTTCATGTATGAATCGATTCACCAATCAATTATAGGGGAGGTAAAATTGGGTTTCAGAATCGAGTAGCCAATTGATTCTGGGCTTCTAAGGGTTGATAAATCATTCACCAATCAATTTTAGGGGTCCAGAGGCAAAACTGGGCTTCAAAATCAAGTAATCAATAGATTTTAGGCTTCTAAAGGTTGATGAATTGATTCACTAATCGATTCTAAGGGTCCAAAGGTAAAAACTAGGTTGATGAATCGATTCACCAATCGATTCATCGACTACAGAATTTTATGTTGACTTTGAAGGGGTATAACTCATTCATCTTATGTCTGTTTTAAATAAACCACCTATCTTTTTAAAGGTAATTGAGTTGAATTTCAAATAGAATTGATTTCAAATCAAAATCATATATATATTTTGAGATATCATTAAAATCGTAAGTAAAGGTCATGAACTCTAAAATTCAAAAAAATGAACTTTTATGTCTAATTTCAAAAAGACATAATTCTTTTAAAACTTAGTTAATTTGGGCAAATGAGTAGTCTATGGAAAAGTTGATAAAGATCCAACCAGTTAACTTAAAGATCCTTTGCATGGAATTAGATGTTCCATGACTAGAGCTAAGACTAAGAGGATGAAACAAGCTTTGCAAGGCCTAATTATAAAGATTAAAGGAAAAGAATATCAACTTGGAATGGAGGCTACACTAAGATAAGTCACCTTCTTACAACTTGAGGATGCTTTGAGTCCAATTTAAAAACATTAATTTAAAGAGCCCAATTCATATGATCAAGATGCACTTGTGGGCTACAATTATTTAATTTATTATAATTGTTCAGTTTATTAGGCTATATTTTGTTTGGACCTGATTGGATAATAAACAAGCCCAATTTCCCATTTCTATTTGAATTTTTTTAAGTATTTATGTGTTGAATTTCTTAAATAGCCTTTGTTTTTATTATTTGATATATTAGGTTATTTTGGGCTTTAGTTTAGGCTAAATGTGTTTAAGCCCAATTTTTACTTTAAAATATTCACCATGTTACTATGAAAAATTTACTATATTTAGTTAGAGTCATTTAGAAGTCCTTTTATTGGATTTAAGTTACTGAATTAGTTTTGGGCTAATTTGGTGTCATTAGAGTCCATTCTTAATTAGAGTTTTAAAAAACTATATAAAAAGGCATGTTCCTTATACCCAGTAAACTTAGATGATTAATAAAATTTGAACGTCTCCATTGTGAGAGCTTCCCCTTTATTCTTAGGTTAATAACTAAATTTTATAGTGCTGGTTCTACTAACAGATCGCAGTTAGGGTCAAGTTCCTCTTATCTTCTACCTGTTTCCAAAACGATCAAATTGGTTTTCTTGCATCATGAGCAGGTCCGATCGCATCAAAGGTGATTGAACCTACTTTCATATGAAAAGAGTTTCACACATAATACATCTATAGTTTATGAGTTATTTTTAAGGCATCACTTATAGGTTAAAATTATGGTCATCATATAGTGACCCATATTCAATCTATTTTATGTTTCAATACCTTATAATAGTCTAACATGGATATTTAGTCTAAGTAGTAAAGGTATAGTGATTTATGATAAAATATAGCATGAGAGCTATAATGTGTGTAAATGCTTATGACCATACAAGAGGGTATGATAATGCTAATAAATATTATGATGTACATTGAATTGAATTGTGATTGTATTGGATAGAGCTTAAGCTTTAATGTCTAAAGTTGCGCTATGAAACATGCCATGAGTGACAATAAAAGTGAGAAATATAATGAGGGGTGATGTTATGAATATCGAATGAAAAATTCCCGATGACATGCTTATGGTGGTTATAAGGTAGACTTTAGAGGTACAAGGATGAAAAGCTTGTGAAGGGTATAAAGTTGACCCGAAAAACAAAAGGAGGATGATTGTATTCTATTCTTTACTTATTATTTCAAATAAGTCATGACTTGATTATATTTATTTTCAAGTATTTGCATATAAGACATTGAAAAATGAAATGATCATGTATTAATTTTATTAAACTTAGTTCTTAGTTTCTAATATGTTTAATTATGATATGAATGGTTAAAGGAGGACAGTCTGATTAGTAAGTTATTGTAATTTATTGTTGTATCTATAGGTTATTCACTTACTAAGCCCTGGACTCACCTCTCCATGTTTTATTTCACAGACTCCCAAGTTAAGCCTCCACCACCACCTCCTTAAAGCTAGAGTTCATAGGAACTTGTTGACGGTATTTTGGTAGCACAATTCATGTATATAGAAATTTTTAGGCCTCTTATTTGTCATGGAAATAAATAAGGGGAAACATTCATCAATTTTCTATGGAATTAGTTATGTTTGCTTATCCTTATTTTAAAGGGCTATAAGTATACTTAACTTTTTCATCTTTTGTAAAAATCTTATTGAAAGTTCTTTTTTTTTCTTTCTTTAGCACTAGATTCCTTATAAATACAAGACTTTGTTATTTTAAATTAAGGTAGTTAGTCAGGAATAGGTTGATGGAAACCGATAAAGAGGTTCCACACTAGTCACAATCGGATTAGGGTCGTGACATTTCTCATGTCATAAAGCATATAGCTTTTATTTTTCATATCATGGCATAAGCTATATTCATTACATTATTATAACAATACCATGCCTCAATGTATGATCACATAACACATTCCATTGCATAATTAACATTACAAGTATATTCATATCATATATCTTAATTCCTTATTTTATTTTCACCAATAGTTGTATTAGCCTTTAGTAATCATATACCATCTTATCTTAGTGTTTAGGAATCATTCATCCTATATTAGACCCGGGGAATCATGATAAAACAAAGTAGGATAGGTATTGTTCACTATATACTCAACTATGGAAGTCTAAAGAGCAATTTCAAGGTTTATAGTCAATTATCAAGGTTTAGAGACAAATATGGGGCTCAATAATCAATTATAGGCTCTAAAGAGCATCTTGAAAGTTTATAGTTAACTATCAATCTCTAGATAGCAATTTATAGCCATATAGTCAACTATGTAATTGACTATACCCTTCCAAGATGTATTTTCTAGGCATAGCCGACCATATGATAGATGACTCAAAATTTTGCAAAAACTTCAAAATTTTTATTATTTATTTACAAAAAAAATAAAAAGGAAAAACTTACATTTAATGCATTTATTTGCTCGTCAAACATCATGTAATCATAATGCATATTAGCATCTCATTAAAAGCCATAATCATTACTAAATCAAACTATTTCCATCAATCAACATAAAATAAGCATTCATAATCATGTAACAATAAAAACCTAAAATATGCAATTAAACCTAGATTCTTGAATTCTAACAAGAAAAGATGGGGTATATACTCATTCAATATGAAGAAGGATATCAAGAAGTTAGATTTAAAGTTCCTTAACCGTAATCACACTAAATCAAAAGATTCTTAGTTAGGGTTCCATTATCCCTTTGAAACTTAAAATAACACCAATCCTTATCAATTCCCAAAAAAAGATAAAGAGTTAATCTATCAAGAATGATGTTTTTATCTAAAGTGGAAAAAGAATTTGAAGAAAGTTAATGTTCCTTTGCCTTAATTTAAGAATGAGAATACGAAGAGGAAGAGGAAGAATGAATGAAAGAGGAAAGTTTTAGTAAATTTATGAAAAATGAAGGGGAAGAACTAATTTGGGTCTTAAAATGGAGAACAGTGACTAGGTTTAATTTTAGAAACATTTCTTAAGTCTCATTCATACTCATAAACTTATATTAACTTAAAACCTTTTACCATATTAATTTACCTAACTTTTCTCATTTATTTTCCTATAAAATTCATATTCCTATGTTTGCTAAAATATTAACTTCCATGATTCATACATAAAATTTTTAGTTTAAGTAGGATATACTAGTTACTTCAATTATTCCCTTATGAAATAAATTTTAAATTGTTATAATTTAAAGAGGATGTAACAAATTATTTATATTACTATAATGCTTCTAATATTTATATAATTTTTAAAGGTTCAATAAAAGGTTAAATATCCCCAAATCACTTAGTATTCATGATTAGATTTTTAATCCATATAAACAGATATAAGTATTCTAATCATAAAATTATAATTTAACTTTACTTTAATATTCTTAAATATAATTTAAATTAATAAATCACAAATCCTGATCCTATAGGGCATAATAGGTATGGGACTGTGACATTACAAAATGAACCAAAAATAGGTTAACAAGATCCTTGTAACGATCATTTGAATTCCACCTTAGGTTCACAAACCACCACAAACTAGTCTTTTTTAATGTAATAGAGAAAGCTCTACACATTATTGCATAAAGTGCTCCTAAAAGTAGCATAGCCACTCTAATACCTCTAAATGTTCTTATGGATCCATGGAGCCATCATAAGGCTTTAAGTTAATTAGTGGTTTGATTGTATGCTTCAATTGGAATAGGTTAGGTATGAGTAAGGATTAATTTTATTTCATGACCATCTAACATCCTAAAATACCAATCCTATCATGTTTCTTTTAGTGAGTCAACCAAGTAAGAAGTTAATTGAATATAAGGCTAGGATTCATTAGAAGGTGAGCTCAAGGTACATACATTATATTCCATTATTTCCATAGCTTAATAACTTAATATATCTAACTTCTCATTTTAGGATTTCAAAAATAGAAACCCTTCTTCCTTCCCTCTATTTCTTTTTCTTTTCCTTACTATGTCGACCATGCTCTTTTTAAGCTACTAGCATCATTTCTATTGCATCTAATAACCACACAACGCCATCACTTCTGTATGATACTTCCAACTAGCAATTGTAGCTAGCATGAGGAAGAACCTTTATTTTGTGACTATTTTCGGAAGTAGGAAACACACCCATCTTATTCTTATTTTTGGTGCTTCACCTTGGGTTCCATCTTAGGTAAGTTACTAACAAAATCCTTAAACGTGAACATGACTTTTTAATATTTCACCCAAGCTAGATTCCAAATCCCTAAGTATAACCTATTTTTTTATTTTTCTTTTTTAGATTAGAAATATTAGAAAGGGATGATCTAGAATGTTAGAATAATGTGATTAAAGCTTAGAAGAGTAATTTTAGAAAGAAATTAAGTGGCATTAATATGCTTGTAGCTTATTATTGTATATTATTAAGAAAGAAGAAGAAAAAGCTAAATATAGAAGCTTTGAAATCCTTATGTGAGTGAGCATCTCCAAGTTAGTGCATATCTATTTAAAACACTATTTTAATTAACTCTTCATGTTTCTTGTTATCTAAATTCTTAAGCCATATAAGTATATAATTTGTTATAGCATTTCAAGAATATAGTTGAATTTTCTACTTAGATTGAAATATAGAATATTGCACTAGGGTTTTTGTTTATTGATAGTTAAGTTACTATAAAAGATTAAATGCATTTTTTCTAGGTATTGAGAATTGAATCTTGTAAATTATGCTTATTTAATTCCTTAGTGTTGCATAATCTAGTTGTTGTTGTTGAATTATGGCATATTCTAATTAAATATATATTAGTTTGAAATTTCTATGTATGATAGGGTTATGACCACACAGGAAAGCATGAGATTATTGTTTGATGTTATTGTTTTACTTACAATGTGATGTAATTGTGCTTGAAATATTATGAAGTATAATTGTGGTAATGATTAAATTATTATATTGTGTATGAGACTAAATGTGATTATGAATTATGTCATGATAGCATTGAAATGTAAGGATAATGGTGAATTATATTGAGATATGTTTATTGCACCAGATCCATATGCCCATTTGTGAGAAATAAGGTAAACCCTAGAAGGACAATGATGGCATTTGTGAGGGGATAAGGTGGACCTGGGAGTCTTAAGGAGATTTAAATTATTTTCTTGATTTTTATTATTAATATAGTGTGATTCTATAAATGATGATATGTGTAAGTAAATGATGCAAATAGACTTGCTTATGATGCAAGAGAACCAATTGGACTGTCTTGAAAATAGGCAAAAGATAAGAGGAACTTGACCCTAATCACAATATACTGATAGAACCAAAGTCATCGAGTAAAGTGTGACCCTAACTGCGACCTGCTAGTAGAACTAAAGTTATTGAGTAAAGGATAACCCTAACTGCAACCTACCATTAGAACCAATACTATAAAATTTAGTTCTTAACCCAAGAACAAAAGGGAAGTTCTCACAATGAAGAAACACTCAAATTTTATTAATGATCCAAATTTGTTGTGGTATAAGGACTAAGCCTCCTTCTTTAGCTCTCTAAAACCCTAATTGAGAATGGACTATAATGATACCATATTTGCTAAAAAATAATTTAGCAACTTAAACTCAATAAAAGGCCTTCTAAATGACTTTAAGTAAAATATAGTAAAATTCTCCTAGTAACATGGTAAATATTTAAAGTAAAAATGGGCCTAAACACATTTATCATAAACTAAAGCCCACAATGCTCTAAAATGACCCAGTACATCAATTAACAAAAACAAATGTCATTTGAAAAATTCAGCCTATAAATACCTATGGAAATTTAAATAAAAATAAGAAATTAGGCTTATTTATTATCCAATCATGTACAAACAAAAATAACCTAATAAACTGAATAATTGTAGCCCACAAGCACAAACTTGGTTATGCAAATCGGGCTCTCCAAATTATTGTCTTCAAGTTGGGCTCACAAAATCTTCAAGTTGTAAGAAAGTGATCCATTTTGGTGCAGCCTCTATTTCATGTTGATCTTCTTTTCCTTTGATCTCCATAATTAGGCTTTACAAAGCTTACTTTATCCTTTTAGTCTTGACTCTATTCATGGGACCTCTAATTCCATGTAAAAGATTTTTAAGTTGGTTGGTTGGATATCTATTAATGAATATGTTATTCACTGAAGAATTATGGAAGAAATGTGATTCCTTTTTATTTAATATTCCATATTTAAATGATTGAAAACCATGATTTGTTAGCTTATAGCAATGATGTTATTAGTTTGTAATTGACAAAAGCTTGATAGGAACGTGATGGGAGATAAGTTTACAAGTAGTTAACTATTTAATTGGTAAAATTTCATGTATAAATATCATTATGTTTACTTTACTTGCTGATACTTGACTAGTTTAAAAACTAATTTATGTATATAAGTTATGAATTAGATTTAGGAAGACATAAAATCATTAAATTATAAAACTCATTCTTTTATTATATTTAACATTTATAGGTTTAACTTGAATCATCAAGGTGAGCAACCAACAAGGAAGTCCAAAGCATTCTAGGAGAAAAGTTTAAAAGTTAGGAAAATAATGTCAATTGTAAAATAGGTTTGATTGTCACTATATGTATAAGTAAGTCATAAC
This sequence comes from Sindora glabra, assembly GCA_020226215.1. NCBI lineage: Eukaryota > Viridiplantae > Streptophyta > Magnoliopsida > Fabales > Fabaceae > Sindora > Sindora glabra. The sequence goes on from CM035228.1 coordinate 60,808,906, forward strand.
CTATACCAAAATTTATATTGCATAATTATAAAAAATTATAAGTTTGCATTCTTTGGGGGAAGTGCATTTTTCAAAAAGGTCTATAGTTAAAAGAAACATCATTTGTCTATTCTATAATTGTAGGGTACATTAAGATATGCAAATAAGATTATTTCAATTATGTCAAAGTTAGTGTATTCAATTAGTTAGTCAATTAGGCTAATGGAACTAATTAACATACTCCATGTCAATCACGATCAAGTTAGGTCATGACATAAACACATTTTGATTGAACCATAATGACTAGCACTTGAAGCTAAATATTGTACTTTGGTTTATTTCACTACCTTTATCTAGATTTTTGGATAAGTTCCAACCCATCCAATCATGCATATTATGATCAAAGAAACTTTGCCAATGGTCTAGTTTAGCTAGAGATAAACAAGGGTTATTGACTTTTTATAGCTCCTCAAAAGGTACATTATTGATTCACTATTATTGTTATAGTGGGGATGTATGCCTTTTTGGGAAAAATATCCTATCTTTTAACATACAAGTATTAGGTAATTAAAATCAAAGAGCATCATAATAAATCACACAAATAATTTAAGATGGAAAACCTAAACTCTAGGGAAAAACCATGAATTAGAAAAGATTCACTATATTATCAAAAGATTATAGGAAAATATGTGTAAGTGTTCTCAATTATAATCTTACAACTTTCTAGCCACCAGCCCTATATTTCTCTTAAGATTGTATGGAAGTTTCCACATAATTCCCATAGGCACTCTCACCTTACATCTTTCTCAGATATCAAACTCTTGACTAATATAAATATTTATATTTAAAATTACTTGTTTGATAAGGAATACCAATCCAACTATAACATAAAACTTAACTTGAATAAGCAAAAAGCTTATAATAGGAAATAATTAATAATCAATAATAATTAGAAATTGGGTTAAACCCAATAGTTTGTACTTTGATACAAATTCTATCATCTTTATCAATTTTCATGCTCCACTTATTGTCAAATAAGACCGATTATAGAGTGCTAACTATGAGAGTTCTTCATCATCGCAATTTCTTCAAATTGTAGTAACCATCTTCTTATCAAGCAGTTTTACTTCAATCAAGTGTTATAAGCTTATTAGAGTTTATCTACGACCTCCTTATCTACAAGAATCTTTTTCATTTGCAAGAATACCAAACTTATAAACACTTTTATGAATTAGCATAAACTTTTCACATATTTATCTTTATTATTAATATCATCATCACTATCAATTTCATGCATCATCTTCATCTTGCACATGGAATCAAATTAGGCTTTTACTTTCTCAGATTACTACTCTCTCACAAGATCAAACTTGCTTGATAATAGTTGTTAGGAAAAATATCTCGCTTGATACTAGTTAGACGACCCTTCTCCAGATACACAAAGATTAAGCAATTAAAATCAAAGAGCATCATAGCAAATTATATGGATAATTCAATGTGGAAAACCTCAAACTTTAGGGGAAAATCACATATAAGAAAATCTCCACTATATCATTAAAAGAATATAGGATAATATATGTGAAAATTCTTAACTATAATCTCGTAACTTCCCAACCACCATCTTTACATCTCTCTCAAACTTCTACAAGGGTCTTTATATAACTCCCATAAGCATTCATCTCACATCTTTCTCATATGTCAAACCTTGGGGCAATATAAATATTTATACTCAAAATTACTTATTTGGTAAGGAATTTAAATCCAACCCTAACACAAAAAGTCTAACTTGAATAAAAAGAAAATTTATAATAGAAAATAATTAATAATAGATAATGAGTCCAACCTAACATATCTAAAGCAAATATATTGCCCTTCTCTCACTATTGGTGAATAGCCTTTTTTTTTTTCCCTTACCGGCCGAAGAAAGGTTACAATGCTTTGGGACCTAAGGCAAATCCATGTTTTTTCCCACAAAGAGGCTGCAATGCCTTGATTTGCATTAATGAGGGTCATACACATATTTTTAAAGAAAAGCAATCATTATGAGACTTCGTTTGGTATATGCTATATGGACCAAGTTGATCATTTATGGGAACGATGCTTAAAATTTTGAGAAGAATATAATTTGGAATGACTTGCAAAAACTTACCAATATTCTAGCCTCCTTCTGAATTCACGAGACCATTGGAAGGTTTCCCTCACAATAGAGGGACACGAACATCATTATAGTTATATGGAGCTTTGGATCCCCAGTTCTTCTTTGAGAAACAACAATCCGAATTGTGCTTTCTTGCGGACCTTATAATTTGACAAATGAAAATAATATAATCAATTTTTATGGGATGCTTTTGTAGATAACTTTTCTTATTTAAGGTAAATTTCTCAACAAAATACATGATTCACGTCATATAAGAAAAAGTGTTATGAAATATTTTTTAGTGTCTCTTTAGATTCAATAAAGATATAGGATGAGCGCGGTTCGATTGAGAGTGATTTGCATAATTTTTTTTAACCAAATTATTTTTTTCAAAATTTCATTTTAATGATCTGAATTTAATTAATTCAAGTATTAGAATCAATTTTAACCGCTAAAGTCGGTTTTTTGTGTTTTTGGATAATTAGCATTGATTTTAGTGTATTGAATTTTTTTAAAATTAATTTTGTTATAATCATTCAAGTTATTTATATATAAGTCTTTTTTTTTATAACACAAGTGTTTTAATGTTTTATATTTGAACATTATTAACGGTTATTATATATAATTATCAAATTATCAACGTCAAAATATTATATATGATTTATAGATTTAGTATTTTCATATTTATGATGGAATCTAAGTATTACATGTGTATATAATATTTATATCAATTATTTACATAAAAATATAACATTAAAACAAAAATTAACTTGCAGTCATTATAAATTATAATTTATAATTACAATAATAATTGATTAAGAAATTTTAACCCTCATTTAGTCATAAACCAATTTTTTAAAGTTAGTTTTAATAATTATAAATCAACTATAAATTTTCATCCGCTTTTAATTATCTAATTTCTAATTGGATGGATTTTTTGTAATTTAAATTTTTTGTTGTTGTCCAACCCTAAGATTCATCCCGCTGGCTACAAATGCATTGTACTGGGCAGAAAAAGGTCCCGTTTCTTCCCTTTCTATTTTACTTGCTCAAAAATACAATAAATAATAAAAATGTGGTTTCAAAATTAAATTTTAAAATTTTTTATATTTATATATTAAATTTTGTAAATTTATTTATATTTATTAATAATTCTGAATTCTTAGTTTTTATTTAAAATTTAATTTTGAATTGTATGTAACATTGTTGTCAGTTTTCTGAAAGGAGAAATCAACAACGGGGAAATAAAATAAAATTGAAGCATCAAGGAGCATACATTGCACCCATACAACAAGCCTAGAGCATCCAACGGGCTATCGATAAAGGTTCGCCATCTCCGGATGAGCAAACTCACTGACCCATCACAGCAGTTGGCTTTTCTCTTCAATCTCCACCATATGAAGTGCCCAGATTACAAGAACATGGAACACCCAATCTGTCCCCCTCACTGAAAAGCTGCTTTCAAGAAGTTCATCATTTATTGCTTTCTCAAAATTCAATAAGATATGTATGGTTGTCTCTCTAATACTAACCATCATCATCGGCTTCAGAAGACTGTGCCTGTAAATAAATCGCCTTTGGAAACCGGGTTTGGTGGAAATTTGGAATTCCAACCCATGACTGTGAATGAGGAGTTTCGCCAATGGAACGGCAAAGCGTCGTTGAAGAGCCGGGCCAAGCTTACTGAGGAAAGCTACCAGTTGCAGCTGGCTCTGGCTCTTCGTCTTTCATCTCAGTCTGCTTGTGCCGATGATCCCAATTTCTTAGACTTAGAGTCAACTTCGTCGTCAAATTCGGCTGAGGCAGCGTCACATAGATTCTGGGTATGCGAGATTTCTCAACTTACTGCCAAACAACGCAATTTTCGAAATATGGGTCTGATTCACATTTCAATTCTCAAAATTGTGGTGTTTTATTTTTGAAATTGGTGGCTAATGTATAATTTGTTTCAATATAGTAACTTCTATACTATAGGTGTTATTCCAAGGAGTTCAAGTCGTTTTTAAAGGCTAGAGTAATTTGTTTCAATATAGTAACTTCTATAATATAAGTGTTATTCCAAGGAGTTCAAGTCGTTTTTAAAGGCCAGAGGCACATCAAAAGATCATGCTTTTATGTTTCAAGTGGATACCTGATTAGTTAAATCTATGAAGTTCGATACCTTTATTAAGGCTAAAGGCACATCAAAAGATCATGCTTTTGTGTTTCAAGTCGATACCTCATTGGTTAATCTATCAGGCATACGGTTTCTAGATTGTTGTTCTGTTCTGTCCCTTGAATTTGGAGTGTACATATATACTTATTGACTCATTACATTGTTTAGTATTTGTGTATAAGTTCTAGTAATGTTTCAATTTTTAATTACTTTGAAGTAATTGGTGGGGGGGGGGGGAAATAAGGTGATTCATATAGGATATTTACAGATAAACTTTATTTCATCCCTTATAAGCAAGGTTACAGTGATAATGGTACCAGCAATTTTTTTTTTTGAAAAATACAGGATAAGGGTATGGTAAATTAATTATAGAAGGTTGTAAATATATATCCAATTATTTTGATTATTAAAATTTAAATACAAGATATATTAACTCAATATGCCATATTTTGCAATTTACATACCATTTCTGATTGTGAAAGCTGTTTTGGGGACCAAGACTATAGAGTGCTCTTGGTTGGTCCATTGATTTGATAAGGAGAGTCTGCTTTTAGCCTTCAGAAATGAAACTCTCTTTTTTCAACTAGAAATTGAACCTTTTTTGTTTTTTTTCCTTTCTCTCTCTGTCTTAATCCTTTATATAGGATCTCTTTGAGTGTTGAAGAGTGTCAATACTGGATGCATATTAACTTTGAATTCGTCTCTGGTCCTGCCCTTTATGCATTGAGTATTACGTATTTGAGCTGTTGAGTACCAAGTAAAGTATTGTTTTACAATATATAGTTACTTTTGCATCATCCTTTTTCTTTTTTAATCAATTGCTTGATCCAGTTGTGTTTCCTCATTTTTTCTACACTAATAGAATCATCAGGGTATCATCCACTCATGTCTATAAATACCAAATACATGAATAATGGTTTTTGTTAATTAGCCTTCTATTTGTTGGAATATTTTTAATTTACTTTTCTTCTTTCACATTTATCAGGTAAATGGTTGTTTGCAATACTCAGATAAAATTTCTGATGGCTTTTATCTGATCCATGGGATGGATGCATATGCATGGACCATAAGCACTGATCTGCAGAATGTTGGCTTGATTCCATCATTTGAATCACTGATGTCAATTGAACCCTGTGATGATTTTCCAATTGTAGTGGTTTCTTTTGATAAATCTAGGGATCCTGGTTTGAGAGAACTGCAAAGTAAGGTAGTCAGTCTTTCTAGTAATTGGGTTACTACAAAAGATGTAATTGATCAACTTGCAAATCTTGTTTGTACTAGGATGGGGTAAGTTCACTCGTTTATTATAGAATTTAAAAACAAAAGATCCTGTTTTAGAAATCACAATTGTATTGACATGATTTTAACATGCTTTTCTTGCTGTTAAAAGGGGTGCAACTTCAAACGAGGAAAATTTAGGTATGCACTGGAAGGAATGCACTCATATTCTGAAGGACTGCCTGCATTCTGTCATTCTTCCAATTGGAAGCTTAACTGTTGGCCTTTGTGTCCATCGAGCATTGCTATTTAAAGTATTACTTTTGCTGTTTTCTTTATTTATTGCATCATATATACTTTGATATTTTTCTGGTCACCTGTTACATTTTTGTTCATCATTAGTGCTGGACTGTCTAACACCTAAGTTCCCAAATTGAGTCCTTTTGTCATTTATAATCTTGCTGTAAACTTGGAGTTTCAAACTTACAATGCTTTTGCTTTCGGAAACCATTGAGTTTTGGTCAAATGGTCTGGCGTTTGAATACATGATGTTTTGCAGGTGTTAGCTGACTTAGTCAACCTACCTTGCCGTATTGCGAAAGGTTGCAAATACTGTGGAAAGGGTGTTGGTGCCTCTTGTGCAGTGCAATTAGGTCCTGACAGGTGTGTTGGACTAATTGATAAAAATTGTGCAGAAAATATGGTATGAGTGTTATAGACCATTTTTCATGATATGTGGGATAAGAGTGATCATAATGGGTTAAGATTTGTGTTTCAGAATTTATATGCTTTTCCTGTTACCAAATTAGATGTGATGGATGGGAGGCCAAAGAAGCCAAACTCGCCTGTGTGATGGAATGTTAAAAAGACTTTTAAATGCTGGAAGTGCACATACTTCTTTAAGTGTAAATTCTAAATATGTAGAGGGGGAAGTGCTTAGTAGGGTAAAATTGATTAAAATGGGTAAAGGTGCAAATCTTTACATACATACACAAGGTAAGGGGGAGGCAAGTTTTTTTATTCCTTCCTCAGTAATATGCTCAATTGTTTAAATTTTCTTTCAATTTAATATATTGAGGTAATTTCTTATTATTATGTAGTAATCGATTCTCTCCTTGATAAATATTTCTTTTATAAAAGAAAATGGTATACCAGGATTTACTAAATGTTATGTTTCTTGAGAAAATAGTAATGGAAACAGAAGGAAAGCTAGAAAAAGTGACATGGTGTACATCTTTCAGGGAGTATATTGTTGATTTGGTTGGAAGGCCAGGGGCAATGTGTCAGCCCGATTCTTCACTAAATTCTGCATCTTCAGTATTGATTTCTTCACCATTGTGTCATCCAAAATTCAAGCCAGTTGATGGATCTGAATATACAAAGACATTAGCCCAACTATATTTTTTGGACTGTCAAGCACTGCATCTTGTATTTGATACTAAGTCAGGTTATTTCTTGTATTTCTTTGGATGCAAATTATTTGTTTATGTTTTCCTGCCCTTTTATTTGCCTCTTTACTTTAGCCTGCACTCTTCTTACATATATATATATATATATAGGTCTCTTGACTTACAATCTTACAATCTGATTTCTGGAATCTCAACATTTTTAAATCATTCTATATTTGATTGTCCTAGCTGTATTATCAATTCAATATTGAAATAACAATAAAATGATTTGCATTCTTCTACGGTACTTATCCAGCGTATCCATGTTTGATACTTGTGTGACAGTGACTCCCTGAATTTTCACAGATCTGTTTCCTAGTTTGGGGGTGTGTTGCACATTGGAACTTCTTGCTGGAGAGGATTGATAGGATTTCCCATCAGTCTGGAGATCTAGGGTGGGATTGGGAAAATAAGGGATTATAAATTTGAGGGATGTATATAAAAACAGAAAACTTAGTTTCCAAAATATATGGGGCAGGCTCTCCTTGGTTGTGTTTATTTATTTATTTATTTATTTTTGCTTGAATGCAGTGTTTTATCATGTTGTAGCTGCTTCTGCAGTTCCACAAATTCAAACTTTGCTAGTGGTTCTGTTTGTCTTATTGCACTTATAAGTAATGTGGTCATTTTTTATTTTCATTGTGTACAGAGGCTAAAATTGTTTGTCATTTGGAATGTCATAACAAATCTTGATGTTTACTATGTCATGAATGGTCCATGCTATTACATTACTAAAAGTACTGTTTTGCCTCACGACAGGTTGTGCTTTTGATCATAATGAGAGAACAAGTCTAAAGCAAACTGAAGGTTTTAACAGGGACTTAGCTGGTGTGAACATCCAAATGACCACCTTGAGTAAGAATGAGCAATCTCTACCTTAGTGAAGACCTATGATTAAAAAAGAATGTTGTTTAAGTTTCCTAAATCTCTTTGTTAAAAGTAATATTAAGTAGGTTATAATATCGAGCTTAGATTATGTTATGGGCTGGCTTGTCTTGGACTCAAAGTTTAGGGTGTTAAGAGTATTTGTGTTTCTTAGGAACTTTACATAAATAGAGTTTTGTTTTGTGCATTTTGTTCATGTTTGGTTCTGTTGAAGGGCATTTTGTTATTTAGTGGGCTGCTGTTGTCTGGGGAGCTTTGGGTCTTGCAACTGTGTTGCGGTCAAAGTCCTGTAGCTATGAGTTTGAAGCAATATTTGGCATGACTTTGTTTGTACAGGTCTAATTTGTTGAGGTTATCCTCAATTTGAAGTGGTATGGACCATTAGTTTTGGCTGCCTTAGCATTGAATTGGTTTGGCTTGGTTCATGCTTGTCAAATATAGTTGAGGGACCAATTGTGCATAGGTGCATGTGATGTGAAGTTGTATTGGATTGGCCTAAAATTCAAAAATAAAAATCAAAGGGCATTCATGCCACACTTCAAAAGACGAAGAATGGAAGGAATAAGTAATGATGAACATACCACAAAGCATGTGAATTCTTTGATGAGTGAAGAAGAAAATATGCTACAAGAATGAATCCTTGATCAATGAATATTGTCATAAAAGATGAATTTTTTTGATAAATCACAAGTTCATTTAAAAACTTGAGAGAGAACAGACTTTCACAAAAAGGAACTTAGCCTAATTTTCAAATCTCTAATCTCTAATCTCTAATCTCCAATCTCTAATTTGATTTTGTATAAAGAACAAGTTTCCTTGTATAATTTTCTAAAACTCTAATTGAAAATGGGCTCAAATGACATTATATTAGCCTAAAGTTATCTCACTAACCTAAACCTAATAAAAGGGGCTCTAAATGACTCTAAGTAATATAGTAAATTACTCATAGTAACATGGTAAATGTTTTAAAGCAAAATGAGCCTAAACACATTTAGCCTAAATTGAAGCTCAAAATACTTTAAAATGACCTAATACAAAATAAATATAAATTAAAGGGCTAAATGATAAATTAACACCCAAAATTTCAAATAATAGTAGAAATGGGCTGAAGTGGTGCCAATTAGGATTATAGCTAATGTAGTACCATCTCTTTGATGATGTGGTGATGGTGTGGTACTAATTTAGCGATAATGTGACACAATTCTAATACACTTGATCAAACTTTTCTCCTAACTTACTTCCTTATGATTAATCGTTTTAGATTCACACCAACATGTCATTGTTGGCTATGAAGTTGAAGACTTCTGGAATTGTGTTACTTTCAGCTAGAAGTTTAAGACTTCCCAAAGCTGTGTCACATTTGGCTAGGAAGTAGAGGGAGCAGCTTGGGAAGCAAGTAGAAGACTTTTGAAGCTATGTTGTTTGTGCCAAGGAGAACAATTGGAAAAAGGTTAAGGGAGCAGCCAGGATTAGTTGGCTGAAGACTTTTATTATGTTTTATTTTTGAGAGTTTAAATTTATGTAACAAACTTAAGTTTTATAAGTTTTAGCTTGAGGGGGAGTGTGACAAAGTAATATGTTAGTCTGGTCAGAATTTTAGAAGAAAAACTGGGAAAAATAGAATCTTTATTGCCAAGAAAAGTCCCTCAACCAGTAACAAGCCTACGGCTCGGGAAGGCAGCTCAATGGGCTGCTGTCACACTCCAGGTATTTGAGAGACCTAAACCTCTCCCTTCTCTCCTTTCCTCTCTTTTTCTTTTTTTTCCCCTTCCCTAGCTCTGGTGCCCTCCTTCTTTTACACTACCTAATTCTATTGCTCTAACAGTAACTGAATTCTGTTATTTTAGTTGCAGTTGCTGTCTGTTATTTCTCTTATTTAGTTACAACTGTTATTTATTCAGTTACAGCTGTTGTTAAGTCTGTTATTCTTTTATGTCTCTTTCCTCCTATTCCTCCTAATATAGACCTTATTTATTGGAGATCTGCTAACAATACTTCCCCTCCAAAAGTGCCACCTTGTCCTCAAGGTGGAAATCAGGAAAAGTATTCTGGATAGTAGTTGCTGATTCCCAGCTATTATCACACTCTGGTAAGTTGAACCACTTAATGAGGACTTCAAGTTCTCTATTAGACCCGTCACGAGTATTTAGCACTTCTTCTAGTTTGACTTGCAATTCCCATTCCTCTAATAGCATAGGAGGTAGTGGTTGTGAGCTAGTTTGTGGAGGAAATGCCTTTTTTAAGAGAGATACATGGAAAATAGGATGTATAAGGCTGCTCTCCGGTAGTTCTAGGAGATAGGCAACTGGACCAATCCTTTCCACCATTTGAAAGGGCCCATAGAACCTTGGCCTCAATTTCTCACTAGGGCGCTTAGCTCGGCATCTAAGACAGTGAGGTTGCAGCTTGAGGTAAACCCAATCCCCAAGTTGAAATTCTACTTCTCTACAGTACTGATTGGCTTGAGCCTTCATTCGATCTTGAGCTTTGAGAAGATTAACTCTGAGTTCTGCTAGCATGTTATCCCTTTTTGCAGTGAGCTTATTGACTTCCTCTATTGCAGAAGGAATAGTGGTTCCCTTTAAAAGTATAGGAGGATCATGACCATGAAGAGCCTTGAAGGGAGTCATTTTTGTGGTATTGTTGTAATTTGTGTTGAACCAGAATTCTGCCCAGCTTAACAACTTTGGCCATTGCTTGGGTTTAGTCTTTGTTAAACATCACAAATAAGTCTCCAAACAGCAATTAACCACTTTTGTTTGACCATCAGTTTGAAGATGGTATGCTGGGCTGAATTTTAGTTTGGTACTTGCCAATCAGAAGAGTTCCCTCCAAAATTTATTGAGAAAAATCTGATCTCTATCAGAGATAATAGATGTAGGGAATCCATGAAGCCTTACTACCTCCAAAAATATTGTGGCAACATCTTTGGCTGTAAAAGGATGGTTGAGTGCTATAAAATGGGCATATTTAATGAATCTGTCTACTACTACCTTGATGGTATTTTTGCCTTTAGCTCTAGGTGGCCCTCCAAAAAAATCTATTGAGATTTCAGTCCAGATATTTTGTGGAATTGGCAGAGGTTGTAGAAGTCCAGCTAGTGCCAAAGTTTCATACTTGTTACGTTGGCAAGTATCACAAGCAATGACAAATTGTTGAACATCATGCTTCATTCCTTCCCAATATACCACAGCTGCTAGTCTTTTATAAGTTCTAAAGTAACCTGAGTGGCCACCCAATGGAGAGCTGTGAAATTCTGCCATAAGGACTAGAATTTGAGGAGAGGTTTTCGGTAGAACTAGTTTCCCTTTAAAGAAAAGTCTGTTTCCTTGAAGATGGTACCCTGGATGTGAGCTAGCATCAATTAGCAGATAGCAGATCTCTAATAATACCACTCAACTTCTCATCCTTATGTGCTTCCTCTACCTAATTTTCTAAATTATGACATTTCAGCACTGTCACAGCTGCAAAGGTCATTTTTCTGAAGAGGGCATCTGCTACTGAATTATCCTTTCTCGCTTTATATTGAATTTCAAAATCAAAGCCAATCAATTTGGAGGCCCATTTGAATTGTTCTTCACTTAGTAGGCGTTGTTCATTGAAATACTTCAGATTTTGTTGATTTGTTCTTATAATAAAGTACTACCTCATTAAGTAGTGTCTCCACTTTTGAACTGCCATTACCACAGTCATTAATTCCCTTTCATACACAGTTTGTTTTCAGCCTTATCAGACAATCCTTGGCTTAAGAAGGCTAATGGTTTGCCTTCTTGTAGTAAAATTGCACCTATCCCTTTGCTAGAAGCATCTATTTCCACCATAAATGGTTTAGAAAAGTCTGGGACTGCCAGCACTGGAAGTAGAGTCATTGCGGTCTTCAAATTTTCAAATGCTATCTAGGCCTCTTCACTCCACCTGAAACTGTCTTTTTTTTAGTAATTGGGTCAGAGGTTTAGCAATTTGGCCATAGTTTTTGACAAAACACCTGTAGTATCCAGTTATTTGTAGAAATCCCCTCAATCCTTTTACATCTTTTGGAATCGGCTATAACCACATGGCTTTTATCTTCTTGGGGTTAGCTGCTACTACTTCTGTTGAAATGATGTGGCCCAAGTATTCTAAGCTAGGCCGGCTAAATGTGCATTTCTTTTTGTTAACAAATAGAGCATGTTCCCTGAGTGTTTGCAAAACAGCCTTTAAATGTGCTAAATGGGCTTCATCATTAGGGCTCTAGATTAAGATATCATCAAAGAAGATTAGAACAAATTTTTTCAGGTAGGCTTCAATATTTCATTCATTAATGACAAAAATGTAGATGGTGCATTAGTCAAACCAAATAGCATGACTAAAAACTCATAATGTCCTTCATGAGTGCAAAAGGCTGTCTTTTTAATATCTCCCTCCTTCATGCGAATCTGGTTTCAAGTCGATTTTAGGAAATACAACAGCACCTCCTAGTTCATCCAACAATTCATCTATGATAGGAATGGGGAATTTGTTGGCTACTGTGATCTTGTTGAGAGCCTTGTAATCCACATAGAATCGCCATCATCCATCTTTCTTTTTTACTAGAATAATAGGGCTAGAATATGGGCTGGTAGTAGGTCTAATAATACCAGCTTTTAACATCTCATTTACTAGCTTTTCTATTTTTGATTTCTAATAGTGGGGATACCTGTAGGGTCTGATGTTGGGAATGGTTGCTCCTCCCTTCAAGTTGATGGCATGACCATGCTTCCAGCTTGGTGGTAACCCTTGGGGTTCTTGGAATACATCAATGAATTCATTTAGGATGGTCTCCACTACTATTGGAGCTAGTTTGATATCCTCTATTGCCTCTGCTATCACTTTATATTCCAGCAAAAAACCCTGCCCTTCACTTTTTAAGGCTTTCTCTAATGATTTGATGGAGATTTGGGTCCTAGACAATGTTGGATCTCCCTTTATCTTTTGCATTCTTCCTCCTACTTTTACTTGTAGCAATAATTTTCCAAAATTAGCCCTTATTTCCCCTAGTCCAGTCCAGGCCTAAGACCACTTCAGCACCTCTTAGGTTGATGAAGTAGAAATTCTATTGGACTACCATATTTTGTAATTGCAAGGTTAAGCCCTTACACATGCCTTGACATTCCACCTTACGTTCGTCCCCTACTTCCACTAAGTGGGTGTTTTTACTATAGGTAATTGGAGTTCCTCTACCAGCTCCTTGGATATAAAGTTGTTGGAGGCTCCACAATCAATCAAAATAATTTCCCTTTTTTTCTCTAAGGTGCCCCACAACTTCCTGGGTTTTTTGGAAGTGAAACCTACCATTGAGTTTAGGAAGAGCTGCAAGACCTTATAGCTGCCCTCTTGCTGTTCCAGAATTCCTAAAGTCTCTTGTTCATTTATTTCCTCCTCATTGGTTTGTTCCTTCACCAATATTACCCTGAATTGCTTGTTCTTGCATATGTGATCTGGGCCAAACTTCTTATCACATCTAAAACGTAGCCCTTTTTTTATTTTCTCTTGTAGTTCAGCATCAGACAGCTTCTTAAATCCTCCTACCCGGCTTCTTTCTGTTCCAACGGGTCCGTTGCTAGTAGATTCAGTTGTTCTGTTTCCATTTGATGATCCTACTTGGGAATTCCCTCTGCCTCCTACCTCATAAGAGACTGTTCTAGCTGTTGGCAGTCCCTTAAACTCTGGTTGCCAAAATTCTGCATTATCACCCCACCTCTGGATAGGACCTGATTTTTTTCATCTATCATTTGAGCAATGTTCATCATGTCATCTAAGGTTGTCGTTGGATGCAATTTGAGCTCAGCCTTAATCTTCTCTCTAAGCCCATTTAGGAAGATGCCCTTGAGGTATTTTGGATCTGTCCCCCTTAAAGGACTTGCATACATTTCGAATTTCTCCCTAAAATCTTCCACTGCAGTAGTTTCAGTCCCAGTAATAGTTCATAGGGATTCTGCATCATAGAAGGTTGAAAGCGCCTTGTTACTACTGTTTTGAAGCCTTCCCATGTGGGATCTGGCGAACTGGCTTCCCACCATTGATACTAGCTGAGAGCTTTACCCTCCACAGCTGCTAAGATAGCTTGCAACCTCTCTGTTTCATTCACTCCTTTAATCTGAAAATATCTTTCCAATCGGTTCACCCATCTCTAGGCATCTTCTCCTGCAAACAAGAGAATTTCCAACTTTCTCCAACAATCTTCTGAAGTTCCCCCATTTCTCCTCTCTTCCATTTCTTTTTCTGGGCCATTTTCCCTTCTTCCTCTAGCATTTGCTGATGACTCTGGAGTTGGTCCTCTGTTTGATTGATTCACCAAAGCTTCCAATAGCTCCTTAACTCTTTTTAGTCTGGCATCACTCAATTCCTGTCTTGTCTCCCTCACTTCTTGCTCGTCTGTAAGATTTTGCCTCCACTCTTCAAATTTCTTCTCCAAAGACTCCAGTCTAGCTTCCATCTTTGATCAGACCATGAAAAACTTCCAAGAATCTATCTTTTGCTCCCAAGATTGTGGAAGCTTTGATACTAGTTGTTAGTCTGGTCAAAATTTTAGAAGAAAAATTGAGAAAGATAGAATCTTTATTGCCAAGGAAAGTCCCCGACCAGTAACAAGCCTACTGCTGGGGAAGACAGCTCAATGGGCTGCTGTCACACTCTAGGTATTTGAGAGACCTAGACCTCTCCCTTCTCTCCTTTCCTCTCCTTTTCTTTTTTTTTTTTTTCCTTTCCCTAACTTTGGTGCCCTCCTTCTTTTATGCTACCTAATTCTGTTGCTCTGACAATAACTGAATTCTGTTATTTTAGGCAGTTGCTGTCAGTTATTTCTGTTATTCAGTTACAGTTGTTATTTATTCAGTTACAGCTGCTGTTAAGTCTGTTATTCTTTTATGTCTCTTTCCCTCCTATTCCTCCTAACATAGACCTTATTTATTGGAGGTCTGCTAACATAATATTTAATAATTTAGTTATAATATTATGGGCTTGCTTGTCATGCACCCAAAGTTAAGGGTATTAGAATATTTGTGTTCCTTAGGATTAAGTCTTATGTAGAATTCAACCATCTTATTTGAGTCAATAATATTTCAGTCCTCTCCAACTTTCTCTGGCCTCTACCTACTTCCCCTATAAACCCTAACTAGTTTTTCAACACTCTTTTATAATTGAAAAAATCAATGTACTTTGTTGAAGTTCCTGTAGCTTTCCTACTACTTTGGCATTGTGTTCTTTCCATTTAATATATGCCCTTTTTATCCAGGTCCTAATATGAACATATATGCATCACTGAATGAAGCCAACCAGTCATTAACGTATAGTCCAAGTCATGAAATTGATCTTCATGAAGAAGATCTATACATTTCATGGAGTGAACTTACTCTGAAGGAAAAAATTGGAACAGGTACTCTATCTGAAACCTGCTGATATATATATGTTAATGCATATATATATATATATATGTATATGTGTATTTGTGTGTGTGATTCAAATGTATCACTAAAGAATAACATCTGCTCTTCAGGATCATTTGGCTCTGTCATTCGTGCAGACTGGCGTGGTTCTGTAAGCATTTGCTTTTCCTGAATATTTTCTTCAGACATGCATTCTTCTACACTATAATCATACCCTTATTCATATTGTAGTTAAATCTATGTCATCTATTATAATTTTGATTTTTGAAACGATCCAGTGTTTTTTGTATATTCCTTTTCATGTTAATGTCAAAGATGCAAGATATGTGGGGTCCCTACCTAAATTCATCTTTCATTTTCTCTTGTAAGGACATTTACTGAATCTTCATGCTTAATGGCAATTAAAACTTAGTATAACTGCCTACAAATATCCACTCGTCGCTCGGTTGTTTTTGGGCCTAATGCCATTTTCAAGGGGAAGATTGAAGAGGGATCTTGAGGATGTCATTGTTGGCATTTTTTTTTTCTTTTGGTTCGCTTTGATGTACGTTAAGAATATGTGTTTAGAATTGGCAAAATAAAGGGTATATGTATCATTTTGTGTCATGATACCTCTATTAGACTTCTTTGCTGCCAGTCATTGGCTTAAAACTCAGTACAGAAAACATGGGATCTGGATATAACTTAATGATGATCTGGTTCTGTGGTAACATCATTTCAAAAGATATAATTCTCTCCTTGGTAGGCTTTCCAGTTATCACACTCTTGTTTTGTAGTTTAATGCTTTTGCTTCTAGGTGAAATTGTTCTTTTTCAAGATCTTGTCACAAAGAAACTATACTTAAAAGTAAACTAATGAACTAACTGATAATCAAACTTATCCTGGAAAGGAAGAAAGAACTGATTATCAATATAATTATTAGTTCAATAGTCTTGTTGCCATTCCATTGGTTGTTTTCATGCTGTTCCTTTCTTTTGGTGAGGTGATGGTATATAATTTGTTTGATTAATCCTCTGTAACCTTTTAGGATGTTGCTGTGAAAATTCTTAAAGAACAAAGTTTAGATGCGGAACAATATAAAGAGTTTTCAAAGGAGGTATGGCATATCCCTCTTGTGTGTATGCATCATCTTCATATTCTGTAGATGCAGGTAGGAAAGGGACAGGAATTGTTTTGCATTAGATTAGTTTATGTATGTTGGTAAAAGCATTGTTGATTGCACCTCGGTTTAAGTATTCTAGTTTCTTTTACCAGGTCTCCCTCATGAAACGGCTACGGCATCCAAACATTGTGCTATTAATGGGTGCAGTTATTGAACCTCCCAACTTGTCTATAGTGACAGAATGTTTATCAAGGTGCAATAATTTTGCTGAAATTATCATCCATAGTATATCCATCACTTTTGTGCTTAGTCAAAAGTAATTCCAGAATAAATTTGATGGTTCGCTGAACAGAAGTCTAATTCAAAATTGCAGAGGCAGCTTGTATGAACTTTTGCACAACCCAAGTTCTGGATTAGTGCTTAATGAGAAGTGCCGTTTGAGTATGGCTTATGATGTGGTATACTTTGATGATTTTATCTGGTCTTGCAGATTCTATGTTTTCTTTTCATCAAGCTAAAAATAATGTTTGTGCGAGACTTTTTGAGCTGGTTTTATCTTTCTAGGCAAGCGGAATGAATTACCTTCATCAAATGAGACCTCCCATTGTTCATAGAGATTTGAAGTCTCCAAATCTTTTGGTGGATGCTACTTACACCGTTAAGGTAACTATTGAAGACAACTTGTCTTTTCCTTGTTGCTTTTTTTTATTTGATTCTTCTAACTAAATCCACCCACATTTATCTGGTTGTTTTCTTCAGTTAAACTGCTCTGTTAGGTAGAATTTGTATTGGGTCTTGTCCTTGCCCCCTTGGGTTAGATAAGAGTCTTCATTGATAGTTGGAATATCAATTAGAAGAGAGAGAGAGAGAGAGAGAGAGAGAACAGAAAAAAAAAGTTTGCTCTTAACTATATCATTATGTTTGTAACGTGCTGTCATCAGGTATGTGATTTTGGTCTCTCACGTACAAAAGCAAACACATTTCTTTCATCTAAAACGGCTGCAGGGACTGTAAGTCTCATTGATTAAAAAGCATTTCTCAGTTTTGTTGCTTTGACTTCTTTATTTATGTATGTGTTAATTTCACTTCCTTAATTGATCTATTTCTTTTTGTTCTGGAACATATTAGCCTGAGTGGATGGCACCCGAAGTTATACGTGGGGAACCATCAAATGAAAAATGTGATGTATTCAGCTTTGGTGTTATCTTGTGGGAACTAGTGACCCTGCAACAACCTTGGAGAAATTTAAATCCTTTACAGGTTTTTTCCCTTTTGCCAAGGTGTTGTGCATTGTTGGTTAACTCTATGTTCTGGGATGCTTCATAGAAAAAGAGAAATAGTTCCTATTGTTGAACTAGGAGATTGCTTTGAAGTTGGATGTATACAGTTCAGTACTTTCTTCAAGACTTAATGTGGCAAAATTGTTCATCCGTTATTCCCAATACCAACTGATTTTAGGGACTTAAAAGTTATTAAAAGTTTTTTGAATCTCTAGGCCACTGCAAAGCCTCAATCCTCTCATTTTTTGTTGTACTGTAGCAGCAGGATGGACAGTATTTATTATGCTTATAAGGCTATTAAAATAGCTACTTTTGAATTATCCAGTAAACTTCAGCTTCCATTGTTTTTTATCTTTCTAAAACAATTCCTCAGCTGGATTTCTCCCCAGTTGTGAAAGGCCAACAAAGCCTGCCAAGGAGTTGGTATGCCCAGGAACTATACAAACTCTTACCAATTTGGTGCCTTTTCTATTGACTGTGGCAGTACCAAAATAATAAATTGTAATTAAAATTTTCTGGAGTTATTAAAATATGAAATTTGGCATCCTAAGTCCTATAGATATTTATAAGTTATTCTTTAATGTATCCTTGAGAGGAATTTTACTTGACTGTTGTCTTGACATGCAAAAGATACGTTTAATGCAGGTTGTTGGAGCTGTTGGTGTTATGAACAAAAGGTTAGAGATTCCAACCTATGTGAATCCTCAAGTGGCTTCCTTGATTGAACACTGCTGGGCTTCGTAAGTTGATTATATGAAATACTAATGCTAATACTAATTGTTTGGCTTACAGATTCTAGGACATTTTGTAATATCTTGTCATAGTATTAAATCTAAAACTATGGTTGTGCAGCTTCCTGCATTTTTGTTAAACACTAATATCATTTTATTTACAACTTACAATTTGGTTATGCTGTAGTGAATCCTGGAGACGCCCATCTTTCTCTGATATAATGAAATGTTTGCATCAAATAATTACTGATGCTCAAGGGTGAACAAGTTTATGCGGATAAAACTCAAGATGTAGGAGAAAGTGCAATACTGAAGAAATAGGGGGGAAAAAAGGAAAAAGCACACAACAGATTTTAAAGGAACACATCTTTTTGATGCTTCTGGTGGTAAGAACACACTGTGTTGATTGCTAAGGTTTGTCTTAATTCAAATCTATTAAGGTGGAATATTTTTGCCAGTTATTTTTATTTTCTGTAAAGTACTCATAATATCAAAGCTCAAATTCATTTTGAACATGGTTGCTTGCACCAGGGGTGTGGATGAATCTATCTGTTTGAGCTATTGAAATTGAAAACCTTGGCTTGGGTCTTGGTGGGTGGTTAATTATATTTAACGAGCATGAGTAGCATATTGAGCTTGTTTTGTCAACTAAGCAGGGCAAGAAAATTAAGTGTTTTAAATATTATTTATTATGTAATTACATGATTGGTTTCCTTAATTTACAAATTGGTCACATTTGGACCCCTTCCTATTAGGCTTGCGATTAGAATCGAAGATGGTGAATTTCCTATTGGTTTTTAATTAAATATGTGTGTAGCACAACAAATAAATTAATTTATAATTAATTAATTTGATCATTAAGTTATAAGTTAATTTCTAAAAGCATTTGGCATATTAGAAGCTATTAACTTATATGCTCTTATTTGATAATCTTTAAAAGGTAGTTTATAACTTAAAAACTAATTGCTTTTTCAAAGTTGCCATTTTCTTTTAATTAAATAGCAACCTATATCCTAATTATATGTATATAAATATTAAACATATTTTTATTTATTTAATATAAATAAATAAAAAATAAGTAAGTAAATTAATATGTGTATCATAAAATAATTAATTAAATTTGAGGTTATTTTATTATTATTCGAATGACAAATAAATAAAAAATAATTAAATAGAAAATATGTAATATCATAAACAAAATAATTAAATTTTAGATAATTATATTCTTATTTTGAATATTTAGATTGCATTAATATAATTTATTGTCAAAATAAATATGAATTAATTTAATTGATATATTTATTTATATTAACACATCTTTTTATGTCATTTTACATTGGATAAATAATTCAACAATTAACTTTCTCATTTATGTTACAATTTCATGTAAATGACTCAACTTTTATTGCATTCTATCTTATATCACTATTTAGAATCATTAAATTCTACATTAGACCCTTACTTGACATGATAATACAATGTACATTGGGTATGGTTAACTATATATTCAATTATGGAAATCTCGAGGATAATTCTAAGGTATATAGTCAACTATGTAGGTAACTATTAAGGTTTAAAGGCAACTCTGGATGCCTATATCGACTACAAGTGTCCACAGGCAATCCTGGATGCCTATAGTCGATGTTGACAATTAGTATTTAGGAAGCAATTCTAGAGGGGTCAGGATTAGATGCTAGTTTTGTCAAAATAATCATATCTTATTTTAAAACAATGCCATTCTAATTAAAAAATATCATGTCAGTTATAATATAGGAATCACCATCTTATTTTTATGCATTAGTTATTTTTAAACAACTGACATTATTTTGTATAAGACTTTCATAACTTATGTACCACATCAAGTTTTAAAAAATTATAAAGACCATTCTATAAATTGCCCAATAAATAGATCCAATGTGAGAAAGTTAATAATTTGCATAAACAAAATAAGATGTTTACTATATTTTAAGACATTAATTTTTTCAAGTTTGAAGAAAAAGATTAGTTTTGAAATTAATAAAGAATTATTTTTGTAATTTTATTAAACATCAACAATTTGTGATAAGTTATATGTTCTTTTTTTCATATTTTTCTCTCAAAATACAAATATCAACACATTAAACCTAAATATACAAAAATATGAGAAGGCATGGATATAAAAAAAATTATTTTGTAATTTTATTCATTCAATATATCATTATATTAACAAATGTAAATTTACAATAATATTATATAAAGAGAAAAAAAAGAGGACTTTGGTTTTCTAGTTTCGTTGTCAAACTCAATATCAATTCTTGTAGTCATTATCCAATATTTCTCCTTATATACAAATTGAATCAAATTGGGTCATCCTGGTAACTTCTCTCAAATTGAAGACAGAGAGACTTAGTTGGCACATAGAGATCCAATAAGATACTGGCATCATTAGTGGTGCATTGGTATTGATGTTCCCTTTGGGGCTTTCCTTCTTTAGTGTCTTGAACTGGAATCAATATTGCACATCTGAGTGTGTTACCACTTATGGTCAAGAAATAAAAAGGAGATCTAATAGAGCTCCAAGGGCAAAAACATCTCTAATTTGGCTGTCAGTATCAGGTGAACAATAATTTTCCCCCCAAGAGTTGTCAACTTGGAGTCCATGAGCTAAGCTTTTTCATCTCCAATTTGATGGAAGTTATTAATTTGGACCTTAATGGGTCCTATCTGTATATTAGAGGATTAAAATAAAGTATTATTTATATGTCTAGTTTGTATATTAAGGAGACCAAAATTATAACTGAGCCTCTGTTTTTATATGTATAATTCATCTAATACTGTAGATAAATATGGTTAGCTGTGAGCTGTTTAAGGTTATAGTTTGTATTTTCTATAATACATATACATAGGTAAAATAAGTTGAGAGTAGTGATAGTCATAGCCCACCGTACACATTATCATACACATCACTTCCTGCATTTACTACCTAATTATAGGAAAGTTACTTTTGTTGTTTATAAATGTTACTACCATAAGTTACTTGCTATTTGTTAAGAAAGTTACTATCATGTCACCATTAGACTCTTAACATTAGACCTTAGGGAAGTTACTACCCTATAAAATCTGGTGTGTGTCCAAGTGTGAGCGTGACTAGTAAAGTAATAAAAAACAAAAAATTTTAATATCATGATGTATGTATTTATTGATATGCCCATTGTTTATTACTCTGCGAGATTTGGCTTAGCTTGTTATTGAATGATTTGAGCTCGAGAGGTTGGCTTGAAATGATAGAAAATGAAAAGGATGAGTTGTACATTACGAATTGATCCACAACATATTTGCTAGCAATTGGCCTTCTCAGTGTCCAATCTCCTTGTTCAGCTGTGATGCATGATGTCCAGAAGTGGTAGTTTGCCTCCTTGACGAGGCCTTAGCAAAGTTGGGCAATTTCATTGTGGTGGGGGGAGATAACCAACTTCTTCAATATCGAAGGGCTTATGTTGTGAATATTCCTAGGCTTCGAGTAATGGGGCCTTCCATCACAAGAGTCTGACTTTAGTGAGGTACACTAGAAACATTATTTATTGAAATTTGAAACCAGGTTCCCTGAAATTTAGGATACTTCCAATGGTGACTAATCATCAAGGAAAGCGGTGCATGAATGGAAGGAAAGCACATAAACCCTGAAACCAATTTAGCATACTAGTCACAGAAGAGAATATGAACAGGATTAGAATTTCTCCGAAAGTATGTCCAGTTTTATCAGAGGTTTAATCTGTTTTACTATTTCTCGAGTGGAGGCTTTGTATATTTTGTCAGAAGACGTGTTAGAAAATCTCATTTGCCTATATATAAGCAAAGGAGTGACGTGTCACATGCATACTTAGAAAATTATGATACCTAGTCTATGGTACTAGGGGAAAATAAGTTGCTCTTTGAAGTGGAGGATGTTCTCCACTATACTCCATATTTAACATGGAATAGATACCACCATCTTAATATTTTATAGTTATATACCTAAAGAAAATGTTTTTCATCAAAACAAATAGACCAATAGTCAAAGTTAGTCTTGAAATCTCAAATTGTCATAATGCACTTAAACTGGTGCATCTAACCATTACAAAAAGGGCGATCCCAGTGCATCTAACCATTACAATGTTAAAAAAATTTTGTTTTTCATTATTCAGTTAGTTGTCTATGGCTCTTCCTAACTGAGTAAAGACAGTATTTGGGTCCTAGATGCAAGGTCCATTAGGAATAAAGAATGAGGGAGTTTTTTATATTTGGTAAGAAGGCTGCTTGATATAGCTGAGGAAAAATTAGATAGGCAAAGACAAGTTTTAATTTAATTTTGTGATAGGCTTTAAAAATAGTAACATGATCATGCACTATCTATATTTGTATCTGTGTTTTCATCTCAAATTATAATTTCTTTTCATAAAATAATTGAATTAATATATAGTTTGATTTTGCTGCTTGCCTCTTACTATTTGAATATTTGGTTATATCAGTAGGGGATTCAAGTCTACTGCTTACAGTTTTGTTTTTGGTAGCAGAGGATATTTAAGAACACTTGCATACTACTATGTTGTTTTCAGATGAGGCCTCAAGACAATATCCAGATTTCTGATCTTTTTATCTGATTTTTTGACAGGACCTTTGCTCAATAGACTAGATCTACTGTTCAAAGAAAAAAGCAGCTAGATTGACATGTTTTGGATATTCGTCAACATACTGACATTATAACTCTTCAACGGTATCAGACTATCTTCAGCGTATCTTTTCATGATTTGGTTTAACTCTAGGCTTCCAATTCACAGTTCTGTCATTTTATTTAAAAAAAAATGTTGTATTGACAAAATTATTGCGAAGTTACGAGGTAAGTAGTGTGACTAAACTCGGTTGATGGGTATGTGTTGACAGAGTTGTGCAACATAAGTTAAAAAAAAAAAGAATATAATATCTTGTGTGCTGATAATTGTAATTTTCTTCAAGCCATCTAGAGTGTTACCAGTATAGTGAAATTTGCTTTGCTTTGTATCATATCAGCTGATTTAAGAATTAAAAATTGAGGTATAAGTGCCCTAAACCAAGGTATTCTGCATCCAAAAACAAGAATTACCCTGGCATAAGGGCTCATGCATCCGAGTCCCCGCAGCCAATTCACGCCCAATTATAAGTGTAACACACGAAAACCTCCCAATTATAAGTGTAACACACGAAAACCTCCCAAATAGCCAGAGCAATCCACAGCCAATTCACAACCCACGCAACAGGGATTTCTACCCATACCCCGAATGCGTCAATCGTTAGTTGTAGCTCCACACTCTTTAACACAGCCTAGGCCTTGCCTCTTAATTCTTCTGACAAGTAACTGACAATTAGCAACTAACTGACAACTAAGGGTATGTTTTGATATATTTATATATTTTTTTATTTTCAGAATTTTTTAAAACATTGTTCTTAAAAACTATTCTTTTGTTTTTAAAAACTGTTTTTACATTTAAAGAAAACAAAAAAAAATGGAGGACACTTAGATGAATAAATAAAAAATTATTTTATTTAATTATAAAATTGATATTAAAAATAAAAAAATAAATTAAGAAAACATTGAAGATATTTTTTTATATTTAAATTATACATTTGGAGTAATAATTTTTAAAAATAGTTTATGAAGATAATTTTCCTAACAAAAATTTCTATTTTTAAAAATAAAAAATTATTTTGAGAACACTCAATGAGCATGCCCAAATTTGTTCCACTAGACGTGGGTAACCTTTCTCGCTGGATAAGCTAATAAATATCTCATCTCATGGATGGTTCGCTCTCTCTTGAATTCTATTCTATTATAAATAAGCGGATAACCAACGCGTTATGCTATACAGTAAGCCCGTCGACTTCTGCACGTGTTTATATCTAATGCCCCAAATACGTTACTTCAGTTGCAACATTCTCAAACACTAGCTCACATTCTCGAATAATATCTCAATATTCAGTCCAACATGTTGCACCAACTATGAACAAGTCCTTGACAGCATTCTTCATGTATTTGAGGGAAAGTTTACTCCTTTTACAATCCTCATATATACTTGGATGAGCCACATGCATTCCAATTCTCAATTCTCGACATGATGAGAACTCTTTCCTACTACCCAATTCAATAGGCGGTCCACCTTAGTCCATGTCTTCACTGCAAGCTTAAGATTCTCAACTTGCTCCTTTCCGTCATTTACTTCAATAAAAAGATTCCAACTTTCTATGTTCTCTTTACCAATAACTTCACATACAATGATTTTGGTTCACTCAATTTCTTATGCCGACGAAAAGTTTTTAATATTGCTGAAATCAAAACGTATTTAGGATATTATCCCACGACAAGATGTGCCTTCAGTGCAAAACAAATCAGTTGATACATTTCACAAACTCATCACTGATTCATTGATGCTTCTTGAGTCTTTTTTTTTTCCGACATAGAATTGAAGAACTTGCGACTTAGAAAGAAGAAATTCATAGCCAAAAACACCACGCAATTTAAAACAATTTGATGTCGCTTTTCAGCAACTAAACACCTCCTTTCCAACTTGGAGTTCGATTTTCCTATTGGGTCCGTTTGGTTTAGGGGAAATAGAATTTTAAGAAAATGCTTTCCTAAAAAAATATATTTCTGAAAAATGAATTAATTTTTTGTTATTTGATATATAGAGAAAAAATATTTTCTGGTACTTGGTACACTGAAAAATTAATTCCATTTAAAATAAATCAAAATTATTTACTTCAAAATTATTATAATTTTACTTACCTTTTAAAAAAATTTTAATAAAATTTTAATTATTTTTTATGCCCAATAGTCCAATAATGATTAATTTTTAATAATAAAATATATATTAAAGATATTACAAAATTTTATACATAGTTTCACATAGTTAGTTTAATTAATTGTTACGAAATATTACATAATAGAGTATCCATCATGAGAAAAAAAGGAGAATGTTTTAGTAAATATTACATAAAAATGTACACTTAAACTTTAATAAATAAAAATAAATTTTATAAAAATAAAAATGGAGCATCTATCATAAAATATTTAATAAATAAAAATAAATTTTATTTATGATCATAATTGCATAATAAAGTAGAAGCTAAAAAATTTGGACTCGAGTATGGATGTATTGAGTAACAAGGAAAATGAATTCCATTTTTTAAAATGAAAAATTATTTTCCTTAAAAATAATATAACTTTCTAATTGATCAGAATTTATTTTCCTATTAACCAAAATTTTTGAATGTCCAAATAAGGAAAAATTGAAAAATGAATTCTAAAAATTTATTTTCTCCCCAACCAAATGAATCCTAAGATACATCATCAAATTCTGTCTACATTGGCATTAATTGAGAAAAGAGAGGATGACAAAATTATGATATTTAGGGGTTATTTAGTTTGCAGCAAAAATATAAGAAATTGTATTTCTCAGGATATAAACTACCATAGAGTTGTTTGGTTGCACAAATGGGAGGAAATAGATCTTCCCGAGAACTTGTATTTCCTATAAAACACAGGAAATCACTTACCGACTCCCTCCTAAGTAAGTTCTATTTCCTATATTTTTAACTAATTCATAAACAAAAATGTCCTTACTAAAATTAATTAATACCAATTTTATCCTTTTAATTGATTATCAAGTTTCACTTTGTGAATGCCATTTTAGTTAGTATTGCTGTTATTTTACAGTTTGCTTATTAATTAAGATATATATATATATATTATATGATGTATTTTATTATTATTATTTTATGTAAAAAATTTAAATATTTAATTTAAATGAATTAGTTAACAACACACTTTTATTTAATTTCTACATTATTTTATAAGCCACTCATTATTTTATTTTTTTATTTATTTTATTACATAATTTTTTTACTTCTTTTCTATTTTATCTATTGCTATTATTTGAAAGTTAGATTCTAATTATTAAATAATATAAATATAATATGATATATTTAATTTGATTATATAAATATTTTGAATAAATTAAAATTTTAATATATATTATATTAATTACATTATATAATTATATATTCTATTTATTGATTGAAATTATTTAACTATTAAAATTAAATTTTATCAATATTTTTAATATCAATTTTCAAGCATTATAACTCAAATTAAATATATATAGATACACACACACACACACACACATCAATTAGAATTAGAATTTTCTTAATTAGTTACTGTTTAAAGAACAAACAGTAACATACTATTATTTGACAATTTAATTTTTAATTAGACTTGATTTATCCATTTATTTCAAGTTTTCAATTAATGTTATTGTTTTGGAACGAAACAGTAACATGTTACTGTTTTGGAACGAAACAGTAACATGTTACTGTCTAGAGAACAAATAGTAACATACTATTATTTAACAATTTGATTGTTAATTAGATTTGATTTACCCATTTATTCCAAGTTTTTAATTGATATTACTGTTTTAGAACGAAACAGTAACATGTTACTATCTAAAGAATAAACAGTAACATATTACTATCTATTTATTTAGGATTTTCAATTGATATTACTATTTTGGAATGAAACAGTAACATGTTACTGTCTAAAGAACAAACAGTAACATGTTATTATCTATTTATTTGAGATTTTCAATTAATGTTACTATTTTGGAACGAAATAGTAACATGTTATTATTTAGAGAACAAACAGTAACATACTATTATTTGGTAATTTGGTTGTTAATTAGACTTAATTTATTCATTTATTTGGGATTTTTAATTGATGTTACTGTTTTGGAACGAAACAATAACATATTAGTGTCTAAAGAACAAATAGTAACATACTATTATTTGGTAATTTGGTTATTAATTAGACTTGATTTATTTATTTATTTAAGATTTTCAATTGATGTTATTATTTTGGAATGAAACAGTAACATATTACTGTCTAGAGAACAAACAGTAACATGTTATTATCTATTTATTTGAAATTTTTAATTAATGTTACTGTTTTGAAACAAAATAGTAACATATTACTATCTAGAGAACAAACAGTAACATACTATTATTTGACAATTTAGTTGTTAATTAGACTTGATTTATCCATTTATTTTACATTTTCAATTGATGTTATTGTTTTGGAACGAAACAGTAACATATTACTGTTTAGAGAACAAACCGTAATATACTATTATTTGACAATTTAATTATTAATTAGATTTGATTTATTTATTTATTTCAGGTTTTTAATTAGTATTATTATTTTGGAATGAAACAATAACATTCCTTTCTTTGATAGTTTAATTGTTAATTATGTTTAAAAAAAAACAGTAACATGTTATTATCTATTTATTTGAAATTTTTAGTTAGTGTTACTGTTTTAGAACGAAATAGTAACATGTTACTGTCTAGAGAACAAACAGTAACATACTATTATTTGGCAATTTAGTTATTAATTAAACTTGATTTATCCATTTATTTCAGGTTTTTAATTAGTGTTACTGTTTTAGAATGAAACAGTAACATTCCCTTCTTTGATAGTTTAATTGTTAATTATGCTTAGAACGAAATAGTAACATGTTACTATTTAAAGAATATATAGTAACATGCTATTATTTGATAATTTGATTGTTAATTAGATTTAATTTATCCATTTATTTAAAATTTTTGGTTGGTGTTACTGTTTTGGAATGAAACAGTAATATCCTCTTCTTTGATAATTTGATTGTTAATTAAGCTTGAAAAGAAAAAGTAATATATTACTATTTAGAAAACAAATAGTAACATGCTATTATTTGACAATTTGATTTAATTAGACATAATTTATCCATTTATTTGAAGTTTTTGTTTATATTATTATTCTGGAACGAAACAGTAACATATTACTGTTTAAAAAACAGACAGTAACATACTATTATTTGACAGTTTAGTTGTTAATCAAACATGATTTATCCATTTATTTAGGATTTTTAGTTGGTATTACTATTTTATTTCAAAACAGTAACATATTACTGTTTTATATTAAAACAGTAACATGTTATTGCTTAATCTTCAAATAATAATAAATTATTCTTTAGTAATTTTATTTGTTAAGAAAATTATTATAACACTACTAGACATCAAAAGAGTTAGAGAGTAAAAGATTAATATAAGATTTGAATGAATTTAAATTAATAAAAATAAGATCAAAGTTAAAAAGATAACAAGAAAATAAAGAAAAATTTTAAAAATCATTGAAAAAGACCTTTTTTGCTAAATCAAAGTGGGTAAAACACCTTTGACATTTTGCCAGCACGTAAATTTCGAAAAGTTATATGAAATAAAAAAAAATTCACTTAAAACAGATAACCAAGCACAAAGTTATAATTGTTCAAAATTTTGAGCTCAATTTATATATTTTTAACCAAGTAAACTTCGTCAAACCCACATTTTCTTATTTTCTGTTGAAAGATCATATGAAAACGATTAAAAGTCCAACGTTACCACCTTTTTAAAATTAATTAATATTTATTAATATATATTAAATTATTATTGAGGGTATTATAGTTATTTTATTATTATTTCCTAAGAAATTCAAAGTTGAACCAAATAAAATATAAGAATTTATTTCTTGGGATGTGTAACTTGTTTCATGTCAATCAAATAACATTTGAGATTTCTCAAGAAGTTCATATAAGAAATTACTTCCTAAGATATTTAATTTCCTATGAGAACTTATTTCTCATATGAATCAAACGATCCCTTTAATCGACTAATAATGATAGTAAGCAAAAAGGAATGAAATGCCCAGTGCCCTCTAAATTGAGGAATAAAAGATGGGTTCATTCTCTGAAGTGATCCGCATATTATTTAGATGGGATGGAAGGGACAACTATTGATTTGACAGGTTTGCAGAGATTCTTGATAACATGTAGAATTGATGAAGAGAAAAAATACTGCTTAGAATGAATTAGAATGAACTGTGGCACGTGTCACGGGCCGGCGGTTCTCCAGCCGAAACCGTGTGGCGCATGCTTGCCACTCTTTGCCAACATGCCAGCCTTCCAACATTAAACTCACGTTTGGCACGCTTGGGTAAAAATAGCAGGAGATGTCCGCATGCGAATATCGTATGTCGTCGAAGCGCCCGCGCATACCGGACCGCAGGATCCTTCCACACAGGAAGCCTCCGTGCACTACGAACCGTAAGGGACAAATGAATAAGGAAAGGGACACTCCGTTCGCTTGGTTTATGCCTCATTCCATATCTTTGAGTGTGTAGGGGATGGCCACAAGCTAACACACTCCGTCCCTAACTCAATGTCCAGG
Source organism: Sindora glabra (assembly GCA_020226215.1). Lineage (NCBI taxonomy): Eukaryota > Viridiplantae > Streptophyta > Magnoliopsida > Fabales > Fabaceae > Sindora > Sindora glabra. The sequence continues at coordinate 60,838,533 of CM035228.1, forward strand.
CGCCCCGCAGGCCCGTAGAGCACTCCACCCCCTTAAAGAGCATTTTGAACAAAAGCCTTCCTGTGGGAAGATGACATACTTTTTCCGAGTTGTCATAAGCCCTTTTCACAATGCTCCGGGTGTCCGTTCGTCACAAAAACTAGCCAACACGAAGATAAAAATGCGAGGATTCCAAATATGGTCTCGTTGAACCCCGCCGGATTCACGAACCTTCCGAAATGATCAAAATACCCCCAAACTTGGGAAAATCGAAAAAAATCGTACGCAAGCCGGATTGATCTCAAATTTCAGCCACAGGACCCTCATTACATGTTGGATTTTTCCACCAAGTCTCATCTTAATCTAAGCATGTTTACCTGTCGAACTGTTACAACTACCAGCTTGTGACACACGCTACTAATAAGGTAGCTACACCAGCAAATCTACAGTCCAAATTTGTCCAATCAGACAACTTTGTGATAATTATTTTTTTAACATAATCCTAGGAAATGTCATCACTTGATTGAAGGCTATCTAGTCCACACCCATTACAACGAAACGTGTAGCAGCAACCTACCTTCGAGATGGATGTTTATGCTTTAACCCAGAAAGCAAGTAGTCAATTTACTTCCCACAGGACCAAGGGATGGAAGGATGGCATGATTTAACGGCACAATATTTGAGGGATGAGGGATGCGTAATGCCTCGATTCAAATTTGAGGGGCTAAATGATTAGTGCTTCTTAAATTTAAGGATGAAAACGTGGGTTCACTCAACTAAAATAACCACAATTTGCCATTCAAATAAAATTTCAACAAAGAATGGGCCAAATTTTGCATCCGCAATCCAAGATTACATATTGAGCTTGAAACTGCATTAAGCAAATCAGACATTAACAAATGAAAATTGAACTCTCCAACCATTTTGAACCGATATTAATGATCACAAAAAGAAAATCAGATGAAAACCTGCACTTACCATTCATACGAAATTGCATTAATAGATGGACAAAATTATGCACATGTCATACAACATATTTCCCTTCTTGAAATTCCGCTAACATACTTGGCCCAAAACCCATGATTTACAAAACATAAAAATTTACCATGACAGAACAAGAAATAATTAAAAAAAAAAAAAAACCACAAACAAGAAAGCATTTATAGTCAAAGAAGAGTTATGAGGATGAAAATAAGAAGAGCAGCAATGAAAGAATACTTGAGAGCAGCAACAAGAATTGCCAAAGAGATGAACAGAAGCTGCCATAGGACTTGAACACTTGCCCAAGTGAGCAAACCCGTTAATCCAAGCGCCAAGACGTTGTCAGGATCCGGATCCAACAGATTACCAAGATTGAAACTGAAAATGGGTCGTCGATTCTTGTTCGAATTATCGTCTCCACCTGATTCAATACCTGCACTTTGTTTCTCTGTTTCCTTTTCGCTGACTCCATTGTTGCTCTCTGCAAAAACCTCAAATTTTCTGGGTTTTGTGGGGATTAGAGGTTGGAATTTGAGCTTTGAAGAAGATGATGCGAAGCAGTTGACACTGTAGGGAGGGATTGAAAAATGTGCCGTTGGAATCGAAGGAATTGGACTCGAGATTGAAGATGGTTGCGAGAGGAGAGTGAACCCCAACATAGTTAACCCGTAACAAAGCGGTCTTCTTGCCCGGCCCCCCGCCCCCCAACACAAACACATGTAGACACATAAACAAGTAAATATCATTGTCAAATTTTGTATTGACGAATAAAATTAAAATATTAATAAAAATATATAATAATTTAAAATAATTGCATAATCACTTAAAAATATTATAAATCAATCACTTATATTTTTAAATTATTAATATTTTATCCACGTAAATTATTTTACTTATTTAATATAAAATTAAAAAAATAACTTCTTCTATTTTAAAAAAAATTATTTTCTTCTATTTCTCGATTTTTAAGTGTCATTTTTTAATTATTAATGTAAATAACATATCATCATTTTAATAAATAATATTTTTCATGAAAAATATTTTTTAATGAAACAAACATAACAAGTTAATATTAGATGTTGCTGTATCATCAAAATCTTTTATAATACATAATATAAAAGTCATTAAATAGTATAATATATATATTATAATATTAAATAATATATAAGATAAATGTTTGTATTATATTATTCTATCTTTTATCTATTGTCGTATTATAAAAAAAATATTGATCTAAGAACTAATTAATTTGACTAAAATACATTTAACAATCAAAAGCCAATAAAATTATCGTAAATGAAGCTGAAGTATATAGTTAGACCTTCAACAATTAATATCTTGTAAAAAAATTGATAATATGAATTAAAAATTTACATTATGATAACAAATAATAAAACATTCTCCACACGCACATGTTTGTATGTATATATAATAAAATAATAAAAAATTATAATAGATCGATTCAAGCATATAAAATTTAACGAATACAATGTATAAAATATTATAAATAATGTAGACTATTCAAAAAATATGGTAGATATAGTATAGTAATGTCAATTAAAAATTAAAAAGAAGTACTAAATCAAATATAAGTATAAATATAAAAATATTTTAATTTTAATTTAATATGACATATATGAGGAAGAGAATGTAAAAAAAAATTCTTTGAATTTTAATATTTAAAATTTGTTTTATTACTGTATTACTAACGTTTAGTCTTATTTCATGTGAAATAGATTGGCTTATACAAAATTCAATATATAAGCAAATTTTTAAATAAGTAATACATTTTATTTGAAAGTTTGAAATATAATATAAGTCTTAATTGTATAATTTATTTTATATTATCAAGCTTTACACAATGTATCAAAAGCGTAAGTTATACAAATTTAATAGAATTATTAAATTAATAAAATAAGTAAAATCTATTATTAAGAATAAGTAAAGCTTATTTTTAAATTAAATAAAATAATTAATAAAGTTATAGTAGTTATTATTAATTTATTTTTTCATAGAAGAAGAATAGTCACTCATACAAGATATTTATATATCTAGGTAGAGACTTCAATGATTATTTTACTAGGGCATTAGATCCTACTCATGTGGCACAACCACTGCCGTTAATCTATAATTAAATTTACTATGCCATCCTCTTGTTGAAATTTTGAAATATTACAATTTGGTCCTTGAACTTTCAGCTTGATAATTTGCTATTTGATCCCTCCAATTGCTCAAAAGATGTTCACAAATGAAGGAAAAAAAGAAGGCAATGAACATCTGTGCATTGGAGGAAGAAGGGGACGATAAGGATAAATACATTTTACATAATTTAAAATTTAATACAATATAAGTTATTCAGGATAAAAATATTTTACATAATTTAAATTTTTTATTTAATTAAATTAGTTTACTTTGCTATATAGTTTATTTTTAACTTTTATTGCCTTATAACTAAAGCATTGTTTCTCTATATAATTTATTTTTAACTATATTTACTACATAGTTTATTATTATCATAAAATAATTTAATTAAGTTGAAAAAAATGTAATTTTATTGTAAAGTTGTAAAGGAAGTTAAAAAGTTCATAAATTGTAAAGTTTTGATGGTGTATATGTATGTTAGTGTATATGCCCTAAAATCAATTATATTGGTGATTGTAATTTTGAATCATGTTATTTTAATGATAATTTTAATTATTATATTTATATATATTGTCTGCGTAATATATTCAATTATGATAATAACCTTAGAATAATTGTATTTTTAAATGTCCCTAATCATATATCATTGTGGATTAGGTTGCTTTGATATGTTAAGACTAGCATATGTGAAGACTTATATGGGATATTAAGTTTACACATGAGTACAAGTTAGAGAACTTGTATACTGGACCGACCCATATTAAGAACACTACATGGATCGTTATATGAGTGTCATGAGTGGTTCTTAGTGATCATTATTAATATGGTCCTTTGACCTGAGATCACTAAGGTTCCCTACATGTGAATTTCATATTTTGATACTATTCTATGTCACTAATGGTTGAGTGAATGCAAGGGTAGATATTGGATATGTCACATATCATGCGGAGGGGTTTGTATGATTAAGATGAGATTTGTCCCTCCTATATAACAGGAGTAACATCTATGAGCCCCTTGATTAAGTAAAGCTGAGAAAATGTATGGCCATGCTCAATACTATTGAGCCTTATAATTATACATGGAATAAAGGTCAAATAGGTTAGGTTTTTCTATGCACCTATTTAAATAGGCTTGTTGGGTAATAATAGGATTATTATCATTATTCACTCACCCCAAAAGGCATAGAAAAACCCTAGCACCTCTCCTTAACCAAAACCCCTGAAGAGGCGTAGCTAGCACTACGAGGTGAAAGGAGATCAATTCCAACCGGTGTTTGTGTAGACATTCATCGGTGATTCATGGGTTCGTGTTGATACCATAGAGGTGCAGCCACATTAAACGCTGCACTGATGATCTAATTTTTTAGTTTCTATTCCAGTTCGTGATTTGGAGAGCAAATTGGATTGGAAAACAGACAGAAGCAGATCGAATTTGCTGTGTAGCGAACAGAAGATTTTTGGCCGAAAGGTATAAACCCTAATCCCTAATCTATGGCGTTCTAAATTTGCATGGATCCTTGGTGGAAATCGTACAAAATTTTATTTCGCTATGCATGTATGATGCGCGATTTCCAGCAGTATATTTAATTTGAAATTTGAAATATAACATTTAAAAATTGATATAAAAATATTTACAAAATCTAAATAATTAAATTAATTTACTTTACTAGATAGTTTATTTTTAATTTTTATTGCCTTATAATTAAAGCATTATTTCTTTATATAATTTGTTTTTAACTATAAAATATGATAAAGTTGAGGATTTTAATTAATTAAATTAATTTTTTACATATTCTATTTTTAATACTTATTATAGTTTACACACTATTTTTTTCTTCTTTTTTGCTCAATTACATGTTTTTCTTTTTTTTTCCATTCCTATTTGTATTATTTATAACTTAGAAGCTAATATCATTAGATAGTACATATTATATAATATATTTTATTTTTATTATATAACAATATTTTAGATAAGTTAAAATTTTAATAAAAATATATTAATTAAATTAATTACTTAAATATTTTTTATTCACAATTTTATTTTAAAATTAAAATTAATTTAATTTCATAAAGTAAATTTTACACTTAAAAAGATACTAATCTCAATTTCTTTTCTTTTTGCTTATTCCATTGGTTATTTTTCATTTTTTTCATATACACTGTTAATTCTAAAAAGCCAATATTATTAAGTTAAACAAATATTATATAACATATTTTATTTTCATTTTAAAATATTTTAGATAATTTAAAGCTTTAATAATATAAAAAGCACTAACTGAATTAATTAATTGGCTAATTTTTAACAAAAATATTTTAAAATCAATTTTTATTTTATTTTATTTCATATTTTTCTATTTTTATGCCTACTTTTATTTTTTATAATTTAAATATTAATATCACTTAATAGTATAAATATAATATTATATATTTTATTTTTAAATTTTTATAAATTCTTTAAATAAATTTAAATTATAGTATTAAAATTATTAATTGAATTAATAAATAAAATATCCTACTTTTAATAACAATATTTGAGGATTAAAATAAAATTTATTTATTTAAATTTTATACATATTTCCTTTATATCAATTTTTAACTATTATATGTCATATTAAATAAATATTGATTAGGACCTTGTCAAAACTTTATAGTTTATATATCATTTCATTTGCCCATTTTTTTACTTACATTATTTACAAATCAAATGCTATTAAATAATATAAATTTATCACAATAAAAATATTATTATTTAATTTAATTTATTATATATTTTATTTTTATCTCTGATTATTTTAAAACTTAAATATTATTTCTCTTCTTTCTATTTGTTTTATTTCATGTTTTCCTATTTTTCATATTCACTTCTATTATTTATAATTTAAATATTAATATCACTAAATAGTATATATAAAATAATATATACATTATTTAATTTTTTATTAATTTTTTAAATAGAGTAAATTTTTATTGTAAATATTATTAATTGAATTAATTAATTACATATTCTATTTTTTGAAAACAATAATTTACGATTAAAATCAAAATTTTAAGTTATTTAAATTTTCTTAATGGTTTATTGATATCAAGTTTTAAATATTGTATGTCAAATTAAATATATATTAATTAAGACTTTGTACTTCATGTATTATTTTTCATATTTTTTCAATTTTTTTACTTATATTATTTACAATTCAAATATGATTGAGTAATACAAAGTTATCACAATATAATTTCTTATTATGATAAAAATATTTTAAATAAATAAAATATTTTATTTAATTAAATTAATTTATTTTACTATATTGTAAAACATATTTAATTTGGAGTGATTTGTGCCAAATTTTTTTTAATGATAGAATAATATCTAATAATTCTTGTTTTGAGTTAAAAGTTACTTATTAAAATATATAATATAAATATTAATAAATATAATTAAAAAATAATTAATCTTTAAAATTATGATTTCTATTTGCTCCACTAAGCATGTATTACTTTTTACACAATCGATGAATAAATTATTTAAATTTATTTGAAAAAGTCTTTTTAAATCAAATTCATCTTTAAATATGATTTGTAAATATTTATATCATAAAAATATTTTAAACAAATTAAAATTTTAAAATAAAATATATAAATTAAATGAGTTAATTGGATTCTTTTTAATAAAATATTTAAAAATTAAAAATTAATTAATTTATTTAATTTTTTTATATTTTTATATTATATATTATCTTTCTATATATATTGGAAAAAGCTTCTTTAAATATGATACATAGGTAATTTTATTATAAAAAAATTTAAATAAGTTAAAACTACCTTATTATGTTATTTTTATTGAGGAGATAATTAAATTCATCAATGCAAAAGTGATATATTATTATAAAATATAATAATAAAAATTATTTATTAAAACAATTTATATAATTTATTTCTTCAAATTTAGATTTTTTACTTGAATGTAAAATTTGAAAAATACATATATTGAAATACACTGATATAAAAATACTTGAAAAATAATACTGCTTTAATTGATTAAATGATGTTGTATAGATAATTTGATTTATTAAGAAATAAAAATTATTTATATTATTAGTGAGTAAGAAGATGCTATGTTATTAAAAAATGAATATAGCTAAAGATTTGAATAAAGAGTAAAATAATTGGGCATTTTTCTATAATATAATAAGATATGAATATGTGGTGGTATAAAATTTATTTATATATTAGGTACTAAAATTATATTTTTAAATAAAAATTATGTTTTTATTAAGAATATTATTGTCATTAAATACTTATGCTCCATTCCATTTCAGTATTATTTTCATATATTAAACATAATTATGAAAAAAAAATTTCTATTATATTCTCATTTTTACTTCATCAAATATATAGATATTCCTTTTTAATTATTATTTTTAATTTTTATATAATTATATAAGTTACGTACAATGAAATTTAAAATAATAAAAAATATACAATGTATATCTTTGAAATTTTATTCTTTTTTATAAATTAAATAATATATTTTAATATGTAACTATATTATTATATTTTTAAGAAATTATTATTTTGATTAAAAATAATCCCATGCATAGCATGGGCTTAGTCACTAATTAGCTAACTAATTAATTTGAAGGATTAGCTTGTAATTTTTTTAATTGTTTAAAATAGCTTGCAATATTGTTAAGTTAAGGGAGAATGGACTAAATTGCAATATTTGAAAGTTAAATTTCAATTAGGTTAATTAGTTTGTTGACACCTTATACAATAAATGAACATGTAAATGAATGGTAGAAATTATACCACGTGATTAGGGCTTAATGCCCTAGTTTTTAACTAGGGCACGGAAGTCTTCATTGTATATCTATGGGGTTGGATTACAATTCTCTAGTTTTGTTTATAGGTAACTCATCCTGAACACATGGGTCAATCAAATGCTACGACTTGGATGCTTGCAAACCCACTTTAGATTATTCCTACTCTTCATGTTACCACATGGATGCTTGTAAACCCACTTCAAGTTACTCTCACTCTTTTGCTTCTGAATTGGCAATTCATCCTTCAACTTCTTTTTTTTTTAATTTGTTGCCTCAATGTAACAATAAAATATTATATAATAAAATATTATTTTTATTAAATAATAAAATATAATTTTTATATTTCTCCTCTTATATACCAAGCTTCTTGAACAAGGACATGTTTTTCTCTACTGTTCATATTTGCGTACCCATTATTGATTAGGAACTCCTTTCGACGCCTTCATCCCCAATGTTGTTGCTATGTTGGTGCCCTTGAACTAGGTTTTCCTTATCATTTATGTGCTTGCCCCACTGAGCATCATTCACGAGCTTCATCTGAAACCTTAATCCCCTTCAATTTTTTGCTCTTGCTTTGTATTGTCTACTTGATATGTTCTCCCCCAAGCTTACTTCATTTCTTATTCCTAACTTTCCAATTTCTGTTCCTTATATCGATTTTGATTCTTCCTGTTGCATGCCTTTCTTATAGTATCTCATAGTATTATTTTATTATTTTATATATACATGTGTGCTACAAAATATTCATTTTTGGACAAGAATAGTTAAATTATATATAACTATACTAAGATGAGATATGATTATTTTGAATTTTCACTATGTAATAATAGTGTATTTTATACAATAAGAATGATATTAATAATATTTAAGATATATTTTTCTATGGCCATTCTCTAAGGAATTACTCGTAAGTTGAGAACAATATTAGTGAGTATGAGTGCAATCATTTATCAAGTAAATTGTTGAATTTAATAAATTATTTTAGGATGATGGAAACTTGAAATAATTATTTTAAAACTTCTAAATTTATTAGGTCATTATATATATATTTATACGAGAGGGAGAAAGAAAAGAATTAAATTGGGCTTTTCAATAAAATCAGGAAAAAAATTGAACTTTAGAAAATTAAAAGTGTGGCTGAGATTTTAAAATTTAGAATTAATAAGTAAAACGGAGGATTGAGATTAGAGAAGTAAATGAACCCAAGTGGTGTGAGATGCACATAAGTAAAACCCAAGGTTTATAAATCCTCGTCTCTTTCTCTCTCTCTTTCCGCTTACTGGCTCGTTTTCTTCTCTATCTCCCTTCTCCTTTTTTTCTCGTTGGTTCCCCTTCGAGAAGCTGCTGCAACAACTGTGCTCAGCGTTTCTCGTCACTGCCCAGTGCTGCCGGCGTGATTATTGGCCACCGCGATGCCACCATCTTCTTCCCGTTTCCATTCCTGTTCGGTAGCAGTTGGTTAGCGCAGCAGATGACAGATTGTGGCAGCACCTCACCTCTGCCCTCCTGCATAACGATGTTGCAGCTGAGAGCTTCCCTTGCCGTGTGCGTGTGTCCCTGTTGGACAGCCATTTCTGGGAGCTGTGGAGGAAATCGATTAGAACCGCGGTAAAGGGCCGCCATTTTCCATTTTGATTCGCCGGCGACGAAGCCCGATTCCGACAATGGGGGGCAACCGGCGAGTTCCTTGATCATTGGTAAGACACTTTGTGCCTCAAACATCTTTAATCTCTGTTATTTAGGGTCAAGCTAAAGAAACCCATTCATGTATTTTAATTTGTTTGATAATGCATATGAAAATTATTATATTTATGCAGTAGAATGCTAAAATAAGAAGATATATATATATGTGAAGCATTATACTCTTTTATTTTGAAATATCTATTTATGATTTAGAAAACTCATTTTCGTGTATGTTTAAAATACTTAGCCATGGTCTTGAAAATTTAAAATTTATGTTGTATGATGCCAAGATCATACGATTAAAGTAGTCTTAGAATACTATCAAATAGTATTTAGAATGTATCATTTACGAGCCAATCAACACTTAACTATGTGAATGAGGTTTCATGATTTGACTGAGTAGAGAATGAAGTTTTAATATTTTAACAAGTTTATGCATGGCTCGCAGGACCCCTAAATGTGAAATACAAGGTGGTGATTTTGTTAAATAAAGCTAGAATGATAATATTCAAAAAGGAAATAAGAAGCTACCTTGTATTTACAATCTATTATTGCAAAACCATAAATTAGGAAGGCATGAGAGTTGACAGCAAAATCATGGAGAACCCTTGAGGTATTTATTCAATTTTAGATGAGTATATATCCTACTTTAATTTAATATTTTAAATATTAAAGTGTTTAAATATTATAAATTATGATCCTTGTGGGGAATGCTAAATATCACATATTTGTTTATTGATGAATCTTAAATAAGGTAGGAAGGAATTATAAAATATATAATGAAAACGTTTGTGTAGTGATGTATGAGAAATTTGGAAATGATGCTTGTGACAAGTTAGTAATTATCTATTGTAGGGAATGACAGGCTTGTATGGTATAGTGATGATATTATTAACTATTAATTAATAGCAATTTGAAATGTGATTATTAGGTAAGATTCGTATTTTGGAGGGTATAAAGCAGACCCTGAAGGGATAAGGATGGATAGCTTGTAGAAGGTATAAGATTGATTTAGGAGGTAAAAGGTGGATGCATGTATTATCATGTGATTAATATGTATTATGATATAACATGAAAACTTGTTTGTGATTGAGTGTCTCTGATTGATGTAATTATGGTGATTTTATTGTAATTGAACTTGTAGGGTTGTTTGTGAATGTAATAGTTACCCAGAATAGGTTTTGTGCAATGTGATGATGATATTGTGTTCCAATGAAAAGTTAAGATTTTTGAGATTTGTAAGATGAAATATGAAATCCAAGTTGCGTGCAAGTGAATGTTCAATTTGGGACTTGATTCCATATATTTCAGAACCTCGAAGGAGTTAGATTGTATTTACTTCCTTAATCCAATACTAAATCAACGTATAACCATTTAATGAGTAAATTGAGATTTTAAAATGATAGATATGTACTTATTGAGTTCTCGTAACTTATTCCATTTATTTTTCAATGTTTTCGGGTTAAGATAAGAATGTTCGAGTTTTATTGTATTTATGGAGAATCAAGGATGATTTGATAAAAGATTCTGATAGTTGGATTAGGACTAAAGTATATATATGAAGATTATGTTTATTCAACACTTGATGTATTGAATCGTTTATTTGTGCGTATATATGTATAGAATGAGATTGTGTACTATTGTGTATGATGCGTATGCTATCGTATTTGAGATTATATAGGTCTTGTGATTTAAGGTGAGTGGTCTTCCAAAAGGTCCAAAAAATAAAGGATGTTTTGCTCGTTTTTCTGTAAGAATTTATAATATGATTTGAGTTCCTATGAAAATAAATAAATTTCCATTAGATATAACTAATGGAATTAGTAGTGAGATTGGTGGATATTGGGTATCGAAATTCACGCTAGTCACGATCAGGCTCAAGTCATGACATTTTGTATACTAGGTTCTTGTTTAAATTTGTTGTTCTCCTTTTACGATTGTTTTTGTTTTGATTTTGCTATTTCTTGATGGTTGGGTTTTAGGATTGTTTAAATAATACCTACTGAGTAAGGTTTTAGTTCCTATTAGTTTCTAGTAAGCTACCAAAAGTAGCCATTTAAATTTCCTTTGGCCTATCATCTTTAATTTGTTAAGAAATATTTACTTGGAAGAATTTAGTGAATAACTTGCTAATAGTTTTCTGTAAAGGTTATTTGATCCTTTTAAGAGCAACACTAAATTATCTAGTTTAAGGTAGAGGATTTCAATAAATAATGGGAAATTAAATCTAAGTTGATTAGTGTATTTCTCAGCAACATAAGTGGGAAATTAATTGAATGATTGGCCGCGAATACAAGTATGTGCACTTTGTCCTTGTTTGAAATTTGGATTTTGATAACAATGGTTCTTCTATCATTCGGCCAATGATATTGGAATGTTGTTCATTCCTGAAAGCCAAGAGTATACTTTAGTTGATTCGAATATCATTCAAACCTCAAATTATCTTCAAAGTTTCTACACTGAGAGTAAAGGTGTACATGGGTCGGGTTGAGCCGTTCGGGCCAAATTATGTAAAATTTAAGACTTGAACCTGGCTCGACCCATTTATTTATTTTTTTAAGTTGACCCGGCCCGGCCCGACTTGGCTTAAAATTTTAAATAAAAAGCTCGAAAGCCTGCCTGAAAAGCCCGAAAAATTAATTTTTTTAATTTTTCAATAAAAAAATAAAATTTTAAAATAAAAAATATATATTTAAAGAGATAATATAATATTTAAATATATAAAATATTTAATTATGTTAAATTAATTTTTTTATATTAAAAATAATTAGATATAATTATTTTTTTAAATATATAATTATATTATTAAAAATAAATTAATATAATCGGGTTCGACCGGGTCAATCGAGCTTTTTTATCTTGACCCGAACCTGACCTAATTATTAATCGGGCAATAAAAAAAAGTTCCATTGGGTTTATTGGGCAAAAAAAAAAGAGACCAAATATTATATTTTTCCGGACCGTCGAGCTCATTGTACCGGTCCATGTATAGCTCTAACTGAGAGTCTCGAGTTTTCTAAATTGGAGTTTATGATCCTACATGATGTTGAAATTTTACTGTTGCTGTCAAGCTCTTGTTATTATAAAGTTGGCAACAGGTTAATTACTTTATTTTTTTGTCAGGATTTCAATATTGGAATTAGCATCAAGTAGGGACAATTTTATTAAGATAATATATAATCTGTCTATATGCTCTTTTTAGGTAGATCTTATAGGTGGTTTGTGCTTTTTCATTTAGATGGCAATTTTTGTGATTCCTTTTACCGACCTATGTGTTTCAAACTTTTGGTTGAATGTCTAGTAATTAGGCACCTAATGAGAGTGTTCATCATAAAGCATACCACACTCTGAGCAGAATTTTGGAGGTCTACTTTTGCATAAGATTGATTTGTTTCATCTTCTTGCTTGTTAGCATTTTCACTAACGCTGAATTGTGAAGGGGCATTCAACTGTTTATTGTTCAAGATATGCGAAGATAATTGACTTATTGCTTAGTTTGAAGCCTCCAAGTGGTGTTGCATCACATAGAAGCCCGTTTGGCTTGTTTCCAGGCTCATGGTTCATACAAATGGTTAGTAAGAATTCTCTTCAAATAAGATGAATGATTTAATTATTTCCAAATAATTAATTTTAATAGTTGCATGTCTTTTCATATTGTTAATAGTTGGTATATACATTGGTTTGTTGTATAAAGCTATTAGGATTCATGAACTATACCCTTGTTCAAATCACTTTTGGATGGTTTTTTTTAATTGAAATACACGAAAAATTAGTTGAGTGCTTCACCAATCAGTTAAGACGAGTTTGTTCTAGTTCTATCATAGCTTTGATATTCAAGCTGAGCTTTGTCCCATGATAATTAATTGAGATTATTAGTGGCTTTTAAAGTTCTTTATCACAACTGTGTGTATGAAAGTCTTGAAGAAGTGAAGAGGGTAAGGCTCTTGGGTATTTGTTGATTAGAGGAGAATTTGTAATACCATATCCTTAATTGAGTTAGACAGTCATTATATATAATATAATATAATATAGAATACATATCATAAAATATAAGTGATGTGGAATATAATGTTACTTATCTATTGATATTTTCCTTCAAGTTGGGTTATAGATATCAATCATGCTTAACTTGTTACAAATTTCATCAACTTATTTTTTTGAAAGAACTATAGTAAATAAATCAACTAATTGTTCCTTAGTTCTAATATATCTAAGACTAATAATCCCTTCTTGTAACTTTTGCCTAACAAAGTGACAGTCAACCTCTACATGCTTAGTTCGTTCATGAAAAATTGGATTCGAAACAACATGAGTAGCAGCTCAATTGTTACACTACAATTGCATAATTTCATCAGTCTTGATGCCAAGTTGTTGAAGAAGGTAAGCAACCCATACAAGTTTAGATGTAGCATAAGCCATAGTTCGGTATTCAGATTTTGTACTGGAGCGAGATACAACTGCTTGTTTTTTACTTTTTCATGATACAAGTTTTCCTTCAACAAATACACAATACCCAGAAGTATATCTTCGATTTATGGGATATCCTGCCCAATTTGCATCAGAAAAAGCCTCCACTCTACAATGATCATGATTTTTATATAAAACTCCTCGACTAGGTGCCTTCTTCAAATACTTCAAAATGTGTGTAAGAACATTGCAGTGAGAGGTCCTTGGCGAGTCATACACTGACTAACTACATTTACCTGAAAGGCAATGTCTGACCTAGTTATAGTAAGGTAGTTCAATTTTCCTACCAATCTCCTCTATCGTTCAGGATCTTCAAGTAACTCCCCTAACTTCTGGACTAATCTTAACATTTGTAATCATAGGAGTTTCGAATGGTTTAGCACTAATCATCCTTGTTTCATTAGAGAGTTCATACACTGACTAAGCTTAACAATGACCATGATTTTTATATAAAACTCCTCGACTAAGTGCCTTCTTCAAATACTTTAAAATGTGTGTAAGAGCATCCCAGTGAGAGGTCCTTGGAGAGTTAATACACTAACTAATCATATTTACTGGAAAGGTAATGTCAGGCCTAGTTATAGTAAGGTAGTTCAATTTTCCTACCAATCTCCTCTACTGTTCAGGATTTTCAAGTAACTCCCCCAACTTCTGGACTAAGCTTAACATTTGTAATCATAGGAGTTTCGTATAGTTTAGCACCAATCATCCCTATTTTATTCAAGAGGTCAAGCATATATCTTCTTTGAGATAAGAAAATCCCTTTTCTTCCTCGAGTAACTCCTTGAGTAACTCCCTCAATAACTTTCCAACTTCCGGATTAAGCTTAATATTTGTAATCATAGGAGTTTTGCATGGTTTAGTACCAATCATCCTTATTTCATTCAAGAGGTCAAGCACATATTTTCTCTGAGACAAGAAAATTCCTTTTTTTCCTCGAGCAATCTCAATGCCTAAGAAATATCGAAGTGCTCCTAGGTCTTTAGTTTGAAATTTAGCTTGAAGAAAAATTTTCAATTGTGAAATGCCCAGTTTGTGACTCCTAGTATTCACAATATTGTCAACAAACACAATTAGAAGAATACATCTTGAATCAGATTGTCTGTAAAACATATTGTAAAACACAGAGTGATCATGATTACTTTTTTTATTTCGAATTCTGTTACCATTTCACTGAATCTTCCAAATCAAGCTCGAGGAGATTATTTCGACTCATAATGATTTTTTCAAACATAATACCTTTCTACGCTCCCCTTGAGCAACAAACCTAGGTGGTTGTTCCATATATATTTTTTCATGCAAATCTCTATGTAAAAAAATATTTTTAATATCCAATTGGTGAAGAGACTAGTTATTAGTAGCAGTAAGAGAAATAAGCAATCAAATTGAAGTAATTCTGGCCACGGGGGAAAAGGTTTCTAAGTAATCAATATCATAAGTTTAAGCATATCTCTTAACTACTAAACGTGTTTTCAAACGAGCAATAGAACCATCCGGATGTACTTTCATAGTAAATACCCATTTACAATCAATGAATTGTTTACCATTAGGTAAAGGTATAAAATCCTATGTCTGATTTGTCTCAAGAGTTGTCATTTTTTCCTCCATAGCAGCACGCCACCCATCATGAGAAAGAGCTTTGAAATATGACTTAGGAACAGTAATACTGTCTAAGGAGGCAATAAAAGATCGAGAAGAAGTAGATAAACAAGAATATGACACAGTTGAAAATTGAATAAGGGTGGTTAAAGTTACCTTTCTGAATACAAGTACGAATAACTTTTCGATGAGCAATAGGTAGATCCAAATCAGAAGACACAAGAGGAGGATCTAATGAGGAAGGAGCTAGTAGAGGGGATGAAGCTGACGGATCGTTTGGAATGAAGTCTGGACCGGATGTTTGTGGCTTGTCTAGTGGAGGAACTGCTAATGGTACTTGCATTTTACGAGAGTAAACATATTTAATGGAAGCTTGAATCCAATTCTGTTGTGGAGAAACTTATAGATCTTGTGAGGGAGAAGATATAAGGAAGTATTCATCAACAGGTTCTGAATCTAGTAAGGTGGAGGAAGATGGAGAAGACCCAAAGAATGGAGTAAATTCAAAAAATGTTGATTAGAGGAGAATTTGTAATGTTATATCCTCAATCAAGTTAGGCAATCACTAAATATAATATAATATAGAATACATATCATAAAACATATAAAACATAAGTGATGTAGGATATAATGCTACTTATTTACTAACAGTATTGTTTGCGTGTGTTTCTATAATTTGTTGCATTGGTCGGAAAGAAATGCTAGTCTTTGGTGCAAATATCTCCTTTTGTGCCTCATGAAGGGAATGATGTAGGAATTCACAGGCTTCCAACATTGCACCATATTCATCACAGTGGGAAAATTGTGCCAGAATTTGATGTTCACTATGTAAGTCATGATTTTTTCTCATTGTTCTTGCTTTTTTGAGAGTAGTAGTTATTTTCTGTGACCATGACTTCCATCTCTCACACATACTATTAAAATATGACTAGGTAATAATTTTCAAGATGCCTTCTTATGGTTATCATCATTTCTCAGTGAGTCATTTAAGTTTCATACGATCAAGTGAAAACTTCCATTAAGAAACCTCAGTGGGTGAATGACCTGCACAAAAAGACTGCAACTTGAGACTTGGTAATGAGGTATTAGCATGATCATTTTTGTGTATATAGATGTTTGGTCTAGTTGTTAATATGCATCTTCATTTCATTTCATACTAGGATGCAGCTATTTTGGGAATTAATTGTACAACTGCTAAAAGAAATTTTGTGATACAAATGGCCGTAAAAGTTCTCAATCAGGCCTTGGGCCCCCTATGAACCAAGAGGAACTGGCACCTAAAGTAACCAATCCGTCTAATGCTGTAGGTGATAGACCTCTGTTGTCTATAGTATGTTCATTTAGTATGTTGCGTTGTTTTGCTATTCATTGATTTTCATTATATATTTCTTGTTAATTCATTAATTGCTTCCATCAATATGATTATCCTCTTCTTCTTCCTGCGGGAGCATTGATGAAGAAGAGAAGTTAACACCTATGGGGGTCATCTGATCAGCTTCCCTCTGCTTAAGTACTCTATCCACCAACTCCTTCCCCCTCCCCCTCCCCCCCCAACTTTTTCTATTAGTCAGGTCTGGAATCAAGGGTGCCTTTATCCTCTTTCTTGGACTGTATATATACATTATGATGATTTTAAGAACAAGTAATTGACTACTCATGTTTATAGGTTCCAACACCAATACCTAATATAGGGACTCATGTTATTATCAATTCAAAGCTCAATGGTTTAGGATTACAAATGCACTTTCAGGGGTTTTGCTCCCTCTATTTTTCCTGCTTTTTGTCTGTGAATGTATGAGAACATCTGACCTCGCTTATGTTATTAATACAGGTGAAAGTTCCAATTGTAATGGATAGAGCTATGAAAGAGATAGTGTCTAGTATTATGCAATACAGTGTTTCCATCACTTATGTCTTGGTTTAGCAATGTGGCGTCTACCTTCATGGCTGTGTAGTTGATCTCATCTCCTTCCTCATACTTATCAAGTGAGTAGTGTCAGTATTTGCAATTGATTTGATTTCTAGCTTTATGCTTGTTATTTCTTGTAGTATGAATGAAAGCTATGCAAATTGTTGACTTGGAAGCAAGATGTAATAAGTGTGCTTGCAGGGACTGGAAACGAATAATTGAACAATGACAAAAGAACACAGTAATTATCTTCTAATAAGAATTGAATTGGGCACTACGATGAGTGTTGATCTAGGTAGGGCATTCTAGTGTTTTATCCTGTATCTGTACTTGTCATGTTGGGCTTATTTCCCATTGTCATAGCTTTTTTTTTAATGTAATTTTCTGGTTTGACCATGTGGTTACCTTTATGGTTTTCATAGTAAGATGTTCCATTCCTTTTTGTAATCATCCCGTGAGTTAAAAATATGTTTGTGTATGCGTGTGTCCTACATATATTCTTAAACTTGGGCTCTAGTTTTTCTGTGGTTTATTTATCTTAGTACTAGCTTATTGAGATCTAAATTCTTGTTTTATTTTGCCCTTAAGTAGCCTTGGTTGCATTTAGACAATTGTTTTTTGGATATTATAACTTAGTTTGTAACAATTCAAAACCGTGCTCAAATATCTCAATTTAGAAGGAAAAAAATTATAGTGAAGCATGAAACTCACCTGGTATGTGAGAAGAGTTTTAAGTATTGAATCTTACTGTCTAGGGTTAACAAATTTTTGGATTATAAGAAAGGTATTGATGGAAATTTATCTCTTATTTTGGCAGGTGCTTGATGAAATTGGTGTAGATGCCTCACAATTTGGAAGCAGTTATAAGTTTCTGCATTCCTATTATCCTTTTAGTTAAACTTTTTGTTCAAGTTGATTTGGGTTATCTTTGAATTCTTTCACAGTTGTCACCAGTTCCCAAAGGAAGAATTGCAACAAAGATTGCTAAAAATGCCAGTAGGTATATGCCATAATTTGGTTAAACACATCAAAGCTTTCAGTTGTTTACTTGCATAGTTTGTTTGACCCTTGAAGTTTGATACCATTGCAGTTTGGAAATTAGTGAGCTTGAGAAGTGTTTGGCTGCTCTGGGAAACCCGTAATTTTTTTATTGTGATTATGTGATCTCAAATCTAAGTTACAGACTAGACTTCTATTCTATACTCCATGTTCTCCTCAGATTTAATAAGCTCAGTGTGTATATTCCTTCTTGAAATCATTATGTATGATCAATTATTTGTTCTTGTGCATGAGGCTACTAGATACTAGTAAGGTGGATTCTAAACTAGATATATAATTTATAGTAGGGGATGGTAAGAACCTCACTACAATAGGTTGTGGTAGTTCGCTTGGAAAGGGGTAGGCCGTGAGGGGGAGGAAATACATGGATAGGTGCATTGATTTGATGTACCATGAAGAAAGGGTTTGCTATATGCTTCCAACTTTGAATATAAGAAATATATGACGAAGATTTTGTTCTTTTAAAACTCTTGTATATGCAAATTCATCCATATTTCAATGTTTTCTTTTTACATGTGATCTTGCATTAGTATTGTCTTCACGCAATAAGAGAAGGGTGGTATTCACAAGACAAATACAGAATCCATCTCTCTGCTTTGAGTGTGATGTGAGAAGAGAGCTGCGTAATTAACTTAGTTCTTTGATAGATTAGAAAATTGGGGGATTTAGTAGAAATAAGATTTTTGTCATTGATGAATTTATTTGCCAAGGGTTGCACGTATGCTCTATGTATAACTTCATTTAGAAAATGAAGAGATTAATTTCCAATTTTGAAGCACCTCAGATCAAACGATAGCCTTTATTTAAACTAGTTAATTTTGAAAGCTATAATTTCACCTTCCCATTTTTAATTTAACATTGTCACCTTTTAACTTTTATAAAAAATTTCAAATAAATCCTTTCATTGGAAAGATAATATTTGCTAAATTGATGCCTATCTACGTATTTATAACTTGAATGAAAAGCGTTTAAAAAAAGCACATTTTTAATTAAAACTTTATGGCCACTCAAGTGCAATTAATGTGATTAAGAGTATTTTCTGAATTTTTTTCATTCCATGTGTAATCACATAAGTAAAGCATGTGCTATATAGAACTAATATAAATTAAATAAACATCCCTTAAGTAAAATTTCATCTTTTTTATAATATAAATGCCAAATAAGAGCTAACTACCACCTTGAGAAAGGATAGAAGGCAACATTGTTCAAATTAATTAAAATAAAGGACAAAATTATAATTTCAAATAAAATTAAGGAAGTAAAAGAGTATTTAGGCCTTTAAAATACTAATCTTTGGGCATTCATGGAAGATTTGAATCGCCATGTTACTTGTTTTGTCAAGAAATTCCATTCTTGTATGATAGATAACTGTAAACAACATACAGGCGGACTTGGTCTCACTATGAACAAAGAGTAACATAGTGCCAGAAGGTGAATTCTTTCGAGAGTAGAATTCTGATTGAATTATCTCTTGTATGTTGCAACAAGATGTTACAGAAGATAAAATCTTCTAAAGACAGAATCCAAGAGAAAAAAGAGTCCAATTTGTCCCAGAAAAATGATGATAGGATAATTATGACCTTGCGGTGACTCAGCAATATTTCATGCAAAAGATTTGATTCCATACTGCTTGAAATCTTTCATGAATATCTTCTAAAAAGGAAGACCCATTTACTTCCTGATAGAGAGGAGTTCAAATCTCCACAAAGTGTCATCACGGTTGCCTCTTGTATATCCAGCTCGTCTAAAAGTTTCTAGTTTGGTTTCATATGCAGGCTGATTTCTTTGCATGGATGGGCGGCTAGTAACTGAAGTCAGCCGGCCAGTGCAACCATTGCGAATATCTCTACAGGAACTTGGCTTGGTAGATGTGATGATGGCCTTTCTTGAAGTGCTTCCATATCTGTGTCCCTTCTCTTGATCATGCTACTAATACAAGGCAAAGTTATCTCCATAAAAATTTTGAATAAAGAAACCAATAAATTCACTATTCCTATAATGAAAACGAACTACATAATGAAAAGTTAAAAATAGAAAACATCCCCTGACAAGTGTCATCTTAAACCAAAGTTAATGATATTCAGGTCAAAGATTCAGGTGAAAAGTCTACGAAGGTTCCCTCTAATTGGCAATTTCACCCTTTTCTTTAGCAACTAAGACATTCTAAAACTATAAATCCCTAAGACTAAAAATGTCATAGCATGCATGTCCATGCTCCTAATGGCATCTCTATAAAGCATATATGAGATGATAATACTCTTCTCATGTAGAAATTCATATTACAATTTATTTGTTGAGAAGAAAATGCTCGACCACATCTTGGTGATATAACGCATTATTAAAGGTCCTGTGTTTGCTAGGATCAACAGCACTAGGAAACTTCTCTCAAATCTCATTTCCACCTAAGAAGAAATTGCATAACCAAGGAATATAAAAAAATTTGTGAGAAAAATGCAGCGGTCAAACTCATAAAAATCTACAAAATTTTGATATTTTATTTGTCAGGATCAAAGTTAGTACCTAAAATCACTTCTGGCATTTGTAGAGATGGTCTTGCATTCATAGCTGCTTTGCCCGTGCTTCGCTGAGATGGCACCAAATACAGTAAGTGACTATTAATAAAGGAGATTAAAATCCAAGCTTGCAGAAATAATCATACAAAACCACTAACCCACCCTCTCGAGCTGCCACCAATCTGTGGATACTTCAGTATAGTCCAGTAAAAAACATAATCAAACTGATAACTTGAAACAACAATGTCAAAATTCAACCTTAATCATTAAATGCATGTAGTAGAGGTTTCCTGTAAAATGGATTTGAAAAATATGATCTTAATGCCGATATGTAAATCTTAAAAATTAGCCGGGTAATGGACCTTCTCGAATAAATAAGTCTTGAAAAAGCCTCTTTAGATATGAATAATCTAGCTTGTCCTGAAATTGCAATGATCGACAGTAATGAAAATATGACACAAACTCAAATGGATATGATTTGCAAAGCACCTATTTATACATGAACATATATTAGCAAAAAAGCAACATAAGCAATGAATTAGCAAAACAAGACAAATAGTAGGGACAAGAAGGATGCAAAGACTACGACTTATGCTAACTCTTGAATGCAACGAACAAAGTATGATGACTTCAGCAAAGTGTATGTAAACATAGATGCATGCGATAAATGCAATTACGCTTGTTTGGCGATTCACATGAACAGGCACAAACTATAATGGGATTAGCTCTCAAGCTTGGTTGTTCTTCTCAGCCTTTATGAATCACACTGTTATAGCCAACATCTAAATTTGCTCACAAACATCAACAAATGATTCAAAAAAGATACCCTTGCTTTGTAAAGTTTGACACCAATATAGATGGTCATATTACTTCTATAGGAGTTGACACTTTCTTCTCGCTGATCTTGTCATATTTTTATTTTTTGGTGCCAGCCTTCAGGCCCTGCCAAGGAAGGCTGAAAAATACAAATAGTTGTCAGAAGAAAGCTTAAGTAAGAATTATACGTGCTAGTACTATTCTTTTCTTTATCAATACCAGAACTGGAGAATTTTCCTTCATCATCTTTTTTTGTTTCAACCATCAAGCTATTACCACTATGGTCAGTTCTCCAATGACCGAGTACAGAAAAGATTGACTTATCCTATTGAATTATGGGCATGTTCCCATTTGTGTCATGGATGATCTCCTGCTAGGAAGTAGCAATTTAGAGGTATAGGGAGAAGAGTATTCAAAATATGGAAGATGAAAAGGATAGTTTTAATAGAAAATAAGTCCATTCATAAATGGAATGACTACCATGAAAGGATGAGATCACATCCATTACACCTGAGATTTTGCTATTCTTCCGTAAACAGGCATTAATATTAGTGTTTGCTGGTCTTCAACATATTCAAACTTGTGATGGCTAAACTCCTCAATGAGCACAAAGAACATTTTCTATTTGAACTCAACAAATATATCAATCTATTGAGTTTATCATATAAGTAAAGACAAGTGATCATTTGATTGTTGCTTCATTTTTATTTGATTTACTCTAGAAGAATAGAAAGATGACTGCAAAGACGATTTTAGTTTCATACCTCAATAGCATGACTATAATGGGATAGTGAGACTTCACTATTGGTGAAACCTACTATAATGTCAAGGGATGCTAGAGAAGTTGTGAAAAACCACTCGAACAAAAAATCGGAGAATAAGTCTATTTGATAAAAGATGCTTAGGCCATCAAAGCCCACAATTTTTTCTCATTTTCCTTTCATGATCATCAAGTAAGACAATCTGATGGTCATTGAATTTCCTACGATGGACAGAACCAAACTCATTTTACCTCTAAAAACGTTAATTAGAAATTCAAAGATAGAAGCAAATTAAAACTTATTCTTGTCTCAATTTTCTCATAGAAAATTTTTTCTTAGAGAAAGAGATCAAGGTAGTACAACAGATGATGATAAGATTTCCTTTTAGAAAAACAAGAGCATCCTTATTTTGTAAAGAGAGAGAGAGAGAGAGAGAGAGAGAGAGAGAGAGAGAGAGAGAGAGAGAGAAGAGAAGAAGAAGGAGAAGAACAATTATTGGAACAAAGATTTCTAGTCTCTTTTCAAATTTTCTTATAAAGGCCTTTGAAAATTCTAAGATTTCTCTAAAATTAAAGTTAAAATTAATCGCATGCTTTTCACAATGCAATAAGGCATTTCCCTTTTTATTAATCTGAAAGCATATGAAATAACATGAAAGAAGTTCTTTTGAATTTGCAAAATATATGCAACCCCAATTATGCCATAAAGTTTACACCAAAAATATGTAGCAACTAGACAGTGTCAATAAACTATATAAAGCTACTATAAAAGCTCTGTTGTGCTCATAGGAATTTATCATGCTTCGGAAAATTACATATGAAATACAGTTTTATTTGTGAAAAAGATCATCATATTCTTACAAGTTGCCTATATCAATGACAATGGAAGAAATGATATCAAAATAAATATTTTGTTCAGCTAGCATCTAAGAATTAAAAATCACCAATAATAAGAGAGTCAAGCATTTGGTACAACCAACACATATATACCTACCTAAGCTCACCAATTTGGACAAAAGGAGAAAAAGAAATGTAAGGAAAAAGAAATCCCCACTTCAGGGCTTTAAAAGGCTAAGTCCAACTCAAAGAATTAAAAATCAATGCTAATTAAAGATAAATAAATAAAGTCTTTTTCTAGTAGAACCCAAGATGAAATTAAGTTTAGCATTTAACAATTCATATATCAAGAATTCCTGGAGCATATCCTTCAAATGTATGTATCTACATAACTTTAAACCCTGAATATTTTACATATGCATTGAAAAATATAATCAACTAACTTCAACTTAAAAACTTACATTCCACCAAGGTTGAAAACAATAATTGCAATCAAGGAAATATATACTGATTCTTTTCCACTAAAGGACAAAATTTAAGCTGGTAACTTACAAACTCATAGTACATAGTAGACAAACCAAACAAATACATAAAAAAACCTGATAATAAACATTAGCACCCAAATGTGCCCATTGGGCATAAAACCACATAAATAACCAAACATCATCTAATACACACTATCATTCACATGACATAGGCAAGACTGATGTGAAATTGTGTTGTCCCAAAATTCAGCAAAACTGAAGACAAAAAAAATAGAAGGATATTTACACCACTCCAGGAGAGGAAGAATGGAAGCAATAAGTGAAGATGAACATGCCACAAAGGACGTAAATCCTTTGATGAGTGAAAAAGAAAACATGTCATAAGAATGAATCCTTAATTAGTGGAAATCAATGCCACAAAGAGTGAATCCCTTTGACAAGTCATAAATTCATTCAAGAACTCAAGAGAGAACATACTCTTTAACAAAAAAGGCACTTAGCCAAATTCTCAAATTTCTAATCTTTAAAAATTGAATTGGTATAAGGAATAAGCCTCCTTATGTAGTTTTCTAAAATCCTAATTGAAAATGGGTTCAAATGATACCATATTAGTCGAAACTATTTAGTAACCTAAACTCAATAAAAGGGTCTTTAAATAACTCTAACATAGTAAATTACTTATAGCAATATGGTAAATGTCTTAAAATAGAATAGGCCTAAACACATCTAGTTGAAATCAAAGCCTAAAATGCTTTAAGATAACCTAACATAAAATAAACACAAGTTTAAGGATCAAATGCTAAATTAAAGCTCAAAGCATCAAATAATAGTAAAAATGGGTTGAAGTGGTGCCAATTAGGATTATAGCTGATGTGGTAGTGATATTAATTATGGCTAATATGGCGCCATCTCTTTAATGATGTAGCAATGATATGGCACTAATTTGATGATGATGTAGCATAATTCTGATCCACTTGATTAAGTTCTTATCTTAGCTCACTTCCTTATGATTGACCCCTTTTAGATTCACATCATTCCCCCTCTCTTCAAAAAGATTTATCTTTGATTCTTCAAAACCTACATTAAAAGGAGGAAGATTAGAAACACCAAATGAAGCACTCACATCAAACTCATCATGAAAATTCAAATTAGAAAAACAATTATTGTCTCTTTAAGACTTAAAGTGAACCATCTTCACTTGGATGTAGTTAGGATTCCCTTAGATTTTTGAATGCTTCCTTTTCCACTCACACCATTAATAAGCAACCACTTGGATCAAATACAAAATAAAAGTCAATAATCTCATGCAAGCATTCAAAATTATTAATATTAGTAAGTTTGTCAATGAAAGTACATAGAACATGATTCCTTATAAGCTTCCCACAGAAGTTAATCAAACTATCTCGCTTTTAATTTTACTAATAAGCTTAGGTGGAGACTATTATCTAATTATTCTTACTTTTACTTCGTTGGCCTTTAATTCTATGCCACTCATAACTTGATTCAAACAAACAATTCTTTCCTTGTAAAATGAGCATTTCACACATTTAGCATACAAGAATTCATTTCTCAAAACCTTCAAGACACATTTTAAAAGCTTAACATGCTCATTCATAATTTCATTATGTATAAGAATATCATGTAGATGTGATAACTTTTTCCCACTCTTTAAGGTTTTAAACAATAAGAGATCCATCCTTTAGGCTCATGAAAACTATAAAAACCAATAACAAGAAATTTATTCTTAAAAATACTTAAAACATGAAAGTAATAAAAACTCACAAAAAACTTGAAAGTAAAAATATATAAACTCATTACAAGAATTTTATCTAAATAAACCCTAACAAATTTATTGAAAGAAGTATTCAAAACATAATTTATTAAGCTCATAAAAATATTTGGTACATTAGACAAATCAAGAAGTAAAGACAACCATTCATACAAATCATGTTTTACTTTAAAACTATTTTTCTTTTCAACTTATTTTCTCAAGGTCATTTGATTATATCTCTTTTTCAAACCATGTTTAGAGAAGATAAAAAGGTCATGCAACACATTAAGCACAATATCAAGGATATCCTTAATCTGAAAATGTTTTATCAAATTATATCCATAGGCTTCTTTACTAAACAAATTTTTTAGAGAACTCTTAAGTACGCACATGTTATTCTTCACATACAAAAATCTATCATGCATAAAAATGTTTCCAAAAACTATTTACTCACAAGCATCAACATTTGAAACACCATTACTAAATAGAAGAGTAGCAAAATTAATTAAAGGAGTAATAATATTGAGTGAAAAACTAGGAAGACCATAATCATTTATATATAAAATTCTAATGTTTTCAATACCCAACAAATTTTTATGCAAAGTAGAGATGAGAGTGTACCTCCAAGACAATATATCAACCATCACAATATTGTTACATTGCTCTAATTGGGACATTTTCCTTCTCACACATGGTAGCTCTTTTGAAGATTCTCTAAGAAGCACTTCTTAGGATTCTTTCAAAATAACATTACAAGTATTTGGCAAAACAATTTCAAGATTATTAGTATTTTCATAGGCTTTCTTGTACAAGACAATTGGCCTAAAAATATAGAAAATAATATTTATCCCACTTATTTTTCTAATAACTTTCGAATTTTATTTTCTCTTTTTTTCCACACAATCACTCTCTTTTTCTCTCAACACAATTTTTTTCTCACTCTATTTTCCACAATCACCCTTTTTGTTTTCATAGTTCACACTTTTATCTACTCTTTTCTCTTCTCTATTATTTCCTTCCTTTTTTTCTAACTTTTTCTCTCTTTTTCTTTTCTTTTTCTTCCTCTCTTTTCTTTTGCATTCTCAATTAATCCTCATATACTTGTTTTAGGGTTAAAGGATTGAGTTTTATTTTCCTCTCATTCATTTCAAAGCTATATATGTTGAAAACTCCATCATGTGTAACCTTTCTATCAAATTGTCATAGTCTTCCAAGCAATAAATGACAAATATTCATAAGAGCAACATCACATAGCAACTCATCCTGGTATTTACCAATGATAAAAGGAACCAACACTTGCTGAATAATCTCTATTTTATTACTATCATTCAACCTTTGCAACTTGTATTGAGTAGGATGTGGCAAAGTAGGCAAATTCAACTTCTTTACTATGTAAGTACTAGAAACATTAGCACATTTTCACTATCAATGATCACATTGCACATCTTACCTTCAATGTTGAATCTAGTATGGAAGGTGTTTTCCCTTTGCTCTTCATTTTCTTCCTTTACTATTCACTTTCTTCCTTTGCTCATTTTCTTAAGGCTTTTTGAATCTTTAATTCTTTATTGAGTGGACAATCAATGGTATGATGACCACTCTTCAAGTATTTGAAGCACTTGTCTTTAGAATGCTTTTGAAGTAAAAACTTTGTCTTTTCTTTTAAAGACTTCTTCTTTAGGCTTTGATAATAATTCTCTTTTAATTCTTGAAAATAATTTAAATTTGTATAGAACTACTTTATCTTCATTCTTTTCAATATTCCTTTCCTAAGATTTATATGTAGAACTATAGTGGCAGCCATGAATGAATTTTTCTCTCATAATAGCTTTCATCTTTTCCCAAGTAGCAATAGGCTTTACACCCTTTCTTCTTCTAGCTGTGTTAAGTTGATCCCATCAAATATTTGCATAATCACTAAATTGATAGGTAGCAAGCCTTACTTTTATCTTTTCAGAATAGTGGTGACAAGCATAAATTGATTTCATCTTATTTCCCCACTTTAAGTAGGCTTTAGGATCATTCTCCCCTTGAAACAAAAGAAACTTCTTTTTACCACTTTTAAAATTTGAAGCCATTCTACCACTTCTTTGCCTATCTCATCCACTCATATCATCTCTTCTTTCATCTTTTTTTACATCATCATGATACACTCTTTCTCTTTTAATCCTTTCATTTTTATTTTCAACTTCTTCTTCTTTAATATATCTTTCATTTTATCTTCTATCTCTTTCACCATGTTGACTTTTTTAAAATTGTCTACCTTCAAGCATTTTAAGCATTTCATCAAAATTTTTTAGAGGGTGTGGCCCTTGGAAGTATCCAAAAAATAAGGGAGATTGTCCATTTTCTTGTAAAAATTATAAAATAATTTTTCAAGTTCTACCTAAGGTTTGGAAACTTTTATTGAATAAGAAAAGTGAAAAATTATTAAGATTTTGTGGAAATCAATAATGAGATCCACATCGATCATGATCAGGACAGGTCGGGACATACTAATATAAATTAGAGCTTTGATGGACACATTAGCAAAAACACTTTAGTTTACACAGGATCTAGAGGCAGAGGGATGTAATATTCTAACATCTTAATATTTTAGGGATGCCACACTAGTTTAAATTTGAGGGACTAAATGACTAGTGCTTCATAAAGTTAAGGACTAAAAAATAAAATGTAGGTTTACTGCAATTTCAAATCTGCCCAATTTGTTAATGCACACATTTCATCCTTTTGTCTAAATTAATTATGAAGACTACGTTAAATGAGTAGTTTTTGTAGAACAAAAATAAACCATTGTTTAGGATAATCTCCAAATAATATCGATAAAGTAAATAAATTCCCATGGTTCTTGTGTTATAATATAAAATTTTCACAACTTTTAAATTGTGCATTCACTTTTAGGATTTCTTTTTATGTTTTTTTTAAATTTTCAATAATGGTTAATGCTTTTCTTATGGGGACCTAATAATAGCAATTTTTTTTTTGAAAATGGGGTAGATCTAATTGCAATAATTAAAATTTGATGGGTTGGTATAGTGCATTAAGGTTTTGAGGTTTTAGGGTACTATCTTCAATGTTTTCTTCTTGTTATGGTTTTGTGCACATCTTAGATTATAAATGGGTTCCTCTTGTTATGGTTTTGTGCATATCTTAGGTTATGTTCTTAGATGTTACTTATCATTTTCATGTTTTGTTTTAGAATACGGTAGGGTTCAAAGTTCATGATTCAAAGATTAGGTGTTCTAACTCAAAATTTTGGAGTGTCTCACTCCTTTTATTGCCTCTATATTTAAGGTGTTAATAATGGAATTAAATGTTTGAATTGCTTGTTTAAATTGCCTTCTACTCAATTAAAGTTACCAAAGATAGAGAATGACTTTGATTTGATATTGAAAGAGAATGTTTTTTTGGCAATTATGATTTGCACCCATCTGTTGTAGGTTGTGTGTGTTCTCCTGACACATATTCTTATCTTAGACACTCGAATTTGCTTTGTTCATGTGGATTGGATAAAAGATCTATCTCTAGTTGTTATAGTATGAATGATCTGAATATATTGGTTGAAGCATTAGAAAGAGATTTTAATGCTATTCAAGTGTGGGCAAACAAAGACTTTGCAATGATTTTTGCTAATACTCATGATGCACGCTAACATTAGCCAGATGCAGATAGAGATATGTGCAAACCCAAGAGTCACATAGAAGTAAAAAATATTTCTTCTTACTCTATGACCACAAAGAATTCTAGTTTAAGGCCTTTAACATCTTTATAGCCATGTCTCCTCAGATTTACTCCTGACCCATGGAAATATCCATGCATCTTGCGGCACCATAGAAACTAATAATCATAACACTATTGGCAAAAATATGATTGAGGACAAAGAAGTTACATTGGAGAAGACAAGTTCTATAGATTTGAATCTTGAGGCTATGTCAGGCAAAATGAAACTTGTATGTTTCAATTTTTTGCTCTTCACTAGGTAACTTGCAACTTTATGCTGTAGGCAGACCATCATATCTACTTACTCTTTGAAAGAAAGATTGTCCATCATTTTCAACTGATGTTCGCAATCATTTTGCGTCTAATGATGGCAATTTGTTTGGGAAGATATGTAAATGCATCCAGATTTAGATTGGCTAACTAATAGAAGATCTAACATAGAAGTGACAGATAACTTAAATGCAAGTACATCTTTTAGAAATCAAAAGTACCTAATGTAAAATTTTGGTACTTCTACTAAGCTTTTAAATTTGAGCTTTATCATTCATGGAAAACTTTGGTGCAGTAAACTTGCCATATATCCCAATGGTATGTTGCAGTAAGATGTCTTCCATGCTTATATTCATTTTTAAGTACTTGGGGTTTTTCAAATTTTAATTTTCTTTATTCATGAAAATTATTGAGGGATTCAAGAGCTGTGCAAAGTTCTTCAGCATGATTAATCCAACAAGAATAAGTACCCATATATCTAGGGTTATTGATGCAGGGTTAATTAGACCTCTTTTCAAGGTATAATTCCTGAGCATCTTTCTATCTTAAGTATATATTTATTATCATTAGTTGAGGTCCTTTGTGTTTTCTAGGTTAAGGATATATATTTGTCTTATTTGTTCATTGTCTTGAAAAACAAGAATTCCATTTTCTTTGTATCACAACCCAATTTCCAAGCATTGTGACAGGTGTAAAGGCATCCAACTAGCATCCAAATAGCCATCAGACACCTTTACAAGCCTAATTGACATTTTCAATTACCACACCTATATAATTTATATCATAATTATAAGAAATTACTTTATGTAGAAACAAACTTTATGATGCGCATGTATGATTGAAAATTTAAAGTACTTGATATATATATCAAAATAATTTACAATAATAATTTTAGAACATTAGGTACAAATATGTTTACTTATAATTAATTTACATATACTAATTTTACTTGACTTCGGACCTCGTACATTTGACTCATTGCTCTTTACCAATTCTGATAAGTATCCCGTAAGGATAGGAGTGTCATGATGCATATGTCATGTCACTGGATCGGCTTCATGCTCTTTATCTATAGATAAAAATACAACATTAAGGGTTGTGAGTATAAGAATACTTAGTGAATGCTACTTTCCCTTTTTCCTAAGAGTTTTCACCATAGGGGGTATGTACAATTCTAAGTTATGCCACAAGTAATTCTATAATAGAATATTTTTTAAATTATTAATTAGTTGTATGTTTAGATTCGTTATTAGAAAATGACTAGCATTAGTATATAGATTTCTCCTTATAACTTTAGACTAACCTTATCCCACTCATCTCTAACCTTGTCCCTCCAATTCTAACCATTCCTTTCCTTCATTTAGAAGGATGCAACTGGCTCATGACCATCTTTCCCACATTTCAGAAATGAATACTATTCAAATAAGGCATCATTGGCTAATAGTGATTTTCCACTAGCTCTTTCAAAGCATAATCATCAACTTATAAGGGGATGGTCAAATACCAACTAGCCATTAATTTTTTATCTAATTTTGGTCATCAAATCACATTTGTATGATTATCAATTCCAAGTATCAAACTTTCATAATATTCAAGTGCCTAGTTAGGCACCACAATTGGTCATTATGTTTGCTATCACTTTATAGCATTCAAATAAAATCCAAAATTCATCAAATTCACTTGGTATCATCTTACATGTGTTACTACTACAATGCCAAGCAATAATCATCAATTACATAGCCAAAAAAAATGAGATTTAGGTATTTTTCAGTTTACCTTTCCAAAACAAGATAGTAGGAAGAATCTTCCAATAGGGAACCCCTTTTTGGCACATAAATCATCTATAAAAATGCCCAATTAAATCTATAATGTTCCTAACATATTAATTAGCCAAATTGGCTTAGGTTTTCAAAAATTTTCTAGAATATTTTCCTAGAAAATTTGTGGACTTCAAGCTTCTAAAACTGTTTTAGCATTGAATAGCATTGGGACTTCTGAAATGGGAAATGTTTTTTTTTTAATAGGCAAATGAACTTTGATTGCTACCAAATTTTATCACAATTTAGCCAACATATAGAAGGAGTCCCATCAATTTTTACAGCATCTTTAAATACCATTTGGTACCCTAAAACTTCAAAATACAAAAACAAATTTTTGAACATCCAATTTTGGAGCAATCTAACCTAGGCTTATTTTATATTTCTAAATTTTTTTAAAAATTCTCAAAAGATTCTCCACACATCCTAACATTATAAACAACAATAAAATGGCAAGAAATAAATTTTTAACAACCCCTAATGCATTCCTAGAATTTCCTAACTCGTGTTTTTCCCCAACATAACAAAAAAACTTCTTAGCTTTTACAATTTCCAACTAAACCTATTTCAGTCCTTCACCAAAATTTACCCAAAATTAATAGGACTTTTCTCTACTTATTTAACAACCTAAAAACATCCTAATATTTCTAAGTCATTCATCAAAACTTAGCCAAACAAAACTACATAAAATAGAATACAACATAACAACATCATTCAAAATATTATCATATCTTGCAATTTTTGTATAAAATCTCTTAAGAAAATGGAAAGATTGCCACTCACCTTAATTTTTTATGCCTTTTAATATGTTATGGGAACCCTAGGGATAACTGAACTCTAGTCAAAATAATAAACCAAGTTTTAGAGAATTTTTTTTTGAAGAAGATCTTCCATGAAAGCATAAAGAAAAAAGGAAATTGCATGGTTACCTCTTGAAATGTTGTAAAAAATTCTCTTATAGGAATTTTTGTGAATTGAAAATGAGTTTTAAAGTTTGCCAATATGGAGAGAGGGCCACATTTTTTTTTTTGCTGAAAAAGAATGCAAAAAATGGGTGCTTAGGAGTGGTGAAAAGAGTTTTAAAAAAAAAGTTGATTTGGAAGTTAAAACATGAACTAATTATTTTCAAGTATATAGAGTTACTTTAGGGATTTTTTTTGCTGATTATTTGACCAGCATGGGGGCATGTTTTAGCTGCTAAAAATGACCATAAAAATAGAGAAAAATAGAGAGAATTCAAGAAAAGCTTAGAGATGAAACTTTTATTACAAAAATACTCCTCACTTTTCTCACTTTTTCCTTTTTCCACTTTTATCATTGACTTTCCTCCTAAGTTTTCCCTATTAGGCTACATGGTTTTGGACCTTCAAAAACTCAATTTAAACTTTTAGAAAACATACCAAATCATCCCAAAAGGAATTTAAATGATCCAAATTGAATTATATTAATTTCGGACTTATTTTATCGAATTTTGGCTCACCTAAGTCCTGAAATTTTTATTAGACTCTACTAAAATTTTTCTAAACTTTTGAGAAAGTCTCTAATTAAATTTTAGTACACATCAATGGCCAAGAATGGTTTCACAAATTTTTGGGTTAAGTAGAAGCCCAATTTGCCTTTATGATTTACCCAAAATTTACCCGATTAATTTATCGGGTGATAATTTTAGGGATTTTCATCCTAAGTTTTTTGTAAAAATTTCTTACTTACTTTAGGGTATCACAGCCTAATTTTGGGTTTTTATTAGATCAAATAAGCCTTTTTTTTTTAAAAAAAAAATTAGTTTTACTTGTGTTCAATTTTTCTTTACATTTTACTCGATTGTTCGATTGGGCCCTTAATTGAAATATTTCTTCTCTCATGTATTCTTCTTATTTTCTCAATTTTTTTTTCAAAATTTCACTTTTGGATTATTATAAAATTTTCCTTAATTAAACTTAATATAATATAGGAGACTTCCTAGAATGTCACTTATCCTAAAATTCCACTAACTAAAGCACACTTAATTGCAAAATGCTAGTAAATTTCGGCACATTAGTAATGGTTTATATAATATACCACTTAGGGATATTACACTTTGACATGCTCTTGTTTCTTTAGTCATTTTATATTTGTTCAATAATTACGTATTAGCATAGCAATTGTCTTTTGCTATATGTATTTTTTTTAGTTGTTTTGTTCCTTTTTGGTTTAACTAATTTTTCAAGTGACAACTAACTTTTCAAACAATGGCTTTTGGAGAGGCATCATTGTCTGCATCAATAGAATCCAATCCATAAAATATTTTATGAAACTCAGAGTTGTTATAACTTACTTAAAAATAAAATTAGTTGCTAATGGTTATGTTTCATCGGAAGATTTTTATATATGTCCATTTAAATGATTTTCAATTAGAGAGTAAATTTTTCTCTTATTTTTTATTTGTTTTTTAGGTGTCCTTGGAAGAACACCCAAGAAAGAGTTTTACATGTGGTTTGACAGAGAAATGCTACAATCAATTCTAGAGAGATTAAGTCATGAAATTACAAGGCAGATGAATAGCAAGGAACTACAATTTACCCATTTGCATCCTATGCACTACATTGATGGTCACAAGATGTTTGGCTCCTATTACACATCCATTATTGAGGTACTATTAAAATCACACATTTAACAAATTTTTAATTAATTTGAGAAAATTCATAGTGCTCCTTGATTGTGAAACTATATTGAAATTAGATGGCTCTTTTAGGTCTGAAACTCATGATCCCATGCATCAATGCATAGAATATTGGAATCACAAGAAGGTAATATCTTCAACTTCACATGGTGTCAACAATGTCCATAAGACTACAAATGGTTCTAGTACCTTTTTAGGTGATGTCAAGGCTTTTCGAATCAATCTGACAAATGCGGATCCAGATAATCCACGAGTGGCTAAAAGGAGTCATTCTTTGGAAGAGTTGAAATCAAAACTACAAGGATTACTAGAGAAAACAAGCCCTGATGAATTAGAAACTTTGCACACAAGACACATAGTTCTTAATAGAGAGAACCATTTATAGCATTGATAGAGGAGAATAAGAAAAAACTTAATAAAATAATAGTAATTGCTTGGTCCTTTCTAATTCAGGAAAGCAATATTTTCATTTAGTCATTAGTTAAGCTTATTCTTTTAGAGGTTCATGAAAGTGTAGTTATTGCTGAGGCCAGGACCAAATTTTGTTAATGTCCCATTTTGAAGGACCTGATTA
Source organism: Sindora glabra (assembly GCA_020226215.1). Taxonomy (NCBI): domain Eukaryota; kingdom Viridiplantae; phylum Streptophyta; class Magnoliopsida; order Fabales; family Fabaceae; genus Sindora; species Sindora glabra. Next base: position 60,873,390 of record CM035228.1, read on the forward strand.
TAAAGCCATTGAGCCACTGAACCAAATTTCCATCTAAATTATTTCTCCTTTTCAATGATTTATACACTGTACCTTATTTTAATTTTCATTACCTTTATTTTGCCATATATAGATAGAGAAACATGCTACTATTAATATTGATGATATGACTAGAAAGGATGAATGGAAGAAAAAAAAAGAATTCTCTGAATCTTGAGTAAAGATCAATGCATAAATCTATTCGAAAATGTGAATATTATTAAAAAATAAGTATGACAATGAAAAGTTTGGTCAACTAAGACCCAAGAAATTGTCCATGTAAATTGACAGAGTAGAAGCTAAGGCAAGACATCATATGGAAGCTACATGCTTCAAAACATGTGATCAAATGTATAATTACATGTTCAAGTTGTTGGGATCGAGAACCAAACAAGCGTAGTGGAGTTAACCAATCCCAGCCAATGGATCCATGCAAAACGTTAGATTAGAATAAAGATTCAAGGAATATCTTTGTGATAATTTAGGGACTCGTTCGTTAATCACCTCTTCAACTTCCTTTTGGCTGAAGACTTCGAGGTATCCATACGAACTAGCAGATCACCAGTGAACATCCACACGAACACTGATTGGAATTCTTCTCCTTGGCCTCGTAGTGCTACACCTCTTCAAAGTTTATGGTCAAGGAAGGGTGCTAGGGTTTTTCTATCATTTGGATGCATGAATAATGATGTATTATTACCCAACAAGCATATTTAAATAGGTGCATAGAAAAGCCTAACTAATTGGGCTTTGTTCCATGTATAATTATCAGCTTATTATTAGGCCTTATAATTACAACATGGAATTCTCAAATATTAGGCCCAAACAATTTGGTCCATCAATTCCATATCCACTAGGCTCTAAGTGTGTGACCTTACATGCTCTCATTATATTGGTAATAATCATAAATCACATTAACAATCATAAATAATGAGTGGTGTCTAGCAACACATTATTATTACCCAAGTAGTGAAAAAATCGGTGATTTGACTGAACTTTTATATGTGATCATCATCGATATCCTTTTGTCCGAGACATCTAGATTGAGTACAAGATATGGACCGTGTCATTCCCATATAGCCTAATCCAAAGGTTTCTTGATTCCTAAGTAAGTTGATCGAAGCAAATGTAATTGACATCCCATGTCAATTCACTTGAGCATGGCCATACATTTTCTCAGCCTTACTTAATCAAGGGGCCCACAGATGTCATTCTTGTTATATAGGAGGGACAAATTCCATATTAATTACACATATCCCTCTGCATGATATGTGACATATCCAATAACTATCATTGCATTCACTCAACCATGAGTGACATAGAGTAGTATCAAAATATAAAACTCATATGTAGGAACCTTGGCGATCTCATGTCAAAGGACTATATTAATAATGATCACTAAGAATCACTCATAACACTCACATAATGATCCATGTAGTGTTCTTAGGGTGGGCCGGTCCAGTATACAAGTTCTCTAACTTGTACTTATGTGTAGACTTAATATCTCATATAAGTCACCACACATGCTAGTCTTATCATATCAAAGCAACCTAATCCTCAATAATATATGACTAAGGACATTTAAGAATATAATTATTCTAAGGTTATTATCATAATTAAATATATTATGCAGACAATATATGTATAAATATGATAATTGAAATTACCATTAAAATAACACAATTCAAATTTATAATCATAAATATGATTGGTTTTAGGGCATATACACTAACAATCTCCCACTTGCACTAAAGTCAATCTCCATGTATCTAATACCTATGGATCTTATATGACTACTGTGTTAGGGCTTTTGTTAGGGGATTGGCAACATTATCGTCGGTCGGTGTTCTACATATCCTGACATCATTTCTATCAACGATATCTCTTATGAAATGATAGCGCTAGAGTATATGTTTGGATTTCTGGTGAGATTTAGATTCCTTGGTTTGCGTAATGGCTCTATTATTGTCACAATAGAGCTTTATTAGGTCAACAATGCTAGAAACAATTCCAAGTTCATTAATGATTTTCTTAATCTAAATAGCCTCCTTTGCGGCATTTAATACTGTAATATATTAAGCTTTTGTTGTAGAATTAACCACTATCCCTTGCTTTGAACTCTTCCAGGTCACAACGCCACCATTGAGGCAAAATACATAACCTGATTGTGACCTGAAATCATTTTTGTCGGTTTGAAAGCTAATATCAGTGTAACCACTTACAATGAGCTCTTCCTCACCTTTATAAATCAAGAACATGTCTTTAATTCTTCTTAAGTACTTAAGAATATTCTTAACAGCTGTCCAGTGACTTTCACTAGGATCTGATTAGTATCTACTCGTCATACTTAAAGCATATGAGACATCAAGACGAGTACATAACATGGCATACATGATAGACCCAATTGCAGATGCATAAGGGATCTTATTCATGTGTTATCTCTCACACTCTGTGGAAGGACATTGAGTTTTTGAGAGACTTTTGCCATGTGACATCGGCAAGAATCCTCTTTTAGAATCTTGCATGCTAAACCTCTTTAGCACCTTATCGATGTATGTACTCTAACTTAGGCTAAGCAATTTTCTCGATCTATCTCTATAGATCTTGATATCTAATACATAGGATGCCTCACCTAAGTCTTTCATAGAAAAATAATTCTTAACCAAGTTTTTGTTGGTGTATGCCCTGAGAGCCAATCATAGGATGATTGTATGAGTATACATTGTATTATATTTTCATTATTTATATGAGGCACTTTCAGATTATTATTTCTCTGCGTTAAATAAATAGATATAGTAATTTATCCTTAGAGTAATCATTTCTTAAATAATACTCTTAAATGTCCCTAGTCAAGTATCATTGTGAAAGGGATAATAATGATGCATAGAGACTAGTATGTTGGTTGATTGATATGAGATATTAAGTCAACACATAGGTGCATGTTAGAGAACAATTGTACTGGACTGACCCACCATGAGATTGCTACATGGATCATCTTATGAGTGTTATAAGCAACTCTTATAGTGACAGTGACACATATGGTCTTGTAACTTGAAGTCACCATAGTTTCCAACATAGTTAATTATATGCTTTAACATTGTCTAACGTTAACTTTAACGGGTTGACTTGAAGATAGTAATTGGGTATACTACTAATTATGTAGAGGAATATGAGTGATGTAGATGAGTTTTTATCCCTCCTTCTAAAGGAGTGATATCTATGGGCCCTTTGATTGAGTTCAACTATGAAATGCATGGTCATGCTCAAATGAGTCAACATGTGATGTTAATCTCATTTGCTTCTTTTTTGGTCAACTCATGAATCAAGAAACACAGAGATCGAATTATAAAGGGGATGACACTTTCCATGCCTTAAGTTCAATCTAGATATCTAGGATAAAAAGGGACTTAATTGTGTAGTCACTGAAAGGTTATGTCAGATCACTGACATTCTCATTACTTGGGTAGCAATGATGCATTGCTAGATGCCGCTTATTGCTTATGATTCTAAAATATAATTTTAGGATCATTGCTAACGTGATGGGAACCTATTGGGTCACACACAAAGAACGAATCAAAATTGGAATTGGAGCAACATAATTAGAAATTCTAGTTGGACTATAATTTCTAATTAATGAAAAGACCAATTAGATTGGGCCCTTTTATTAATGTTATATTGCTTAGGGGCCAATTATTAATTAAGTCATAATATTGGACCTATTTAATAATCAACCCATAATACTCACCTCTCATTAGAGTTTTAATGGGTGTCTATATATATATATAAGATGTTATTCACACTCAGATGGATCAATAGATAATCTGGGAGGCATTTTGAGAGAAAAGAAAATAGGAGAGCCTAAACACCCTAGTTTGCTAGCACAAACTTGAGAGGAGAGAAATTTCATCCAACCTATCATTTGGCTGGAAATTTTGAGATCGTTCTGTGTGGATACCATAGAGGTGCAGGCATATTAAACACTGCACTGGTGATATGATCTTCTAGTTTCTATTCTGGTTCGTGATTTGGAGAGCAGATTGGATTGGAAAACGGACAGAAGCAGATCGAATTTGCTGTGTAGCGGATAGAAGATTTTTGCAGAAAGGTATAAACCCTAATCCCTAATCTATGGCGTCCTAAATTTGGATGGATCCTTGGTGGAAATCGTGCAAAATTTTTATTCCGCTGTGCATGTATGATGCACGATTTTCCAGCAGTTTTTATAAACTGCAGTGTATGAATGTCATTTCCAATGAGTAGTATGTCATTTACATATAACACTAGAAAGACTATTGTGCTCCCACTAACCTTTTTGTACACACAATGTTCATCTTTATACTTGATGAAACCAAACTCTTTGATTGCATCATCAAAATGAAGATTCCAACTTCAAGAAGCTTGTTTCAATCCATAAATGGATCGTTGCAACTTGCAAACCTTTCCAGCATTTTTAGGATTTACAAAACCTTCAGTTATGTCATGTACACATTCTCAAGAAGATTTCCATTAAGGAAAGCAGTTTTGATGTCCATTTGCCAGATCTCATAATCATAATATACAGCTATAGCTAGAAGAATCCTAATAGGATTTAAGCATGATAACTGGAGAAAAAGTCTCATCATAGTCAATACCATGGATTTGTTTGAAACCTTTTGCAACCAATTGTCCCTTAAAGATACACATATTACCATCCATGTCAATTTTCTTTTTGAAAATCCATTTGCACCTAATGGGTTTTACCCTTTCAGGTGGATCAACCAAAGTCCAAACTTAGTTTACATACATGAAGTCCATCTCTGATTTCATAGCTTCTAGCCATTTCTCTAAATCTGGGCCCATCATAGCCTCTTGGTAGGTTGTAGGCTCATCTTGGTCCATGAACAACATATCACTATGATAAGTCATGAGAAATTCATATCTCTTGGGCTCACGACATATCCTACTAGACCTACGTGAGTTTTGTGTTACATGAATAGGTCCTTCCATAACTGGTTGTGGAACTGGCTCACATTCCATCTTAAGTCCAATGTTCTCTCGTTGATCTTGAATTTCTTCAAATTATATTCTCCTCCTATTGATTCTTCTAGAGATAAATTCTCTCTTTAAAAAAATACCAGTTCAAGTAATAAATACTTTTTGCTTAGTTGGATTATAGAAATAATATCCTTTTATTTCCTTAGGATATTCAATGAAAAAATATTTATCATATTTGGGTCCAAGTTTATCAGAAGTCTAACGTCTTACATAAGCTTCACAGCCCTAAATCTTCATAAAAGATAAACTAGGATGTTTTCCAGTCCATATCTCATATGGTGTCTTTTGAACTGATTTTAACAGAACACGATTTAATGTAAAAGTCATAGTCTCTGGAGCATGTTCCTAGAAGGAATTTGGAAGGTCAGTCTGACTCATCATTGACTAAATCATGTCTAACAAAGTTCGATTCCTCCTTTTAGAAACACCATTCTATTGAGGTGTTTCTAGTGGAGTGAGTTGTGATACAATATCACACTTCTTTAAATGATTGAGGAACTCTCGGTCTAAGTATTCACCACCTCGATCTAATTGAAGTGCTTTAATATTTTTACCAAGTTGATTTTGTACTTTATTTTTGAATTCTTTGAACTTTTCAAAAGATTCAGACTTGCGTTTCATAAAAAACACATAACCATATCTATTGAAATCATTAGTAAAAGTAATGAAGTATTGATAACTACCTCTAGCTTGTGTGTTTAAAGGTCCACATACATCACTATGTGATGTGAATTTAAAGGGAGTCAATCATAAGGAAGTAAGATAGGAGGAGAGCTTAATCAAGTGCATTTGAATTGTGCCACATCATCATCAAATTTAGTGCCACATCATCAAGGAGGTGGAGCCACATCACTGTCACAATCTATGTCACTGCCACATCATCAAAGGTGGAGCCACATCACCGCCACATCAGCCACAATCCATGTCACTGCCACATCATCTTGGAGATGGTGCCACATCATTGCCACATCAGCCATAGTCCTAATTGGTGCCACCTCATCTCATTTTCTATTATTTGGTATTTTGGGCTTTATTATAGTACTTGGGCTCTTAATTTGTATTTATTTTGTGCTGCATTACTTTAGAGTATTTTGGGCTTTATTTGAGCCCATTTGTCAATTAGGGTTTTAGAAAGTTAATAAGGAGGCTTGTTCCTTATTCTATGAGTATTCAGACATTTTGAGTAAAAGCTGATTGCTTGTGAGGGATTTCTCTCTAGGTTCTTGTATGAACTTGAAGACTTATCAAAGGGCATTCAACCTTTGTGGCGTCAAATATATCTCTTATTGCTTCCAATTCTTCCTCTTTTCTGAAGCATGGCGGGAATATCATTCTTTTTTTTACTTTGATTGCATCTGATTTGGGAAAGATCCAACAATTTCACATCATTTGGTATCAGAGCAAGGTTCCCAATTCAGGTTTTATTTCTCTTTAATTCTGTAACTTGCGTCACTGTTCATGTTACTATTCATACGTCGTCACTGTTCATCGTACTGTTCTTCGCACTGTTCACCACATTTTATATCCTAAATCTTCATTTCTATCTTGTTTTGATTTGGTTTTTATATCCATTGAGTTTCTGATTTGGTTTGTGTCAAATTTGTGTTTTGATTCACCATTGTGTCAAATCTGTTTTGTTCTTCTTTTCTGCCTTCCATGTGTTTGATAAGTTGTCCAAGTCAATTGTAGGTCTCAATTTGCTTTGATACTTGGTCACCTCTTTGTCTTGTGTTAGTTCTTGTTGTTTAGCTCAAAATTTGCTCCAAATATTTCTGCTAGTCTAGTGAATGAAAGGTGCATTGAACATGTTTGTTAAAAGTTCAAAGTGAAGAAGTTCAGCTTGCAATAGCCAATTGCCATATTCTAATAGCACAACATCAAAGGGCTATAATTGAATATAGTAATTGATTAGAGCAAAGCAAAGAGCACCAAGTTTGAATTGTGTTAAAAGCATTGCAATCAGCAAACTAGTGCTGAATGGTGAACTTGTGTTTGAAGTAAAAACAAATGCAAGAACAAAATGAAGAATAGTACTGAGTAGTTGTGAGTTAGAAAGCAAAAACAATTGACAAAAACAAATAGCAAGAAACAAAGGAGAAAAGCCAAGTTAGTGAATCAAAAGGCAAACTACAAAGAAGAGGCAAGAAAAAAAAAAATAAAGTGCTGAATTGTTGAAAACAAATTGGAACACATTCAAAAGAAAAGAAGTTGTTTGCTTGTAGTTATTGTTGATTCTTGACATGCTCTAATTACACTTGAACTTTTCATTTTGACATTAATTGTTCATTGTCTCTTTCAATTACTTGAATTCTTAAATCAGCACCTCTTGAAGTTATTGCTTCTCATTATCTTGTGTCCTTAAGTCTTTGTTTTTATTTTTCCTTTCTTCCTAGAGTTCAATTGTGTTAATTCCATGCTGCCATGTTGTTAGTGTGCTGTCACCTTTTGTTGGCATTCAATTTGAGATAGTGATAGCCACAATTGTTGGATTTCTGCTATATGTCAATTTAGTTCCAAAAGAACCACAAGAGAGGAAAAGAAAGGAGTGGGAAAAGGCAAGAGTGTGTGAGATCATTTGAGGATAAAAGCCTAAATTACAGTGCAAACACGAGTGTGAGTACCCCTAAATCAAGTGACAAGTGTGGTTTTTTGAGGTCCTTTTTTTTTCTTTATCTAACCTTTTCTTGCAGGTTTAATCATTAACAATGTCGGGAGGAAGTGATAACAATACTTTCCAACCAGAGAATCTAGATTTCACTATGAGAGCTATGTTTCAACAATTTGAGAGATTGAATGAACAAATTGCTGGAATGAATGAGAGGATAAGAGGGATTGAAGGAGAAAGAACAAAAAATGATAGGCATGTGAGAGATGAAGGAGTTCAAAATTTTGAGGGTAGAAGTGAGAGATCAGAAAGTTCAAATGAGAGTGAGAGAAGAAGAGGTGAAAGGAGACATGTTAGAAGAGCAAGGGTAGATACCAATCTTGACAGCATTAAGATAAAAATCCCATCATTCCAAGGAAGAAATGATCCAGAAGCTTATTTTGAATGGGAAAAGAAGATGGAATTGATATTTGATTGCCACAATTATTCGGAGGAAAAGAAGGTAAAGCTTGCTGTTACGGAATTTTCTGATTATGCCATTGTTTGGTGGGATAAATTGATGATAGATGTAAGGAGAGAGAGAGAAAGACCCATTACAACTTGGGAAGATTTGAAGTTTGTTATGAAAAGAAGATTTGTCCCTTGCTATTACCAAAGGGATTTGCATCAAAAATTGCAAAGTCTGATTCAAGGAGTTAAGAGTGTTGAGGATTATCACAAAGAAATGGAAATCACTATGACAAGAGCCAATGTGGAAGAAAGTCAAGAAGCAACTATGGCTAGATTTCTCCATGGATTGAATAGAGACATTGCTAATGTGGTGGAGTTACAACACTATGCATCTTTGGAGGAGTTGGTACACTTAGCTATGAAAGTGGAAAGGCAACTCAAAAGAAGAAGTTCATCTAAATATAATTCACAATCAAGCTCTCCATGGAAGTCTTGGGATAAAAAGAGTGACAAGAAGGAGGAAAGAGGAAGCAAGTTCAAATCTGAATTCTCTTCAAAATCAAAAGATGAATCTTCTAAGGGCAAAAACAAAGTGGAGGAGAATAAGAAACATTCCAACATGAAGTGCTTCAAATGCTTGGGAAGAGGACATATCGCTAGTAATTGTCCAAACAAAAGGCTTATGGTGATCAAAGACAATGGGGAATGGGATTCTACAAGTGAGAAAGATCAAGCTACTTCATCCGATGAAGATAGTATGAGTAGTGAGGATCCTTTTGATGGAGGTGCATTGGTGAGTTGGAGAGCCTTAAATGTGCAAATCAAGGAGGAGAGTGAGAATCAAAGAGAAAATCTTTTCCATACAAGGTGCAACATCCAAGGGAAGGCTTGCCAAGTTATCATTGATAGTTGGAGTTGTGCTAATGTGGCTAGCACTACCTTAGTTGAAAAGCTGAATTTGCCCACTTTACAGCACCCTACCCCTTACAAGCTTCAATGGTTGAATGAAAATGGGGAGTTGAAAGTGAATAAACAAGTGCTAGTCTCTTTTTCTATTGGGAGGTACCATGATGAGATTCTTTGTGATGTGGTTCCTATGCATGCTTGCCATCTTTTGCTTGGGAGGCCATGGCAATTTGATAGACAAGTTACTCATGATGGTGTTCTCAACAAATATAAGCTTGTCAAAGATGGAAAGAAGTTCTCCCTTAGGCCTTTAACTCCAAAACAGGTTTATGAAGATCAAATGATAATGCAAAAAAAGAGAGAAGAGGAAGAAAAAGGGAAAAAGAGTGTAGACCAGAATGAGAGAGATAAAAAGAACAAGAGTGTGAGTGAAAAGAAGGAGAGAAAACATGAGAAAGGAGAGTCATCAAAACAAGGAAAAGAAAAGTTAAGTGTGTTTGCAAAAACAAGTATTGTGAGGAATGCTTTATATGTTTCTAGACCAATTGTTTTCCCAAATACTTTTGATTTTCATTTACAGAAACATCAAGATGTACCTTCAAGAGAAAACTCTAAAGAAGTACAATCTTTGAAGAGAGGAGAACATCATATAAATTTCATCCTTGGAAATTCAACTCAAACTTATGAAGATCATGTGATTGAAAAATATAGTAAGAAGGAAGAACTTCATGAAGCATATCCATGTGTAATGCAATGTAGGCAAGGTAAAATTAGTGAGGTAGATAATGCTTTGGCTCAAAGGTATACTCTTTTCCTAACTTTCCATGATAGATCACTAAATTTTAGGCCTAAGGATTATTTGCATACAGAATTGATGAGTTTTGAGTGCCTTGACAATTTGTATGTAGTTGATTTTGAGAGTGCTGCCTCTTCACATGATTTTGTAATTCCTTTACAAGTTGAGTTTGTTTCCAAAGTTGATGTTTGTGAAGAAATGATTTTTGGAGAAATGTTTAGGCATGATAAGATTTTGTGTAAAAGGGATGAATTGTTTCTGCCTAAAAGTTCTCTAGATGATTTGTTTGTTGGAAAAACTTATGATTGTGATTTGATAATACATTTTGACATTAAGAAGACTCCAAGGGATTTGCATAATATGTCTTTTGTGTTTTATAGAAGTTTTCTCACCAAAAAAGTTGATTTGATTAGACATTTTGAATTTAAAAAGAGTTTAGATAACATGCGTTATGTGTTGCTGGATCCTTATGTGTTTTCCAAGCATGGTTTGATGGGAGGATTTCATCCACTTTGCTTTGAAATAAGGAAAATATGGAAAAACATCTTCAAAACAAGGCATGGTTTGTATGAATGGTTGTCTTTGCTTTTTGGTTTGTGTAATGCACCAAGTATTTTTATGAGCTTAATGAATCATGTTTTGAATACTTCTCTTAATAAATTTGTTAGGGTCTATTTAGATAAAATTCTTGTGATAAGTTTGCATGTTTTTAGTTGCAAGTTTTTTTTGTGAGTGCCTATTATCTTCATGTTTTGTGCATTTCCAAGAATAAATTTGCTGTTGCTCATTTAAATCATTTTTATGTGCTGAAAGGTTGGATAGGACTTGAGAATTTAAAGCATTGGAAAGATAGTGTGCTATCTCTTGTTGAAATTCTTGTGTATGACAAAGTTATGGAGGAGCATTTTGAATCTTTGAAATCTGTTTGCAAAATTTTAAGAAATGAAAAGTTGCACGATAATTTTGAAGAATGTTTATTATGCATGAATTGTGTTAAATATTTGATATATGTTGTGTGTGACAGTGCAATGGAAGTGATCAAAGAAAAAGCACTTAAACAATGGCTGCCACCTATGTTTGTTAGTGAAATTGAGAGCTTTCATGGTCTGATTAACTTTTGTGGGAAACTTATAAAGAATCATGTTCAATGTGCTCCCAATGATAAACTTCTCACTATTGCTAATTTTGTATGCTTGCATGAGATTATTGACTCTTATTTTGTATTTGATCCGGGTAGTTGCTTATTGATGGTATGAGTGGTAAAGGAAGTGTTTCCAATCTAAGGGAATCCAAGCTACATCTATGTGGAAGTGGTTCACACCAAGTCATGAAAAAGACAATAGTTGTTTTCTTAATTTGAATTCTCATGGTGAGTTGGATGTGAGTATTTCATTTAGTGATTCTAATCGTTCTTCCTTTGATGTAGGTTTTGAAGATTCGAGGACGAATCTTTTTGAAGAGAGGGGGAATGATGTGAATTTAAAGGGAGTCAATCATAAGGAAGTAAGATAGGAGGAGAGCTTAATCAAGTGCATTTGAATTGTGCCACATCATCATCAAATTTAGTGCCACATCATCAAGGAGGTGGAGCCACATCACTGTCACAATCCATGTCACTGCCACATCATCAAAGGTGGAGCCACATCACCGCCACATCAGCCACAATCCATGTCACTGCCACATCATCTTGGAGATGGTGCCACATCATTGCCACATCAGCCATAGTCCTAATTGGCGCCACCTCATCTCATTTTCTATTATTTGGTATTTTGGGCTTTATTATAGTACTTGGGCTCTTAATTTGTATTTATTTTGTGCTGCATTACTTTAGAGTATTTTGGGCTTTATTTGAGCCCATTTGTCAATTAGGGTTTTAGAAAGTTAATAAGGAGGCTTGTTCCTTATTCTATGAGTATTCAGACATTTTGAGTAAAAGCTGATTGCTTGTGAGGGATTTCTCTCTAGGTTCTTGTATGAACTTGAAGACTTATCAAAGGGCATTCAACCTTTGTGGCGTCAAATATATCTCTTATTGCTTCCAATTCTTCCTCTTTTCTGAAGCATGGCGGGAATATCATTCTTTTTTTTACTTTGATTGCATCTGATTTGGGAAAGATCCAACAATTTCACATCACTATGTATAAAGCTCAGTAAATCACTAGCCCTTTCACCTTTTCCAGTAAAGGGGGCTTTAGTCATCTTACCTAATAAACATGACTCATATACCTCATATGATTCAAAATCAAATGAGTCCAAAAATCCATCCTTATGGAGTTTGGAGATGTGTGTCTCATTTATATGGCCTAAACGATAATGCCAAAGATAGGTTGGATTTGAATCATTAGTTTTGACCTTCTTCGTGTTTATGTTATAGATTAGATTTTCAAGGTCCAGAATATAAAGACCATTTGTTAAGTGTGCACTACCATAAAATATTTCTTTTAAATAAATAGAGTAACATTTATCCTTTATTATAAATGAAAAGCCTTTCTTGTCTAAACAAGAAACAGAAATCAAATTCCTACTAACAGTAGGCACAAAATAACAATTGTCCAATTCTAAAACTAATCCACTAGGTAAAGATAATAATAAGTCCCTATAGCTAATGCAGTAACTCTTACTCCATTTCTAATGCGTAGGTCCACTTCACCTTTGCCTAATGATCTACTTCCTTTAAGATCTTGCACATTTAAATAAATGTGAGTACCATATCCAATATCTAATACCTAAGATGTAGAAGTAGATAAATTAATCTCTATAACATAAATACCTGAGTTGGAAGTCCCACTTCCCTTTTGTTTCTTAAGCTCTTCCAAGTAAAGTTTACAATTTTGCTTCCAATGTCCTAGTTCTTTGCAATGGAAGAATTGCCCTTCCTCGGCCACACCACCTTTGGGCTTCAGTGCAGAGGAACTTGACTTGGACTGTCTATCATCTTGTCCTTCTTCTGTTTATTCTTAGCCTTAGACTTGCCCTTTCCTTTGCCCTTTTGAACTATCATAATGGAATTGGGCTTGGTCTTTTTTAAGTTCTGCTTAGTAATTCTCAACATATTAAGCAGTTCAAGTAAAGTGTTATCAATTTCATTCATGTTGTAATTCATGATGAATTGACCATAGCTTTCAAGCAACGACAGAACTATGTTAGTAGCCAATTCTTGCTATAAAGGAAAACTTAATATTTCAAGGCTATTAATGTATCCAATCATCTTAAGCACATGTGTAGCAACGGGTGTTCCTTTAACCATCTTGCACTAAAACAATGCTTTAGATACATCATATATTTCATGTCTTGCTTGCTCTTGGTAGAGCTATTTGAGGTGATCAATCATATTGAACACCTCCATATTCTCATGTTGCTTTTGAAGCTCAGAGTTCATAGTAGCATGCATAAGATAATTGACATCCAGAGCATCTTCTAGATACTTCTTATAAGCATCCTTTTCTGCTTGAGGAGCATTGGTAACAGGCTCATTTGGAGTAGGTTGCTCTAGGACATATTGATTTTTCTCATGCTTGAAGATAATCCTCAAGTTTCGATACCAATTAAGAAAATTCATCCCATTCAGTTTATCCTTCTCAAGGATAGATCGCAGTGACAAGTTTGATGCATTTGATGCCATGGTTATGTATAATAGAAAAATATGTAGAATGAGAATCATGTATTTTATTTATTTAATAAGGTCTTTTATTTATTAAATAATACTTCCAATATTTTTCTCAAAATAATAGCCCTCACTATTATTTCAGAAAACCTTATCGTCAAGGTTTCTAGTGAGCCAAGATCCATATTTTACCAAATCTTGAGTTAGCTTTAGCTAATTGCCCAAGAGGTGGCTATTTTAGGTAGACAACTCCTTGTCAATTGCATCTTATGCAACTCTTGGATAGTTAGGTGAATAACACTTATTCAAATTCATCTCATGAATTCATAACTAACTCTATGCCTTTAGGCCCCAATCCTATTGGTATGGCCCAATTAAGGCAAACCCAATAATTAGCAATTTGGATATCACTTTTATCCCTTCGCGTCTTACCAAGATAGACTTAGGAACTTTGCTATGGCAAACCCACCTATAGTCAATCAAGATCTTGATGAGTGCTATTATTGGAAGGCATCTCTTTTGACTTAATATTTTGTTTGAGGGATTTTAAAGTTTTTGATCTCACCATTATTGTATTTAGTTTTATTTAGCATGCATCACATACATCTACTATAGGCATCTTATACATATATCATATGCATCTCATATATAAAACATAATTTAAACGTGACATGATCATGACCCAACCTAAGTGATATTCTAGAGCTCAAGAATATCAAATAAAACTAAGAAAGAAAAACTTCTTCCTAAGAATCTTCTTCTTTCTTCATGGTTTGATCTTTACTTCCATTATTGCTTCTTTAGGTGCTCCAACAAAATTATTACATAATAATAAAGAAACCTCAAGTTACATTTGAAGAGAGTAAGATGAGAAGAGAATGTACAGCTAGAAGTAATAGAAAGGCATGACACACAAGCTGTATTTTAAAATTGCAACAAAACCAAGGGCCATAATCATGTACCATACATCAAGCAACAAAACAACATGATAAGTGAAACATATATCCAAATATATGTTCAATATCAAAATTTGAATTAATTAATTCCGAATTAATCAAATAATTACTTAATGTCGCTACACAGAGAATTTACAACGGTCCTGCTAGCTAGTTAGCGAGCGGGGTCAAGGGGTAGCGCCCCTGCAGGGGACGAGAGGGCGGAGCCCCCCTCCCAAAAAATTAATTACATCTGAAATTCAAATTGCAATTCATTTTATTAACAATTGACATACCCCTTTAGTCGAACAATTTGATAATATTTGACATTCAAATCATGGTTTCAAAATCTGATTCATGACAGAATCATAATGGATAAATTTTAATCATATTAAATAGATCCAATCAATTCACAAATTAAAGCATTCATGCATACACTTCATACATAAGTCCAGATTTACGTTAAATCACATTAAACATGTTAATCAGATTTATATATGAAAACTATTTTAGAAGTAATCGCATTAATTCTGTGCAAAATAGATTCAACATTTGAATATAAGGTATATCACATATACAAAAATAGATTCAAGGAGTTATTTGATTAATTCTGATTCATATCAGAATCTGTGTTTTAATTAGAAAATGTTTTTCTTACATTAAATCAGATTCACATAATTAATTCTTTTAATTTCATTCAAAATAGAACCCAGAAATCAGTTTCAAATTCAAACCAAAACCCAGAATTATTGCAATAGATTCAAATTTGAAACAAAACCTAGAAACATATTCAAATTTAAATCAAAACCCAGAAACAAATTTGAATTTAAATCAGAGATAAGAATCAATCATGAAACACATTCAAATTCAAATTAGAAACCAGAATTAAGCACCAAACATATTCAAGTTTGAACCAAAACCTAAAGATTAAATTCAAACTAGAATCCAGAATTAATCACATTAATTTTTACCTTTGCAAGAAAATGTAAAATCAGGTTCAAAAGGATTAATCTTACCAATCCTAATCAGAATTCATTGTAGCATGATAGCAGAACAATTCATGAAACCATAATCACGTAATTAACAAATAAAATCCTAATTTAACATTTCACAAGTAGCTCTGATACCACTATTGGGATCGGGAGCCAAACAAGCGCAATGGAATTAACTGATCTTAGCCAACGGATCCATGCAAAATGTTAGATTAGAATAAAGATTCAAGGAATACATTTGCGAAGATTTAGGAACTTGTTTGTTAATCACCTCTTTAACTTCCTTTCGGCTGAAGATTCCGAGGTATCCACACAAACCAGCAAATCACCAGTGAATGTCCACATGAACATTGATCGGAATTCTTCTCCTTAGCCTCGTAGTGCTAGCTATGCCTCTTTAAGATTTATAGTTAAGGAGGGGTGTTAGGATTTTTCTATGCTTTAGATGCGTGAATAATGATGTATTATTACCTAACAAGTCTATTTAAATAGGTGCATAGAAAATCCTAACTAATTAGGCTTTATTTCATGTATAATTATAGGCTTATTATTAGGCCTTATAATTATAATATGGAATTCTTAAATATTAAGCCTAGATATTTGGTCTATCAATTCCATATTTACTAGGCTCTAAGTGTGCAACCTTACAGGCTTTCATTATATTAGCAATAATCATAAATCATATTAATGATTATAAACAATAAGTGGTATCTAGCAACATATCATTGTTATCCAAGTAGTGAAAAAGTCGATGATTCATTGAACCTTTATATATGATCATCATCTATCCTTTTGCCCTAGACATCTAGATTGAGCATGAGATATGAACCATGTCATTCCTGTATAGCCCAATCCAAAGGTTTCTTGATTCCTAAGTAAGTTGGCTGAAGCAAATGTAATTGACATCTCATGTTAATTCACTTGAGTATGGCCATGCATTTTCTAAGCCTTACTTAATCATGGGGCCCACAAATATCACCCCTATTATATAGGAGGGACAAATTCTATTTTGATCACACAAATCCCTCCACATGATATGTGACATATCCAATAACTACCCCTGCATTCACTTAACCATGAGTGACATAGAGTAATATCAAAATATGAAACTCATATGTAGGAACCTTGGCGATCTCAGGTTAAAGGATCATATTAATAATGATTACTAAGAATCACTCATGACACTCACATAACAATCCATGTAATGTTCTTAGGGTAGGTCGATCCAGTATACAAGTTCTCTAACTTGTACTCATGTGTAAACTTAATCTCTCATATAAGTCATCACACATGCTAGTCTTAACATATCAAAGCAACCTAATCCTTAATGATATATGACTAGGGACATTTAAGAATATAATTATTCTAAGGTTATTATCATAATTAAATATATTATGCAGACAATATATGTATAAATATGATAATTGAAATTGTCATCAAAATAATGCCATTCAAATTTACAATCATTAATATGATTGGTTTTAGGGCATATACACTAACACAAGCTTATTATCAAAGCAAAACAAGGCTTCTACGAAGCCCTGCCCTTGTAATTCATCCTGTGTAGAATCAATCCATAAAATGATCCCATTAAAATGGTAAAACATGATCTCTATCTAGACACCTTACCCTTCTAACTCATTATGGCAAAATTATAGCCAAATAGGGTTGCTACAATGGCTTATGCTTTTGTTACAAGTTTGCTATATATTTATCCTCATTAATATATTTTGTATGAATTATGAAAGGTTGCTAATAGAAATCTAAAATTATTAATAATTAGCTACAAATGTTAATAAGAGACATTTTTACTTTGAAATGGCAAACATGAATTATCAACATAATTAAATCCTTAAAGTTGGACCAATATAAAATTAATGTTGGTGCATAGTATTGAAAACTAATGCTAAATTTGTTCCTCCCTTAATTGAGTCTTCTTTTGTCATTAGTGAAAAATATCTTAAATAAATTCTAAGATTAAATACATTGAAGGAGCAAATATAATGGAGTTAATTAATGTTAAAGGAGTACATAATAGTAGTAGTAGTAGTAGTAGTAATAGTAGTAGCAGCATATCATCACAAACTCTTCCTAAAAAATTATGTAGTTCTTAATATATTAATGATCATATGCCATCAGGGTTTTAGAGAGTTATATAAGGAGGTGTTAGTGTATATGCCCTAAAACCAATTATATTGGTGATTGTAATTTTGAATCATGTTATTTTAATGGCAATTCCAATTATTATATTTATATATATTGTCTGCGTAATATATTTAATTATAATAATAACCTTAGAATAATTGTATTCTTAAATGTCCCTAGTTATATATCATTGTGGATTAGGTTGCTTTGATATGTTAAGACTAGCATGTGTGAAGACTTATATGGGATATTAAGTTTACACATGAGTACAAGTTAGAGAACTTGTATACTGGACCGACCCATATTAAGAACACTACATGGATCGTTATATGAGTGTCATAAGTGGTTCTTAGTGATCATTATTAATATGGTCCTTTGACCTGAGATTACCAAGGTTCTCTACATGTGAGTTTCATATTTTGATACTATTCTATGTCACTAATGGTTAAGTGAATGCAAGGGTAGATATTGGATATGTCACATATCATGCGGAGGGGTTTGTGTGATCAAGATGGGATTTGTCCCTCCTATATAACAGGAGTAACATCTATGGGCCCCTTGATTAAGTAAAGCTGAGAAAATGCATGGCCATGCTCAGATGAATTGACATGAGATGTCAATTATATTTGTTTCAGTCAGCTTACTTAGGAATCAAGAAACCTCAAGATTGGGCTATACGGGAATGACACGGTCCATGTCTCGTGCTCAATCTAGATGTATAGGACAAAAGGACATAAGTGATGATCACGTGTAAAGGTTTAGTCAAATCACCGACTTTCTCATTACTTGGGTAACAATGATGTGTTGCTAGACACCAATCTTTGTTTATGATCATTAATATGATTAATGGTCATTGCCAACGTAATGAGAGCCTGTAGGGTCGCACACTTAGAGCTTAGTGAATTTGGAATTAATGGACCAAATTGTTTGGGCTTAATATTTGGGAATTCATGTTATAATTATAAGGCCTAATAGTAAGCCTATAATTATACATGGAATAAGGCCCAAATAGGTTAGGTTTTTCTATGCACCTATTTAAATAGGCTTATTGGGTAATAATAGGATTTACTATTTATTCTTCACGCACCCCAAGTAAAAGCATAGAAAAACCCTAGCCACTCTCCTTGACTAAAATCTCTGAAGAGGCGTAGCTAGCACTACGAGGTCTAAGGAGATCAATTCCAACCGGTGTGTGTAGCAGACATTCATCGATGATTCACGGGTTCGTGTGGATACCACAGAGGTGCAGCCACAAAACGTTGTACTGGTGATCTAATTTACTGGTTTCCATTCCGGTTCGTGATTTGGAAGCAGATCAGATTTGCTGCAGCGGTCAGAAGAATTTTGCCGAAAGGTATAAACCCTAATCCCTGATCTATGGCGTTCTAAATTCGCATGGATCCTTGGTGGAAATCGTGTAAAAATTTTTATTCCGCTGTGCATGTATGATGCGCGATTTCCAGCAGGAGGCTTGTTCTTTATATAAATCAAATTTGAGATTTAAGATTTAGGATTTGGGAGTTTTAAAGTTTAGAGAATTTAGTTAGGTGCCTCTCTTGAGTTCTTGAATGAACTTGTGACTTATCAAAGGGATTCATCCTTGTGACGTGTTTTCCTCTTCACTCATCAAATGATTTACATCCTTTATGATATGTTAATTATCACTCCTATTCTTCGTCTTTTGGAGTGTGGCATGAATGACCTTCTATTTTTATTTTTGGATTTGTTAAATTTTGGGACGATCTAACCCAATTTCACATCAAGGCATTTATAAATGTATCCCCAAAAAACCCTCTAAGGGTAAGACAAGTACAACTTGAAGTTCCAGTATGGACTATAACACTATGGCAAACCTTAGAAAGATTTTTAAACCAAAATCAAAAGCCTTCTATTCCACCACTACTATCACCACCTAGAAAGTAAATCCCCCATTGCCTTCAAGAGAAAGATCATAATAGTGCAAGAATTTTAAAAATTAAAACCCTAAAAATATGATGATATAAATCTTACAATGGATCCTTATCAATTCATAGACCAAATAGAACTGAGAAGATGTGATGAAAATATAATTATGGAATTAATAGGCTACCAACTAAAAGATGTTGCTCATATTTGATATGTCCATAACATTGAACCTCTAATTGTTACTTATGAACCTATCACTTGGCAGTAATTTCAAATAGAGTTTATGGATAGATTTTTACCTCTAAGCATTTGTGAAGCCAAGGCTTGTGAATTTGAAAGATTAGCCTTGAGATCCATAATAATGGCACAATATAATGTCCAATTCATTCAGCTATCCGTAAAACATTTAGTGCCTACTAAGAAAGCGAAGGTAGGTCGATTTGTGCATAGTCTTTCAGACTATTTCTATAATTGAGTAGACATCTTTGACAATGCAATGTATAAGCAAGCCCTAGATTAAGGCAGAGTTATGTGCTAAAGAGAGGCAAAACTAAGAAGCAAGCTCAAAAGGAAAAATGTAATCAAAATTTCAAAGGAATAATAGAGACACTTAGAAAAAAGGAACCACTCAGAATATGTTAATTAGGAGTGAGTAGGTTAGCAAAAGTAGAGCTAGCTGAAGAAGATTTTAAAGGAAAGTCTCTAATAACATATTTGAAAGCACCTTTGATGTCTTCAATCAAGCTTATCCATTTTCCCACCGCTAGCAGACCCTTTCAGTGCCCATGCAACTTTAGTCACTTTGAACAGTGTGAATCTTGCTTTAAATGTGAATAGGTGGGGGCATTAAGCATTAAAATACCTAACTACTTAACAAGGAAGTAATGTCATGGTCCCCAACACATGATTCACTCAAAATACAACCCTAACAAAACCATCAACAACATCAAGAAGGAAGAACATGGAAAAAGAATTGGTTGGAACATAGATTCGGGTATATGTCATGTTGCACCAAGAAGCCCAAGCCTCCAATGTAGTAGGGACAAGTACAATATTAGTCAAACCCTTCCTATAAAAGCATTATTTGATCCTGACACTACACATTCATTCGTATCTAAAAATTTAGCAGTAAAACGTTTGAAATCGTTAGATGAGTTAGTTAAACCCTTAATGGTAAATACATTGATAGGTGAAATGATGCTAACAATCCATGGTGTTAACAATTGTGTAATTCAAATAGATAATCATCTAACTTCGATCAATTTGATTGTATTGGAAATGATAGATTATAATATAATATTGGGGATGGATTGGTTATCAAAATATCATACCTATATGGATTATTATTATAAAAGAGTCACGTATTAACCAAAAGAAGGTGAAGTCCAAATCTTTTAAGGTGAAAAGAAGGTAAGAATGTCTACTTTTATGTCATGTACAAAAGTTAGGAAGTTAGTGAATAAAGGATGTGTCGTATGGATAGCTTTAGTAAAAGAAGTTGAAAAAGAAAAAGTAACAATGGATGAGGTTTTTGTAGTGAAAGAATTTCTTGATGTGTTTTCCAATGATTTACCTAGGTTACCACCAAATCAAGAGATTGAATTTACAATTGAAAACATCTTTAAAATAGACCTAATATCTATTACTCCTTAGAGAATAGTGCCAATGAAATTAAAAGAATTAAAGAAGCAATTGCAAGATATATTAGATAAGGGTTTTATACACCCTAGTATGTTACCATAGGGAGTACTAGTATTTTTTGTGAAAAAGAATGATGGATCGCTACAATTGTATATCAATTATCGATAACTAAATAAAGTTATTATTAAGAATAAATTCACTTTACCAAGGATAGGTGACTTATTTGACTAATTGCAAGGTTTTCAATATTTTTCGATTTGACTTGCAATCTAACTATCATTAGTTAAAGATCTAGAAAGAAGATATTTTGAAAATAGCATTCTAAACTCATTATAGTCATTATGAGTTTTTAATTAATTTGTTTGGATTAACTAATACTCCTGTAGCATTTATGGACCTGATGAATTGTGTTTTTAAAGCTTTTTCAGATAAATTCATCGTTGTATTTATCGATGATATTTTAGTATATTCCAAAAGTGAGGAAGAATATGCCCAATATTTGAAAATCAATTATAAACACTACGAGAGAATTAGTTAAATGCTAAATTCTCTAAATGTGAATTTTGTATAAGGAAGGTGCATTTCTAAGCCATGTAGTGTCATAAGAAGGAATATAAGCAGATCCTTAAAAGTTTAAAGCTATGCTCAAATGGTTGCAACCTTCTTTTTGTGATAGAAATACATAGATTTCTTAGATTGTTTAGATACTATAAAAGATTTGTAAAGGATTTTTTTAAAGATAGCTACACTTTTAACCAAATTAACTGGTAAAGGAGTCAAATTTGTGTGGAATGGAAATTATGAAAGAAGTTTCTAAAGATTGAAGGAATGTCTTACTTCTGCTCCAGTGTTGGCATTGTCTAATAGTGTAGAAGGATATATATGGTGTATTATGATGCATCCAGAGTGGTATTAGGATACATATTAATGCAGCAAGGAAGGGTAATAGTTTACATATCTCATCAATTGAAGAAACACGAGACAAATTATCCTACTCACATTTTGGAAATAGTAGTTGTAGTATTCACCTTAAATATGTGGAGACATTATTTGTATAGAGCTACTTATAAAATTTATATAGATCATAAAAGCCTTAAATATATTTATGAATAGAAAGAGCTTAATATGAGACAAAAAAGATGGATGGAGTTTGTAAAAGATTATAACTACTACATTCACTATCATCTAGGAAAAAGTAATATAGTTATTGATGTCTTAAGCTAAAAAGCTCTTAAAAATAAAAGGAAAATGTTAAAAGGAGGTAGAAGTTTGAAGTTGGCTTAGTACATTTTACTATAATACTATAATAGATCAAATTAAAGTAGCTTAGAAAAAAGATTCTTAGTATAAGCAATTGAAGAGCAAAGTTATAAATGAGGCAGAGACTAATTTAACAATAAATGAAGAAGGAGTAATAATTAATAAAAACCAATTATAGGGGCTCATGGCTATAAGGCAAGAAGTATTAAGAAAGGCTCATAGGTCATCTTATACAATGTATC
This sequence comes from Sindora glabra, assembly GCA_020226215.1. Taxonomy (NCBI): domain Eukaryota; kingdom Viridiplantae; phylum Streptophyta; class Magnoliopsida; order Fabales; family Fabaceae; genus Sindora; species Sindora glabra. Next base: position 60,895,923 of record CM035228.1, read on the forward strand.
TTGGTACAACAAAAATGTATTCAAATTTGAAGATTTTATATTGGTGGGATGAAATAAAAAGTATGTGTAAGATTATATAATCAGATGTTTAACTTGTTAATAAGTGAAAATAAAGCATGTAGTCTAATAAGTCTTTATCAGAATATTTATATTCCTGAATAGAAATGGAAAAGCTTTACAATAGATTTCATAATTAGATTACCATGAACTAGCAAGGGATATAATTCCATTTAGGTGATTGTACATTGTTTGTCAAATTTTGCATATTTCATACTAGTAAAGACAATGTACATTGCATCGCAATATGCTTAGCTCTACATAGAAAAGATTATTCCATTACATAGCATGTCACATATAATTATTTTGGATTGAGGATCACAATTCACATTTTGATTTTGGAAATTATTCTAAGAAACGCTAGGAGCTTAATTATGATTTAGTATAGCATTCCATCCTTAAATTAATGGGCAATTAGAAAGAATGATTTAGACATTGGAAGACATCTTCAAAGTTTGTATAATTGAATTCAAAGGAAACTAGGATAAATATCTACCACTAATGGAATTCACTTATAATAATAACTACTATACTAGTATACAAATGACTCCATTTGAGGTAATATATGGTAGGAAGTGCAAGTCGCCCATTAGGTGTTTGAACCAGGAGAAGTAAAGATGATCAGTTTTGATCTTGTTCAATGTGCTATTAACAAGGTTCAAATAACAAGAGAAAGATTACAAATAGCTCAAAGTCGACATAATTATTATGTAAATGATAAATGTAGAATATTAGAATTTTAAGAAGGTGATCAAGTATTTTTTGAAAGTTACTCCTATGAAAAGGGTAATGAGATTTGGCAAAAAGGAAAAATTAGCACCTAGATATGTAAGTCCTAATGGAATTGACAAGTAAATTGGGAAAGTTACTTATTAACTAGAGCAATTAGAAGACATGAAAGCAATACATACGGTTTTCCATGTATCTATGTTAAAGAAATATATTTTTGAATGAATCTCATGTGTTGAAAGAAATATAGGTAGAATTAAATTGAAAACTAGTATACTAAGAACAACTTATAGAATCATTGATAAACAAAAAAACAAATTGCAATCTAAAGAAATTCCTGTTAGGAATTCGGATTATTATATGCAACGGAATTTCAAAAATTTTGATCCGAATTCTACCTAAGATCTATGGAAAAAGCATAAATCAATGATTAGGGTTTTACCTATTGGGCACTCATGTTTCTACTGATCAAAACTTGAGAGCAGATGAATCAAACATTAACCGGAAGGTACAGTGTCTCTACGGTATCCACACGGAGTGAACCACGATTTCTCACCTTCCACGAATCTGCTAGGATATGTTTCTCTCTCTAGGAATTAGAATTCGATATTTTCTGAGTGATTTAGGGTTTTAGGAAGCCTATGAGCGTGTTTTATCCTTATCCTAGAGATAATGAGGAGAGATATGACTTATCTATTAATTATCTAACATTAGATAATATTATCTCATAATATAAATATCTTAATACTAGATAATTGCATATAGTTATCAAATATCAAAACAATATTATCTCATAATATATTTATCTAATATCTGATAATGTAATTATTTGATATTACTTTAATATCAAATAATATCACATAATATATATATATATATATATATATATATATATATATTACATGAATTTATTATTCTTAATAATATATATATGCACGAAAATAAGTCCAATTAATTAGATATTAATATAATTAAAGTCTAATTAATTATTGTCTTATTCCTACTCCTTTTGTGTGACCCTGTAGGTTCTTACTACGTTGACAATGACTCATTATTAAGCCATAGACAGTAAACGGTATCTAGCAATACATCACTGTCACTCAAGTAGTAAGAATGTTTGTGATTCGACATCCATCTAATACATGATCAACGTTTTGCATCATAAACCTTTTGTAATAATATCCAAATTGAACTGGAGGCATAGAATGTGTCATCCTCGTCAATGTTCAATTTATATTTCTTGATACTGAATAGATTTAAAATAAATGATTAATATCACATATTAATCCAATTGAGCATGGCCATGCATTTCTAAGTCTCACTCAATCAAGGGGCTCAAGGATATTTCTTTTTTATACAAGAGTAACAAAATCCCATCTACATCACTCACTTCCCTCTGCACGATTTATGACACACCCAATCAATGCCCTACTTGTCATCCTGATTAAAAGTGACATAGGATAATATTAAAGTGAGTAATTCCTCATGTAGGGAACCGTAGTGACTTCAGGTTAAAAGTTTATGTGTATTTGTGATCATATGAGAATAACTTATGACACGTCTATCCATGCAATATTCTCATAGTGGGTCAGTCCAGTACACTGTTCACTAATAATGTACTCATGTATTAACTTGATATCACATATCCATGATTCGTAATTATCAGTCACTATACATGCTAGTCTCGATGTATTATTACTATCCTTTTCGTAATAATACTTGACTAGGGGCATTTTAGGAATAGCGAAGTTATTTCAAGGATAATTATTATATTAAGTTATAAATTACGCATAATAATAATAAAATTATAAAAATAAAATATAATAATTAAATTACCTAAAATAAAACATAATACATTGTGTATAACTTCAATCATCTATATGATTAGTTCTAAGATACACACCAACAATTCCTATGGTAAAAGTAATATGAGAGAAACATGCAGCTCAAGAGGCAACATGGGAATTAGAGAAGGATATGAAAGAAAAGTATCCAAACTTATTTGTTAAGTTTTTTATCTGAAATTGTCATACAGTTTGTTGACAATTCTTTGCATTATTATGCAATTTCTTGAAAATTCAAGGATGAATTTTCTTGAAGGGCAAGAACTTGTAATATCCCAAAATAAGATAAGAAAATTTACATAGAAGTTTTCTTTAACCTTAAATGAAGTAGGAATTCTAAATAGGAATTTTATTAGAAAATACCTGAATTGAAAAACTAGTAGAAAAATTAAGTGAAATTCAAGAAAAATGTAAAGGTAATTTGAACATAAGCCTAATTAGAATTTTTATAAATATTTTATTAGGCATCAAAATAGATCAAAATCTAATTAAAATCTAATAATTGGTTTATGAAAATTCATTTATGAATTTATAAGAATTCCAAAACTTGGGTATGCTGAAAAGTAAGAATTCAAGTTGAAAATTAAATGGAATAATTAAAAAACTTTAGGGCTGACTTAATCAATTTTTTAGGTCCAAAATATGTGTACGAATTTAGAAATGAAGGCTTAAAAATATTTAAAAATCCTAAGGGTAAGCATGCAAGAAAATGAAAATTTAGGGCTAATTTGTAATAAACCCTTTTTACTCTTTAAAATGGCTTATTTTTATTGGTGTTAAGGTAATGATTTACTAATCAAATAGGGCCATTTGGATGTCCAAAGTCATCAGCTACATGTCCAAGGTTTTTAAAAAATTATATGATAAAAATAGAAAATTGAAAATATTTTAGAGTTTAGGGTTTTATCTATGTGTGTATGTGTGAGTTGGCCATTTTGAAGCTAAAATTTGCTTCCTTTGGTTAACTAAAATCGTGGGAAGGAAAAGAGAAATTTAATGGGAATTCAAGTTTTCATCATTTATTAAAAGATGAGTGGTAACTCTTATTTTTTTTTAGGACTATCTCATGAAAGATGATGATATTGTTGAATTGAAAACAAATCTTCTAAGAATTTTGAATAGGGGTTTTGTTTACCCCATGTATTTAAGGCCTAGAAATTTTTGAAAATTCAATCCCTAGGATTTTGAGGTCATAATTAGTGTTAAGATTATTATAGAAGAAATTGAAAATTTTTAAAATTTTTTAGAAACATGAAAAGCTAAGTTGTAAATGAAATACTCAAAATTACTAATTTCAAAACCTTATTCTATTAGGTCTTAGATTTTGAATTATTTGATAAATCAAATGATTGAGAAAAATTATGAAACTTCCTCGATATGATGTCTGAGATGTTACTAAGCTTGTGTTAAAATTTGGTGAAAATTGAAAATAATTTGGTTGCCCAAATGATAGTTTTGTTTTTACATCTCTAATGTTGTTCAAATTTGGTAACTGTAAGTTTGTGCCTTTAGTGCATTGGCAAGCGAAAAAATTTGTTGTACAACAATTAAGCTATTCTTAATTCAACATGTTAAGAATGTTATGACAAAGTTTGAAAGCAATTAGTTTCCATTTGGATGATAAAAAGTGGCTTGAATTATAAGTGTTTATATGCTATCCTTTCTAAAATCCTTGCTTTATTATTGTATGAATTGTAACCTGAGGTTATAAAACTTGTATAAAGAATATTGTTTCATGCTTATTAATGTATTAGGAATTAGGAACATGAGACAGAATTTTGACAAATTATAGAATTATTTTAGAGCTTTTAAGGCTCTAACCAATAATATGAATCCCTAATTTTCACTACGTATAATGTTAATAAAATTTGTTGGAAATATTGTGAACAATAATAAAAACTTAAATGCATTTAGATGATTAAGAAATATCATCATTGATAGGGTAGTAAGCTAAAAACTAAACTTGATAATGATGCTTTAAGAGATGAGGATGAATATGAGAGAATAGCAAATTACATATAATATTTATGGCATGGTTGGTATTTAACCATACCCATTGGAATAAACTTAATGGTTGATGTTTTATCATCCCATCACTATATGTTGTGATTTATGAAGGGGAGATATACCATCCTTTATAGAGAAAGAAAAGGGTGGTTAGTAATAGAGAAAAAAAGTTAGTGGCTTATTACTTAGGGTGGCGAGAGATAAGGTTAAACCAAATATATAAGGTAAAACTTATATATTTATCATTGTTATTTTCTATAATGAAATATATTGATGATATATATGGGAAATTTTTTTGATAAGATACTTAATAGTAACTATACATAAATAAAACTAATCCTTTATGGTGAAAGCCGTTTCAAATAAAGTAATAAGTAATCATTCATTGAGTATATTTTATACTCATTCTATTATTGAATTAAATTGCAAGTGCTAATCATGGAATTGATAGAGCAAATTGATACTTATATAAGGACCTTCTAGTCTTCCCATGGTACTAATGATATATTTTTCTAATATAAAGTATAGTTTACACCTATAAATGTAAGAGTAGACTATGAAACAATACCTAAAAGAATAGACTGAAAGTCTAATCCTTTTATAATATATTCTTTTTATCGAGTAGCCCTATTTGAAAGCTTCGCCAATAATAAAGCTTTTTCTTCCTCTAAAGACACAGATCCAGAGGAATGGAACCCTAATGGATCCATCTAAAAGTCAACATCATTTGATGTATTATGTAAATTATATTTTTGTATAATCAACTTTGGATGTGTATATGTATATATGTATATTTGACTTTAAAACCTTTGATATATATAGTTTACATTCTAAGTCCAGATATATGCATCTTCTAATAATATTAATTTCAAAAAGATATTAGAATATTGTAAAGGCTTGTAAAGATATTTATTTAATATATTTGTACTAATTAGGTATCTTAATGTTGGTCACGATAATTGTATGACAAGTCATGACACATTGGTAAATTAAGGATAGGTGCTATCAATGAATTTCTATGCTTCTCTATTTAATATATGAGATAAAACCCTTAGCTCATGAAATTTTTCATGATGACATCTTATTGAGCTAGTAACGGACTCTAATGTGTACAACCTTGAAATCTAGGAATAAGGGGCAAGTACCAAAATTTTTTATTGGAAGTTTCCTTTTATCTTCCTTAACTAGATCTTCAGGAGATGTAATAAGGATAGTTATAAAAAAAACATATTCCTTCTCATCTGTATATCGTTTATATTAAAGCATACAACTATTTTCATAATAATTTGTCTTCTCATACTTATGACTTAACTTGGAAACCAATTCTTTCGTTTTGTAATAATCTTCATGCATTTGGTTCCCATTAGGCATGCATTCTATTATTAACTGGTAAATTTCATTATAGCATTGCTTTAGAAGATTATAGTCTAGTTTTATATTTACTAGCCTAACTATGGAGGATAACATAGTGTGGTTGTTATAACCTTTATGCAAAGCTTGTTATGTGTTGGCCAACATTAAGCATTGGAGTTAGGAGGTTCTTTTACATTCATGTTAAAATTTTCTCTCAAATTCATATATGCATCATGCATTACCATTGCCTTTACTTGTTACTTGGTTCTTTAAACTCATTATTCACCTTTATCCATTTTAAGTTAGTAAGTCCAACTTCGAATTAAGGCATTTTGTAACACCTAGTAAAAAATCAAATAGTTAAACCTTGATAAAGAAAAATTGGATAACATTTATTAATAGGTAATTTATGGAAATGTCCATTAAAAGCAATAGGAAATATTTATTAGAATTAGTGGATAAAAAAATTCACCAAGAATTACCTAGGAAAAATTTGAATAAAATATAAGCATTTAAGATCTAAGGTTGTTGAGTAGCCTGGTTTTTGCACTCAAGAGTATCAAGTAGGGACCTAAGGTGTCAAAATAAAAAAAATTAGACACATTAATAAGGGTATACATAGTTTTAGGGAAAGAAAGTGGATAGGATAAAGTCTAAGGGTATTAGTGGAAAGATTGGGAAAAATCCTTAATTAAAGTCCTAATAAAGATGATTGGATTAAGGAATGATTAATTAGTTGTAAATTAACATGAGAAAGACAGTAAGAAGTTTCCTATAAAGTTAGTCAAGTAAGCAACATATGCAATGATGCAAATTACAAATGAAATATGCAATAACACAATAATGAAGACTAAAAATAGGAAACATAAACAAAGAATAGGAAACAATGACTAAAACTTGGAAATAAAAATGCTATTATCTTTTTCTCCTAGCAAAACCCTGCACTTTAGTTCTTTGTAGCCTACCGCATTCCTTTCTTCTATAAATAGCTAAGTTTTCCATTTGATGCACATAATCACCCATCTATGATTAGAGAAGGAAATGAGAGAAAAAAAAGTAGGTTTTTAAGAATACTTGCTAGTTTTAGTAGGATTTTGTGTAATCTTTGAGAGTTTTTTAAAGTTTCTTGAAGGAAAAGACATTTAGGTCCATAAACCCTAAACACTATAAACTTCCATAAATTTAATTCTTTTCACAGTTCTTTCTATAAGTTCTTTACTAATTCTATGTTATTTTTTATGAAAGCATCTTGAATGTTAGACGAAGGAAGCAAGCTTCTACAAGTTATTTAAAGTAAGTAGAGATCCACTTCCTTTCTTTCTAGTTTTCTTTTAAAAAGATGATTATATGTGAGGCGTGTATGGTGGATTATGATACTATGAGTATCGTGGTGGGTAGTGAAAATATTTTCTTAAAAATGGTTTTGAGGAAGCTGGAATGTTGTTTTGAAAAAGCTTTTTTGATTTCTACCTATTTTCTTAAAAATGGACTTGTAAAGAAAATGAAAAAGAGTTTAAGAAATGTTTTTTTCTTAGTTTGAGTTGAAGGATGCTTGTATAACTTATTTTAAGTATGAAAATGGTTCAAAAATGATATTTTATGTCTTATTACTTATTTTGGAAATTTTCATAAAATTTCATTAAAGTGTGATATTTAAAATGGATTTTCCAGACTAGAAGTGTCTTTTTCTAATGTATTTTGATGACCTTGTATAACTTATTTTGGGCATGGAAAAAGTTTAATGATGTTGTTAAATGCCAAAATATTTATTCTAAAATTTTTCATTAATTTTGAATAAGATTTTCTATTCTTAGTGGAATTTATAAATACAAGAGTGATCATTAAAGATTAGTATGTGTTTATGGTTGTTTATTTAAACTTTGATGTTAATGTTTAATGGAATTGAGTGGTTTTACTACTATTGGGTAGCATGTTTAAATGCTTGAATAATTAAGGAAAAATGATTTTTTTACTTTTTAAAATAATACATAAAGTGTAAGTTTGAAATGACTTATAAATAGTAGTTATCGAACTTGAAAAAAATCCAATTATGGTCCACATAGTTTTTCTGTTAAAATTATGAGGAATGCAATGATTTTGCAGTAATAATTATGTAATTAATATGTGATGATGATGGCTTAAATGTGTACTTTATAGTTGATGAAATACTGTGAAAAATGGATATTGCTCTAAGGGTTCCATAGTGAAACCATGAGCATATTTGAAAGGTTAATTTATGGAATTTTGTTCAAATTACCTTACAACTTGTATATGCACTAATGTATTTATATTAAGGCTTATAAGAATGACTAGATGTCATTAAGCTTCTAAAGAAGAATGGAACATCCTTATTGCTTGTGGTCACTAAAATTTTGATGAGTTAACTTTGAATTTTCTTTTACTAGATTATTTCTATATATTGTAGTTATGGCTATGGTTGACATTTTGACCCTACCTTGTTATATGTAATGTAGGTTAGTGAGAGCCTAATATGAAATTGGATTCATACTATATATGAAACTATGGCTATATGCCAAGTTCAAGCTTTAATGACGTATATGATATTATTGGCTTGAATGTCATATGCAACATGCGACATGATTATGTAAAATCCTATGGAGAGTTTTGAGATTGGCTTAATGCCCTGACTTCTGAGTCACAATGGAAGGATGTGTAGGATAAGGTTAGAATACATGTGGGATAAGGCTAACTGAAAGTGACAATGAGGAGCCTTTAATTGTCTTAAATATTGATACCATATATAAATTAATTATGTAACTGAATTGTTTCAATATAAATGATACAATATGCAAGATAAATTAGGAAATACATTTTTAGTAAGGAAATGTTTGATATATGTCTTGTATATAGATAATGTTCTTAATTAAAACTGGTTCAAAAATTAGTGTAATACTTATCTCACTAAGTAATTCTATTATTCACCTTGCTTATGGATATGTTTTTCAAGTATCCCTACTAGAGATGTCGACTAAAATTACTAATGTATGCTGGAAGATATACCACACTACCACACTCAAGTTAGCACATTTAGGCTAAGGTTCCATTTCACCACAGTGGCAAACAAGACTAATATTCATCATTGGGCTAAAATGTGAATTGTGTAGCTTGCAAACCTACCATTTGATCCTACTAGGCCATATTTGGGGAGCCTTTCATCTATTAGCAAGTTTCTAGTAGCCATGAATGATTCCCTTCCTAATGATCCTGTCACTAAGATGGGTAATTTTGTAGAGCTAGAGTACAATCATGTACTATACACTTATTTGGCTCTAGTTTTGCTATATATCTTACCTACAACACCACCTACATTATTAGTTAGCCCTTCTAATGTCATATCATTTTACAACTCACTATCTAGTAACTCAAATAACCTTTCATCCTCTTATAACCTTTTCTTTAAAAATTTGAGTTACTATAAGGATGATAGGGATCTATTAACATAGAGTTAGCTAAAATGATGACTGACCACTTTTCCTAGTTTTGTTCTACATTATTACTCTAATATTTTTTTGCATATCTTTGTATATAACTTTTGGTAAGAGTATAACTTAGGAATTATCTTCAGAATTATCAGTACAAGTAACTAACCTAATATGTTTAGATGTTTTAATGTAAAATATAATGTACATTATTATATAGCTTGTTTGTTTCATATTTTGTGAAATAAATAAGGGATGTTTTGGAAAACATATTTATTGATGGGTTTGAAGATTTTCAAGGAAATGGGTATAGTGACTTCTTTGAGAAAAAAATAATAATCAATTTTGTAAAAGAAATATATGAATTATTTGTTAAGATTTTCCTGGAAAGAAATCCAAATGTGAATTTGATATAATTTCCAAAGTACTTTTAAAAATAGGTTAGGACTAATTGATTCATTGAGTTTTACTACTTTGTCCTATTCTATTATGTTTATTTTATGGTTTGAACTACTATTTTAAAAAAAACACTTAAAATTCCTTGGAAAAAGATATTAGCTATAATGGAAAAAGATATTTTTTTGAAATCATTTTACTAGTTCTTCATAAGCTAATTATGATTCAGATTTGACTCTAAAAGAAGTTATTATGCTTATGATTTCAAATTTTCCTTTGAAAAAAAGAAAAAAGATTATTGCATGTTTCTATTTTCTCAAGGCTTTCAATATAATTATCTATTTAAACTTTTTGAGATAAGTCTCCAATTATTAAGAAAAATTATATCTATATGTTAGGAAAAGTTATTTTTGGTAATGAAAATGGGAAGTTTCATAAAAGGTGTATATACAACTTATCTAGAGACAATATTCTATTTATTGAATAAAAAATTAAACCTTGTGAGTGAGGGAACTATTTTTTGATTTAGGTATGTTTTAAAAAAAAAACTTCAGTAGATTTTTCAAGCATGCATTTCTGCATCATGCATGTTTTTATAAAAATAATTAATTCACAAAATTGATTTAGTTTAGAAAGACTTGTAAAGATGTTTGGTTAATGTCTTTATGTCCATCACAATGGTCTAGAAATTAAGTTGTAACACATTTGTTCTCTGTGGGATGTCCACCAATAATTAAGTTTAAATAATTTTCTATAAAGATGCCTAATTATAGTATTAAACATAAAATTTTTTCTATATTCACACTTAGCACATAGATGCCTAATTTTATGAGTTTTAAAGAAAATATCCTCTGTACAAGTATGTGTAATGAACTTGTTTACTCTATTAATGAATTCTAATATTATCCCTTATCAACTAGGACCTACCCTATTTTACATTTATTGCCTATGTTTAAGCACATCTATATCTATTGTGCATCATCTGTATGTGTATGTGTGTCATCCAACAATTCCTCAAATACTCCTAAAAAATGTTGCAATATATAAGTGAAGTACATTTTTAAAATACTAAATTGTTAACTATTATAATTGTAGCCTTACAACTAAACATCACATATATATATATATATATATATATATATATATATATTCATGTGAGAGTAAATTAATTATAAAATTAACAAAAGCAATACAATCATGAAAATAAAAAAAATTAATGTATGAAAATAGAAACTCCAATTACATAATATCAAATTGAATTAACATAGAAACTCCAATTACATAAAAATTTGAATTTCCCTTCATTAAACCTTAAATCATCAAGTTTATAAATTCAACCCATATTCAAAGTTCTAAAACATTCCAATACTTATATAATATATGAAAATCATATGTTAAACTTAAATTACTAGAGAAATCTTGAAAATCCCTCATAAAACTATCAAACAAACCTTAAGCAATAAAACCTATCTTTCACCTAAAAAATATTGAAATAGAGAAAGTGCAACAGGGAAGCTCCTAGAGGTAGTAAATGGTAGTGGTGAAGGCTTCTACATAAGAAAAACCTTTTTATTGAAATGAGAAGTTGTTGTCACATTACTACTATATTTGAAGAATAGTAATAGAATTGGTTATGAACATTTTTATCACAAATTTGAACTTATTAAAAGGGTACACTTCAATTTACGAATGGATTTACTGTCAAATTATTTTTTGTTTCGTTAATAAATCCATCACAATTTTTTTTGATAAAAATTTAAAATTTTCATTAAAGGATTTTCAAATTTTTATACAATTTGTATTGCTAAATCATCCATAAATTTAAAAATTTTTTTGTTTCATTTCTAATTCTATAAGTGAACTTTTCACATTATTTAGCAATAGAATTAGTGATGACTAGGGAATGCTTTATTACTAATTCCATCATTAAAGGTCTTTTTTTGACAAAAATTAGGTTGAAAATTAATTTTGTGATGTATTTTTCATCACTAATTCCGTCATTAAATTGCAAAATTTTCATAATGCAATAAGGTAATGATAAGATTGGACAAATGGCAAACTTAATGTTTTAACCTAGTGGAAGTAAACAAAAGCACAAAATCACTTTCTTCTCTTTTGAGTTGTAACACCACCCTTCCTTAAAAGCACCAAAAGTGCTTCATTTCTCTCTTAGTCTCCACCAAGACTAAAACTCATCCCTCGTACACTCATCCTCCTTTATCTTCCCACACTACTATCATGGAGGCCTCCACCCAAAACAAAAGGAAAAAGGTTAACTACAAGAAAGTATAGGGAACTATTCCATGTTAGAAAGAAGGAGGCACAAAGCAAGTAGAATCTAATCTTTAGTATTTCTCTTTTGAGGTTTCTTATAAGGGTTTTACTAATTTGATATATCATTTAAAGAAGGAAGCCATTGCCCTATCAATGAGGTAGTATTCTTCTTACATTTATGTTCTAGAATTTTTAATGTATCATCAATTAAAAGATATATTTGAAGTTGTATGAAAACTTTGAATAACAATCATTTAAAGATATGGAAAAATATACATCAAAGATGAAGGATTATTGTAATAAAATGATAGGATGTGTAAATGATTTGTTAAGATGGTGTTTTGCATGATTTTATGATAAATTGAGTGATGGAAATCTCTTTGGAAGGGACCATGTAGTTTGGCCACTTTATAAATGAAAATAGATAAATTATGATTTCAAGAGATTTTCCCTTGAGTAACCAAATAATGAGAATGATATATTACAATAATGGATTTATGATATACATGTATGAACACAAAATATCATGCACAACATAAAATGAAAGAATTTTATGTTTAGGAACCTTGGAAGGTTTAGTCATGATGAGAAAGTGACAAAGATGAAGTCTTCACTTCATGTAATTATTCAATATTTAATCAAGGAATGAAAGTAAAAATTAAAGGAAAAAAAGAAAGAAAGAAAGGGAACCTTTAGATTGGTGTATTATGTTAGGTCACCTTTAGAGGAAGGTTGAGAAGAAAGCTACTTTTTTAATTTATAGGTTGATTAATTAGTAACACTAGTATGAACTCATAAACAAGGCTTTGATAGAAAGTAAACACTTTTATTAAAAGAGGAAGAAATTGTAGGAATGTTGAACCATGAATGGTTTAGTCATGAGGAAAGGATAAGATTTTCCTTTCATCAGTCTTCACTAAAATTGTAAGTAAATAAAAAAGGCATTTATATATATAATAAAAAAAGAAAAGACAACGAGTACATAGGAAAATAAATTTTAGCCATTTGTGAAGGATAGAGGAAGGAATGGAAATCTAATCCTCAATGGCATGTAAGAGAGAAAAAGTGTGTGTACGTGTGTGTGTACATAAAAAGAAATCTACTTGAGCTTTTATGTTGAATCATGAAGAATTTACATGAATAAATAGGAAGAGTGTGCAAGTATATGACATGTTTAGACCATGTGTGCCTTGAATTTTTTGCCATTAATGGGTAAAGATGGAATGTGAGACTCAATTCCTAAATACTAACTTATATATACTTGAGTGAAAGTATAAGATAGAGTTTTGAAGGAACTTAACTAGTGGTATAGTGAGGAAAATTTTAAGGGGAAAACACATAAAATCTCCTTAAATTTTGCATGAATATCAAATTTGGTACATAAAATTTGAAACTTTACAAATGATTCCCCCCTTCAACTTTCAAAAATAAAAGGCTAATAGTAAGGCATCATATGAGCCACTCTCACTTTAATTGATCATTCCTTATGCTTTGTTTAATAAGCAATATAGGTATTGTATGAAAGGCAACAAAAATAAAAAAATCAAATATCTTTAATTAATATATCTAAAATAAAAAAATGATAAATTGATGAATTTCAAGCTCCCTTTATTTTTGTAGAAAGAATACAATTACAAATTATTAATATGATGTAAAAAAATTATATGTTTAATATAAAATGTAAGAAATATGTATAGCAAGATAACTTCTATTTTTCTAAAGAGAAAATTATTTTCTTCTTTAATTATGACTCTAAGTATCATTTTTAAAGGAAAATTATACTTTTCCTCCTATAGTTTTGCCTTTTTTCACTTAATTCACTTATGGTTTTAAATATTGCAATTCACTAACTTGTGCTTTCAATAGTTAATATTTCACCCACCTAAATTATTTTTCATACAAAATTTAATAGAAAATTACATGCATTGTATGTGATCTTTACTTCCCCAAATTTTAACTTAATTTGGCATTCACTCAAAATCAAATTACCCTAAAAAAATTTCAATTTTATTTGAGACTTGTTTTCTATAATTTAGTCCACGGTTGCTAAATAATGAGTGTCACATAAGATTTTTTTATGGGGTAAATTAGTTAAAATAAGTGTTAAATTGAGTTAAAACTTAGCGAAGTAAAGATCACTGCAATGCATATAAGTTTTTTGTAAAATTTTGGATGAAAAATAATGTAATTGAATAAAGTATTAATGATTGAAAGTATAAGTGGAAAATTTCTAACAATTAAAACTATAGTTAATTTTTGGATGCTAATTAGTTTACTAGGACATAGTATTAAAAATATTATTGAATTACATGCTCTAAGTATAAAAGCCTATTATTCATAAGTAATATTATCTTGTTATTTCTTTTTTCTTTAATTTGTACTATTTTTTAATTTACAAGATATAATTTGGCAAAAGAATAATTCTTATGCATTTTTTATTATTCTTTATAAAATGAAACTCACAGTCTCTACTTTTTATACAATTTGATAAAAGATATATGATTGTATTTATATTTTTTTATTATTATATACATATTTTAGTATAATTTATTATATTTACATAATTTTTATTTTTATTTTAAAATAAATAATTATGATTTATTACATGTATTAGATTTTTTTAGTGTAATGTAGTTTTTTTTCACTAAAATATAGTATCACATGCTGTCTGTGCAGTAGCCATTTGCTTGTTTAACCAAGTGTCAAAAAAGAGATAATCATGGCATATGGAATTCATATGCTTCTTGTCATTTGCTTTTAAAGGTAGCAATTTTTTTTTCTTATTCTTGAATGTTGATGGAGTGATTTGTGAGATTTCAAATTTCATATACCAAAGTTAATACTTATGCAAACTTTAGAGAAGGTTTATGTACTTTTCCCAAATTTTAAAGAAATATGGTGGCATGTTTCAGCTCCTTTTGGAAAATATAGGGGTAAGAACTTGACTCTTGCACTAAATACTTAAGGGGGTAAATTGAGGTAAGTAAGTCAAGCTTAATGTTAGAAAAGACATAGGTATACATATACATACATATATGATTGGAAACCATTTAAGTGGTGCAAGGAGTACTGAAAATAAATATATGGATATACATATACATTTGCATAAGTTAATACTCAAAAGATAGAGTGAAGGAATTAATATCTATTTATATATATACAATCAATACCTCTCTCAAATGAAAGTGTTGCCTTGGGTGTTAAGTAAGGAAGGTGAGAGAAGAGAAACCCTATTAGATAACAAGTAGCTTTAAAAAATAATACATGTAGTGAATAAAAATTAACTTGTAAAATTTCACACTCTATAGAAATAAGGCCTTAATTACTTAAGGAGAACATAGTGAAAGGACAAGTTAAATTAATATAGATTGCAAGGCAAGTTCGAATGATAAACTAAAATGACACTATAATCAAGGATTAAGAAGATTAGCATATTGGAATATATTTTACCTTTCGTCCCAATTTTAATAAAAATGAAAGAGTATTTAGAATTCACTCATCAAACATGATAGTTAAGAGATGCTTTCACATACAAGTAAATTGGAGATAACAATTAATCTAGTGTAGAGATGACCTAGTATACCTTGGAGTCTTGAATGTTTTTAAACATGCGATAAAGATAATAAACAAAGGCAAACATGAAGGATTAGTCAGTAACAAAATAAGACGTCAAGTGTTACTTCCCAAAGAGGATCAGGGTCAATTAAGTATAGCTACAAAAGGAAAGTGGTAATAACAATACTAAACTTTCATATTAAAAACAAAGAAATTAGAAATGGATGTAGTTCCTATCAACTAAAAATAAGAGATACAAAGGATTAGTGATAAAACTTAGGTGCTTATTAATGGCATGATGGATGATGATTTCACATGTAAACTTTACAAGTATATTATTAAATTTAACCTAAATGGAAATAAGCAAAAA
Organism: Sindora glabra; assembly: GCA_020226215.1. Classification (NCBI taxonomy): domain Eukaryota; kingdom Viridiplantae; phylum Streptophyta; class Magnoliopsida; order Fabales; family Fabaceae; genus Sindora; species Sindora glabra. Next base: position 60,911,948 of record CM035228.1, read on the forward strand.
AATATAAGAGGGCTTTAAAGTGAACACACCTTAAATATTTGATGGACGTGGGTGCCCATATTAGGTGACCCATGTCACCATATTTTTTAAAAAAAAAGAAAGAGGGAAAGAGATAAAATTAATTTTTGATAATTAACTGTGTATAGGAGACAAAAAAGATAACCACCACTTTTAAAGGTTTTTAGTTAGTTGTTTTCTTTTTAGTTTATAAGGTAATATTCTTCTTCTCTTTGTGAGTTTGGTATAATTGTCATGGATAAAAAGCAAAAACTCTCTAGTGATTTTTGTTGACACTGCATGAAACACAATGACAAAGCATGATCTAAAATCAAATATGTATAAATTTCCATAAATTGTAATTAATTATATAGATAATTTTTTCTTCATTGGTATCAAAGCCTGGTTGCTTTATTGTTTGTGTTTCCTAGTATTAAATTCTATGTAAAGCATATACTGTACCTTTTTGTTGTATACTTTATATATATATTTTTTATATATACTACATGCTAGTTCTCAGTTTCATACACATATATGTGAATAATTTTTTTTTTGAGGAAGCATGATATAGAAACTAAGAGTTTAAAAAGCATGATATACAAACTAAGAGTTTGAGAATTGCATGTATATCTTTTATGTTGTTATATATATTTATTAGTAATTATGGCATATGATGCATGATTGTGTTGCATAGTATGACCCTTGGAGTTTTTATGGCTAGATTTTAAATATGACCTGCAAGTCATGCCTTCCTCTATTTTTTGATGTATATTCTCTTCTCATCTCGCTCCTCTCAAATGTAACACGAGGTTTTTGCTTTAAAATTGTATTCACAATAGAGTGTCTTAGGGTGGCAGAAGCAAAAACCAAGGAGTTAATTTATGAATATTATTAGAAAATAAGATTTTAGGGCCATACTACATGACATTTTAATTTCTTTATTATGAGATAATATTGATACATATGTGATTACTATGTGATAGTGTATGGTTTAACTATATGATAGTTTTATCCATTATATAATATATATATGCAATGTTGTATTTTGTTTGCCTTATATGATATATAAGACACATTAGATATAATGTATGAAAAAGTAGGCTTTTCCTTATGGCCTCCCATCACTTTAAAATGGTTGGACCCCTTAGATAATATTGTTGTATGATTATGATATTTTTGGATATGGATACTGTAAATTTTTTTAAATATTTTTAAGGTTTTATATAAGGTATGGTCAACCTCAAAAGCCAATTGTCATGTGTGATATACCAATGGAAAAAGGAAAGAGAGTACTTCCTTCCTGGCCAGTTATCATAGTCAGAAAAGCCTTCCATGGTAGCGCATAGATCTCATGCACCATTGGTGAGAATGGGAGAGCTACTGTTTATCTATTTTTTTTTTTAGAATCTAAGCCCTTCTTGAGGTGCGAGCGCATAGGGCCTCAAAATGTTTGACATTGTTCTTATTTTAAAAAATGGAAATATTAGTGTGTTTATTATGATTTAAATTTATTTTCTTGTCTATAGTTATGGAATAGTAGTTCTTAGAGGAAGATGATCAATATGGCTTCTTGGAATGGGTATGTGAAGACCCTAAAGAATTAGATTAGGTAGAAACCTTTAAAGACCTTGAGAAAATGATGAAACAATTACAAAAAGGAAATGCATTGAAAACATGTCCCATGGAATCCTTTCTGAAAAAAGTAAAGGCTTTCAAAATGGACCTTATCTATAGAGGAAAAGTGTTTCCTAACATCTTTTGGGTGCATACACTACTGAACATAGTTCCAAATGACAATTTCTAGGGCCCAATCAAAAATAGACTATGGCTATGCAAAGAAAGAAAGTTAGGAGTCATGAAATTCATTGAATTGGAAAAATGTATGAAAGAATTAAGACTCCAAAAAATCCATTATGTCAAAATAAATTGGAGTAAGATGATTCTAATATCTCAATTTCAAAATATGAAAAGTGCAAGGTGCTTTGGGCATAGTGCATTAGAAAAAGGAATATATTTGAAGGGTCTAATTAAACTTATGAATAAATATGAGTTTGGACCAGTTCACTCCAACAATCCACCTAAATTCTTCAAACTTTTTGTAAAAATTAAGACTTTAAATTCGGATTAGGAAGCCCGAATGGGAAAAATAGTTGTCTAGTTTATAAAATTTTCTGCATGTAATTTTTGTTTATGTTAAGATTGTTTTCTTTTTGCACATGATATTTTTTATTGAACTTATTTGTTTGATGAATGCATGGTATATATATATATATATATATATATATATATATATCCTGTGGAATACTTTATTTAAGCAGCAGCTCTTAAGTTATGAGTCTTCTAAGAGTTATAAGGAACTAATATTTGCATGAAAAATGCTTAATAGGAAATGATGATATTATTTAGAAAACATGTGATAAGGGTGTGATAAACATAAACTCTCGATCATGAACCTAATAGTGTCACCATTATTCTACACTAGATTTGTGCAAATAAGTGACATTGTATACTCATAGGAAATGTTCATATGCTGTGTTTTATTAGAATGGCTAGCAAGAATATTATTGTTGAACTAAACAAAGGTAACAAGTTAAATGGGGACAATTAGGATATATGGCATTGGGAAATATCTTGCATTCTAGAAGAGCAAGATGCTCTTGAACCATTAAGTAATGTTATGATGGAATTTGAGCATGGGAACATAACCTAGTATAAAAGAAATGTTGAGGCATATGCTATTTGGAAGAGAAAGAATAACATTTTTCACATTACACTTTTGAATGCAATGGCAAATAACCTCATGTGTGAGTATGAGAAATACCCAATTTATTGATGAACACGTCATAATGCACCAAAATTGTATTAAAACTAGTTGTTAAAAAATAATGTTATATAGTGGCATAACTAGGTTGTAGCCCTATTAATCCATTTGATTTTATCTTTTTTTAAATGATTTTTTCTAACAATATATACACAATTGCTGAATTATTTATGCAATGAAAACGTGAAAGTTGTCACAGAAACAAAAACAGAACCATAATCTGAATGTAGAATGTCATATTATGTAGTATGTAAAACATAATTAAAATTAAGGGGTTAGTTGCATGAATTAAATAATGTAATAAACACTAAATTAAGCACAAGATAGAAGCAAAATAGAAATAAAATAGACGAGAATTCAATGGAATCAAACAACCGATTCAAGGAAATTGAAAGCCTTAAATTAGATTAATCATAGATCAATTAGGATTTGATTTTTTTTCTAATTAATTCTTCAACTTTGAATTACCCGGAATCCTTGTAATAATTCATGAATTCTTCATTCGACGATCGTCTAGGATTTGATCAATTAAGACTAGTTAAATTAAACAATCGCTAAAATCCCTACACTAGATTGAAATTGATTTATGAATAGAATTCAGTTAATTTGAGAAACTAAATAACAAATCTCCAAATTAATCCCTTAACCCTCTATCCCTATGTATAAAATTATGATTTATCAACCACAATTTCATGTCAAAGTAGCCAAAAAATCAGAAATTACAAGGGTAAATATCAATTATATCAAATCAACATCCAACACAAGGAATCTTAAAACTTTTAGCATAAGTAAATAGAGAAAAAGGAAAATTAATTAAGAAAGGTTAACATTACAAATCATGATCTCATAATTCTCAAGAAGAGAGCCTCAACTCCTTGGATCAACCATGAATTTAGGCTTCCATTGATGAAAAACAAAGAGAGCTAGAAGAAGAAGGGAGTTGGCTATTGAATGAATTTGTTTGTAATTCTAAATATGTTCCTCTCTTCAGTTATCTTACTTGTTTATATAACCTAATTAGCCTAAAACCTTATTGGACTAGGATTAGATATCTTTTAGATTTATAATTAAAATAATAAAGCTTTTTAAAATTTCTAGAAGCTCAGACCTATTTAAATCAAATTTCTAGAAACTGCATTAGAGAATTCCCGTAGGTCTGACTTCCAGCCTGATTTTGACCATAAAATCAATGGAATTTGGAAGATCCATGAGATAAAAGTTATAGGCTTGTGTCTTCTAAGAATTTGGGTGCTAATTTCAGGTTAATCGGACTACTATAACTCTAGATATGGCCCAAATACAGAAATAGGTTCGGCTAGCATAGAGATAGAGCTTTAGCTTCTTAACCAAGTAAAGGCTTGAAGGAGTCTGAATTAGGCTTTGACCAAAATATAAAAATTGTAGATATCTCTTTTAGCTTTCTAGAAATATAAAGTTTACCTTAATCCAAGATCCAAAACCCAAGATATGACTGAAAAATAGAAAGAGTATCAAAATTTAGCATTTACCGAATAAATTCATAAACTTGTAAAATCAATCCAAAATTATTAAACAAGGCCTATTTTATAAAATTAAGCAAATGTAATACCTAAGAGACATAAAATAGAAAAAAATAAAATAATAAATATTTTTTCATCACTTACAGGGTATGTGGATTGCCCTCAAAGAAAAATATAGTGGCAGTTCTACCATAAAATTGAAAAGATTCATAATCAAGTTTGACACTTATAAACTCCAGCCTAATAACTCGATGAAACAATATTTACGTGAAATGTCAAACATGATTTGTAAGATAAAAACTATTACACATAAACTTTCTAGTAAGCAGCAAGTGCAAGTTGTGATTAGGTCACTTCTTGCAAGTTGGAAACACATGAAAGTCAATCTAACTCACAATGGAAGCATTATTACTTTTGATGATGTGGCAAGATATTTAGAATTTAAAGATGAATGTCTTGAGGCTTATAAGTTGTCTAGATAAGTGTATGTATGGAAGGAGCTGGACTCTCTAGTTCTAAGCCCAAATCCAAAAGAAACAAGAAGTTTTAGAAGCAAAACAAGAGGCTTGACCCAAATTTCAAAAAAAGTAATAAAAACTTCAATAAGAGGAAAGGAAAGGGTGGTGTTACGTGTGAAATGGTTATCAATTAGCGCAAGTGCACACTGTCGTAAGCAAGTAATAAAGTGATAAGAAAGTATCGTTCCCACGAGGATTGTTTCACTAAGTACCAAAATTAATAATCCTAACACTATTTGGCAAATCGATTAAGTTGGATTTGAAGCAATTAAATAAAGATGTATGCAGAAAATATTTAAAGTAAATATGAATGCAATGGAGTAAAGATAAATATGACTAAAAGACCTAGGGATCAGACTTCACTTAATAACTTCGGATTGAATCATCTATCTACACTAATCCAATTTTACTTCCTTGATTGATAGTCGAGTTTCCCTAAATTAATTACTAGCCTCTTCCAAGGTCAAGTAATTCTATAATTAATTGGAATTCACTATATTCCTATGTGAACTGCAACAACTAATCATGCATTAGGATTTATGGAACTCATTAAGACTACATAAACCATATGAATATATTCCTATTTCATATGCAATTTACGGTTTTAATTATAGGATCCACACACATGTATCTCCTTCCGGTCTCAACATGCATATTGAGTTCATTCCAAAGGTAGCTAATCAATCGAAAGCATTAAGAGCAATAATTAAAACTCAATCTAGGAAATAAAATCAAAATTAGTTTCAATAGACTAGAATTCAATCCGTTATTATCAAGTTACGCCATCACCCTAGGAAGATAAAAAATTAGAACATAATGAAATTAAAAACAAACATAAAATAAAAATAACATCACATTCATAAAATATAATTACAAATGCATGAGAATAGAAAAGCTATCCATCCATTAGGAGGTAGAACCGTCCTTGTAGGAGGAGAACATAAGGATACAATTACAAATGCATGAAAATGAAAATAATTATCCATCCATTAGGAGGTAGAACCATCCTTGTAGGAGGCATACAAGAACTAAAAATTGCATGAACTAAACTACTATCTAAGGTGCATGAATGAATGATTCAATGCTTCAAAATGCTCTCTCCAAGATGCCTTTTCTCAGCTGATCCCCTTGCTATTTATAGATGAATGGGTGCAAGAATTTCAACTTGCCAAGCCACTAATCTTGACTACTAGCCATAATCTTTGACCTCGGAGCAACCATATTTCAGCGTTTTTGCTAACTTTTGACACTTAAATCGGTGGATTCACGCATTTTAGTATTCATCAAAGTTGTAGCCGTGGATCTAAGCTTTCAAATGGCGGCAGGAGCTCCTAACTTTGAAATTTCTAGCTCAAGTTATGATCAGATTGGTAGTCAAAGGTCAGATTCCGCCAGAACCACTGTTTTATCTTCCAAGCAGAATTTGAGATCCTTAGATCCCGAACTGGGCTTTTCTTTAAACATGAAAGTTTTAGGGCTTCTTCTTAGCTTTCCATCCATATAAAGAACAGCCCAATCGAACATCCAGAACTCCAGATATGGCCTAAAACCTGAAACAGTGTCAGATTACAGCATTATTTAAAATATTTGATTTCATTTCAAATTCAAGATCCATTCACCAAATGCAACTAAATTTATTTAATTTAACAAGATAACATCCAAAAATGCATCATACAAGGGAAAATAAATATGTAAATATTTTACGTATCAAATTCCCCCACACTTAGCTTTTGGACGTCCTCGGACAAACACAAAATAAAAGAAAACTAATACTAATGCTAATGTTAGTACTAATCTACCCATGAGATAGTTAGAAAAACATAAGAAAGATAATTAAAGTACAAAGATATCATAGCATTCATGAATCAACAAATCTTGACATATAAAATCAAAAGAAATTGCAACTTCATTTGAGAAGGATTGAATCAGATTGATATAATCACTGGAACTCTTCCTCTCTCAAATGTTTATTGGCAAGTGTTTCACTCAAATTCATCCTATTAAAGATTGCACTACCATAGGCTTGCATAAATTCTCAATCTCCACTACCTGATTTACATGCACACTTCAAATCAAAAGGTCTTATTAAGGGTTGTAATGAGGCCAAGGTAAAGGAAAGATAAAACAGGGTTATGAAAGGCTGAAGTAAGGAGAGAAATTAATAGAGCAATTACAACATGGGTAATCTCTAAATAATTTTATCTTAACATAGCAGCCCACGATTCTCATCAATTTCTCTCTTTTTCTTTTTTTTTTTTATTTTTATTTTTATTTTTATTTAGTTTTTCTTTTTTTTTTCTTTTTTCTCTCTTTTTTTTTTTTGAATAAAAACCCTCGCAACTTTGAAGTTAATAATACATATTCCCCCACACTTTGTCAAAAACCCATTTTTCAAAAATTCAAATGCTCTACTAATCCCTAGGGTTAAGTAAAGACAATTGATATTTCATTAAATGACATATTAATAGGTTAAAGCAAAGAAACGGTTAATCAGGCTCAAAGGGGTTTATCAATGGTAAAACTGCAGGGTTGGCTATTTAGTTCAAACTAAGGAAAAAAAAAATGCCTTTATCATATCTGAGTATGCATGTAAATTGTAATCTCAACCAGATTTCATGCAAGTTCTAGAGTGACAACTTAACAGGTGAATATCACACGCAAGAAATATAATATTAATTCAACAAATAGGCTCAAAATCTCACGGTTAGAGGTTTCCAACTCAATCCAACTCAAAATCCATTGCAAAATCTATCAATCCTAAGAAGTAAGAAAGTTGTTCAATCATGCTATGAAATCTTTTAAAATTATTGAAAAGAACCTAATAAGCAGGAAAATATATATATATTTTTTTTAATAATTTTTTTTTTTTTTTTTTTTTAGGATGCGTATCAAGAGTAAAAAGCTCTTTACTCGGCCATCCCCCCCCCTTTTTTTTTTATAATGAATCTCATGGTTCTACTACCAAAATATCCTACAAAGTAAAAATTTTTTTTTTTTTTTATTATCCCCACACTTAATGTAGACATTGTCCCCAATGTTTTCAGTAGGTTAGCAAAAAGGGTTTATTAAAAGGAAATGCATAAGCAACACACATATAACAGAAATTTTGGGAGTAAAACCATAAGAGTAAAGAAAGTTACAACCGGAGAGTGGTGTCTGGCTCATGCGTCTGACTGCTGGTTGGAGATTGCCAATCTATCTTTTTCACTAAAGGATCTGGTTGATGTGTATAGCTTTGTAGTTGGTCAATCAGCTGATCAGCAGTTGAGGCAGACATTATTGCACGGCGAGTCGCTTGGGGTATGAATCCTTGTTCCATAGCTTGATCTAAAAAAGACAGCAAACTATCATAAAAACCATTAACATTCAATAAACCTACTGGCTTCTGATGAAAGTTCAAGTTAATCCAATATGCAATGCTAGAAATTCCATCTAATGCTTCTAAACCACCAGGTAAAGCAATAAAGGCTTGAGCAGTGTAAAGCATGCATCCCATACGTTGAGGCAAGTTTGAAACCTTTACTGTTTTACCGATGGCGTTTTTCTTATCATCTAAACCATTCACAAGGATACTCAGTATTTTGCTTCCTCCAGTGTTGGCAGAAATTGCTGCACTTCCTTTTAAGCTATGAAGCCCTCCTCCATACACACAGGCAATCTTTCTAGCAGCTAATGCATGACCAAGTTCAGTTGCTGCTACAAGAAATTCTACATTCTTTCCAGCAAAAGATTCACCAAAAACACAGATAGATTTAAATCTACATTTTGATGGTTTCTCAACCTTTTCCTCTTCTTTACTCTTACCTTTAGACATTTTGCAAAGTGTGACTGCTGAAATGCATCTTTATAATACAAAGCAGAAACAAAGAAATCACGCAAATCAGACAATATCAGAAAAATGCTGTGCAAAACTGACAAGTGTAATAATGGCGTGAATAAAGTAGAATACGGAATGTAAGGAAAGTCAAAAAGTTGCTGAAAAGGTAAACTTAAAAAGAAGAGAAATGTACATAAAGTCAAAAAGCAGCTGTAAAGATAAAAAGATAAAGGAAAAGTAAAGTAGACAAATATGTACAGTAGTTATGATTGTGGCTCACATCTTCCTCTGATTTTTCGTTCAGTAACGGCTTAAACGGCTTCTATGAGCCGAGGATTTGCTTCCCATCCAATTTTCTTATAAACTGGCAAACAGGGTCTTTTACAGTCAGATCCCCAAGACTGTAGCGCTCCTTTTCTGTATGGAATAAGTTCATTAAATCAAGAAGAACAACATGAACATCTCCGCTAGGATGCGTCTCAAGAGTCTGAATAATATTATCCAATGACTCTTTACTCAGTCCATCCTTTATGAATCGGATTTTGTCCTCTCGATTTACTGAAATCATTCCTTTACTCCTACAGAGCCTATTACAGTTCCACCTTGCACACTTATGACAGACTCTCATTCTTTTAGCTCTTCTCTTTTTAGAGTAAGAACTTCTTCCCATACCTGGCATACGTTTAACAAATGATTCATGAAACTCACCTGCTAAACGTACCTTAGCTTCAATAATCCAACGTATGTCCTCGGGAAGACCCAAACGCTTAAATGCCCTCATTCTTTCAAGTCGACAGTTGTAGATTTTCCTGAGCACATCTTTGGGAAGAGTAGGGAATCTGCTCTTAAGCTTTACAAGGCATTCCTCCATGATGAAAATGATGAAAGCTGAAATTGTGAGTGAAAAATGCTGTGCGGTGTGTGCTTAAATAAGAAAAGAAATGAGAAGAGAAAGAAATCTTGGGTTGCCTCCCAAGCAGCCGCCCTTCTTTAACGTCTTTAGCTAGACAAAGTCCTAACCTATTGCTTTATTCTCTTTTCTTTTTTTTTTTCTTTTTCTTTTTCTTTTTCTTTTTCTTTTATACTTACCAGCTGGCTCCTCGAGCATGATGACAGTCTTGATGGTCTTGAATGCACTGTCATTGTATTCTTTCAATCTTTGCCTGTGGTTTACCTCAAGACAATTAATCTGCTTCAGGATTTTAGAATCAGTAGACTTTGATGCATCAACCATTCCTACCACTAATGGTTCTTCTGTGCAAGTTTCATGCATTACATCTTTCATGCAATTGGTCAATGTGTCTACTCTGTAACAGATATTATCATCATATGGAAAAGCTTTAAAAATATTAAAAGATACTTGATCATTTTGAACCTGTAAAGTTAGCTTTCCCTTCTGCACATCAATTAGAGCTCGTCCAGTTGCAAGAAATGGTCTCCCAAGAATAATAGGAATTTCTTGGTCTTCTTCCATGTCAAGTACTATGAAATCTGCTGGGAAGATGAATTTATCAACTTTTACTAGCACATCTTCAAGGACTCCACGTGAATACTTTATTGAACGATCTGCTAGCTGCAGTGACACGGTAGTTGGTTTCACTTCTCCCAATCCCAGCTTCTTGTAGATGGATAATGGCATCAAATTCACACTTGCACCAAGGTCACATAAGGCTTTTTCAAATTCACACTCTCCAATGGTACAGGGTATGCAGAAACTCCCAGGATCTTTAAGCTTTGGTGGTAGTTTCTTTTGGAGAATTGCACTACACTCTTCAGTTAAGGCTACAGTTTCAAAATCTTCCAGTTTGCGTTTCTTTGATAAAATCTCCTTTATAAACTTCGCATAACTGGGCATTTGGGCTAAAGTTTCAGCAAATGGGATGTTGATATGCAACTTTTTAAACACCTCCAGAAATTCTTCTAGCTTAGCTTTCACCAATCTTTGAGGAAATGGAATTGGTGGAACATATGGTGGAGGATTATCTGGAAAAGTCATTCTTCCTGGAATTACCTCATCTTCTTTCTGAGCTTCTTCATTTTTCTTCCTTGGTTCTAGCTCATTTAACAGCTTCCCACTCCTTAATGAAACAGCCATTACTTGCTCTCTAGGATTTCTTTCAGTGTCGCTGGGTAAAGTACCTGGTTGTCTGGAATTCAGCATACTTGCAATTTGGCCCATTTGCGCCTCCAGATTTTTTATTGAGGTTGCTTGAGTTTGCATGATTGTTTCATGATTCTTGAGTGTAGCTTCTGTTCTAGCCATGAATTGAGAAGTATTCATGGTTAGTTGAGTCAATGCTTCTTCTAAATTCGCATTTGGTTGTGGTGGTGATTGCTGAATTTGCTGTTGATAATTCCCTTGAGGTTTGAACACATTCTGATTACTCCTCCACCCTAGATTAGGGTGGTTTCTCCATCCTGGATTGTATGTGTTCGAGAAGGGATTATTTTGATTATTTTGATTCCCCACATAGTTGGCTTGTTCAAGTTGAGAAGGAATGAATGGATTTCCTTCTTGGCATTGTGTGCTCATGTGAGGGCCTCCACATAAATCACAAGCATCTGCAGGAGTTCTGATTGCATTTGCTTGAGCTGTTAATGAACTCACTTGCTTGGATAAAGAGGTGACTTGAGAAGACAAAGTGGTTAGAATGTCTAGCTCATGGACTCCAAGTGCTTTCTTTGAAGTGTTGCGTTCAGAAGGCCATTGGTAAGCATTTGCTGCCATTTCTTCCAACAGCTCCATAGCAGCTTCGATGCTTTTTCCCATTAATGATCCACCAGCTGCAGCATCTACAAGTGTTCTGGTAGCATTAGACAATCCATTATAGAAAGTCTGCAACTGTAGCCAATCTGGTAGCCCATGATGAGGACATCTTCTTAGCAGCTCCTTGTATCTTTCCCATGCTTCATAAAGGCTTTCCATGTCATGTTGGGTGAATGAAGCAATTTCATTCCTCATTTTTGCAGTTTTAGCTGGAGGAAAGAATTTTGCTAGGAATTTTTGTGCCAATATGTTCCATGTAGTGATGCTCCCAACTGGTAAAGAGTGTAACCAGCTTTTAGCCTTATCCCTAAGTGAGAAAGGGAAGAGTCGCAACCTTATGGCATCATCAGAAACGCCATTATGCTTGAATGTATCACAGATTTCCAAAAAACTGGCTATATGTGCATTCGGATCTTCTATTGGAGAACCTCCAAATTGATTTGCTTGCATCATTTGAATTATGGCTGGCTTGATCTCAAAGTTGTTGGCTGGTACAGGTGGTCTCCTGATTCCAGAAATGGTATCCATGATTGTTGGTGTGGCATAGTCACGGAGTGCTTTGGTGTCTTGTTCTTCTCTGAAATCTGCCATTGCTTCACCTTGATCTACAGTTGATTGCTTCTGTATCTTTCGATTCCTTCGACAAGTTCTCTCGATCTCAAAATCAAATAGCAGTGGCTCAGCAACTTTTGATCTGGTCATACACTGGAACAAACCTGAAAAGAGAAAAGAAACACCAAAAAAATGTAAAATACAAACCAAATTAGGATTAAGATTACTTGGTATTGATATTAATGATAACAATCCCCGGCAACGGCGCCAAAAACTTGTTACGTGTGAAATGGTTATCAATTAGCGCAAGTGCACACTGTCGTAAGCAAGTAATAAAGTGATAAGAAAGTATCGTTCCCACGAGGATTGTTTCACTAAGTACCAAAATTAATAATCCTAACACTATTTGGCAAATCGATTAAGTTGGATTTGAAGCAATTAAATAAAGATGTATGCAGAAAATATTTAAAGTAAATATGAATGCAATGGAGTAAAGATAAATATGACTAAAAGACCTAGGGATCAGACTTCACTTAATAACTTCGGATTGAATCATCTATCTACACTAATCCAATTTTACTTCCTTGATTGATAGTCGAGTTTCCCTAAATTAATTACTAGCCTCTTCCAAGGTCAAGTAATTCTATAATTAATTGGAATTCACTATATTCCTATGTGAACTGCAACAACTAATCATGCATTAGGATTTATGGAACTCATTAAGACTACATAAACCATATGAATATATTCCTATTTCATATGCAATTTACGGTTTTAATTATAGGATCCACACACATGTATCTCCTTCCGGTCTCAACATGCATATTGAGTTCATTCCAAAGGTAGCTAATCAATCGAAAGCATTAAGAGCAATAATTAAAACTCAATCTAGGAAATAAAATCAAAATTAGTTTCAATAGACTAGAATTCAATCCGTTATTATCAAGTTACGCCATCACCCTAGGAAGATAAAAAATTAGAACATAATGAAATTAAAAACAAACATAAAATAAAAATAACATCACATTCATAAAATATAATTACAAATGCATGAGAATAGAAAAGCTATCCATCCATTAGGAGGTAGAACCGTCCTTGTAGGAGGAGAACATAAGGATACAATTACAAATGCATGAAAATGAAAATAATTATCCATCCATTAGGAGGTAGAACCATCCTTGTAGGAGGCATACAAGAACTAAAAATTGCATGAACTAAACTACTATCTAAGGTGCATGAATGAATGATTCAATGCTTCAAAATGCTCTCTCCAAGATGCCTTTTCTCAGCTGATCCCCTTGCTATTTATAGATGAATGGGTGCAAGAATTTCAACTTGCCAAGCCACTAATCTTGACTACTAGCCATAATCTTTGACCTCGGAGCAACCATATTTCAGCGTTTTTGCTAACTTTTGACACTTAAATCGGTGGATTCACGCATTTTAGTATTCATCAAAGTTGTAGCCGTGGATCTAAGCTTTCAAATGGCGGCAGGAGCTCCTAACTTTGAAATTTCTAGCTCAAGTTATGATCAGATTGGTAGTCAAAGGTCAGATTCCGCCAGAACCACTGTTTTATCTTCCAAGCAGAATTTGAGATCCTTAGATCCCGAACTGGGCTTTTCTTTAAACATGAAAGTTTTAGGGCTTCTTCTTAGCTTTCCATCCATATAAAGAACAGCCCAATCGGACATCCAGAACTCCAGATATGGCCTAAAACCTGAAACAGTGTCAGATTACAGCATTATTTAAAATATTTGATTTCATTTCAAATTCAAGATCCATTCACCAAATGCAACTAAATTTATTTAATTTAACAAGATAACATCCAAAAATGCATCATACAAGGGAAAATAAATATGTAAATATTTTACGTATCAGGTGGCACAAAGAATTTTAACCTCAGAAAGGTCAAGTAATAGCCTACTAGAAAATAGGCTATTTTAGTCGAGATTGCATTTAGCAAAATAAGCAAAATAAAGTATTATTGGATGCTCCATTTACACATTTTTCACATGTTTCCAATATTATTTTTCTAACAAAATCTTGTCCGTTATGGATTTTGGATTCAAGCACCACAAACTATATGAGTAAAGATTGAGGATCATATATTGAATACCGTTGACTGTTAAATCAAAGCATATGGCTATATGTTGGGTGGGGATTGAGGTTAAAGGTATCAGGATCTGCAAATTATATTTACACGGTGGAAGAACCTTGATCCTTTATAATGTACTTTATGCACTCGACATTCAATGAAATTTAGTTTCTGTTTGTTCCTTGCTATAGTTTGGATTTTGTATTAACTTTTATGACAATATTGCTGAAATTTCAAAAGATAATGTGTATTATGGTTCTGTATTTATTTTCGATGAACTTGTCATCTTAGATATTGTTAATGATAGTTATGCTTACAATTATTGTACTGCTTTTATTTCTAACTTAAATGTTAATCTGGATATTTGGCATGCTAGATGATGAGAAAAATATTTATGATTATATTTTCTTCTATTTTATGTCTCTTAGGTGTTATATTTGCTTAATTTCATTGATTAGGTCTTGTTTTATAAATTGTGGTCAATTTTACAATATTGTCAATTTATTTGGTGAATACTAGATTTTAATACTATTTTTATTTTTTATTTATATCTTCAACTTTAGATGTTAGATTGAGGCAAACTTTATATTTCTAGAAAGCTAAAAGAGAGAAGTATAACTTTAATGTTTTGGTCCAAGCCTAGTTCATGCTTTTTGAAGGTTATATATGGTTGAGAAGTTGAGGTCGTGTCTTTGTCCTAAATGAACCCATTTTTGTGTTTAGGCCATATTTAGAGCTATAGTGGTCCGATTAACTTAAAACTAGAACTTAAATTCTCACAAGACACAAGCCTACAAGTTTGATATCTATGGGTCTTCCAAATTACATTTATTTCATGGCTAAAATCTGGTTGGAAGTCAAACCTATTGGAATTCTCTGATTTATCTAATGTATTTAATTGTCTTGTAACAAATAGGTATGGGCTTCCAAAGGCCTTATTATTATAATTCTAAGAGTCATACAATTCTAATTCAATAAGGTTTTAGCTTAATTAGGTCAAATAAATAAAGGAGAGACTCATTAGACTTCAGACTTTACATAGAGACTTAACAGTAAAGTTTTCTTTCTTTTCTAGTTTTCTTAGTTTCAAGCCATGGAAGGTTAAAGACTCTTAGTTGATTAAAGGATTGTGAAGCTCTTCTCTTCAAGGATTATCAGATCTTGATTAGTAACGTTAATTTCCTCTTATTGATTTTCCTCTTTCTCCAATTGTTTATCCTAAATTATTGAGTTTACTTATGTTAAGTGCTGATTTGGTATAATTGGTGCCCAATCTCGTGATTTATATTCTTTTGCTGTTTAAATGTGAAATTGTGTTAGTTAATTATGATTTTACATGTTGGGACAAAGGGTTAGGAGACTACTTTAGTGGTATCTAATTTAATTTCCTAATTCAACTGAAAGTCAATTTCATCTACTTTTAGGGTTATGGTGGTTGCTTAATTCATCTACTAATCTTAATTGACCAAACTCTAGGTGGTAGTCTAGAATAGGATTCGTGGATTATTGCAAAGATTCTGGGTAATCCATGGTTGAAAAATTAATTAGAAAAATTAAATATTTTGTGATATAGGATTAATCTACATTAAGAGCTATCATATCCTTGAATCGATTGCATTTCGTATATTGAATTCCTTTTATTTATTTACTATTTTGTTTCTATTGTGTGCTTGTTTATTTTATTATTATCATTTTAATTTCATGCTACCAACCCCCCAATTTTGAATTATGTTATTGCATAATTATATATACAGCATACAACAAATTGCATAGTACATTTTGTGTCTGTTTAGCATTATTTTTAATTGTATTTTCATACTATTTGCATTATTTTCCCTTATTTTCATTGTATCAATAACTTAACTATTGCGTAAATATTGTTAGGAATTAATTTATAAAAGATAAAATTAAGGGATTACTAAGGGTACAATCTGGTTGTGCTACTGTATAACATTATACTTTTTAGCACACTAGTTTTGATTAATTTTCGTACATTACAATGTACATATCACTAAACTAGGACACATAAATTAAAATAAAATGATTAAGCTAGTAAAGTAAGGATTGTTATGTCCACTTTTAAAATTGAAAATGTCCTTATGTGAATATTATTTAGTTATTAAAGCAACTAGAAAACCATTTGGAAAGGGGACTAGGGTAGAGACTCCATTACAATTAATTCATTCTGATATATATGGTCTTATAAGTATAAGGGCAAAATACGGAGCTTGATATTTCATCACTTTCATTAATGATTACTCATAATACGATCATGTTTATTTGATCTCACATAAATCAAAAGCATTAAAATGCTTCAAACGTTACATAAATGAAGTTGAAAAATAAATAGATAAGAAAATTAAAGTGCTTAAAACCGATCGTGGGCATGAATATTTATCTGACCAATTTAATGAATTCTATGAGAAAAAAAGGATAATTAGATAATTAACAATCCTTGACACTCCATAACAAGATGGAGTAGCCAAAAGGGGAAATAGAACATTATTAGACATGGTTAGGTCAATGATGGCACATGTTAATCTACCATTTTCATATTACGGAGATGTCTTAGTAACAGTCACCTTTATACTTAACTATGTGCCCTCAAAGTTGATCATATCTATACCCTATAAACTATGGACAAAATACAAGCTAGATTTAAGCATTCTTAAACCATAGGGATCAGTTACATATATCTATGATACTTCCCATAAATATGGAAAGTTAGGTCTAAGAGGGAAGAAATATGTCTTTATAAAATACTCAGAACATTTAAAATGTTATGTTTTTATTAGTGAAAATAAGGATGGAATAGTGATTGAAATTAAATCAATGAATGCCACATTTATGGAATTGAGTTTCCTACTAGGGGAAGATTGATCATAATATATCCTTTTATGAGATACAAGATTAAGAGGATAATGTAGAAACTTATCTAATGCATCCAAGTAGGAGTTCTCAAAGAGTACTTGTTAATCCGTGTGGGAGATTTAAGAGATTGAATGAGAATCTTGTACTTAGAAATGATTCAGTACAAGGAAACCCACAATAGAAGAGCAAACGAAGGAGTGTACATAAAAGGTGTTTCCCCATTGAGGGATCAACTCTTATGGTTACTATTCAAGATGATAAAGAGCCTAGAACAGTGCAAAAGGCTCTATCCTATCTCACTAAGGAACATTGGAAGGAAGCAATGGAGGAAGAAATGGATTCAATGAAAATTAACTATGTTTGGGAGTTAATTAACCTACCATCTGGCTGAAAGGTAATTGGGAACAAGTAGATTTTCAAAATTAAAAGAAAAGCAGATGGGTTAATTAAGGGATACAAAGCTCAGTTACTTACAAAGGGGTATACGTAATAGGAAATGATAGATTATGAGGATACATTCTTACTTATTGTGCATTTCAACTCAATTAGATTGAATCTAGCAATAATGACAAGTTTAGATTTAGAATTACATTAATGGATGTCAAAATTACACTTTTAAATGGTGAACTATTTCTACATGGAACAATTAGTAGGTTTCATACAAAAGGGAAAGGAGAAAAAAGTTTATAAACTCTAAAAATCTATTTATGAACTTAAGCAATCGTTTAGACAATGGTATCTAAGATTTCACAAAGTGGTAACATTATACAATTTCTAAATGATTGAGGAAGACTATTATGTTTACATTAAGTAGTTTAAAGATAATCTTGTGATATTATCCCTTTATGTGGATGATATACTATTAGCTAGGACTAATAAGAATTTGATTATAAGTATTAATGAATAGCTATCCTTAAATTTTGAGATCAAAGACATAGGTGAGGCAAATTATATTCTTGGAGTTAAGATCTTTAGGGACCACGCTAAGAAACTAATTTGTCTTTCACAAAAGAACTATTTAAGAAGAATTCTTAAGAAATTCAATATGAAAGACTGCAAACCCATGGGAACCCTGTTGGTGTGTGTCCTAGAACTAATCATATAGATGATTGAAGTTATACACAATGTATTATATTTTATTTTAGGCAATTTAATTATTATATTTTGTTTTTATAATTTTATTATTATTATGCGCAATTTATAACTTAATATAATAATTATCCTTGGAATAGCTTCGCTATTCCTAAAATGCCCCTAGTCAAATATTATTACAAAAAGGATAGTAATAATACATCGAGACTAGCATGTATAGTGACTGATGATTAGGAATCATGGATATATGATATCAAGTCAATACATGAGTACATTGCTAGTGAACAATGTATTGGACTGACCCACTATGAGAATATTGCATGGATAGACGTGTCATAAGTTATTCTCATATGATCACAAATACACATGAACCTTTGACCTGAAGTCACTACGGTTCCCTACATGAGGAATTACTCACTTTAATATTGTCCTATGTCACCTTTAATTAGGATGACAAGTAGGGCATTGATTGGGTGTGTCATAAATCATGCAGAGGGAAGTGAGTGATGTAGATGGGATTTTGTTACTCTTGTATAAAAGAGAAATATCCTTGGGCCCTTTGATTGAGTAAGACTTAGAAATGCATGGCCATACTCAATTGAATTAATATGTGATATTAATCATTTATTTTAAGTCTACTCAGCATCAAGAAATATAAATTGAACATTGACGAGGATGACACATTCCATGCCTCTAGTTCAATTTGGATATTATTACAAAAGGGTTATGATGCAAAAACGTTGATCATGTATTAGGTGGATGTCGAATCATAGAAATTCTTACTACTTGAGTGGCAGTGATGTATTGCTAGATACCGCTTACTGTCTATGGCTCAATAAATGAGTTATTGTCAACGTAGTAAGAACCTATAGGGTCACACAAAAGGAGTAGGAATAAGACAATAATTAATTGGACTTTAATTGTATTAATATCCAATTAATTGGACTTATTTTCGTGCATATATATATTATTAAGAATAATAAATTCACGTTTTATATATATATATATATATATATATATATGATATTATTTGATATTAAAGTAATATCAAATAATTATCTTATCAGATATTAGATAAATATATTATGAGATAATATTATTTTGATATTTGATAACTATATGCAATTATCTAATATTAAGATATTTATATTATGAGATAATATCATTATCTAATATTAGATAATTAATAGATAAGTCCTATCTCTCCCCATTATCTCTAGGATAAGGATAAGATGAGTTGTTAAGTGTGATTAGGATTTTGGAAGCATTATCCTAGTTGGACTAGGATTATGGCTTGCCTAAGTTCTATAAAAAAGGATTAGAGGGCAGCACTTTGATGATCACGCTCAAAGCTTCCATATAAACCCTAAATCACTCAGAAAACAGCCAATCCTAATTCTTAGAGAGAAAAACGCATCCTAGCAGATTCGTGGTGGGTGAGAAGTCGTTGTTCACTCCGTGTGGATACCGTAGAGACGCTGTACCTTCCGACCGGCGTTTGATTCATCTGCTCTAAGGTTTTGATTAGTAGAAACACGAGTGCCCAATAGGTAAAACCCTAATCATTGACTTATGCTTTTTGCATGGATCCTAGGTAGAATTCGGATTAAAATTTTGAAATTCCGCTGCATGTGATAATCCGAATTCCCAACAGTGGTATCAGAGGTTCTTGCAAAAATATAGTTCTGATTATGTGTTTTACCATCTTTGATGAATATTTATATGATAAATACATATCAAATCTATTTCGGTTTAAATCAGAAGTTACACGTTTTGATGAATGTTTATGTGATAAATTAATATCAAATTAGTTTCTGTCTAAACTAGATATATATGAGATATATGCAAACTCGTGTATGATTCTGATTTCATAAATATATATATGATATATATGATTTGAATTTTGAATCAGATTATCAATTGATGAGATTAATTGTATGAATATGATCATGCGTTTTTCTGCTTCATATATGCGTAATTCTGAGTTTTTCAAATGATAAACCCATGAATCTGTTCTGAATATGTGATGTTCACTGCGTTTAATAGCATATAACCTAGTTAGCACAGAATTAATGTGATTAATTCTAAATCTGTAAAGACTTGTTTAAATTCGTTAAGTTGAATCTGGTCTATGAGGTATATGTATGCATTAATTTAATCTGATCTATGATTTGAATGTCAATCATATAGTCGAATTGTTCGACTTGGGGTGTGTCAATTGTTGGCAAAATGAATTAAAATTTGAATGTCAGATGTATTTAATTTTTAGCCCGAGGGGCGGAGCCCCCCACACCCTCCGGCAAGGGGCGCTGCCCCTTTGACCCCTGCCCGCAACCGGCTAGCGGGATCGCCGTGCTAACTCTACGTAGCGTTCAAAAATTGTTTTTGTTCTTAAGGCGCTGTTTTAAAACATGATTTTTTATGATGATAATGTTATCAAATATATATGTCAATCATCCTGCTTATCTTGGTTACATATATTTCTTAGCAATTATTACATATGATGCATGAATGTGTTGCATAGTATGGCCCTTGGAGTTTTAATGGATGGATTTTAAAATATGACCTGCGTGTCGTGCCTTCCTCTATTTCTCTAATGTATATTCTCTTCTCATCTCAATTCCCCCCGAATGTAACTCGGGGTTTCTGTTGTGAAATTGTAATTGCAATGGAGTATTCTTGGCTTGGAACAAGGAGAAACTAAGGAGCTATGGGACAAGAAGAAGCTAAGGAGTTAGTTAGGAATGTCATTAGAAAATAGAATTTTGGGGCCATACTATGTGACATTTTGATTTCTTTATTATGTGATGATATTGATGAGCATGCATTTATTATGTGATAGAATGTGTTCTTACTATGTGATAGTTCTATTCATTGCATGATATATGATACACAGTAGTCTATTTTATTCATTTACTTTATATGATATATGAGATATGCTAGATGTATTACATGAATAAATAGGCTAGTTATGGTGAGATCTGATAATAATTAAGTTAAAATCCCTCATCTAAAATATTAAGTCAGTAATAATTAATGATGCCTTCCAATGTTTGACACTCATCAAGGCCTCGATCGACATAAGGTAGGTTTGCCAAAGCAAAGTGCCTCGTTTATCTTGGTGAGATGCGACTGGATAATAGTGATATCCGAATGTCAAATATTGGGTCCGACTTAACTAGGATATCTCAATAGGATTGAGACCTAGAGGCATAGAGTTAGGCTTTAGTTCATAAGATGGACTAGAACAAGTGTTGTTCACCCAACTATCCAAGAGTAGTATATGATACAATTGGCAAGTGTTGCTTACCTAAATAATTAAGTTTTAAGTGATTAGCCAAAGCTAACTTAAGGCTTGGTAAAATATGGATCTTGGCCCACTAGAAAGCTTAAACAATATGACTTTCCGAATTAATAGTGAGGGCTATTAATTTGAATAAAATAGTGGGAGGTACATTTAATAAAAGACCTTATTAAATATTTTAAATTTAATACTTTGCATATTTCTGTTGTAGATAATCAATGGCTAATACATCAAATAACTTATCACTGCGATCAGTCCTTGAGAAGGACAAACTGAATGGAACAAACTTCCTGGACTGGTACAGGAATTTGGGGATAGTTCTCAAACATGAGCGTAAAATGTATGTCCTAGAGGAACCTGTTCCTCAAGAACCTGAAGCTATTGCCCCTCGAGCTCAAAAGGATGCTTATAAGAAGCATCATGATGACGCATTAGATGTCGGTTGTCTCATGCTGGCTACCATGGACTCTGAGCTTCAGAAGCAACATGAGAACATGGAAGCTTATGACATGCTTGAGCATCTTAAAAAGATTTATGAAGGCCAAGCTCGACATGAGAGGTTTGAGGTGACAAAAGCCTTGTTTCAATGCAAACTGGCAGAAGGAAACCTTGTTGGGCCTCATGTACTCAAAATGATTGGGTATGTTGAGAACCTTGAGAGATTGGGTGCTCCACTAGGTCAAGAATTGGCCACTGACTTAATTCTGCAATCGTTGCCACAGAGTTATGGTCAATTTATCATGAATTACAACATGAATGAAATTGACAAACCACTGCCAGAATTGTTAAGCAGGTTAAGAACTGCTGAACAAAATTTGCAAAAGATTAAGCCTAATACCATAATGATGGTTCAAAAGGGCAAAGGAAAAGAAAAAGGCAAGGGCAAAAACAAGAAGGATTCCAAATCCAAAGGCAAGCCCAAGTCTAAATCCTCTGCACTAAAACCAAAAGGGGGTGTGGCTAAGGAAGGGACATGCTTCCATTGCGGTCAAACCGGACATTGGAAAAGAAACTGCAAGGTCTATCTGGAAGATCTGAAAAAGAAGAAGGGAAGTGAGACTTCCGCTTCAGGTATCTATGTTATAGAAATTAATGTTTCAACTTCTACATCTTGGGTATTAGATACCGGATGCGGTTCTCACATTTGTACAAATGTGCAGGAACTACAAAGGAGTAAGACTCTAGCTAAAGGAAAAGTGGACCTACGAGTTGGCAATGGAGCAAGAGTTGCTGCGCTAGCTGTAGGGACATATTATCTATCTTTACCTTCTGGTTTAGTAATAGAATTAGAGGATTGTTATTTTGTGCCTGCTATCAGCAGGAATATTATTTTTGTTTCTTGTTTGGACAAGAAAGGTTTTTCATTTATAATAAAGGACAAAAGTTGTTCAGTTTATTTAAATGAAATGTTTTACTGCAGTGCACAAATGTTCAATGGGCTCTATATTCTTGATCTTGAAATGCCTGTCTATAACATAAACACTAAGCGATTTAAATCAAATGATTTAAATCCAACCTATCTCTGGCATTGTCGTTTGGGCCATATAAATGAGAAACGCATATCCAAGCTTCATAAGGACGGATTCTTGGATTCATTTGATTTTGAATCATATGAAATATACGAATCTTGTTTGTTAGGAAAAATGACTAAAACACCATTCACTGGACACAGTGAAAGGGCTAATGATCTATTGAGTCTCATACATACTGATGTATGTGGGCCTATTAGTTCACCTGCTAGAGGAGGTTTTCAGTACTTCATTACATTTACTGATGATTTCAGTAGATATGGATATGTGTATCTTATGAAACACAAATCAGAATCCTTTGAAAAGTTCAAGGAATTCAAGAATGAAGTGCAAAACCAACTTGGTAGAAGTATTAAAACACTTCAATCAGATCGAGGTGGAGAATACTTAAGCCAAGAATTTGATGACTATCTAAAGGAGTGTGGTATAGTATCACAACTCACTCCACCTGGAATGCCACAATGGAATGGTGTTTCAGAAAGGAGGAATCGTACCTTGTTAGACATGGTACGATCTATGATGAGTCATATAGATCTTCCAATCTCCTTTTAGGGGCATTCTCTAGAGACAGCTGCTTTTATGCTCAACCGTGTTCCCTCTAAAACGGTTCAAAAGACTCCATATGAGATATGGACTGGGAAACGTCCCAGCTTGTCTTTTATGAAGATTTGGGGTTGCGAGGCCTATGTAAAATGTTAAGTTTTTGATAAGCTTGGACCCAAATCGGACAAGTGCTACTTTGCAGGGTATCCTAAGGAAACTAAGGGATACTATTTCTATAATCCTACTGAAGGCAAAGTGTTTGTCGCACGAACTGGTATTTTTCTGGAAAGAGAATTTATCTCTAAGAAAAACTGTGGGAGAAAAGTAGAAATTGAAGAAGTACGAGACCTACAAAGTAACACTGAACCTATAATAGAGTCTGGAAAAGGACCATAAGATGTTGTGGGTCAGGAACTAGCTCAAGTAACACAAGGCCCACATAAGTCTGGTAGGATACGCCATGAGCCCGAGAGATATGGATTTCTTGTAACTCAAAATGGCGATGTTTTGCTCATGGATCAAGATGAGCCTACAACTTACCAAGAAGCTATAAAAGGGCCAGACTCTGAGAAGTGGCTTGAGGCCATGAAATCTGAGATGGATTCCATGTATACTAACCAAGTATGGACTTTGGTTGATCCACCTAAAGGGGTAAAACCCACTGGGTGCAAATGGGCTTTCAAGAAGAAAACCAACATGGATGGTAATGTGCAAACCTTTAAGGGACGATTAGTCGCAAAGGGTTATAGGCAAGTTCATGGTATAGACTATGATGAGACCTATTCCCCAGTTGCCATGCTTAAATCCATCCGGATTTTGCTTGCTATTGCAGCTTTTTATGATTACGAAATCTGGCAGATGGATGTCAAAACTGCTTTTCTTAATGGAAAGCTCCTCGAGGATGTGTACATGACACAACCCGAGGGTTTTGTCATTCCTGAAACTGCTGGAAAGGTATGTAAGCTACAACGATCCATTTATGGATTAAAGCAAGCTTCACGGAGTTGGAATCTTTGTTTTGATGAGGCAATCAAAGAATTTGGTTTCATCAAAAATGAAGATGAATCTTGTGTTTACAAAAGGGTTAGTGGGAGCACAATTATTTTCCTTGTATTGTATGTGGATGACATACTACTCATCGAAAATGATATCCCTACACTGCAAACAGTAAAGACTTGGTTAGGGAATTGTTTCTCGATGAAAGACTTAGGTGAAGCTGCCTATATACTAGGTATTAAGATCTATAGAGATAGATCAAGAAAATTGCTTGGTCTAAGTCAAAGTACATACATAGATAAAGTGTTAAAACGGTTTAATATGCAAGAATCTAAAAGAGGATTTTTGCCTATGTCGTATGGCATAAATTTGCCCAAAGCTCAGTGTCCTTCGACACAAGATGAGAAGGATCGCATGAATAAGATACCATATGCATCAGCAATTGGATCTATCATGTATGCCATGATATGTACTCGTCCTGATGTCTCGTATGCTTTAAGCATGACGAGCAGGTACCAGTCAAATCCAGGTGAACCTCACTGGACTGCTGTTAAGAATATCCTTAAGTACTTAAGAAGGACTAAGGATTTATTCTTAATTTATGGAGGAGAGGAAGAACTTGTTGTAAAAGGTTACATTGATGCCAGTTTCCAATCCGACAAGGATGACTTTAGATCGCAGTCAGGTTATGTATTTAGCCTGAATGGTGGTGCTGTATGCTGGAAGAGTTCAAAGCAAGAAACAGTGGCCGACTCTACTACAGAGGCTGAGTATATTGCTGCATCTGATGCGTCAAAAGAGGCTGTTTGGATCAAAAGGTTCATTACTGAACTTGGCATTGTTCCTAGCATTGCAAACCCAGTGGATCTCTATTGTGACAACAATGGAGCCATTGCACAAGCCAAGGAACCCAGATCTCACCAGCGATCCAAACATATACTTAGGTGCTTCCATCTCATTCGAGAAATCATCGATAGAGGAGATGTGAAGATATGCAAAGTACCAACTGATGATAATATCGTCGACCCACTAACAAAGCCTTTAGCGCAGAAAAAGCATGATGGTCATACTATGTCACTTGGTATTAGATACACGAGTGATTGGCTCTAGTCCAAGTGGGAGATTGTTGGTGTGTGTCCTAGAACCAATCATATAGATGATTGAAGTTATACACAATGTATTATATTTTATTTTAGGTAATTTAATTATTATATTTTATTTTTATAATTTTATTATTATTATGAGTAATTTATAACTTAATATAATAATTATCCTTGGAATAGCTTCGCTATTCCTAAAATACCCCTAGTCAAGTATTATTACGAAAAGGATAGTAATAATACATCGAGACTAGCATGTATAGTGACTGATGATTACGAATCATGGATATATGATATCAAGTCAATACATGAGTACATTACTAGTGAACAATGTACTGGACTGACCCACTATGAGAATATTATATGGATAGACGTGTCATAAGTTATTCTCATATGATCACAAATACACATGAACCTTTGACCTGAAGTCACTACGGTTCCTTACATGAGGAATTACTCACTTTAATATTGTCCTGTGTCACCTTTAATTAGGATGACAAGTAAGGCATTGATTAGGTGTGTCATAAATCATGCAGAGGGAAGTGAGTGATGTAGATGGGATTTTGTTACTCTTGTATAAAAGAGAAATATCCTTGGGCCCCTTGATTGAGTAAGACTTAGAAATGCATGGCCATACTCAATTGAATTAATATGTGATATTAATCATTTATTTTAAGTCTACTCAGCATCAAGAAATATAAATTGAACATTGACGAGGATGACACATTCCATGCCTCTAGTTCAATTTGGATATTATTACAAAAGGGTTATGATGCAAAAACGTTGATCATGTATTAGGTGGATATCGAATCATAGAAATTCTTACTACTTGAGTGGCAGTGATGTATTACTAGATACCACTTACTGTCTATGGCTCAATAAATGAGTTATTGTCAACGTAGTAAGAACCTACAGGGTCACACAAAAGGAGTAGGAATAAGATAATAATTAATTGGACTTTAATTGTTTTAATATCCAATTAATTGGACTTATTTTCGTGCATATATATATTATTAAGAATAATAAATTCACATTTTATATATATATATATATATATATATATATATATATATATATGATATTATTTGATATTAAAGTAATATCAAATAATTATCTTATCAGATATTAGATAAATATATTATGAGATAATATTATTTTGATATTTGATAACTATATGCAATTATCTAATATTAAGATATTTATATTATGAGATAATATCATTATCTAATATTAGATAATTAATAGATAAGTCCTATCTCTCCCCATTATCTCTAGGATAAGGATAAGATGAGTTGTTAAGTGTGATTAGAATTTTAGAAGCATTATCCTAGTTGGACTAGGATTATGGCTTGCCTAAGTTCTATAAAAAGGGATTAGAGGGCAGCACTTTGATGATCATGCTCAAAGCTTCCATATAAACCCTAAATCACTCAGAAAACAGCCAATCCTAATTCTTAGAGAGAAAAACGCATCCTAGCAGATTCGTGGTGGGTGAGAAGTCGTTGTTCACTCCGTGTGGATACCGTAGAGACGCTGTACCTTCCAATCGGCGTTTGATTCATCCGCTCTAAGGTTTTGATCAGTAGAAACACAAGTGCCCAATAGGTAAAACCCTAATCATTGACTTATGCTTTTTGCATGGATCCTAGGTAGAATTCGGATCAAAATTTTGAAACTCCACTGCATGTGATAATCCGAATTCCCAACAAACCCCTATAAATAAAAATGAACCATTGAATTAAAAGATGTGTCCTCAAGACGAATCTAAAAAAATTGATGAAAAGAATCCCTTATTCTAGTGTAGTTGGTAGTTTGATGCATGCAATGATGTGTACTAAATCAGATATTTGTCATGCGGTCAGACTTGTAAGCAGATACTAGTCAAACCCTGGACAGAAACATTGGAAATTATTAAGAGAATCTTAAGATATTTGAAAGGTACAATTGATTATGCATTATGTTATTAAGGAAGTGATTCACACTTAGTGAGATACTCTGATGTGGGTTGGCCAGGAGGTCTAGTTGAGCAAAAATCCACTTCAGGTTACTTGTTCTTGCTAAACAATTATGCTATATTATGATATAGCATGAAGTAGACATGTATTGCATTGTCGACAAGGTAAGTAGAATTTGTAGCATGTTTTGCAGAGTATAAGAGGCTATATGGCTGAAGAGGTTTATAGAACATTTGAGGATTTATGGTGAAAATCTAAAACTTATCCTAATACACTATGATAGTTAAGCAGCCATTGCCTACATGAAGGATCCAAAGTACAATAGTAAGACTAAGCACATCGACATAAAGCACCATTTTGTAAGAGATGCTATAATGCAGAAAAAGGTCACTATTCTATACATTCCAATGCAAAAGATAATAACATATCCTTTTACTAAGCTAATACCTAGAGATGTGTATATTGAGCATGTAAAATCTCTTAGTATGCATAGAATGTAATCAAACATTGCTAATCAAATAAATAAAATATGCTTTATTCCATTACAATTATTGTAATATGAGTATGAGTATACAATGTCTAGTATGTCATACAGGATGATAAGGTTAGTTCTTTCACAAGAACAATTACCTCTAACACTCATGAGAAGCGGATAGAGATGACACATTTGCGTTCACCAATGAAACAACAAGGGATGTTGTTTTGGCAGAGAAGAAACACAAAATGAAATATATTGCCTTAACAAAAGGAAAGATAGAGTCGAGATGAGATCTAAAACATACATATGGATTGAGTTGTGGATTCCCCATTTTGCATAATACCTATAGCCAAACAATAGATTTTTCAAATGTTGATGTTTAAAGGAGTTGAGTAATTTGGAAGAATTTGGGTTAGGTACTATGTGTGCTTGAACTAAAGTCTATATGGTGTTAATAATAAAATCAACATATGTCCTTGTGATATAAAGGAAATATCATAGCATGCAATTCATACCATATGTATAAAATATAGCAAATAGGAAGCAAGTAAAAGATCCTTGGTTTATTACTGTATGAGTCCTAAAAAAGAAGATTTTTTTTCATGGATACCTTTTGATTTTGATAGTATTGTGGAGAAATGATGCAAAGTTAACTACCTTACTATATATCTTACGATTACAATATATACAATGTAAAAGGTGCAATGCTAGGAAAGTAATTATTTCAAATCACAATGATATGCAAGCTAAAGGAAGATTTCTAAATATATACATAATTATGCTAGTGTCTGAGGCATACCCGTTATGAAATTATTTTTAGTAACATCATAAGCATGGATACTGTGTATACGTGAATGTAATCTAAGCTTACAATGAAGCTCATAAGGGATTAAATTTGGTAATGGAAAATGTATATAGGAAAATCTAAGGCATCTGAGGCATAATATAAATACAAAGGATAGCATTTTTTTATGCTGATCCGATGAAAGAGTTTCTAGTACAATGACACCTAAGATGATGACGTCATGCCCATGCAATTATGACAATATACCGAGTATGAAAACTCTAAGAGAGATGAAGGATTATACGTGGCTCATCCCATTATGCGCGAGTGGGAGATCATGGACGTATGCGCCCATAATGGATGACCCACTTTACTTTATTTTTTTGAAGAAAAAAAAGAGGACAAGAGATAAAAGTTAGTTTTTTTATAATTGATTATATGTGGGAGATAAAAGAGATAACCACTTTTAAAAGTCTTTAGTTAGTATTTTTTTGAATTTATCAATTTTTTTAGAAAGATAAAAGGTAACCTTCTTCTTCTCTCTATAAGTTTAGTGTAATTACCATAGACAAAAAGCAAAAACTCTAGTGATTTTTGTAGACACTATATGAAGCATAGCGTCAAAGCACCATCTAAAATTAGGTATGTATAAATTTTTACAAATTGTAATTAATTATATAGATAATTTTTCCTTCAATATCCTTAGGAAAAAAAATACTACTGAAATTTGTAATGGTAGCAATAATGCATTAATAATTAAAAATAATGGTAGTAATTTCATAATAATGAAATTGAGTGGATGCCATACGAAATCGAAAACATAATCTTCTTATCCCCTAATTTGGCATAATAAAAAATAGTATTTCATTTTATTTTATTTTTAAATGAATTTTTTTAATAAAATGTTTGGCTTTAAGTAAAAAGAGATTTCAATTCATTTATAATTCTCATTTTAATTATATTTTTGCCATTATGAAGTCCATTTAATTCTGTAAGGATTTTATTAGAATTTATTTCATTTGACCTAAAAAATATATTATACAAATAATTTACCCCTTATTTAATATTGTATTTACCATGATACTATTAAAATTTACTTTTTAATTAATTTCTATGCATTTTTCAATATATTACAAATAAAATAAGTTGTTTACAAATGAATTGAGATCATTATTTTTAACAAAGTTGCTAAATAATAAAATTCATTTGTAAATAAATTAAAATTATTTCTAGAAAAAGTGCATGCCAAATGAGCCCTGTGAGATTATGAATGTAGACACAGGAAATGAATGAAATATGATTTTAACAATAAATTATGATTATCAACATAGAGGGATAAGAATGCATCATGTACCAACTATCAATCAGTATTAATTATGATGTTGAAAACACATTTTTAAATTACAATTACTATTAATTGAAATATTTTAGGTAGTCCATCAAGGGTGATGAATCATATTTGATTTTTATAAACATTTTTAATCAACATACATTAAAAATTAGATGATTTCCATTACTAATATGGAAAAGAATTGTAAACTATTATGAAAAAGTGTAACACTGTCATCGCCCCACCTTCTCAAGTGAATCTAACAACCGCCTAGAAATTAGATTTGTCAAAATAAATTAATCTAGCCCTATCGAGCTAATCCAATAGAAAAAATTATATTTTAGGCTAGTTTCAAGTGAAGCTATTTTTTTACTAGGTGGGGTCCAAATCGAATTGTTACAGTACCAATCTTAATCTTAATTCCAATTTGACATTTACTAGATGGGTTTTGTAATCTCTTATATTTTATTATTTATTATTAATTTTACATCATTAATTAATTAAAATTTATTATTATTCTTCTTATTATTATTAAATATAATTATATTTTATTATTATTACTTAAAATTTTTTAAAAGGATGAAATTAGGATAAATTTATTGAGATAATTGAAATAAAAATTATATATCTTTTTAAATTTTAAAGAGATTAAATATGAATTTTTTAAAAAAGTAAGAAATTTTTTAAATATTAATGCAATTTTATTCATAATTTCTTAGGATACATTAGTAATTTTCAATATATTAAAATTTTAAATTAAAATCTCATCATCTTTAATACATAAAAGAAAATACTGACTAAAAATTGTAAAAATTATTTATAAATTTAATTTAAATAAATTAAGTTTAAATTTGAGGTATAATAAGACTTATAACCAAAATTATGTACTAAAAATTTTAAGTAATTAATTAGTAGTGAGAAATTTTAAATTTTAAATTAAAATTATTTTCTATTATTATTATTGTTATGATTATTCTTATTATTATAAAATATAATTATATTTTATTATTTTCACTTAAAAATTATTATTATTGTTGTTGTTTTCATTGTCATCATTATTATTATTTAATAAAACTAAAAATAATAAAGAAATAAATTAAGACATAATATTTTTTAATATGAAAAACTCCTATTAAAAAGGATAAAAATCATGGAATCTAGTTTAGAAAATTTTTACTATTAAATAAAATGAGTACAAATATATATTCATATCAGTGAGTTATATATATTATATATGAAAATAAATATATATTATTAAATGTATATTGATCAAGTATAAAGTATTAGGGGTGATCATCGATCGGTTAATAGCGGTTAAGACTGCTTTTTAAACCGACCGAAATTAACCGAAAAGTCTTTTTTTTCAACCGACCAAACCCGATTGCTTAGCCTTAACCGAAATTTCGATTTCGGTCGGTTAAATTCGGTTCAGAACGGTTTAAAATTTTGAAATTTTTTTTTCAAAAATACCTAAATAAATTGATTTAAATATTAAAATTAATTTATAAATATATATTAATATCATAATTTCATTAATATAACTATAATAAAAAATAATTAAGTATTAAAATATAAAAATGATTAATAAAATTTTAAATATGAATTTTTAAATAAAAAAATTAATATAAATTTTGGTTAATGTCGGTTAAGTTCGGTTAATTGCGGTTAACAATTTACACCCGAAATTAACCGACCACCCGAAATTTACAAATTTTTTCTTCCGATTTTAACCGATAATAATACATTAACCGCTCTTAACCGACTAACTTCGGGTTCGGTCGGTCGGTTAAGAGCGGTTTGAAGGATTTTGATCACCCCTATAAAGTATTATATATAAAAATAAATATATTTAATTATTTATATATTATTAAATATATATAAATAAATAATTATACAAATAATATATTAATAAAAATAATTATAATAATTTGTATATAATAATAGAAAATAAATAATAATATATTATATTATATATATGCATATAATATATTTAAAATTAATATCAAAATTATTTATTTAAAATTCTTAAATAATTTAAATTTTTAATATAAAAGTACTAATTCAAATTTTAATATAATTATTTATTTTGATAAACTTATATAATATATATTGATAATATTAAATATATAAATTTATTAATTTTAATATGCCAAAATTATTATTTTAATATATATAAAAATTAAATATATAATAAATTAAATATATAATAAATTAATAATTTATTACTTACTATTATTATCAAGTTAATGAACTAAATTAATAATCCAGCGGATTAACACTTATTAGTCCCAATTTTTTATTAGGTCAGATTGACTAGTCCCAATCTTTTAGTAGACCGGATCATTGTCAGAATACTGTTATTATTTTTTGTATTAATCCTAATTCCAAATCAAATAAAATTATATCAATTTCAAATCAATCCATTAAATTCAATTCATTTTAACACCTCTACTAGAAATAAAAATCCTTAATCATATATGTATGTATATATTCTTATTCAATAAAAATATATAATTATAATATTTAATATTTTAAAAATTATAATAATAAAGTAAATTTTTTGAAAATTTTATAATTTAATTTATAAATAAGAAACTTAATATCTAACAATTAAGAATAGATAGACGTAATATACTTTTTTTTTTCACCTAAATTGTCCCTGCCCAACGAGGAGATTAGAAAGAGAAGCAATAAAGTGTAGAATTCCTAAAAGCGAGATTCTCCTATCATGAATCCAAAAAGCGGCTCCACCTTCGTTATCGTCTCCAAAAATCATGATCCCATCCCATCATAGTCGTCCATTTCCGATCATGGGCCCACCCAACAATTATCCGTACAAGAAGTTAATAGGCAGCATGTTGGACACTTCGTTAAAATTAAAAAATGATTAAATTAAAAAATAAAAAATTTCTTCAAAATAAGATAGATAATAAAAAATGGAGAAAGTATTATTCACTAATCTATATTCTTATGTAAAATATATTCTAATTTTTGTTAATTATCTTTTCATAGATATGAAAGTTAAAAATTTGTTTATTTATTTAGGATTTATATTTATTTTGACATAAACTAATTTTAAAACATTGTTCATAATTAAATTTTGAAATGTTGAAAGTTATTCATAAATTTGGACTAAAAATATTACTTTAATGTGCGTGTAAAATTTATACTTCATATTGTTAGAAAAAAAAAGGATATTGAAAGTCAAAGAATAGTAAAATTTAGTTATTATGGGTATAAAATTAAAAATATCTCTTTTTAAAATCACAATTAGGAAATAAGCTAATGTCAGCAATTTATTAACTTATTTTTTAATCAAAATTATTGATTATAATTGACTATTGAGATTTTTCAAGCTTGCAACTACACATCTTTAAAAAAAAGAATAATCAATTATTTGACTTGTCAATTATAAATTCTTCTTATTATACCAATCATGCACTATATGTTACACACAAAACAGATAAGTTAGACTCATTATATCATGTGACCATTTTTAATAGAGTCAATCTTATTTTATACAACAGTTTAAATTTGATTCACTAATAATGCCAAATATTTTACACTATCACCAAATAAAAAGAAGATATTATTAAAAATATAATAATAATTAAAAAGTTTTAATAATAGTAAAAAAATTTTAATAATTTTTTATTAATATCACAACACTTACTTATATAATAGTATAAATATGATTTATATTATTAGTGGATTAAATTTGATTTTGCCTCAATTTATAAATATTTGACTTTGAATAAAAGTATACAATATTTTTGGATAAAATCATATATAATTAACTTTTGTTCAACCTTCTTAAGTGAGTGTTTTTTTCTCTCATTAAATCCCATTCTAAATTTAAATCTCTGTTTCATTATATTATCTTAAAAATTGAGAAAAAATTAATATAAAACGAAACTTTAATATTTTACTTTGTCATTGTTCAGGCAACAATGACATGGAACACAACCTTTTTGTACCTTGAGGTCATTCATGCGATTTTCAATGTTTGATAGTTTCGTTTCTAAATTTTCATTACCAATAAATATTACTGGTGATTGTTCCTATAAACTTGGAAGGACCACAATGCGCCACGGCACTTAAATCATCAGAGTACTTTAGACTTAGCCTAAAAAAAAAAAATTTAAAATTTGATTTCATCTTTGATTCCATTATAGAAAAAAAAAGTGAAAAAAAAATTAAAGATTAAATATGTTATTATAATTTACTAATCAATTTAAAGTTAATTTTTTAATTTAAATTTAAAAAAATTCTTCTTTTTTTCTTTTATTTTTTCTCCAACCAAAGGATTAATTTTTCCACATAATAATCATGCCTGTCACTCATTTTAACTACAAAAGAAAAATAAAAAAAAGAATGGATATGATGCATTATAGAAAATTATTAATTGTTTGATATATGTACGTGAATAATAAGTTAATTTATTAAAATCTTCCACATATAAAAAATTATTTTATAAAAAATACTATAAATATCAAAAATAAATTCTGAATTTTTAAATTTATTGAATTAAATTTTATAAATTTATTTATTATTTTATATTTAATAATAATCTTTATTTTTATTTGAAATTTAATTTCATATATCATTTTTAGTGCATGTAATATTACTCTTATTTTATATCGAAACTATTTTCAAATATTGCATGTAGCATATAAATATAAATATGTACATTTTTAGATTTTTACCGAGAGAAATAGGTGTGTACTCTTCTTTTTAACACGTTCAGCATTATAATCATGTTTTCTCAGAAAAATTTCTAATCCTATAATACTATTAAAATTTTAGTGCTATTTTATGTTATATTTTAATAAATAAATAATTTCAACGTCATGATTAAATGAATTTTACAATTAAATAAGTAATGTTTTGATTTGTCAAAAATAATAATAAGTAAGATCAAGAATCTCGTTATTACTATAAAATTAGAAATTTTCTCATATCCATTAAGAAAAAGAAGGCAAGAGAATTATACATACACATGATCAAGGTTGGGGTCCTGGGGAAAGGAGTTCAGGTCATCCGACGTCAGTCTTGGAGTCACGTGACCTAGCGCAATTTTCATTTTTACTTTTTCGCTTCCGGATCCCCGTATCTGAGCTCAGTGCAGAGTCAGTGCAAGGCCGACGATGACGTTGAAAACTCTGAAGTGCAAGTGGGTCAGCATGAGTAACGTCTGATGTAAGTTATCAGTTTTCTTTCTGACAGTGATCCAGGGGACTCGGATTGATTGTTTTTTTTTTTTTTTCTGTCAATGGTTCACTGCAGTCTTCGGATATTTCTTCAGTTCAAAGAATTTGGTAGTCCCATGACCATGATTAAGAGGACCCTTGAGTACAATTATTTATCACATTCCACTGTATGTAAATGTATTGTTTATTTTTTGAGGTCCCACTCTTCAAATAGTTTTTTTTTTTTAGGCTTTTTCTTATTATTTTGTTAAAATAGACATAATTTTTTATTTTTTATATTATATCATATGTTAAAAAATTTATGATGTTCTAAAATATAAAATATAATTTAAATTTAAATTATAAATATTTTACATAAATTCTCCCAGTTATTACTTCTTTCAAATCCTTAGTAGTAAAGAGGGTTGCTATTATTATTATTTTTAGTGTATTTGATTGAATAAAAATTAATTTTTCAAAATCAACTCTACAATTAAAACTAATTTTAAAGTAAAAATTAGAAGTAATAATTTTTACTTTTGAAGTCAATGTATACTAAATATAACATATTAATTTACGAGTATTTTTCAAAATTAATTATTTATAATCAATTATACTCAAAATTAATTTTTATAAAAAAATTTAAAAAATATTTCTTCTTTTGGATATTTCATTGCATCTTGAGGTAACTAAAAAATTGTCATTGTAAAAAAATAAAAGTGCAGAATGAAGTAAAAGATAAAATATTTTTAAAAGTTATTTCCTATAAGAATAATTTGGAATATAATTATTATGAGTAATTAATCTAAAAATGATTATAAATCAAAATTCTATATTTAGTAATATTTAAATATTAACTTCAAAAGTAAATTATGCACGTTATGTAGAAAGTTCTCCTATTTATCTCTTCTTTCAAATCCTTAATTGTAAAGAAGGTTTCTACTTTTTTTTTTTTTTTACCTTTTTTAATGTGCTTGATTGCACAAAACTAAAATTCTAAAATCAACTTTGTCCGATTTTAAACTAATATTTTATATTTGATAATGATAACATTTAAAAATTAACTTCAAAAGTAAAAATTATTACTTTTAATTTTTAATTTAAAATTAATTTTGAATTTTGGAAAGTTAATTTTTGTGCAATGAAGAACAATAAAACTTTGTTTGGGCATAGGATAAATAAGAAAATAAAAAAAAGAAAGAATATAGTTTCTTTCATTGTAATTGATTAAAGAGAAAATAGAAAAGGAAGAAAATAAGAGAGGAATTATTTTTTTTATTTTATTGTGTAAAAAAGTGAGGAAAAATAAAAGTTAATAGGATGAAATGATAATTATATCCTTAATCCATTACTAAATTATAATAGGGTAAAAAAATTTTCCTCTAAAATATATTTTTAACAATATTTTATATCTAAATAATATAATAATAAATTTAAAATAAAAAATTTAGTAATAAAATTTTATATCATATTTTCGAATAACGTTAGAAATATGAAAAAGGCAACCATATATTATTTTAAACCTAAAAAATAAAATTTACAATTAACAATTTATTTTCTTAAATAATCTAAAGAAAGAAGTTATAAATTGTTTTAATTTTAAAATAGACACATAGGCCTTATTTAGCAATTTTTGTATTAACTGATTTGACCAGTTAATATTATTAGTTATTTGAGTAAAAATATTTAGTAAAATTAGCTATTTTCTATTAACTATTTATATGTAAAATAACATATAAGGATACGTATATATTTTATAATTTATTTAAGTATTTTTTAATTTAATAATATTTTAGATTTATTATATAATTTATGTTTAAGAAATATAATAATTTATTTTTAAATAATTTTTAAGTCATACTTACTTAAAATATGATAAATCTATAATATAATTAAAGATTTATTATATTTCTTAAATTATTATATTTTTT
Organism: Sindora glabra; assembly: GCA_020226215.1. Taxonomy (NCBI): domain Eukaryota; kingdom Viridiplantae; phylum Streptophyta; class Magnoliopsida; order Fabales; family Fabaceae; genus Sindora; species Sindora glabra. Next base: position 60,949,119 of record CM035228.1, read on the forward strand.
AAAAATAAATTATTATATTTTCTAAATACTTTATAAAAATTAATAATAATAATTTAATAAATTTATTTGATCTTTTTTTAGTAAGAATATAAATAAAAATACATATATTATTTAAGAATAATTTTATATTTTTATAAGCCCATTATCAATAAGGTAATTGAAAATACTGAAGTTACTAGTTTTTTCAAATTAACTTATTAAAAGCTAATAAGCTAATTGAATAAGTTGTTTATCAAATAGTTAGATTAGCTGATTGATTTGATCAAATAGCTAAAAATTATTAAATCAATTAAAAGCTCTCCAAAAAACTTTTTATCAAACACCCTCATAATCATTTCTAAAAGTTAAATTTACTGGCAATTATAAGTGACACATTTGCTTTTCTTTTAATTTTATTTAGTGCTTTACATTTATTTCCTCTATTTTTGTTATTTGTAAGTTAAATATTAATATTACTAAATAGTATGAATATAGCACAGGATATTTTATTTTTGTTATAGAAATGCTTTGATAAGTTAAGAATTTAATATGGAAATTGTAAATTAAATGAATTAATTATATATTTTATTTTTAATAAAAATATTTTAAAAAATTAAAATTATTTATTTAAAATTATTTAATATTTTTATACCAATTTTAACATGCTATATTTTAAATTGAATGTATAGTAATAAAATTTTGATATGATTTTATAACTTATGCATTGTTTCCCTTCCTTTTTATCTATTATGTTATACATTTTTCATTTTTCCACATCCATTCATGATATTTACAATTTAAACAACGTCAAATCGTATCAAAATAATACAATACATTTATATTATTAAATTTTTTTGAATAATTTAAAATTATTATTTAATTAAATTTATTGACAAAATTTAAAATTCTTATTACTTTACAGTTAATATAATGTCTCTTTTTTTATTTGTTGTATCACATATTTATATTTTTTTATACACACTCTTTTTATGTATCATTTTGCCACTAATTTTATTAAAAAGTATAGATATAATACAATATAAAGAGAAAAATAATATATTATTATTTTTGTTTGTGTTATATTTATCTTTTATAACATTAAACTCATTTCAAATTTATTAATATAAATAATCTTCTGTTTAGATAAGAGATAATTTGTAACATGTGTATTGTACGTGTTTACAAATTAATTCTAGTAAGTAGTGGTGGGTTAGAATCATTTTTCAATAATTACTATGAATTTTGGTTTCTAGCATTTTATTTAAAGGGACAGAACAAACAACTACCCAATACTTGAGTTACAAGCCCAACAATAAAAAATTATAGCACTAAACTTATCCATTCCATGCTTTTATGTCAAGCATCAGAAGCTTATTTTGTGAATTTCTCATTCAATTTCTCCCCATAGCTGAGGAGAACAAAATTTATGTGGATTTCAAATATAATTTCTCTTGATATTTCTTTTTCTTCCAATTTCATTTGGACATCCAAATAAAAAAAGAATCTTTTTTTCTCTTTCATTTTCTTTTTGAATTTTTTGTCTTTCCTCTTTTCTATCAATCTAAAAATAGGTAAAAGATAATACTAAAACCTCCTTTTCTTTTTGGTGAGGATTTAAAGGAAAATATGATAGAAAGAATATAGGGATGATAGTAGCACATAACAAGAGTATATTTCTCTTAAATTGCCCTACCCCACACCCCCTCACCATTTGACCCAAACTTGCCCCACCTTATAAGATAGGGCAAGTTAGGGTATCATTCTTGTGATTTACAATGCACTATTGGCCTAAGAAAAATTTGTAAAAAATGAAAAAAAAATCTTATAAAAGTCTTGAAATTGTATATATATATATATATATATTTAAAATTTAAACATAAATGCCACATAATACTTAATAAATAAATGCAACAATTTTAATAACACAAATGAATTTAGATACATAAATTGAAACATACAACAATTAAATAGAACAATATGGATTTGGACAGAATGAGAAGATGAAGATGCATAGTAACACAATAATGCAATAACATAGCACATAGCAATATAGCAATAGAACAATTGCAACAAACAAATAAATTTAGATACTCAAATTGAAATACACGACAATCAAATGGAATAATATGGATTTGAATAGAATGAGAAAATGAAGATGCATAGCAATGTAGCAACACAAAAACACAAAATATAGCAACATGATAGCACAAAACACAACAACATAGTAATTGTAACAAATAAGTGAATTTAGATACCTAAATTGAAATACACAATAATTAAATAACATAATATGGATTTGGATAGAATGAGAAAATGAAGATGCATGACAACATAGCAATAGAGTAACATAGTAACAATACAATAACACAACAATACAGTAACATAGAAGCAAAGAACATAACAATATAGCAACACAACAACATAAAAACATAGAACACAATAATACAACAACATAGTACACAAAATGTAAAACATAGTAAAGCAGAGTAGTGAGTAGAGTAACTTTGCAATGTCTTTTCTCAAGCTTTTTTAGATGACTACCATAGCAAAAAGATGATAGCAATGTCACAACTCTTTTTGATTTTGATGGTGTTGCTATTTTTTATGCTAGTATTGTAACTCTTTCAAATAATAAATAACTCTTTTTCAACTCTTCTTATTTTAATGAAGTCATGCTACAATCAAATGGTTAGGCATTGTAGCTTCTTAGATGGCATGTATCAATATGACTCCTTCAAGATCTACAGTAAGGTGACAATAGCTATATTGCCTTTAGTTTGTTGTTACTTTCCTTTCTTTTTTATGTTTAGGGCTACTGAAGAAATGGGCAGGGCTATTAAGGCATTAACTTTTTTTATTTTATTTAAATTCTTTCTTTTTTAGTTTACATATAATAATTAAATAAAAATTATAAATAACATTATTAAAAAAATTTTAATTATTAAATTACTAAAAAGTCCATATAATATATGGTAAAGTGTATTATGGTACCACTTCTTGGACTTCTTTTTAAGAAAATACTAGCGTTAATCTTTATTTCAAAGAGATACCAATTTTATGAATTATTACTATTATATTTCTAAAATAATATTTTTTTATATTTTCCATTCTTATTCTTTTTAAGTGAGATTTTCTATTTTTTCCCATCTAGTTTTAACACTTTATGTGTCTGTTTTGGATCTTTATCCTTGTTCAGTGTTTAAGGTTAATTGATCTCCTCTGTTTCTCGATCATCATTGCCTTTGTTGATCACCTTTTTTTTTCAATTGTATTGTTATTAGGTAATTGTGATTTTTTATTAATAGAATAGTGTTTGTTGCTCATATGTAAGTGTAGGGATAAAACTGTGGTATTGAAGATTAACACTAGTATAGATTATAATGATGTATTCAGATGATATATTTAAATTTCAAGGATTTATTTGCCAATAATTTTTCCTTATCCTATTCTTTTCCCAATCATCCTATTTGTTTGCTAAAGAATAAGTCAGAATTAGAAAATATGATTGACTTGGTTCATATTTTGGATTTAAAATATGTGAATTTGAATGTTAATATTGATTCAAGTTCTATATTATATTTGCTCAGTGAAAGTGTTGCTATTTTAGAGAAACAAGTTAGTATTTCGGATGTGATAGAGTGTGATGGGGCTTTGGTTGCAAGTTTGTATTCTTGAAATAGTGAGAAAATTTTATTATCCTATTCATGGTCAGGTGTAGTCAACCATTTGGTCATGGGTTCTTTAGTGGTTTTGTCAAATTTAGGGATGCATTATGCAAGTATTCAATTGAGAGAGGTTTTTCATTTGATTATGTTAAGAATACAAAAATGAAGGGCAATTATATGCTCAAAGAAGCACGAGGAAGGCTATAAGTAGGCTGTGACCACTTTATAGTGCAAGGTGAATGGTTTTTTTCTATATTAAGAAGTTAGTGAATAATCACACTTTAAATAGTTCAACTTCAAAGAGGATGGGATCTAAATTAATTTTTGAATTAATCGTTGATTTAGTTAGGGATCCTTATCTTTAATAGCTAATGAAGTTGTAAGTCATTTTCAAAATAATTATGGATTAGCAATTCCCTATTGTAAGGCATGGCATGTAATGGAGAAAGCAAAGCGCATGGTATTTGGTGATTTGATTACTCTTTCAAACGAATTAGTTGGTATGTATCTACTATGAATGGAGTGAATCTTAATAGTTGCATTATGAGGGATGTGGATGACAGTAACAGAAGATTCAAAAAGATGTTTGTTGCATTTCATGCTTGTATTGAAGGATTCATATTTTGCAAACCTCTTTTATTTATTAATGAAACTTTCTTAAAGTCTAAATTTAAGGGGGGTCATCCTATTAGCTACTAGCAAGAATGGCAATGAAAGTGAATTTTTTTTTCATTTTAAGTTTATTGTGCATGATTTTTTAATCAAGAATTATTCTATTTGCTCATTTGATTAGTGTTACTATTTGGAGGCCAAGTAATAACATGGTATCCCTTGTTACTATTTAGTTTAGAAATAGTAATATGGAAAGTCTTATGTTTTTCCTTTTCTTTTTGTTAGTATTTTTATTTAGAATGTCCCTTTATTTAGATGTTTTATTTTGAATTTTATTAATGTTACTATTTAGAAATGAAATAGTAATATGGAAGTATTAGTGTTGTTTTTTAGTAGTTTTGTTATTAATGAGAGTTGATTTGGCTATTTAGTTTTAATCTTTACCAGTTGAATTGATAATTAGATATGCTTATTTGGTTGATGGATTGATGTTATTGTTAGAAGACAAAATAGTAATATGGAAGTAATGCAGTTGTTTTTTTGTGAGTTTTGCTATTAACAAGAATTGATTTGTCTATTTATTATATTTTTTTAGTTGATGTTATTATCTCCATCCAAATAGTAACATGATTAACACTATAGATCATGTTTCTATTTTAATGGCTTATGTTTCTGTTTGCTATGATTGTTTCATTTCAGGCTTGTTTCTTCTAGTTTGTGCTATGATTAATTTTGAAAATCAAGAAAATTGATTCTAATTCCTTTCACAGTTGTTTACAGTACTTGATGTAGATTGATAGGTGACTTTTATTTTTAATCATAATTTATGATTGCTTGAAGCAATGCCCAAGGTCTTTCCAATGACACCTTACTTCTTTTGTTTGCATTATTTAAAACAAAATTTAAGAGACAGATTCAATAGTGTTGCATTTTCAAACTTCTTTAGGGAGCACATAGTTCATTTATTTGCAATGTGTACATATTCCCTAATAGTAGGTGCATCTAACAAGAACTTGGAAGTTCTCAAATGCAAAAGAGGTTAGATTGCTTAAAATTTTCTCACAAGCTTGCACTTGGATGCTAGATGAATGCTTTTAGCTATAGTTATTGTTATGGTGAGATGACATCAATTACAACTTAATCTTACAATTCTTGGATTTGTGATACTAGGAAGTTACTAATCACAAATATGATTGATAACATTTATTGAAAGCTAATGGAGTGGTTTGCTAAATAGAGATTTGAATTATTGCATTAGAATAGGGTTATTTGTCCTATTTGGGTGTTAAGATTAGATTTACACTCAAGGAAGTGCAAAAGTTAGGTTGTTAACAAATTTTGAAGTGTTAGTAGATCCAACTAGATGGTTTTCATTGTGTTCATGTAGTTAACACTCTCAATCAAAAGATGTGGGATTTTTGTGAATGACATTATCGAGAATTATTTCCATGTGAACATGTATAGGAAGATTTATGAATAAGTTATACAGCCTATTCCTACAATATTGAGGTAGGAGGTTGATATAGGAAAGGAAGCAACTATTTTATCTCTGATTTCCAAAAGATAAGTAGGCATATTTAAGAATATGAGGATTAGGTCAAGAGGTGAGTGTGTTAAGAAAATTAAATGCGAAAGATATAGCAAACTAGAATATCATAATAAGAAAAGTTGCTAAGAGCCAGCTTGAATGCAATTTTTTATGGCATAATTGTATTCTTTAGGATTCTTTTACTTTGTAAAAAGAAATAGTAATGTTATTCTAATATAGTAACGTAACTGATTATTGGTTAGCATTAGTAGTTGACATGTTTCTATTTGGTTAATGTTAGTAGTAACATTAATGAAAAACTACACAATTACTTGTATGTCTGATATGAACTAGTCTAGCACTTTGCATGATCAAGCTTAAGTAGAGAAGGGGTTGACTCTAAGTAAAGGCCCAATGATAAGAGGAAGGCTCAAAAGAATACAAAAATTAATTGGAGCCCATGTAAATGCAATTTTAGCTTAAGGAGCCCAAGTAGAAGAAATAAATAGAGTTAAACTTCTGCTCATCCAAGCCTAAGAAATCTGAAGATATTTGGAGTGCAATGAATCTAGACACATTTTTCCAATATGGAGCATTATAAATTAGGAGATAATTTCCTATTATGGAGTGCAACGAATATAGACATATTTTCTGTTAGTGTGTGTCCTAGGAACCAATCATATAGATGATTGAAGTAATACACAATATATTATGTTTTATTTTAGGTAATTTAATTATTATATTTTATTTTTATAATTTTATTATTATTCTACGCGATTTATAACTTAATATGATAATTATCCTTGGAATAGCTTCGTTATTCCTAAAATGCCTCTAGTTAAGTATTATTACGAAAAAGATAGTAATAATACATCGAGACTAGCATGTATAATGACTAATGATTACGAATAATGGATATGTGATATCAAGTCAATACATGAGTACATTATTAGTGAACAATGTACTGGACTGACCCACTATGAGAATATTGCATGGATAGACGTGTCATAAGTTATTCTCATATGATAAAAAATACACATAAACCTTTGACCAAAGTCACTACGGTTCCCTACATAAGGAATTACTCACTTTAATATTATCCTATATTACCTTTAATCAGGATGACGAGTAGGACATTGATTGGATGTGTCATAAATCGTGCAGAGGGAAGTGAATGATGTAGATGAAATTTTATTACTCTTGTATAAAAGAGAAATATCCTTGGGCCGCTTGATTGAGTGAGACTTAGAAATGCATGGCCATGCTCAATTGGATTAATATGTGATATTAATCATTTATTTTAAGTCTACTCAGTATTAAGAAATATAAATTGAACATTGACGAGGATGAGACATTCCATGCCTCCAATTCAATTTGGATATTATTACAAAAGGGTTATGATGCAAAATATTAATCATGTATTAGGTGGATGTCGAATCACAGACATTTTTACTACTTGAGTGGCAGTGATGTATTGCTAGATACTGCTTATTATCTATGACTCAATAATGAGTCATTGTTAATGTAGTAAAAACCTACAGGGTCATACAAAAGGAGTAGGACTAAGATAATAATTAATTGAACTTTAATTATATTAATATCCAATTAATTTAACTTATTTTCGTGCATATATATTATTATTAAGAATAATAATGTGTTATTCACGTAATATATATATATATAATATTATGTGATATTATTTGTATTAAAGTAATATCAAATAATTACGTTATCAGATATTAGATAAATATATTATGAGATAATATTATTTTGATATTTGATAACTATATGCAATTATCTAATATTAAGATATTTATATTATGAGATAATATTATCTAATATTAGATAATTAATAGATAAGTCATATCTCTCCTCATTATCTCTAAGATAAGGATAAGATGAGTTGTTAAGTGTAATTAGGATTTTGAAAGCATTATCCTAGTAGGACTAGGATTGTGGCTTGCTTAAGTTCTATAAAAGGGGGCTTGAGGGCGGCACATGAGGGATACGCCAAAAGCTTCCATACAAACCCTAAATTACTCAAAAAACATCTAATCCTAATTCCTAGAGAGAAAAACGCATCTTAGCAGATTAATGGAGGGCGAGAGGTCGTTGTTCACTCCGTGTGGATACCGTAGAGACGTTGTACCTTCTGGCCAGCGTTTGATTTATCCACTCTCAAGTTTTGATTAGTAGAAATACGAGTGCCCAATAGGTAAAACCCTAATAATTGATTTATGCTTTTTACATGGATCCTAGGTAGAATTCGAATCAAAATTTTAAAATTCTGCTGCATGTAATAATCCGAATTCCTAAGATTTTCCTAATATGGAGCATAATAAATCTGAATATATTCTCCAAATATAGAGTTCAATGAATTTGAACATATTTTCAATATGAAGTGCAGTAAATCTGGAGACATTTTCCTAATCGGGAGTGTAACACATAAGGAAAATCTCAGGATAAGTTTCATTTTTAATTTAATAATAGTCAAAGATTTGTATTTTCCTAAGTATAGCAATTGCTATTTGTATTTTCCTAAGAATAGTACAAATAGGAATCTATGTAACTTAGAGTTCAGCAGTTGATGAATATAATACCAATTTGAGTGTTTTTTCTCCAAAGTACGAGAATATTATCTTCTTTTGCTCTCGTGAAACCTTGCTTTGCCAATCTTCCTTTATAAGATTGGTGATTCAAATTCATAACAACCCTTAATTTGTGCTTCAACCCAGGTGTGTTGTTGTATGGATTTGTTAACTCGTATTCATGTTGGACAAGTGATCTAAGTAGCAGGTCATGTTCCTTATAGCATTGGCTGGTTACTTGCATTTTTCAAGTTATCGAACCATCCAAATCTAAAGTTTATCACTCCCAATTCCTTTCTCAATTCTGGAGTATGATGCTTGTATCATTCTTTTAAATTTATTTTCATTTACTTTCTCTGTTTACGCTGTAAAGATTAGGCCAACCCCCATTGAATTCCCTATCATTTAGTATTAGAGCTATTGATTGACATGGTAGGCATTTAATTTTATTCTTCTTTTCTACAATATATATAAAAAAAGAAGTGTCAGAAAAATAAAAGAGAAAAAAATTCAAGCAAAAAAAAAAAGAAAAAGTAAAAAAAAAAGAGAACAAAAATGTGAAAAAAAAAAGTTATACGAAAAAAAGGAGAAAATGTGACTATTTAGTTTCTTACAATTTGAAATTTCAGATTTGCTAAATTGCATAGTTGGGATAAACATTATTTTGTACAAATAAGAAATTTCTCTATTTTCATTAACAGAACCTATCCCTTATTTTGTAACCTATTTTTACCATCTACTTTCAAGTGCTTGGTTGAAGCTGAGAAATTGGCATTATTGAATCACTCACAAGGATTTAGGTTGCATAAGAGCATAAGAAGGTATTAGAGGATTAAGAGTTAGTGAGATTATCGAGAGAGGAGTGAAAACACTTAATCAAGAGAATTTATGAGATCAAATATTCTATTTTTTTCACTAACATGGTAGGAAATCAAGAAGATATTCCACAAGCAGGATTAGCCTCTATCTAAATGCAAGCATTGTTGAGCTATCTCGAAAGGCTATATAATAGAAAGTTAAAAGGACTTTATGACCAGTTGGAACAAATAGAGAATCAAGTTGTCACACAACAAAACCTTTAAAACAACCGAAGGTAAGGTGAACAATCTCATGGAAATGTGGAGAGTCGGGATGAGGAGGATGAATATGATGATTACCAGCTAAAAAGGAGGAGGCCTAATTGAGAAGAACCGATGAGGCATAGAAACAGAGAAGATGACCTTAGAGGAATCAAAATTAAAGTTCCTTCATTTCAAGGCAAAAATGATCTGGAGGCATATTTTGAGTAGGAGATGCGAGTTGAATAGATTTTCTCATCCCACAACTATTCCAAAAGGAAAAAGGTAAAACTTGCAACTCTTGAATTTATTGATTATGCTCTTGTTTGGTGGGATTAGATGCAAAAAGAGAAAGTGCGATATGGAGAATGCCCAATTACCACATAGGGGGAGATGAAAACAATCATGAGGAGGTGATTCATTCCATTTTACTACCATAGAGAGCTTCACAATAAGTTGTTGCACCTCACACAAGGATTAAGGAGTGTAGATGAATATCATAAAGAAATGGAGACTACAATGATTAGAGCCAACATAGTGAAGGATTGAGAGGCAACAATGGCTTGTTTCTTGCATGGACTGAATCGTGACATAGCTGATGTTGTGGAGATGTATCACTGTGTAGAACTTCAAGAGATGGTACATCAAGGCATCAAGGTCGAACAATAACCTAAAAGAAGAAATAGTGCCAAAAGGAACTCAAATTCAAATTCCTTTAACTTATGGAACACCAACTTAAAAAAAGACACCTTTTTTGCTTCAAATTCTAAGGAGGCTGATTTAAAGAAGGCTAAAAAACCAAAGCCTAATAAAGACTAAGCAGAACTTAACCCAACAAGAAACCATGACATAAGGTGCTTTAAGTGCCAAGGGAGAGGATATATTTCAAGCGAGTGTCCCAACAAGTACACCATGATCATCAACCACTATGGTGATTGGGAGATTGAAGAAGAAATCACTGATGAGGAAGAGGAGCTATCTAATAATGATGAAGAAAGTGCAAAAGAAGGAGAACTCCTAGTGGCTAGAAAAACACTCAACATTCAAACAATGGAGGAATAGAACAACTAAAGAAAGGGAGGACTTATTCCACACATGCTATCTAATTCAAGACAAGGTATGTAGTGTAATCATTGATGGTGAAAGTTACAGCAATGTGGCAAATGTTGAATTAGTAGAAAAGTTGAACTTACCTACACTTAAACACAATTGTCCCTGCAAGCTCTAATGGCTAAATGAGTGTGGTGAAATGAAGGTGACAAAACAAGTGAAAGATTTATTTTCCAATTAGCAAATATAGAGATGAAGTTTTATGTGATATTATACCCATGAGAGCATGTCATCTTTTATTTGTAGGCCTTGGCAGTATAATAAGGGAGTCACACATGATGGGTTTTCAAACTATTATTCTTTTATACTTTAAGAGGAACCTATAACCCTCCTTCCTATGTTACTAAAACAAATATTGGAAGATCAAATTAAGAGAAAAAAGAAAAGAAAGAGTGAGAGTAAGAAAGATAATCAAAAGGAAGAAAGTGTAAATAAAAGTGAGAAAAAGCTAGAAAAAGGGAGCTAACTAAGAAAGAAGAAAGAAAGAAAAGAAAAATTGAAAGGATAAGGAGAGAATGAGGGAAAAGGAGAGAAGAGCTTGCTAGTGGCAAAAAAGAGTGAGATTAAACAAGTTTTGTTTTCTCAACAAAACCTCATAGTACTTATGTACAAGGAGGCTATGTTGAACACTAATGACTTAACCTCTATATGGCCTAGTGTTGTTTTATCTCTTTTGTAGGAGTATGAGGATATCTTTCTGGATGAGGTACCTTCAAGTTTACCACCAATTAGAGGGATAGAACATAAAATTGATTTCATTCCAAGAGCATCTTTGCCTAACCATCTAGCATACTGCACAAATCCTAAAGAGGTTAAGGAAATCCAAAAACAAGTTTAATAGTTGATGGATAAGGGATATGTGAGAGAGAGCCTTAGTCTTTGTACAGTTCCAATATTATTTATGCCTAAGAAGGATGCTACATGGAGGATGTGCATTGATTATAGAGCCATTAACAATATAATGGTAAGATATCATCATCCTATTCCTAGGTTAGATGATATGCTTGATGAATTGATTGGTTCTACTATCTTTTCTAAAATTAATTTAAAAAGTGGCTATCATCAAATTAGAATAAAAGAAGGAGATAAATGGAAAATAACATTTAATACTAAACATGGACTTTATGAATGGTTAGTTATGCCTTTCAAATTAACTAATACACCTAGTACATTCATGAGGTTAATGAACCATGTCTTGCGATCTTACATTGGTAAATTTATGGTAGTTTATTTTGATGACATTCTTGTGTATAGCATAACCTTAGAATAACATGTGGATCACCTTAGACAAATTCTAGATGTTCTAAGAAAGGAAAGATTGTTTGGCAATTTGAAAAAAATGTGACTTTTGCCTAGATAAAATTATTTTTCTTGGCTATGTCGTAAGTAGTAAAGGTATAGAAGTGGATGAAGAGAAAATCAAAGCAATCTAAGAATGGATAACCCCTACCACCATTGGACAAGTGAGGAGTTTTCATAGACTTGCAAGCTTCTATAAGAGGTTCATGAAGGATTTCAGCGCATTGGCTGCCCCATTGAATGAATTAATAAAAAAGAATATTCCTTTTAAGTGGGGGAAAACTCAAGAGAAAGCCTTTAAAGCTATCAAGGAGAAGCTCACTAGTACACCTTTACTAGTCCTTCCATATTTTGGTAAGACTTTTGAGATTGAATATGATTGGCATTGGAGGTGTACTCATGCAAGAATGTAAGCCTATTGCATACTTCAATGAAAAACTAAGTGGACCAACTCTTAATTATCCAACTTATGATAAAGAGTTGTATGCATTAGTTAGAGTATTAGAAACTTAGCAATATTATTTATAGCCCAAAGAGTTTGTTATACATTCTGATCATGAAGCTTTTAAACATGTAAGGAGCCAAAGCATGCTGAATTGTAGGCATGATAAATAGATTGAATTCATTGAATCATTTTCTTATGTAATTAAGCACAAGAAAGGTAAAGAAAATATTATTGCTAATGCTTTATCACGAAGGTATATTCTTCTTTCCATGTTAGATACTAAGATTCTGTTAGTGTATATGCCCTAAAACCAATCATATTGGTGATTGTAATTTTGAATCATGTTATTTTAATGGCAATTTCAATTATTATATTTATATATATTGTCTGCGTAATATATTCAATTATAATAATAACCTTAGAATAATTGTATTCTTAAATGTCCCTAGTCATATATCATTGTAGATTAGGTTGCTTTGATATGTTAAGACTAGTATGTGTGAAGACTTATATGAGATATTAAGTTTACACATGAGTACAAGTTAGAGAACTTGTATACTGTACCGACCCATATTAAGAACACTACATGGATCGTTATATGAGTGTCATAAGTGGTTCTTAGTGATCATTATTAATATGGTCGTTTGACCTGAGATCACCAAGGCTCCCTACATGTGAGTTTCATATTTTGATACTATTCTATGTCACTAATGGTTAAGTGAATGCAAGGGTAGATATTGGATATATCACATATCATGCGGAGGGGTTTGTGTGATCAAGATGGGATTTGTCCCTCCTATATAACAAGAGTAACATCTATGGGCCCTTTGATTAAGTAAAGCTGAGAAAATGCATGGCCATGCTCAGATGAATTGACATGAGATGTCAATTACATTTGTTTCAGTTAGCTTACTTTGGAATCAAGAAACCTTAAGGTTGGGCTATACGGGAATGACACGGTCCATATCTCGTGCTCAATCTAGATGTATAGGACAAAAGGACATAAGTGATGATCACGTGTAAAGGTTTAGTCAAATCACCGACTTTCTCATTACTTGGGTAACAATGATGTGTTGCTAGATACCAATCATTGTTTATGATCATTAATATGATTAATGGTCATTGCCAACGTAATGAGAGCCTGTAGAGTCGCACACTTAGAGCCTAGTGAATTTGGAATTAATAGACTAAATTGTTTGGGCTTAATATTTAGGAATTCATGTTATAATTATAAGGCCCAATAGTAAGCCTATAATTGTACATGGAATAAAGCCCAAATAGGTTAGGTTTTTCTATGCACCTATTTAAATAGGCTTATTGGGTAATAATAGGATTACTATCATTATTCATGCACCCCAAAAAAGGCATAGAAAACCCTAGCACCTCTCCTTGACCAAAAACCCCTGAAGAGGCGTAGCTAGCACTACGAGGTGTAAGGAAATCAATTCCAACCGGTGTGTGCAGTGGACATTCATCGGTGATTCACGGGTTCGTGTGGATACCACAGAGGTGCAGCCACATAAACGCTGTACTGGTGATCTAATTTTCTATTTTCTTCCGGTTCGTGATTTGGAGAGCAGATCGGATTTGCTGTGCAGCGGACAGAAGATTTTTTTGGCCGAAAGGTATAAACCCTAATCCCTAATCTATGGCGTTCTAAATTCGCATGGATCCTTGGTGGAAATCGTGCAAAATTTTTATTCCGCTGTGCATGTATGATGCGTGATTTCCAGCAGATTCTTGGGTTTGAATTTATTAAAGAATTATATGCTAATGATGTTGACTTTGGTGAGACATTTAGTCATTATAAACTAGGTGTTGGTTGGAACAAATTTTTCTTGCATGATGGCTTCTTATTTTATATTGACAAACTTTGCATCCGAAAATATTCATTGCGTGTGACATTGTTGAAAGAGGCACATTCTAGAGGTCTCATGGGACATTTTGGCGTTGCAAAGACATTTGTTGTTCTAAATGAACATTTTTATTGGCCTAGGATGTGCAGGGATGTTGAGAAATTTGTGGGAAAATACATTGTATGTTATAAAGCAAAATCTAAATTAAATCCCCATGGATTGTACACTCCCCTCCCTATTCCGAATGTACCTTGGGAAGATATTTCTATGGATTTTATTTTAGGATTGCCTCGATCTAAGAGGGGAAGAGACTTTATTTTTGTTGTTGTAGATAGATTTTCCAAAATATTACACTTCATTCCATGTCATAAAGTTGATGATGCTTCTAACATTATTAATTTATTTTTTAGGGAAATTGTGAGGTTACATGGGATGCCAAGAACCGTTGTATTTGATTGGGATACTAAATTCCTAAGCTATTTTTGGAAAAACTTATAGAGCAAGCTTGGAATAAAGTTATTATTTTCTACAACATGCCATTTACAAATTGATGGACAAACTGAAGTTGTGAATAAGATACTTTCTTCTTTGTTAAGAACAATTGTCAAGAAAAATTTGAAGAATTGGGAGGAGTGTCTACCACACATCAAGTTTGCTTACAATAGGGCTGTTCATTCCACTACTAAATGTTTGCCTTTTGAAGTTGTTTATGGCTTTAATCCTCTTGCACCTATTAATTTGATTCCTTTACCTTTGTAGGAAAAAGCCAACATGGATGGTAAACAACGTGCTGAGTTTGTTAAACAAATCTATAACACACATCATAACATTGAAAGGATGATCAACAATATGTGAACCATGCCAATAAAGGGAAAAGGCAAATAATTTTTGAGCTTGGAGACTTGGTTTGGTTGCACTTAAGAAAGGAGAGATTTCCTAAAAAAAGAAAATATAAACTCAGGCCTAGAGGAGATGGACCTTTTCGAGTCCTTGAGAATCAATAATAATGCTTACAAGCTTGAATTGCCTGGTGAGTATGGAATTAGTACTACCTTTAATGTTTTTTTACCTCTCTCCTTATTTTGATGCAGATCTTGAAGAGTTGAGGATGACTCCTTTTCAAGAGAGGGAAGATGATATGAATCAGTCCAGCACTTTGCACGATCAAGCTCAAGTAGAGAAGGAGTTAACTCTAAGTGAAGGCCTAATGATAAGAGGAAGGCTCAAAAGAATACAAGAAGCAATTAGAGCCTATGTAAATGCAATTCTAACCCAAGGAGCCTAAGTAGAAGAAACAAATAGAGTTGAAGTGCTGCTCATCCAAGCTCAAGAAATCTAAAGATATTTAGAGTGCAATGAATCTAGACACATTTTCCTAATATGGAGCGCTACAAATTAGGAGATAATTTCCTATTATAGAGTGCAAAAAATATGGACATATTTTCCTAATATGGAGCATAATAAATCTGAAGATATTCTCTAAATATAAAGTTTAATGAATCTAGACATATTTCCAATATGAAGTACAACAAATTTGGAGACATTTTCCTAATCAAAAGTGTAACAAATAAGGAAAATCTAAGGATAATTTCCATGTAAATGCAATTCTGGCCCAAGGAGCCCAAGTAGAAGAAACAAATAGAGCTGAAGTGCTGCTCATCCAAGCTCAAAAAATCTAAAGATATTTAGAGTGCAACGAATCTAGACATATTTTTCTAATATGGAGCGCTACAAATTAGGAGATAATTTCCTATTACAAAGTGCAACAAATGTGGACATATTTTCCTAATATGGAGAATAATAAATCTGAAGATATTCTATAAATATAAAGTTCAATGAATCTGGACATATTTCCAATATGAAGTATAACAAATTCGGAGACATTTTCCTAATGGGGAGTGTAACAAATAAGGAAAATCTAAGGATAATTTTCATTTTTAATTTAATAATAGTTAAAGCTTTGTATTTTCCTAAGTATAGCAATTACTATTTGTATTTTCCTAAGAGTAGTACAAATAGGAATCTATGTAACTTAAAATTCAACAGTTGATGAATATAATACCAATTTGAGTGTTTCTTCTCCAAAGTGTGAGAATATTATCTTCTTTAGCTTTTGTGAAACCTTGCTTTGTTAATATTCCTTTATAAGATTGGTGATTTAAATTCATAACAACCCTCAATTCATGTTTTAACCCAGGTGCATTGTTGTGTGGATTGGTTAACTCATGTTCTTGGTTAGACAAGTGGTCTAAATAGCAAGTCACGTTCCTTATAGCGTTGGTTGGCTAATTGCATTCGTCAGGTCATCAAACCATTCAAATCCAGAGTTTATCACTCCTAATTCCTTTTCTCAGTTTTGGAGTGTGGCGCTCATATCATTCTTTTAAATTTATTTTAATTTACTTTATCTACCTACGTTATGAAGATTGGGCCAAGCTCCATTGAATTCCTTATTAATGTCACTATTTTGATTCCAAACAATAACATCAAGTTAGAAGTTATAAACATAAGGGTAAATGAATTTTGAATATTAAAAGAAATTGGAAGGAAGAATATGTTGAATATTTATTAACATTTACAATTAAATGTTACATATAAATGTTACATATAATTGAATGTTACATACAATTGAATTTGACCTACAAGGACATAGGAAAGTACATAATAAAAGCATCTTCAATTAGAAGGATTGAAATCCTTGAGGAAGTTATTCACTAATTTTGCCTTATATATCCTCATAGATTCTAATAGAAAGTATTCTTCAAATTATTTATTTTTGTATATATCTTCTATTTTTATATATATAAAAATGTTGTAGTCTTACCTAAAATTGTAAATTTGTCAAATGAGTTAGTTTGGTACCTCCTAATTATGGTATTTGTGGATTAGTAAAGAAGATGTTACTTATGATCCAAATTATTGTTATGGCAACCTTTCATATGATATGAGATGAAAAGGTGGCTTTGCAATTGCTAGTTTTACTCTTATATCCATCTCGTTCTTGTAAAGGATTTCATTCTTCTTTTCCTTATAGTGATCCTTCTATTGTTTAAATACTAAGTTACATAAGATATTAAGTTAAAAGAAATAATATGTTACTATTTGATCTGGAAATAGTAACATCAAATAGAAATTGAAAATAAATTAACAAACAAGTATCATTAAGAACAAAATTGATGAAAAAATAATATGTTACTATTTTCATAGCAAATAGTAACATGTTGTTTTTTTGGTTTGACATGTTATTGTTTAATATAGAAATAATAACATAACCAAAAAATAAAATAAATAGACAAAATTAGGTATGATAAAGAATAAAATTGCAAGAAAATAATGCGTTACTATTTGCATGCCAAATAGTAACATGTTATTTTCTTGGTCTGACATGTTGTTATTTGGTTTGGAAATAATAACATCAATAAAAAATAAAATAAATAAACAAATTAAGTATGATTAATAGCGAAACTACCAGAAAATAACATGTTTCTATTTTCAGACCGAATAGTAACATCAACCAAGAACAATATATCAGTCAATGTAACTCCAGAATAATTGGTATTTGATCATAATCCAAGTATCACTCACCACTATTTTGGTATCCATCCCCTCTTTTTTAGGCCTCATTAAGTTGTAATGAGTCCACTTGCACTTTGCATTGTTGAGCATGAGTAGTGTGTAGTGATTAGGGTTTATGCAGTCTTTGACACCTATTGAATTTATTAGGAATAGAACTATTTTTGTAATTATTGCTTGCTCTATCTTTTAATCAAACTTGATATTTCTCATTTCCATGTAGAATTTAAGTGGGTTCACCACATAAGACTATCAATATATTTTAAACACGAGTTAGTGTTAAGTTATTTTTAAGATCTTACCTAACACATGCTATCAAATATAAATATCTTATTAGTGTTAAATGTGTCAGCCATGCGAGCATGAATGCATGGAATTTATGATATGAAATTAAAGGATTAGTTTTTTTTAGAGAAATTAATTAAGAAGAAATCAAACTTTGAAAAGGAGTAAAAAAAAGATAGAAAAACATCAATAAATTGATGATAAATAAGAGCACGAGCTATTGCTTGTTACTATTTGGACTCTAAACCATAGCATTATATTTTGGAGTCTGAAAATGTTAAGTGCTGTCATGTTACTATTGTTAATGTATATGCCCTAAAACCAATCATATGGATGATTGTAAATTTGAATCATGTTATTTTATAGGCAATTCTAATTATACATAATTATACATATATTATCTATGTAATATATTTAATTATGATAATAACCCTAGAACAATTGTGTTCTTAAATGTCCTTGGTTATATATCATTGTAGATTGGGTTGTATTGATATATTAAGACTAGCATGTGTAATGACTTATATGAAATATTAAGTCTACACATGAGTACAAGTTAGATAACTTGTATACTGGACCAACCCTCATTAAGAATATTACATGGATCGTTATATGAGTGTTATGAATGATTCTTAGTAATCATCATTAATATGGTCCTTTGACTTAAGATTGCCAAGGTTCCTTACATATGAGTTTCATATTTTGATATTACTCTATGTCACTCATGGTTGAGTGAATGCAAGGGTAATTATTGGATATGTCACATATCATGCGAAGGGATTTGTATGATTAAGATGGGATTTGTCCCTTCTATATAACATATGTGATATTTGTGAGCTCCTTGATTAAGTAAAGCTAAGAAAAATGCATGGCCATACTCAGATGGATTAACATGGGATGTCAATTACATTTATTTTAGTTAGCTTACTTAAGAATTAAGAAACCTTTGAATTAGGTTATACGAGAATGACACGGTCCATGTCTCATGCTTAATCTAGATGTTTAGGATAAAAGGTCATAGATGATGATCATATATATAGGTTCAGTCAAATCACCCACTTTCTTATTACTTAAGTAATAATGATAAGTTGCTAAACACCACTCATTGTTTACGATCATTAATATGATTTATGATAATTGCCAATATAATGAGAGCTTATAAGATCGCATGCTTAGAGTATAGTGGATTTAGAATTAATGGACCAAATTATTTGAGTATAATATATGGGAATTCCATGTTATAATTATAAGGCCCAATTATAAGCCCATAATTATGCATGGAACAAAGTCCAATTAGTTAGGGCTTTTTATACACTTATTTAAATAGGCTTGTTAGGTAATAATATTTTATTATTCACACATCCCCAAATATAAAAAATCCTAGCAGCCCTCCTTAACTTTTAAAGAGGCACAACTAGCACTACGAAAAAGGGGAGAATTCTAATCAGTGTCCGTGGGATGTTTACTAGTGATCTGCTGGTTCGTGTGGATACCTCAAAGTTTTCAACAAAAAATAAGTTGAAAAGGTGATCAACAAATGAGCCTTTGAATTATCTGCAAAGGTATTGACTGAATCCTTATTCTAATCTAACGTTTTGCATGGATTCTTTGGTTAGGATTGATTAATTTCTACTACAACTATTTGGCTCCCAATCCTAATAACTATTTTAACTTCAAACACTAAGATGACTATAAAAGGAACAAGATAAAACATTGATGTTGTAAATTTTTAAAGAAGCACACATTTGATGTTATTGACTTTTCTATAAGTACATCTAACAACTCCTCAAATGTTATGTACATGTCCTATTGAAGAGGTGTCCAGACAAGAGACTTGCAAATGATGATGTGGTGTAGAAATTAGTTGAAGTGCCAAATAATAATATTAAGTTAATTAAAATAATTAGTAACAAAATAGCACATGACTTACGATATTTCTCCTTTTTTTGTAGTTGGACTAGTTTTTTCTTAACATCTTGGTAGAGGTATTTTACAGCTGAACATTTTATACTTATTGTTGGCTTTTTTGTCTATTTTTCTTTAGTCAGTTTTATAGCTATTTCCTTCAAGATGATTACAGAAGCATTCTTGCCCTTATCCGTCTTCTCCTCAATAGCTGTTGTTGGTCGTTATTTGTGTTATTGTTTTATATTTTTTTTTGTGGTTTTGACTAAGTGTATTCTATGTCCTATTTTATTTTTCTTGATTTCAATTTTATATATTTTATCATCAACCTTTGAATATGCTCAGTCTAAGGTTGTTCTTCTTACATGGTGTCTATTTTTTCTAATGCAACTAGTTGCACAGTCATTTTTTTAAGCTATGTTGTCAATTGGTTGTTTTGGTTCTCAAGACTGGCATTTTCCTTTTGCAAGGTGTTGATGATCATGTTGAGATTGTTTGTTTGCATTGTTATTTCAGAAAGTTACATTTGGAGTTGTGTGTTTTCTTCTATGAGGTTTATGATTGTTTATTTGTTTTGTTATAGTTGTTCTTTTGACCTTTGAAGTTTCTCTATTAAAAACTTCAATTCATCGATTAATTGGGATAGTGCAATTTCTATGAATTGCTCTAGTGTTGTTTTTTGGGTTCCATTATGTACTTTGCAATTGTTGTGTCATTGTTAGTTTTGGAGTTTTCTAATTTGAAGGGTGTGATATGCTTTTTATTTATTTTTGGTATTCGATTTGTTATTTTTCCTGTGTTGTTTGTGTGTGAGGGTGGTAAAGGATGTTGGTTTGTTTGTTTATTAGTGCTAGCTTCTTGTTGACCATTTGAAACATAAGAGTGGTTGTTCGCTAATGTTAATAGTTGATATATTTCTATTTTTGTGAGACATAATAACATGAAGCGAAAGATTAAGTGATAATATAATAGTAACATGGATAAAGGAAATGACATTGTCTAAAGACATCTTAGTAACAAGTTATTTCTCCTTCAGTTGTTGTGTAAGGAGCTTTAGGTCCCAATTGAGACATCTTGATTTTTTTTTATTTTGATGTCCTTTCAGCACATTTGTTATCTCACACAACTAATATTATCAATAATATAATGTACACATTATCAGATCCATTTTCAGTGAAAGTTGCATTTAAAAATGGAATAAAAAAAGGGCTCTTTCATATCATTAACAAGAAATTTGCTAAAAAAATATGTTATATTTACAAGTTAAATGTAACATATTACTATTTGGTCTCTAGATAATAACATTAACAAAAATTTAAAATAAATAGATAAATTAAGTGTCATTAACAACAAAACTGCTAAAAAAATAATATATTACTATTTACAAACTAAATAGTAATATATTACTATTTAGTATCCAAACAATAATATCAACTAAAAACCTAAAATAAATAGATAAATTAAGTCTTATTAACAATTGTATAGCTAAAATAATCAGATAAATGTATTCTCATTAATAATAACCAAAGAATAATATATTACTGTTTATAGACTAAATAGTAACATGTTGTTTGGTCTGTAAATAGTAACATGAATTAAAAACTTAAAATAAATGAATAAATTAAGTTATACTAATAACCAAACCACCAAATAATAACAAGTTACCATTTACAAACCAAATAGTAACATTATTACTTTTTAGTCTTCAAATGGTAATGCCAACCAAAAACTTAAAATTATCAGACAAATGAATTTTCATTAACAATAAAAATATCAAAGAATATTCAATTAAATGAATAAAAATAAATGAAAATAATGTTGAAGAAAATGACATGAAGCAATATAAGTTGAATAACAATAATTTACTAGCAATAACATGACATAACCTATCACATTTGGTGGCCTGTTATTTGTAATTATATTTATCAGTTACTAATGTATATGTGCTTATCACCAATATTTTACAATGTCATGTATGCTTTCAACATATTTGAGGTAGGACTTGGTTTGAGCCCTATTTAGTACAAACAAGGTCACAAATAGCATAAGTGTGATGAGTTGCGAGATGTCCTGAACATTCATTTTTTATGTTCCTCCTATTGCTTATTAGAGTGCATTGAATATTGTTAGTTTCATGAGGTATCCTTGGCCACAAAATCACCTGCTATCAAAATCTAATTATGGTCTCTTGCTTGGTATCATGTCAATAGGGCGGTCTCTATCTCTCACTCCAAAAATGAGCTTCACTGATGTAAGTATGATGCTAAGATGCTCGCCCTTAATTATGAATTCAATGTGCTTTGAGGAGAAGGAAGCAATTATTACCTATATTTCTTGATTGCTCTTTTGGCACATACTATAATCAATCTCTTTCATGATTATGGCGTTGGGAAGTAGCTAGAAAGGGTTTTACTATAGCATTCTTATATGGCTCTCGTTGAAGTGAAGATTATCAATCTGCCTTATAAACACCAATAGATTCAATCTGTATTGCTAAAATTTTCTAGTTGCTTCTTCAACTACTTCTCTTTGTTTGGTTGTTTTGTTACCTTTCTATTTAGGGATAAAGAAAAATTCTTTCTCAGATTCATCATAAATCAGGCTAAAAACTGGACAATGTCACATTTTTATGCAAGATAGTAACATTAGTGAAAAAATGATGTTACTATTTGTGATGCAAATAGTAATATCGTGTCAAAAACATAAAATGCTTTTATAATTAAACAATGCTTCCTAGTCATCATTAAAAGTATAGGTGTAGGCAGAAAAGTAACATCAATTGTTACATGTGCATTCAAATAAGATGATAAAAACAATCATTTTGCATGTTACTATTTTGCATACAATAGTAACATGTAGAGGTTTGAAGCATAGCATAATATGTTACTATCTTTCATTATTGTGATTAAATGAGCTTAACATAACATGTTACTATTTAGTTTGGAAACAATAACATTAAACAAAAACTAAAAATAAATTAATAAATTAAGCATCATTAACAACAAAATCAATAAAAAATAATATGCTACTATTTTCAAAACAAATAGTAACATATTATTTTCTTGATTTGATATGTTATTGTTTGATTTGGAAACAACATCAATAAAAAAAATAAAGTAAATAGATAAATCAAGTATGATTAATAATGAAATTATAAGAAAAAAATATGTTGCTGTTTTCAGACCAAATAGAAATGTCAACCAAAAACAATATATTAGTGAATGTAACTCTACAATTGCACAATTGTTTATATGATAGTGTTTGGTTACTATCTAGTGCCATATAGTAACATCATTGGAAGAGTTAAATTAAGGGGTGGAAAAACAATATGAGAATTATCATGCTAATATTTAGACTTAAGATGGATTGATCAAGTAGAAACTAAAGTTCTTTATGAGAAAGAATCAAAGTATAACATGTAGGATTAAAGGTTACTATTTGGAATCCAAATAGTAACGTCATGCTAGAAAACACAAAACATTATCAATGTCAACAAGTGCATTGCAATAACTTGAGAAACACAATCATTGTACATGTTACTATTTGGGTAACTTTTTTGCACCAGACAATAAAATCAATGTAAAAAGCGAGATTAAATTGTGCTAAAGCTATAGGTACTGGCACGATGATGTTTGCATTGGAAAATGAATTGATTGAGTTAAAACTAAAGTTCTTTATGAGATGTAATATAAAGATAACATGAAGAATAACATGTTACTATTTAGTATGCAAATAATAAGCCGATGCCAAAGAATACAAAACATGCACATTTTCAACACGCGTGCTTCCATGTTTTTCTTTATCATGTAAACAGTAATATAGCTAAAACAACATATTATTATCACTTTCATTATGATGTTTAGATTAAAAATGGAGTGATCAAGGAAAACTAAAGTTTGTTATGATGTGTTAGATTGCATGTTTCTATTTGGTATCGAAAGAGTAACATGTTTTTATTTGCTTCTATGTGAAGAAGATGACAAAAATAAAACAATATGTGTGTTTCCATGTTTCTATTTATTATATAAATAGCAACATGAAGATTCCCAATAGTAACATGTCGATTAAGTGTGTAAATAGTTATTATGTGAGATTAATGATAGTAACATGCAATCAAATAGTGAACATGCATGTTCATTATTCTAACTTCTAGGGTTTCATTTCAACATACATACTATATATATCTATATATATGCAAATAGTAACATTTTCATGAAGTTAAGGCTAAGATAATCCATATACACAAACTATTTAAGAGGATGTAGGGCTTACCTATTGACAACCCATATTGACGGTGTCAATTCAAGTGAAATTACTATTTGGAACTAGTTGGAAGTTGTTGAAGGCTAAAAATATTTATTTTTGATGGTATAGTGTTGGCTGAGTTCATTTGCCACAATTTTTTGACAATTTCTATGGTGGTTTTGTTTGATTTGTGTTTTGTTTGATTTGTTGAGTTACTTCATAGGGATTGCATGATCATGAAATGGGATTCGATCAAAATATGCTGTAAGTGTATCATTTTGGTCTTCTAGGCTTTGTGGTAATTTACTATTGTGGGTAGACTTAAATGAAAGAAAGTGGATTTGGGGTATCCTGTTGCAATAAATTGTAATAAATAGTATCGACTTGATTTTTTTTCCTATAATATGTATACATGCATTATGTATAAGGGTAAAAATGTAATATTAAAAATATAGAGTTTTGTAGGATAGATTAAATTAATTTGCACTTGCCTTGAAATCTGCTCTAAATGCAAAATCTATCTTATGCCTTACTCCATTCGCCTCAAAATTTTACCATCCTTGGAAGAGTTTTCAATACAATGTATATAATCTAAATTTTTAATAATATATTTTAAATCATTATAGATTTTTTGCATATAGAATATAATATAAAAGGTTATGTGTATTTTAACAAAACATAAGAAAAGGCCTAAAAAGAAAAACACTTTTGCTATTATTTTTATTTAAAAGAAGACTTAAAAAAAGTAAATACTAAATTTGCAATAACAATGGGACAAATTGGATAGATATAATAAGAAAAGAGATAAAAAATATTAAAGGAAATTCAATGAAAGACCTTAATTAAAAATTCATTAGTTGCCATCATTAATGTATGTGTCATTTAACCTATGCCATAAGTATAAACTATACTTAAGAATCCCTGGATTGATTAAGGTTTTAAATTTTGTTAATTACACATTTTGATTTTATATATACTATAATTAATTATATAATTTAGATGTTGGAAGATTATAATTTTTATAAAAAAAATTACTTACTTATATATAAATAAAAAGTTAAATAGTTTATGAAAAATATTTTCCATCCAAAAAAGGGTTGTTTGGTTCAAAAACTAGGGAAAAAGAATGAAATCAGGAAACAAAATTAAAGGGAAAGAAAAGGAAAGGAATGACTCCTAATTACCTAATCTATTTAGTTCAAATAGGAAAGTAAATTAAGTATCTTTAATTTACTTTATCAATAATTATTACACTAAAAATAATTTATAATTATTATTAAAATAATTATTATAATTATCATCTGATTATTTTTATTTTATTTACTAATATTATAATTTTTATAATTATTTAATATTAATTATTAATATCTTATTAATACTATTTTTATTATTACTCATATTATTTCAATTATTACTAATATCTTAATAATAATTAATATTATTATAATAAGATTAATTATTATTATTCATTTAATTATTATTTATAACATTTATTATTATTATTTTGATAATATTATTAATTATTAATAACTTAAAAATATTATAAAATTAAAAATAAAAATTATAAAAATATTCTAATATTATTAATATAATTAAATAATATTATAATTTTTATTATTTATTTAATATTTAATATTTAATATTAATTATTAACTTATTTGTTCACAAAGGTAAAAATAGTTGGAATACTATTGCTATGCTAAATCTTTGAAATACTGCTACATTAAACTTGTATTTTCTAATATTTATTAGAATTTTAATAAACATATATATAATTTTAACTATAATTTTAATTTATAAATGATAACTTAAAAATATCGATCAAATGAGTTGTCTGGACAAAGAATATTGAATCAGATGTAAATGATATAAATTGCCTATTGTACACTTCAATGGTTTAGGGCAAAATACATATAACCCCTTTCAAGTAAGACTTTCTATCAAATAACCCCTTGAACTTTTAAATTGTCATGATTCGATTCTGATCGTGATTGACATGGATCCCATTACTAATTTTCATAAGCCTTAAAAAGTTTCACCTTTTCTAACCAATAGGAGCTTTCAAATTTCTAAGGGAATTCAAAATTCTTTTTAAATTTTTATGAAAAAAATAAATAAAGTCTCCTTTATTTTTGGACACTTTCTGAGAGCCACACACCTTAAAATACAAAAATTATGTTATTTTCAAATATAACAATATTCACAATAAACACAATACTACACAATTTCATCATATATGCATAGCTAACAATTTAACGTATCAAATTTTAAATCAACAAGATTTCATTCTCTAATTCTGATCCTTATCTAACTATCAAAATTCTTTGGTAAAATAGCCTTGAATCTCCATGAATGCAACAAGCTCAAGTCTCATCTTTAAAATATTGGAAATTAAATAAAGTGAGTTACAAAAAATCAGTGAGCATATATCTAATACTACCTTGCAGGGGATCAATTTATATTTAATATTCACAAACCAGTCATGTAATAGTATTAAAATATTAACAAACCCATATTTTTTGAATTTCTAGATTATATGTAACCAATCCATAAAATAGGAGTTCACTTGCACATAACTTAAATCTTGTATTTCATATCACATTTTGTAGAAATATCAGCTATCCATTAATGCATAACATTTTTATCCTATCACATAGTACCCATTTTGGGTGGACATCACAAGCATAAATGACCATTAGGGCTTAAAGATAGATAAATCATCTAATCATAGATAGTTTCCAATATCACATTATATCACACACATAGCTATAATGAACATGCATGTAGTCACTTTTGGTTTCAGGGCCATTTCAATACTTTCTCAATTACTTGCTAGAAATTTCCCATCCAGCTTTCAAATTAATCTTATATAATTCACAACTATACGCTGAGAATTTCCTATCCAGCTCTCATCATTAGCCTTGTCATATTCCCAATTTTAGTGCCACTCATGGCATAATACATAATGTAATAAATTCAATATAATTCAACTCTACAATCTCAATTTAAATACTAATTTCATTATAGACATTTGTTCATTAATACGGGGTAAACATTAACATATAACAATATCTATATAATTATATTGTCATGCCTTTATGCATGACCACAACACTCGTTCACTTCTCATCATAATTTACATTATAATTCTTAGCATACAATAGACACAAAGAGCTTTATGCATTTGACAATTATTAATAGCAATACCGTGCTTCTACTGCATACTCTGGTCAATTAGCATTCACTTAAACACCTAATTGCATTTATATCATAGAATTGAATTTACACATAATTATTTATGAATATAAAATCTATGTTACTACTAAAAGAAATACCATTCACAACATTTAAGCTATATGTTAGTAAAATGTTAACTAGTGGTGAGATATATACTCGCTTGACAGGATGCATCCATTGTAAGAGCTTAGAATGGTTAATCCTTGTCTTCCTTTTATCCTCCTAATTTATTGTGTATAATAATATTATGAATACAAGAATGCTATTTATTTCTTTTTCTAGGCTTTATAAACTTAATTCCAAATCATATTATGTGATCATCTTCTCATATTTCCTAACGTATAAGTATTTAAATACCATAGTTTTAGGATTTGGTCAAATTAACTTCAAACACCAAGATATTAACTTATATGAGACAAATATATTCTAAGTATAGTAACTTAGTATTCCAGAGTCTTGTATCATTATTTTATTAATATTATGTCAATTCTCTAAATAAATTGGAAAATGAGAGTTTTTGAGTTGGACCTAAAAATATACACATATATTAAAATTTTATGATGTAAGAATGCCATATTCATGTAATTCTAGTGTTTTATAATATAAAAATCATGTTTTTCTTTTGCATCATCATCTATCTCAAAATACCTATAAGATTGGATTTTCCTAAAATATATAATTACTATTGAGAACATTGTTATATAATACTCTTAAATAATTCTTCTACTCATGTTAATTAGATATTTTATAGCATAAAAATAGTATTTTTCTAATCTATTAGCATTTATCTCATATATGCATCAAAATGGATTTTTTGAATTGAGAATGAATCTACTATAATAATTGTATAAAAATCATATTTTTTACATGTACAACTAAGTATCTCAAAATACCTTTAAGAATGGATTTTCTAAAATATATATAACTATAGCTATAAATATTCTAGTAAAATGCTCTATAATGGTTCTGCTTATCTTTTTCAAATACTTTATAGCACGAAATATATGTATATATAAATATACGTTCTATATGTATTATGATATACTCAATCTAGCCATAATTCATTTTCTTTATAAATCATACATGATTCCTTTAGAATAACAACATATAATGTTCTATATATATTGTAATCATCTTATTTTATTATTTTATAGCATAAATTCTACATTTCTTAAATAAAAATCTGCATATATTTCAAGTGGGCATTTAAAGGTTTTTTTTATTAAGCCCACAATAGCAAAAATATAAAAGTTTTATAGTGCAGATTGGTTTACCTATGTGAGATGGCTTCACCGGTGGTGAAAAGGTGGTGGAATGCAATTGTAATGAAACAACAACCTTAGCTATTGGTCTTCCTCTTGCCACCAATAGCTACCACTAGGTGAGGATAGCAATATGGCTAGAACCATATAAAACTATAGCTCAATCCACCACTTAATTGCCAAACACAACTCCTTTTTTGTGGCTTGAGGTTGACGCTAAATGGAAGCTAGAGAAGCTCATAATGATGGCCACATACGACAACTAACAAGATAGAAGTTGTGGTGGTGACACTTACTCAACACTGAGAATGCCATTTGAAGAAGGAAAAATCAAAGTAATAGCACAAGAGAGGGAAGAGAGATAAAAAAGAGAGAAGGTAGTATGTGTAGTGTAGAGAGAGAGAGAGAGAGGGGGAACTACATGAAGTTTCCAAAAAAGGAAAAGGAAATAGGAAAAATAAGATGGGTAGTTAAGGGTTTTGTAACCATGTTTCTCATCTCAATTTGAGCCTATTCCTCCTAAAAATCTTAGCCCTCCATTTAATAAAGATTTCATCCTAACCTTTCATTTATTCTTAAACCCAATTTTGTAAGATTTATTTTATAGATTCCATTCCACTTAATTTCAATTCTCCTCTTTTGCACATATATAAATATATTTTTGAGATAAGTCCTAAAATAAACATTTTAATATTTTTTTAGTCTCAAAATAATTTATAAAATACAAGCACATTATTCCATAAATCCTTGCCTCCATAATTACTAAGAAATTTTCTCAAATAGTGAAAACTTCCATAATTTCCAAAATTAATTTCTCAAATATAAACAAATTATTTCCTAAATCCTTGTACCCATAATTAGTAAAATTATTTTTAATTTATAGGAAATTCCTTATGAAAGTCATTTAAGCTAATCTTGAATCAACATAGCCATATATATAAAAATGTATAAATTTCAAATATTATCATAGGTATCATTTTTAATATTCCAAAACCTTTAGTTTGAAAAATAAATTTAAAATTAATATTAGCGAAATAAATAAATAAGTATCTACACGTCTCGAAATTTATATAATTTTAAATTTAAACTTGGGATATTACACAAATCTTACAAATAGCCCTTTAGAACTTTTCTAAAACATGAAAGAGGTCAGATTTTAAGTTAAATAGTCAAAGTAAATGCCATTATCATGTTTCACTTACCAATGGTTGAAAATCACTACTATTTGTTAAAATTTTAGACTTTCTTAGTTACTAGAGCTTTTAGATTATTGCTAAGTGAATAGAGGCAGTTTAGAATTATTGCTAAGTGATTATAGAATTATCACTAAATTATTATATCTATTTTTCTTGCCTTTTTCATGTTTTAGAAGAGTTCAAAGGGGCTATTTGTAATATTTGAAAGTTCAAGAAGTTATTTGATAGAAGGCTATACTTCATGGGGGTTATGTGTATTTTGCCAAATGGTTTAAGTCAATATTTCAATTAAACAAAGTCACATAAAAAATGTGTATATGATATGCATTAATATTTAAATAGGTTCTAATGAAGTATGAACATGACATTCATATGACCTTATGAACCAATTCAAAGCGTGCATGTGAACTATGAGCTGAGAAAATTTTGCTTAGTGTGTATACCTTGCTTGAGCATTAAACATCACACATTAAGTGTAACTTCAACTAGCATAAAAAGTGTACACGAGTAATATGCATGTAAGCTAGAGGTAGGATAAACTAAATTAGACTGGTGAGATTTGAGTAGAATTAATTTGTTAATTCAATTATATTTGGGCTAATCTAAGTGGATTTGTTTTGATAAGAAATTTAGATTATCACCAATAATAATGTAATTAACTTTAATTTTAGATTTAAGAAATGACTAAAAGATGCACAAAAATAAAGTTGTGTTAAAAAGAAATTATGACAAATTGCGATTAAGAAATAATTAACATAATAGTATGGGTAAAAATGTTATTGCAAATGGAAATTTGAAAAGTAAGATACATTCACTTCCTTTAATTTTTAATGAAATTATATAGACCTTCCATCTAGTTTCAAAATGTATACAAATCTCTTTTGAAATATAAAATAATAATATATTTAGATCCAAATTTGAAATTTTCCTCAATAAAATAATGAGAAAATATAATGATAGATTCAAATCAAATAACATATGATAATTCAAATATTTTGTCATCAAAGATATACTATGGTTAAGTCCAAATAGTTAAGAACTTATAATAAATGCATTGAAATTTGACTTTATTATCGGTCATATTTTAACTATTTGAACTTAGGCTTTGTTTGTTTTGTTGAAGGGCATATTTCATAAAAAAGTAACATTTACATATATATTAATAAAGAAGTGATATATAATATATAAATTATGACTAAAAAAATAATACCTAGAGTCATAATAATGGAGAAAAGCAAATACTTTTTCAAAATACTATATTTTAAACAAATAAAATATATTTTATAAACTTTTCATATTTAACTTTAAACAAATAAAATATTCTCCCTCATTCTAAAATTTTATAACTATATTTTGTGAAAAATATTTTTTGTTGAAACAATGAAACCTTAGTCAAAGTACCCTTTTTATTATAAAATACTTGGAATATCTCATATTAATATATATTTTTTATTTGAATCTATAATTATCTTATTATTTTATCAATGAAATGTTCAAATTTAGATTCAAATGTAGCATCAATTTGTATTTCAAGGGAGGCTTGTATAGGTTTAGAAATTAGAGGAGGGGTTCATGTAATTTCACTAAAATTAAGGAAATGTCAATTTATTTTTCTCAAATTTAAATGTTTGATCAATAATAGATTAGAGTCTTTGTGTTTGGCATAAATAATTAATAAGATAATTAATAGTTGATAAATCAATTGATTGTATTAGAAATATTGGGTGAAATTAGTTATTAAATTAGTTAAAAAATGTAAAATGTCATATTAATATAAATAGATATGTAAATTAAATTAATTCATATTTATTTTGATTTTAAATTATATTATTGCAATCAAGATAGTTAGAATAAGAACATAATAACTTAAAATTTAATTGATTATCTTTTGTGATATTAAATATTTATTTACCTATATTTTATTTATATTATTTAAATATAAATATAAATACCTAAAAATAATTAATTATATTTTGTGAAATAATATATTTATTTATTTACTTATATAATTTTATTTATTTGTATTAAATTAATAAGTATATACTAAATATTTATTTATATGATTAAAATATTGACTATCATTTAATTAAAATAAAAATATAATTTTATGTTTTTAAAAAAATATCATTTATAAATTATTTTATAAAACTTAGTAAATCAAAACTTATTTTTTAAATAAGTAAACAACTTTAAAAGTTAATTTATAACTTATTAACTATGTTAATAAATTATAAACTAACTAATTTGTTACGTCAAATATACACTTATATTTTGTTTGGATGAGAAGAATTTTTTTTTGAAATATTCTCTTTTCTCTTGCTTGGATGAAGAAAAAATAACAAGGAAGGAAATTTAAAAACAATGTGCAATTATAATTTTTTGGTCATTTCAAAATTAAAAATTTTTCTCCTTTATTTTCTCTCCAATTCAAATTATTTAAAAGGTTTCTCTTCTTTCTTTCTCATATTTTCTCTCAAATATGACATTTTAGATTTAACGTGTCTATTCTAAACAATGTATTCTATCATTTATGATTGTGTTCATTTGTTAGAAAAATTTTTATATGTCAATTATTCTTATTGTTCTTCTTATTTTCTTCTTGTGTTGTCGAATTAAAATTAAATTAAAATATATAATTTAAACTCAAACTAGGTTGTTGATTTGATTATTTGAATGATATTATGTATAAACCTAAATAAGTTATATGATCGTTATCTAGTTTAAAAATCTACTTTGCAAATTGGAATATTAAGATTTAGTTATGGCTCTTTTTATAGTATGCATGCCAAAATTGTGAGTACCAATTAGTGCTGTAAGTAGGGAAAATAGCAACCATATAAATGTACAAGAGATCTACTTTGGGCCATTGATGTAAGTAAACTAAAGACTTATTGAAATAAGGAGAATGAACTAGTGAGATACTAACATTGCACTTGTTGAAGACTTTCAAAGCCTTTCTTTCCCAATTTTTCTTAATTGCCATCTCAGTCCTTTTCTTTTTCATCATTCTTCTATTCCCTTTTCTCTTATCTCTCTCTCTCTCTCTCTCTCTCTCTCTCTCTCTCTCACACACACACACACACACACACACACACACACACACACACGCACGCACGCACGTACGCACGTGTACACACCACACTTTTCCTCTACCACTAATGCTAATCTTTATTTCTATCTATTGTCAACATTATTGCCATGCCACTACAATACTATTATACCTCTAAGAATTTAATTTTATTTACCTAGGTATTGATTACTTATTAATTATATTAATCCTTTTTGTTTGAATGATATATCTTAAGTAATAAAAATTAATGAATATATGAGAGAAAATTAGATAGTGAAAGAGTTTAAGGAAATACTAGAACTTGATGATGATTTAAAGTGGAAAGGATTTGTAAAGTATTTAATACATGGTAAATGAGGGAAATGACAAAAATATGAATTAATAAATAGAAATTTTAAAATTTTCTTTTTTCCAAAATACCCCTTAACCCATTTATCCTTAAAATAACTTAAAACTCCTTTTCATTCCCTTTATTTTTCCACTCATCTTGTCCCTTCTCAAGAAGAAAGCCTAAAGCTCCCACGAGGGATTTTCTAATTCCCCTTAATCTTATTAGCTTAAGGCAAGTAAATCTTTCAATCAATGATTCCTTTTAAGTTAACTTTTCTAACTTTATCTTTTCTTTTCTTTACAATTGAATCTCCAACTTAGTTTTGTTAATGGTTGTTAAACAAGTAAACCTTAACCCACTAATTTTGATTTTTTTAATGAGTATATGCTTTAATCAACTTCTACACTCCAAGCCTTTTTCCTAAGCCTTAAGAGTAGTATTCTACTAAAAATCTAACTTAAATTCATTGTATAACAAAGTTTTACTATTTTATGATTTATTTGATAATTATACATAAAATGGATATCTTATGTCTTGAATTGGATGATTACATGATGGGTTTTATTGTTCGAAAATAAAATTTTAAGTTTTGAAAGATTTGGTCATGGTTTAGTGGGGTATAAAGGTTTTTGTAGAGTTATTAATGGCAAATAAATAGTAATTTTGCAAAGAAATTTACAAATTATTAAGTGATAATCAACTATATAGTTAACTACAAGTATCTAGGTTACTCTTGGAACTAACATAGTCTACTATATAACTAAAATTTGCCTTTAGACAATGATAGTTGACTATAATTGTCCAAAGTTGCTCTCTAAATCCTTATACGTGCTAATATTGTTCATTTTGGGTGCTAGAATTTATTTTTGAACTCCTATAGTTAAGTATACAGTTAACTACTATCCTTTTTAACTATAAAATCACACATTTCACATAAATGAAAGGTAGGAGAATGATGTGAAATTGTGTTGGATCTATCTTAAATCAGATACAATCATAAAAAAGGAAGGGTATTCTCGCCATGCTTAAAAAAAAGGAAGAAATTAGAAGTAATAAAAGATATATTTGATGCCATAAAAGTTGAATGCCCTTTAATAAGTCTTTAAGTTCATACAAGAACTTAGAGAGGAAACCCTCATAAGTAATCAGATTGCATTCATCTCAAAAGTCAAAATTTATCTAATATAAGAAACAAGCATCCTTATATAACTCTCTAAAACCCTAATTGAAAAATGGGCTCAAATGACATCAACTAGGCCTAAAATGCTCTAAAATGATGCAGCACAAAATAAACTCAAATTAAAAGCCCAAATGCTATATTAAAGCCCAAAACACCAAATAATAGAAAAATGGGATGAGGTGGTGTCAATTAGGGCTATGGTTGATATGGCACTATCTTCTTGATAATGTGGCAGTGACATAGATTATGGCTAATGTGGCACTGATGTGGCTCCACCTTTTGATGATGTGGTAGTGATATGACATTAAATTAGTGATGATGTAGGATAACTCAAATATTCTTGAACAATCTTCTCCAAGCTCACTTCCTTATGGTTGCCCACTCTTTGAAGTTCACATCACTTAGGATTGATTAGTTGAAATACAACTTATAATTCTACTTTGTTCTTCTAATTTAACTTCTGCAAGCATCCAAACTCTTTCTATAAGCCCTTGCAATCCTTTTTTGATCTTCTTAGCCTTAGCTCTTATAATTAGACCCTCTAATAAATGTGGAAGTGCCTTTTAACTTTTGGAATTCACATCATCCCCCTTTCTTCAAAATGATTCATCCATAAATCTTTAAATCTTGCATCAAAAGGAGAAAGTTTAACAACATTGAAAGAGGTACTAATATTGTATTCACATGGTAAATCCAATTTGTAAACATTTTCATTAATTTTTTCCACCACTCAGAAGGGACCATCTCCTCTTGGATGCAATTTGCATTTTCTTTAAGTTGAAAATCTTTCCTTTATCATATGGATCCATACCTAATCTCCTGGATGAAATGTAACCTTTTTCCACCCTTTGTTAGCTTGTTTGGCATATTATTGCATCTTTTTCTCAATATTCAATTTGGCTTGCTCAAGCAACTTGCAAATCACATTTGCTTTCCTTTTCCCATCTACACTTGACCTCTCATTAATAGGTAAATACATCAAATCTAAAGGAGTTAAAGGATCAAAGCCATAAATTATTTTAAAAGGGGAAAAGTTAGTGGTAGTGTGAACACTTCTATTTTATGCAAACTTAACATGAGGTAATTATTCTTCCTAACTCTTTAAGTTTTTTTTTTAATTAAGAAGTGTAATAAAGCACCTAATGTTTTATTTATTGGTGTGTGTCCTAGGAGCCAATCATAAGATGATTGCAATATTACACAATGTATTACATTTTCATTTGGAAATACAATTATTATATTTTGCTTTGTTTTATTTTGTACAAATTATAACTTAAATATAACAATTATCGAAGCTATTCCTAAAATGTCCCTAGTCAAGTAGTATTGCGAAAAGGATAGTAATAATACATCGAGACTAGCATATATAGTGATTAATGATTATGAATCATGAATATTTGATATCAAGTCAATACATGAGTACATTGTTAGTGAACAATGTACTAAATTAATCCATTGTGAGAATACTGCATGGATAGACATGTCATTAGTTATTCTCATATAACTGCAAATGCACATAGTCCTTTAACCTGAAGTTACTATGATTCCCTACATGAGGAGTTACTCACTTTGATGTTGTCCTATGTCATCTTTAATCGAGATGACAAGTAGGGCATTGATTGGGTGTGTCATGAATCATGCAGAGGGAAGTGAGTGACGTAGATAGGATTTTGTTACTCTTATATAAAAGAGAAATATCCTTGGACCCCTTGATTAAGTGAGACTTAGAAATGCATAGCCATAGTTAATTGGATCAATATGTGATATTTATCATTTATTTTAAGTCTACTCAGTATCAAAAAATATAAATTGAACATTGATAAGGATGATACACTCCATGCTTCTAGTTTAATTTGGATATTGTTGCAAAAGGGATTATGATGCAAAGCGTTGATCATATATTAGGTAGATGTCAAATCACAGACATTCTTACTACTTAAGTGGTAGTAATGTATTGCTAGATACTACTCACTATCTATGGCCTAAAATGAGTTATTGTCAACGTAGTAAGAATTTACAGGGTACATAAAAGGAGTAGAAATAAGACAATAATTAATTAGATTTTAGTTAGACTAAAACTTAATTAATTGGACTTATTTTCATGCATACATATATTATTAAGATAATAATATATTTATTCACGTAATATATATATGATATATATTATGTGGTATTATTTAATATTAAATAATTATATTATTAGATATTAGATAATTATATTATGAGATAATATTATTAACTAATATTAGATAATTAATAGATAAGTTTTATCTCTCCTCAATTTGTTTATGATAAGGATAAGGTAATAATTATTTAGTGTGATTAGGGTTTTTGAAGCATTATCCTAGTAGGACTAGGATTGTGATATGCCTTAGTCCTATAAAAGGACTTGAAGGTAGCACTTGCAAATACGCACATTGGCTTCAATCAAATCCTAAATCACTTTAGAAAAACATCCAATCCAATCCAATCTTAGTGAGAGAGACGAATCCTAGCAGCTTCATAGAGGAGAGAAATCGTTGTTCACTTCATGTGGATACCGTAGAGACACTGTACCTTCCAACTGACGTTTGATTCATCTCGATCTCTCGAGGATTTATTCAGAAAGAACACGAGCATAAATAAGGTAAAACCCTAACACTGGTTTATGACTTTTACATGGATCCTAGGAAGGATTTGGATTAAAAATTTTAAAATTTCATTGCATATGTTGATCCAAAACCTAATACTATTCACTACCTCAGTTTGTCCATCGGTTTAAGGATGATAAGTTATTGAAAAGAGTAACTTTATCGCCAACTTAGCCCATAAAACTTTTCAAAAGTAGCTCAAGAACTTGGTATCTCTATCTGATACAATGCTCCTTAGGACTCCATGCAATCTCACAACTTCCTTGAAGAAAAGATTTGCTATGTTTATGGATCATCCGTCTTATGACAAGGTATAAAATGAGCTATCTTTGAAAATATGTCAACAATAGTAAATAAAAATTCCTTTCCTTTCTTTATCTTTGGCAAAACTAGCACAATATCCATAGAAATATCAATCTAATGTTCACTAGGAATAGGAAATGGAGTATAAGGACCATGAGGCAAAACTTTAGATTTAGCCTCTTTATATGTAATACAATTAACATAATATTTTTCTACATCATGTTTCATGCTAGGCTAAAAGAAATGCTCATTTAATATATCTGGAGTTTTTCTAATCCCAAAATGTTCCATAGGGCCTCCACCATGGGCCTCTCTCACAAGTAATTCCTTAAGAGGTCCTCTAGGCACACATAATTTATTCTTTTTAAACAAGAAACCTTCATGCCTATAAAATTTCTTAGGGGATTTCTTTTCACAAGCTTTAAAAATAGTGGCAAAATCAGGATCATTTACATATAATTTTTAATGTGTTAAAACCTAACAACTTGGATTGCAAAGTAGAGATAAGAAAATACCTTTGTGATAATGCATTGGCAGCTATATTATCTTTACCTTGCTTGTATTGTGTGACATATAAGAATGTTTCAATAAATTTAATCCACTTTGTGTGCCTCTTGTTTAGCTTTCCTTAGCTTCTTAAATATTTCAAAGACTCATGATCCGTGTGAATCACAAACTTCTTTGGCTATAAATAGTGTTGCCAAGTCTCCAAAGCATGAACCAAGGCATAAAGCTCCTTGTCATAAGTGGGATAGTTAAGAGCTGTTCCATTTAACTTCTCATTAAAGTAAATAATGGGCTTCTTTTCCTGCATTAAAATAGCTCTAATACCCACACCAGAGGCATCACATTCAATTTCAAATGTTTTAGTAAAATTTAGAAGAGCAAGTAAAGGGGTTAAACTTAATCTATCTTTCAATAAGTTAAATGCATTGTCTTGGTCTTCTCTCTAATGAAACTTAACATTTTTTTACTAATTCATTCAAGGGGCAGCTATAGAACTAAAATTCTTCATAAATCTTTTATAAAAGCTAGCTAACCCATGAAAACTTCTTACTTTACTTGCACTCTTAAGGGTAGGCCATTCTCTAATTGCTCTCACTTTTTCTTAATTCATTTCAATTCCCTCACCACTAACAACATAACCCAAGAACATAATTTTTTTCAAATAGAATGAACATTTTTCTACGTTTGCATTCAATTTTTCATTTTTCAAAACTTGTAAAATAGATTTTAAATGTAACACATACTCATCCACACTCTTGTTATATAAGGATATCATTAAAATATATAACCATAAATTTTCTAATAAAAGAGTGTAAAACATGGTTCATCAAGCTCATAAAAGTGTTTGGTGCATTAAACAACTGAAGGGCATTACAAGCCATTCATATAAACCATATTTTATTTTAAAAGTAGTTTCCCATTCATCACCCTATTTTATCCTTATTTGATAATATCCTTTTTTTAAATCAATTTTTGAAAACACACAAGACCTATGTAATTCATTAAGCATATCATCAAGTTTAGGGATATGATATCTATACTTGATAGTGATTTTATTAATTAGTTGGCAATCAACACACATTCCCCAAGTTCCATTTTTCTTAGGCACTAACAAGACTGGTACAGCACATGGGCACATGCTTTCCCTTATGTATCCTTTTGACATAAGGTCTTCTATTTTACCTTTGAATTTCTTTTTCTTCCTCTGGATTAGTCCTATATGTGGGATAGTTTGGAATAGAAGCTCTTGAAATGAAATCAATTTGGTGCTTAATAACCTTCCTAGGTGGTAACTCTTTTGGAGCCTCCTTTAGGAATACATCATCAAATTCTTGCAAAACAAATTTAATAGAATAAGGTAAAACAAGGTTATTTTAGTTTTACATTGGCTTCCTAGTACATGAGAAGGAATATTGGCTTAAAAGCATAATACACACTCCTCACATCACTTGCCTTAGTAAACACACTTAACTTTTCTTTTCCTCGTTTTTGATGACTCTTCTCTCTTATGTTTTCCTTTTTTCTTTTCACTCACACTCTTGTTCTTCTTATCTTTCTCATTCTAGTCTACAATCTTTTTCTTTTTTTCTTCCTTTTCTCTCTTCTTTTGTATCATCATTTGATCCTTATGAACCTATTTTGGAGTTAAAGGCCTAAGAGAAAACTTCTTTCCATCTTTGACAAGCTTTTATTTGTTGAGAACACCATCATGACTAACTTATCTATCAAATTGCCATGGTCTCCTAAGCAAAAGATGGCAAGCATGCATGGAAACCACATAACAAAGAATCTCATCATGGCATCTCCCAATAGAGAAAGAAACTAGCACTTGTTTATTCACTTTCAGCTCCCTATTTTCATTCAACTATTTGTAACTTGTAAGGAGTAGGATATTGTAGAGTGGGCAAATTCAATTTTTCAACCAAGGTAATATTGATAAGTATATCCTAAGAGTCAATTATAAGATGATTGTAATAATACACAATGTATTATATTTTATTTTAGATAATACAATTATTTTATTTTATTTTATTTTATTTTATTTTAATATTTGTATAATTTATAACTTAAATATAATAATTATCCCTAAAATGGTTTTACTATTCTTAAAATGTCCATAGTTGAATATTATTGCAAAAGGAATAACAATAATACATCGAGACTATTATGTATGATGGTTGATGATTATGAATCATAGATATATAATATCTAGTCAATACATGAGTACATTATTAGTGAACAGATGTACTGGACTGACTCACTGTGAGAATCCTGCATCGATTGTTATGTGTCATTAGCTATTCTTATGTGACCACAATGCACATAGTCTTTTGACCTAAAGTCACTATAGTTCCCGACATGAAGGGTCACACACTTTGATACCATCTTATATCACGTTTAATCAGGATGACATGTAAGGTGTTAATTGGGTCTATCATGAATTATGCAAAGGGATGTGAGTGATGTAGTTAGGAATTTGTTACTCCTATATAAAGAAGAGATATTCTTAAGCCCTTTAATTGAGTGAGACTTAAAAATATATGACCATGCTTGTTGGTGTGTATCCTGGGAACCAATCATATAGATGATTAAAGTAATACACAATGTATTATGTTTTATTTTAAGCAATTTAATTATTACATTTTATTTTTATAATTTTATTATTATTCTGCATGATTTATAACTTAATATAATAATTATCCTTGGAATAACTTCGCTATTCCTAAAATGCCCCTAGTCAAGTATTATTACGAAAATGATAATAATAATACATCGAGACTAGCATGTATAATGACTGATGATTATGAATCATGGATATGTGATATCAAGTTAATACATAAGTACATTATTAGTGAACAATGTACTAGATTAACCCATTGTGAGAATACTGCATGGATAGACATGTCATTAGTTATTCTCATATGACTGCAAATGCACATAGTCCTTTAACCTGAAGTTACTATGATTCCCTACATGAGGAGTTACTCACTTTGATGTTGTCCTATGTCATCTTTAATCGAGATGACAAGTAGGGCATTGATTAGGTGTGTCATGAATCGTGCAGAGGGAAGTGAGTGATGTAGATACGATTTTGTTACTCTTGTATAAAAGAGAAATATCCTTGGGCCCCTTGATTGAGTGAGACTTAAAAATGCATGGCCATGTTCAATTGGATTAATATGTGACATTAATCATTTATTTTAAGTCTACTCAGTATCAAAAAATATAAATTGAACATTGACGAGGATGATACATTCCATGCCTCCAGTTCAATTTGGATATTATTACAAAAGGGTTATGATGCAAGACGTTGATCATGTATTAGGCGGATGTCGAATCACAGACATTCTTACTACTTGAGTGGCAGTGATGTATTGCTAGATACCGCTCACTGTTTATTGCTCAATAATGAGTCATTGTCAACGTAGTAAGAACCTATAGGGTCACACAAAAGGAGTAGGAATAAGACAATAATTAATTAAACTTTAATTATATTAATATCCAATTAATTGGACTTATTTTCGTGCATATATATATTATTATTAAGAATAATAATGTGTTATTCATGTAATATATATATATATATATATTATGTGATATTATTTGATATTAAAGTAATATCAAATAATTACGTTATCAGATATTAGATAAATATATTATGAGATAATATTATTTTGATATTTGATAATTATATGCAATTATCTAATATTAAGATATTTATATTATGAGATAATATTATCTAATATTAGATAATTAATAGATAAGTCGTATCTCTCCTCATTATCTCTAGGATAAGGATAAAATGAGTTGTTAAGTGTGATTAGGATTTTGGAAGCATT
The DNA here is from genome assembly GCA_020226215.1 of Sindora glabra. Classification (NCBI taxonomy): domain Eukaryota; kingdom Viridiplantae; phylum Streptophyta; class Magnoliopsida; order Fabales; family Fabaceae; genus Sindora; species Sindora glabra. The sequence continues at coordinate 60,990,822 of CM035228.1, forward strand.
ATCCTAGTAGAACTAGGATTGTGGCTTGCCTAAGTTTTATAAAAAGGGGCTTGAGGGAAACGTATTATGCACACGCTCAAAGCTTCCATACAAACCCTAAATCACTCAAAAAACATCCAATCCTAATTCCTAGAGAGAAAAACGCATCCTAGCAGATTCGTGGAGGGTGAGAGGTCATTATTCACTCCGTGTGGATACCGTATAGATGATGTACCTTCCGGCCAGCGTTTGATTCATCCGCTATCAAGTTTTGATTAGTAGAAACATGAGTGTCTAATAGGTAAAACCCTAATCATTGATTATGCTTTTTGCATGGATTTTAGGTAGAATTCGGATCAAATTTTGAATTTCTGCTGCATATGATTATCCGAATTCCTAACAATGCTCAACTAGATCAATATGTGATATTGATCATTTGTTTAAGTTAATCTACTCAGTATAAAGAAATATAAATTGAACATTATTGAGGATGACACATTCCATGCCTCTAGTTTGATTTGGATATCATTATAAAGGGGATTGTGATACAAAGTATTAATCACATATTAGGTGGATGTTAAATCACAGATATTCTTACTACTTGGGTGGCAGTGATGTATTATTAGATACTGCTCACTATCTATGGTCTAATGATGGGTCATTGCTAATATAGTAAAAGCTACAGAATCATAAAAAAGAAATAAGAATGAGATAATAATTAATTATTTTTTAGTTAGACTAAAAACTTATTAATTAGGCTTGTTATTATATACATTATCAAAGTTATAATGTCTATATTTATTATTCACGGAATATATATTTTATATTATATATGATATTATCTGATATTAAAGTAATATTAGATAATTAATGGATAAACTTTATCTCTCTTCACTCTTACCATATTAAAGATAAGGTATTAGTGATTGAGTAGAATTAAGATTAGATGCAATTTTCCTAGTACGACTAGGAAAGATGCATGCATTTAACTTTATAAAAGGGGCATAAAGTCATCATTATTTTATGCGAAAGTCAAGTAAATTTGTCACAACAAAACCATAGAAAACACCCTAAACCCTTCTTTTTTGTGTGAGAGATGAATCCTAGCAGATTTGTGGAGGTTAAGAAGTTAGCATTCACTTTATATGGATATTGTAGAGGCACCATCACTTGATTGTGCTCGTGATTCGAATCTGTACTCCAAGAGGTAATCTTTGATTCTTGATTTATGTTCCTGTGCATTGATCCATGGGAAGGTTTCACATGACATGATTTTGAAAATCTATTTTTTTTGCTGCATTACATGATGTATGTAAAAGCTAATAGGTACTACTAGTCATATTAGTACAACTCCCACTATTAATGATAATTTAGCAAGCTTTCCCTTAGATGTTACATCTTGTATGGAGAAGGTTTTCTCTTTGATTCTCACTCATTTATTTACACATTTAAGACTCTCCTAATCACTAATGCACCGCTATTAAAAGGATCCTCATTATTCACACTATCTTCGTCAGATGAAGTAGCTTGTTCTTTTTCACTAGTAGAATCCCATTCTCCATTATCTTTGATCACCATGAGCTTTTTGTTTGGATAATTACTAGCAATATGTCCATTTCCCAAGCATTTGAAATACTTCATGTTAGAATGTTTTTTTATTCTCCTCCACTTTGTTTTTACCATTAGAAGATTCATCTTTTAAATTTGAAGAGAAATTAGATTTGAACTTGCTTCCTCTTTCTTCCTTCTTGTCACTCTTCTTGTCCCAAAACTTCCATGGAGAACTTGATTATGAATTATATTTAGATGAGCTCCTTCTTTTAAGTTACCTTTTCTCTTTCATAGCCAAGTGTACCAACTCTTTTAAGGTTGCATAGTATTGTAACTCCACCACATTAGCAATGTCCCTATTCAATCCATAGAAAAATTTAGCCATAGTTACCTTTTAACTTTCCTCTATATTGGCCCTAGTCATAGTGATTTCCATTTCCTTATGATAATCTTCAACACTCTTGGATCCTTGGATTAGACTTTGCAATTTTTGGTGCAAATACTTTTGGTAATAACTAAGGATGAATCTTCTTTTCATGATAAACTTCAAGTCTTTCTAAGTTGTAGTGGGTCTTTCCCGCTCTCTTCTTACATCTATCATCAATTTATCCTACTGAGCAATGGCATAATCAGAGAATTTCATGATAGCAAGCTTCACCTTCTTTTCTTTCGAATAATTATGACAATAAAAAATTAATTCCATTTTCTTTTCCCACTCAAAGTATGCTTCTAGATCATTTCTTCCCTGGAATGATGGAATTTTCATTTCAATGATGTTAATATTGGTATCTATTCTTCCTCTTTGCTTATCTCCTTCTTTTCTAACATATCTTCTTTCACCTTTTCTTCTTTCCCCCTCATTTGAGCATCTAATCTCTCACTTCCTCCTTCAATATTTTCCACTCCTTCATCTTCCACACGCCTATCATTTTATCTTCTTTCTCCTTCCATCCCTTTAATTCTTTCATCTATACTTGCAATTTGCACATTCAATTTTTCAAATTGTTGAAACATAGCTCTCATTGTGAAATCTAATTTCTCATGCTAGAAAGTATATTTATCACTTCCTCCCAACATCCTTAATGTTTAAACCTATAAGAAAGGTTAGATGGAAAAAAGAAAAAGAAAGGACCTTACAAAACCACACTTTTCACTTGATTTAATAGTACTCGAACTCATGTTTGCACTCTAATTTAGGCCTTTACCCTCAAATGAGCTCACACACTTTTGTTTTTGCCTACTCCTTTCTTTTTATCTCTTATGGTTCTTTTAGAACTAAATGATACAACCAGCAAAAAATCCAATAATTGTGGCTATTCCTATCTCAAATTGAATGTCAACATAAGGTGACAACACAATAACATCATGGAAATATGGAATTAATACAATTGGACTTCAAGAAGGGAAACAACAAGGGCTTAATGACATAAAATAATGAAAAGGAACAATACAAAAAAATAATAGGGGATGCTAATTTAAGAACTTAAGTAATTGAAAGAGATAATGAACAATTAATTTTAAAATAAGAAGTTCGAATGTGACTAGAGCATATCAAGAACCAACAATATCTATAAGAAAACAACTTCTTTCACTTTGATTTTATTTCATCTTGTTTTCAATAATTTATCATTTGTCTTTTCTGCCTCTTCTTTATAAGTTGCCTTTTGATTCATTTACTTAGCTTTTCTCCTTTGTTTCTTGCTTTTTTTTTCCTCTTGTCACTTGTTTTTACTTTCTAACTCACAACTACTCAGTATCAATCTTTTTTTTGTTTTTGCATTTTTTAAACATCAAACACTAATTCACTATACAATATTAGTTATGCTAATTGTAAAAGTATTTTATTCAATTCAAACTTGGTGCTCTTTGCTTTGCTTTAATCAATTACTATATTTAGTTATAGCACTTTGATGTTATGCTATTAGAATATGAAAATTGGTTATTGCAAGTTAAGCTTTTTTACTTTGAACTTTTAACTAACATGTTTATGTTGGGAATTCGGATTATCACATGCAGCGAAATTTCAAAATTTTGATCCGAATTCTACCTAGGATCCATGCAAAAAGCATAAGTCAATGATTAGGGTTTTACCTATTGGGAACTCGTGTTTTCTACTGATCAAAACTTGAGAGCGGATGAATCAAACGCCGGCCGAAAGGTACAATGTCTCTACGGTATCCACACGGAGTGAACAACGACTTCTCACCCACCACGAATCTACTAGGATGCGTTTTTCTCTCTAAGAATTAGGATTGGCTATTTTCTGAGTGATTTAGGGTTTATATGGAAGCTTTGAGCGTGATTATCAAAGTGCTGCCCTCTAATCCCTTTTTATAGAACTTAGGCAAGCCATAATCCTAGTCCAACTAGGATAATGCTTCCAAAATCCTAATCACACTTAACAACTCATCTTATCCTTATCCTAGAGATAATGGGGAGAGATAGGACTTATCTATTAATTATCTAATATTAGATAATGATATTATCTCATAATATAAATATCTTAATATTAGATAATTGCATATAGTTATCAAATATCAAAATAATATTATCTCATAATATATTTATCTAATATCTGATAAGAAAATTATTTGATATTACTTTAATATCAAATAATATCACATAATATATATATATATATATATATATATATAAAACGTGAATTTATTATTCTTAATAATATATATGCACGAAAATAAGTCCAATTAATTGGATATTAATACAATTAAAGTCCAATTAATTATTGTCTTATTCCTACTCCTTTTGTGTGACCCTGTAGGTTCTTACTACGTTGACAATAACTCATTTATTGAGCCATAGATAGTAAGCGGTATCTAGCAATACATCACTGCCACTCAAGTAGTAAGAATGTCTATGATTCGACATCCACCTAATACATGATCAACGTTTTTGCATCATAACCCTTTTGTAATAATATCCAAATTGAACTAGAGGCATGGAATGTGTCATCCTCGTCAATGTTCAATTTATATTTCTTGATGCTGAGTAGACTTAAAATAAATGATTAATATCACATATTAATTCAATTGAGCATGGCCATGCATTTCTAAGTCTTACTCAATCAAGGGGCCCAAGGATATTTCTCTTTTATACAAGAGTAACAAAATCCCATCTACATCACTCACTTCCCTCTGCATGATTTATGACACACCCAATCAATGCCCTACTTGTCATCCTAATTAAAGGTGACATAGGACAATATTAAAGTGAGTAATTCCTCATGTAGGGAACCGTAGTGACTTCAGGTCAAAGGTTCATGTGTATTTGTGATCATATGAGAATAACTTATGACACGTCTATCCATGCAATATTCTCATTGTGGGTCAGTCCAGTACATTGTTCACCAGCAATGTACTCATGTATTGACTTGATATCATATATCCATGATTCGTAATCATCAGTCACTATACATGCTAGTCTCGATGTATTATTACTATCCTTTTCGTAATAATACTTGACTAGGGGTATTTTAGGAATAGCGAAGCTATTCCAAGGATAATTATTATATTAAGTTATAAATTGTGCATAATAATAATAAAATTATAAAAACAAAATATAATAATTAAATTGCCTAAAATAAAATATAATACATTGTGTATAACTTCAATTATCTATATGATTGGTTCTAGGACACACACCAACAATCTCCCACTTGGACTAGAGCCAATCACTCATGTATCTAATATCAAGTGACATAGTATGACCATCATGCTTTTTCTGCGCTAAAGGCTTTGTCAGTGGGTCGGCGATATTATCATCAGTTGGTACTTTGCATATCTTCACATCTCCTCTATCGATGATTTCTCGAATGAGATGGAAGCGCCTAAGTATATGTTTGGATCGCTGGTGAGATCTGGGTTCCTTGACTTGTGCAATGGCTCCATTGTTGTCACAATAGAGATCCACTGGGTTTGCAATGCTAGGAACAACGCCAAGTTCAGTAATGAACTTTTTGATCCAAACAGCCTCTTTTGACGCATCAGATGTAGCAATATACTCAGCCTCTATAGTAGAGTCGGCCACTGTTTCCTGCTTTGAACTCTTCCAACATACAGCACCACCATTCAGGCTAAATACATAACCTGACTGCGATCTAAAGTCATCCTTGTCTGATTGGAAACTGGCATCAGTGTAACCTTTTACAACAAGTTCTTCCTCTCCTCCATAAATTAAGAATGAATCCTTAGTCCTTTTTAAGTACTTAAGGATATTCTTAACGGCAGTCCAGTGAGGTTCACCTGGATTTGACTGGTACCTGCTCGTCATGTTTAAAGCATACGAGACATCAGGACGAGTACATATCATGGCATACATGATAGATCCAATTGCTGATTCATATGGTATCTTATTCATGCGGTCCTTCTCATCTTGTGTCGAAGGACACCGAGCTTTGGACAAATTTATGCCATGCGACATAGGCAAAAATCCTCTTTTAGATTCTTGCATGTTAAACCGTTTTAACACTTTATCTATGTATGTACTCTAACTTAGGCCAAGCAATTTTCTTGATCTATCTCTATAGATCTTAATACCTAGTATATAGGCAGCTTCACCTAAGTCTTTTATCGAGAAACAATTCCCTAACCAAGTCTTTACTGTTTGTAGTGTAGGGATATCATTTTCGATGAGTAGTATGTCATCCACATACAATACAAGGAAAATAATTATGTTCCCACTAACCCTTTTGTAAACACAAGATTCATCTTCATTTTTGATGAAACCAAATTCTTTGATTGCCTCATCAAAACAAAGATTCCAACTCCGTGAAGCTTGCTTTAATCCATAAATGGATCGTTGTAGCTTACATACCTTTCCAGCAGTTTCAGGAATGACAAAACCCTCGGGTTGTGTCATGTACACATCCTCGAGGAGCTTTCCATTAAGAAAAGCAGTTTTGACATCCATCTGCCAGATTTCGTAATCATAAAAAGCTGCAATAGCAAGTAAAATCCGGATGGATTTAAGCATGGCAACTGGGGAATAGGTCTCATCATAGTCTATACCATGAACTTGCTTGTAACCTTTTGTGACTAATCGTCCCTTAAAGGTTTGCACGTTACCATCCATGTCGGTTTTCTTCTTGAAAACCCATTTGCACCCAATGGGTTTTACCCCTTCAGGTGGATCAACCAAAGTCCATACTTGGTTAGTATACATGGAATCCATCTCAGATTTCATGTTCTCAAGCCACTTCTCAGAGTCTGGCCCTTTTATAGCTTCTTGGTAAGTTGTAGGCTCATCTTGATCCATGAGCAAAACATCGCCATTTTGAGTTACAAGAAATCCATATCTCTTGGGTTCATGGCGTATCCTACTAGACTTACGTGGGCCTTGTGTTACTTGAGCTAGTTCCTGACCCACAACATCTTGTGGTCCTTTTCCAGGCTCTATTATAGGTTCAGTGTTACTTTGTAGGTCTCGTACTTCTTCGATTTCTACTTTTCTCCCACAGTTTTTCTTAGAGATAAATTCTCTTTCCAGAAAAACACTAGTTCGTGCGACAAACACTTTGCCTTCAGTAGGATTATAGAAATAGTATCCCTTAGTTTCCTTAGGATACCCTACAAAGTAGCACTTGTCCAATTTGGGTCCAAGCTTATCAGAAACTTGACGTTTTACATAGGCCTCGCAACCCCAAATCTTCATAAAAGACAAGCTAGGACGTTTCCCAGTCCATATCTCATATGGAGTCTTTTGAACCATTTTAGAGGGAACACGGTTGAGCGTAAAAGCAGCTGTCTCTAGAGAATGCCCCCAAAAGGAGATTGGAAGATCTATATGACTCATCATAGATCGTACCATGTCTAACAAGGTATGATTCCTCCTTTCTGAAACACCATTCCATTGTGGCGTTCCAGGTGGAGTGAGTTGTGATACTATACCACACTCCTTTAGATAGTCATCAAATTCTTGGCTTAAGTATTCTCCACCTCGATCTGATCGAAGTGTTTTAATACTTTTACCAAGTTGGTTTTGCACTTCATTCTTGAATTCCTTGAACTTTTCAAAAAGATTCTGATTTGTGTTTCATAAGATACACATATCCATATCTACTGAAATCATCAGTAAATGTAATGAAGTACTGAAAACCTCCTCTAGCAGGTGAACTAATAGGCCCACATACATCAGTATGTATGAGACTCAATAGATCATTAGCCCTTTCACTGTGTCCAGTGAATGGTGTTTTAGTCATTTTTCCTAACAAACAAGATTCGCATATTTCATATAATTCAAAATCAAATGAATCCAAGAATCCATCCTTATAAAGCTTGGATATGTGTTTCTCATTTATATGGCCCAAACGATAATGCCAGAGATAGGTTGGATTTAAATCATTTGATTTAAATCGCTTAGTGTTTATGTTATAGACAGGCATTTCAAGATCAAGAATATAGAGCCCATTGAACATTTGTGCACTGCAGTAAAACATTTCATTTAAATAAACTGAACAACTTTTGTCCTTTATTATAAATGAAAAACCTTTCTTGTCCAAACAAGAAACAGAAATAATATTCCTGCTGATAGCAGGCACAAAATAACAATCCTCTAATTCTATTACTAAACCAGAAGGTAAAGATAGATAATATGTCCCTACAGCTAGCGCAGCAACTCTTGCTCCATTGCCAACTCGTAGGTCCACTTCGCCTTTAGCTAGAGTCCTACTCCTTTGTAGTTCCTGCACATTTGTACAAATGTGAGAACCGCATCCGGTATCTAATACCCAAGATGTAGAAGTTGAAACATTAATTTCTATAACATAGATACCTGAAGCAGAAGTCTCACTTCCCTTCTTCTTTTTCAGATCTTCTAGATATACCTTGCAGTTTCTTTTCCAATGTCCGGTTTGACCGCAATGGAAGCATGTCCCTTCCTTAGCCACACCCCCTTTTGGTTTCAGTGCAGAGGATTTAGACTTGGGCTTGCCTTTGGATTTGGAATCCTTCTTGTTTTTGCCCTTGCCTTTTCCTTTTCCTTTGCCCTTTTGAACTATCATTATGGTATTAGGCTTAATCTTTTGCAAATTTTGTTCAGCAGTTCTTAACATGCTTAACAATTCTGGCAGTGGTTTGTCAATTTCATTCATGTTGTAATTCATGATAAATTGACCATAACTCTGTGGCAACGATTGCAGAATTAAGTCAGTGGCCAACTCTTGACCTAGTGGAGCACCCAATCTCTCAAGGTTTTCAACATACCCAATCATTTTGAGTACATGAGGCCCAACAGGGTTTCCTTTCTGCCAATTTGCACTGAAACAAGGCTTTTGTCACCTCAAACCTCTCATGCCGAGCTTGGCCTTCATAAAGCTTCTTAAGATGCTCAAGCATGTCATAAGCTTCCATGTTCTCATGTTGCTTCTGAAGCTCAGAGTCCATGGTAGCCAACATGAGACAACTGACATCTAATGCGTCATCATGATGTTTCTTATAAGCATCCTTTTAAGCTCGAGGGGCAGTAGTTTCAGGTTCTTGAGGAACAGATCCCTCTAGGACATACATTTTGTGCTCATGTTTGAGGACTATCCTCAAATTCCTGTAATAGTCCAGGAAGTTTGTTCCATTCAGTTTGTCCTTCTCAAGGACCGATCGCAATGATAAGTTATTTGATGTATTAGCCATTGGTTATCTACGACAGAAATATGCAAAGTAAGTATTAAATTTAAAACATTTAATAAGGTCTTTTATTAAATGTACCTCCCACTATTTCATTCAAATTAATAGCCCTCACTATTAATTCGGAAAGTCATATTGTTTAAGCTTTCTAGTGGGCCAAGATCCATATTTCACCAAGCCTTAAGTTAGCTTTGGCTAATCACTTAAAACTTAGTTATTTAGGTAAGCAACACTTGCCAATTGTATCATATACAACTCTTGGATAGTTGGGTGAACAACACTTGTTCTAGTCCATCTTATGAATTAAAGCCTAACTCTATGCCTCTAGGTCTCAATCCTATTGAGATATACTAGTTAAGTCGGACCCAATATTTGACATTCGGATATCACTATTATCCAATCGCATCTCACCAAGATAAACGAGGCACTTTGCTTTGGCAAACCTACCTTATGTCGATCGAGGCCTTGATGAGTGTCAAACATTGGAAGGCATCATTAATTATTACTGACTTAATATTTTAGATAAGGGATTTTAACTTAATTATTATCAGATCTCACCATAACTAGCCTATTTATTCATGTAATATATTTAGCATATCTCATATATCATATAAAGTAAATGAATAAAATAGACTACTGTGTATCATATATCATGCAATGAATAGAACTATCACATAGTAAGAACACATTCTATCACATAATAAATGCATGCTCATCAATATCATCACATAATAAAGAAATCAAAATGTCACATAGTATGGCCCCAAAATTCTATTTTCTAACGACATTCCTAACTAACTCCTTAGCTTCTTCTTGTCCCATAGCTCCTTAGTTTCTCCTTGTTCCAAGCCAAGAATACTCCATTGCAATTACAATTTCACAACAGAAACCCCGAGTTACATTCGGGGGGAATTGAGATGAGAAGAGAATATACATTAGAGAAATAGAGGAAGACACGACACGTAGGTCATATTTTAAAATCCATCCATTAAAACTCCGAGGGCCATACTATGCAACACATTCATGCATCATATGTAATAATTGCTAAGAAATATATGTAACCAAGATAAGCAGGATGATTGACATATATATTTGATAACATTATCATCATAAAAAATCATGTTTTAAAACAGCGCCTTAAGAACAAAAATAATTTTTGAACGCTACGCAGAGTTAGCACGGCGGTCCCGCTAGCCGGTTAGCGGGCGGGGGTCAAGGGGGCAGCGCCCCTTGCCGGAGGGTGTGGGGGGCTCCGCCCCCGGGCCAAAAATTAAATACATCTGACATTCAAATTTTAATTCATTTTGCCAACAATTGACACACCCCAAGTCGAACAATTCGACTATATGATTGACATTCAAATCATAGACCAGATTAAATTAATGCATACATATACCTCATAGACCATATTCAACTTAACGAATTTAAACAAGTCTTTACAGATTTAGAATTAATCACATTAATTCTTTGCTAACTAGGTTATATGCTATTAAACGCAGAGAACATCACATATTCAGAACAGATTCATGGGTTTATCATTTGAAAAACTCAGAATTACGCATATATGAAGCAGAAAAATGCATGATCATATTCATACAATTAATCTCATCAATTGATAATCTGATTCAAAATTCAAATCATATATATCATATATATATTTACGAAATCAGAATCATACACGAGTTTGCATATATCTCATATATATCTAGTTTAGACAGAAACTAATTTGATATTAATTTATCACATAAACATTCGTCAAAATGTGTAACTTTTGATTTAAACCGAAATAGATTTGATATGTATTTATCATATAAATATTCATCAAAGATGGTAAAACACATAATCAGAACTATATTTTTGCAAGAAGCTCTGATACCACTGTTGGGAATTCGGATTATCACATGCAGTGGAATTTCAAAATTTTGATCCGAATTCTACCTAGGATCCATGCAAAAAGCATAAGTCAATGATTAGGGTTTTACCTATTGGGCACTCATGTTTTCTACTGATCAAAACTTGAGAGCGGATGAATCAAACGCCGGCCGGAAGTTACAGCGTCTCTATGGTATCCACACGGAGTGAACAACAACTTCTCACCCACCACGAATCTATTAGGATGCATTTTTCTCTCTAAGAATTAGGATTGGCTATTTTCTGAGTGATTTAGGGTTTATATGGAAGCTTTGAGCGTGATTATCAAAGTGCTACCCTCTAATCCCTTTTTATAGAACTTAGGCAAGCCATAATCCTAGTCCAACTAGGATAATGCTTCCAAAATCCTAATCACACTTAACAACTCATCTTATCCTTATCCTAGAGATAATGGGGAGAGATAGGACTTATCTATTAATTATCTAATATTAGATAATGATATTATCTCATAATATAAATATCTTAATATTAGATAATTGCATATAGTTATCAAATATCAAAATAATATTATCTCATAATATATTTATCTAATATCTGATAAGATAATTATTTGATATTACTTTAATATCAAATAATATCACATAATATATATATATATATATATATATATATATATATATATATAAAACGTGAATTTATTATTCTTAATAATATATATGCACGAAAATAAGTCCAATTAATTGGATATTAATACTAATTAAAGTCCAATTAATTATTGTCTTATTCCTACTCCTTTTGTGTGACCCTGTAGGTTCTTACTACGTTGACAATAACTCATTTATTGAGCCATAGATAGTAAGCGGTATCTAGCAATACATCACTGCCACTCAAGTAGTAAGAATGTCTATGATTCGACATCCACCTAATACATGATCAACGTTTTTGCATCATAACCCTTTTGTAATAATATCCAAATTGAACTAGAGGCATGGAATGTGTCATCCTCGTCAATATTCAATTTATATTTCTTGATGCTGAGTAGACTTAAAATAAATGATTAATATCACATATTAATTCAATTGAGCATGGCCATGCATTTCTAAGTCTTACTCAATCAAGGGGCCCAAGGATATTTCTCTTTTATACAAGAGTAACAAAATCCCATCTACATCACTCACTTCCCTCTGCATGATTTATGACACACCCAATCAATGCCCTACTTGTCATCCTAATTAAAGGTGACATAGGACAATATTAAAGTGAGTAATTCCTCATGTAGGGAACCGTAGTGACTTCAGGTCAAAGGTTCATGTGTATTTGTGATCATATGAGAATAACTTATGACACGTCTATCCATGCAATATTCTCATTGTGGGTCAGTCCAGTACATTGTTCACCAGCAATGTACTCATGTATTGACTTGATATCATATATCCATGATTCGTAATCATCAGTCACTATACATACTAGTCTCGATGTATTATTACTATCCTTTTCGTAATAATACTTGACTAGGGGTATTTTAGGAATAGCGAAGTTATTCCAAGGATAATTATTATATTAATTTATAAATTGCGCATAATAATAATAAAATTCTAAAAACAAAATATAATAATTAAATTACCTAAAATAAAATATAATACATTATGTATAACTTCAATCATCTATATTATTGGTTCTAGGACACACACCAACAGTTCAATGTACCTTTCATTCACTAGACCAACATTGATATTTGGACCAAATTTTGAGCTGAACAATAAGAAACAACACAAAAATAAAGATGATGACCAAGTATCAAAGCAAATTTAGATTTACAATTAATTTAGACAACTTATCAAACACATAGAAAGAAGAATTGAAGAACATTTCAAATTTGACACAAACATGAATCAAAACACATGAATTCGACATAAATCAAATCAGAAATGAAATGGATACAAAGACAAAATCAAAACAAGATATAAATAAAGAATTATGATATGAATTGTGTGAACAGTGGCATAAACAGTGAAATAAATAGTAATAGAAACTAAAAGGGAAGTGAAACTTGAATTTGGGAAACCTTGCTCTAATTACCAAATGATGTGAAATTATGTTGGATTTATCCCAAATCAGATACAATCATAAAAAAAAGAAGGGTATTCTTGCCATACTTAAAAAAAAGGAAAAAATTAGAAGTAATAAAAGTTATATTTGATGCTACAAAGGTTAAATGCCTTTTGATAAGTTTTCAAGTTTATTCAAGAACTTAGAGAGGAAACTTTCATAAGCAATCAGATTGCATTCATCTCAAAAGTAAAAATCTGCCTAGTATAAGGAACAAGCTTCCTTATATAACTCTTTAAAACACTAATTGAAAAATGGGCTCAAATGACACTAATTAAGCCTAAAATGCTCTAAAATGATATAGCACAAAATAAACTCAAATTAAAAGCCTAAATGCTATATTAAAGCCCAAAACACCAAATAATAGAAAAATAGGATAAGGTGGCGCTAATTAAGCTTATGGCTGATGTGGCAATAATGTTGCACCATTTTCTTGACATGTGGCAGTGACATGAATTATGGCTGATATAGTGTTGATGTGGCAATGATATGGCATCAAATTAATGATGATGTGGGACAACTTAAATATTTTTAAACAATCTTCTCCAAGCTCACTTCCTTATGCTTGACCACTTTTTGAAGTTCACATCACTTAGGATTGATTAGTTGAAATGCAACTTATAATTTTATTATGTTCTTCTAATTTAATTTTTTCAAGCATCCAAATTCTTTTTATAAGCCCTTGAAATCCTTCTTTGATCTTCTTAGACTTAGCTTGTGTCATTAGACCCTCTAATAGATGTGGAAATGCCTCTTTACTTTTGGAATTCACATTAGAGACCTTCTTAAACTTGTAGAATAAGAACAAATGGTCTTAAATACAAGTAATAAGGAGTGGTATAAGTTAAAAGTCAATTAATATACTTAGAAGATAGTGGAACTATATATATATATATATGATGTTATAAACCCATCAGTCTTAAAAAGAGTAGTCTTTTAGTATTGTTCATAAAGATATGCCTAGTAAGGCCTTGCTTATGCGTAAATATGTATGTGAACATGATTCTATTGTGATAAGGATGCCATGAGACATTATCTTAAATCAATTATGAATTGGCTATTATGTTATGAATTATGGTATGGATATGAATAATGAGTTAGGGTTGAATAATGTTATGATGTGAACATTATGCACTAGATCTATGTACAAGCTTATTATGGTTAAGTCACAAGGTGACCTTGAAGAATATGGTTGGAACTAGTTATGGTTAAGTTATAAAGTGACCTTAGAGGAGATAGGTTAGAGCTTATAAGGGATATGGAAGATAATAGTTATAAGGAGGAAACTTGTTTGAATTTATATTTGTTTATAAATATTACCTAGTTCCTTTAAGATTTTCCTTCTTATTTGAATATACTTACCCTTATGGGTGATTTGCTACATAATGATCAAGTAGAGGATATTTTGTTAATAGTATTAAGTATCTAAGAACCTTGTTTTATGAAAAATTGAAAGGAGATTAAATATTTATTTGCATACTTATTTAGTACTTATAATTTACTTTTGAGTTTTTTGATAGGTAGAATATTTTTCACTAAGTGTTTTATTTACTTTCTTATGAGTTTATCTTTTTAGATATACTAGGGAACCTTCCACCTTTAAAGGTTCTAATTCTAAGTTTTGGTGGTCTTGGCAACAAATATAATGGTACATCATGTAAAATTGAGCTTCCAAAGTAAGTAAAATTAAAGGGCCAAGTTTCTTTATTTAACATTAGAGATAGGCACTATCATGTGTATTTATGTAGCCACGATAACTTATACCTAAATGCAATGTGGACTTACAAGCTAACCTAACTATTCTTTTGAAAAATTATTCAAACTAAAATAGATGCTCTAATAAGTAATATATGTTGATATTTTTCATTAAATAAGTACATGTTATCAATGATTCTGATGTTATGATATCCATTAAATGTGAATAAGGTTGATAGGAGTATTTAAGAAAAATCATATGCTAGTTATAGCCAAAGTGGGTTATAATAAAATTGGTATCATATCATGATTTAGGACTAACATGGAAGGTAATATCCCTAGTTTGAGTGTTGAGCTGCATAGTTTCATTTCTTATGAAAAAGGTGTTCATAGAAATTATATAAGTGGTATGTGTATACTTAAGATCATGTATCACCAATACCATTCCAATTAACTTTATAATTTTCATGATTAATGGTGGGGGATTATACTTAGTAAACATTTATGTTTGTGGCTATATCTAATAGCTTTATGAATTAAGAATGACATAATGTAGCAAACAATGGCATGAAGGCCTTAGACCTGAAAAGTCCTTCATTAGTTCATAAGATCAAGGTGGTTGCTAAGAAAAGAGTAGGAATGATTAAGACATTCTACTTTAGGTTGCCAATTTTTTACAAGATACAAATCTCTTGAAAAAAATCATGGTACAAATTGTGCAAAACCTCGATCCTAATGCAAACCACAAATAATGCAATCAAGATTATTGGAATACATTGTAGCAAGAAAGAGAAAGGGATAAGACTACACCTATGGGAGGCCTTGGAAACCAACTCCACATTATTCATGAATTTTTAAAACTAAAGCCCTTTTATTACTCAAGAATTTATTTCTGTGGATCCATACCAATTTTTAGCTTAAATTGAGTAGTGTGGAAAATGCTTGAGTGCCCTAAGCCTTTGTTGATAGAACTAGTAGGGTACTAATTAGATGACATGACTCATTAATGGTTCATGGATACTATTAAGTAATGGGATTTGAACATTGTACCCTTGACTTAAGTAGCATTTTAAGGAATCTTTTTCAACTATTTCTTACCATTAAGTTTAAGATAAGTTAGGGTCTAAGAATTTGAGAATTTGAAGTAAAAGAGTCCTACCATAAGCGACTACAACACTTAGTTTACTAAATTGCCATAATATATAGGATATTTGTTTCTTATGGAGAAGCATAAAGTATAGAAATTTATCCGTAGGTTATAGGATAATTATTACAATCACATTAATGTTAGTAAAAATGCTATTTACTAATAAGTTTTGGATCAAGCCTTTCATTTTAAGTTCCAATTTAGGGAAAGGGATGGGTGTAATGTCCCATTTTTTTTTAATTCTATCATTTGAATTTCTAAATTCTGAGGCTGTAGTAATGAAGAGCACGTTTGAATTAGCTTGGTGGGTGAATTTTAAGTTGAAAGGAATTAAGTGTAAGTGTAAATGAAATTTTGAAGGAAAAAGGGATAGTAGGAAAAGAATTGATTTCCATAAGCAGTATAGATGATCAGAGGAGGTTAGAAAACCCTAAAAGGGGAAGTTGTTTAAGTCTGACAGTGTAAGGAATTTTAAACAGACAGAAATCCTATGGACTAAATTGCAAAAGTGCAAAATCGAGTGTGGTTCAAGTGTAAATAACCAATGATTTGGGATCTAATATGAATAACCAAGATTTTGGGGTATAATATGTGATTTTCTTTTAGTGTGGCCAATAGACACATGACAAGTGTCCTTATTTGAAGAAATGGCAAGAATACCCTTGAAGCTTCATGAAAAGTCTTCTTCCTTCTCCTTTCTTCTCAAAAGTTGTGGAAGACTCCATTAAAGTACAAAAAACATGCAGGAGAGAGAAGGAAGAGAGAGAAAGTTTCTTTTGGCTTTTTCACCCAAAAATAGTGAGATTTAGGCTTGGGTGTAGAAGGGAAAGTTGCTCTTCTCATCAAGCTCTATCCATTAGTGTGTTTAGATTGAAGAAAAGCTCAAGTTTGATCAAGTTTGGGGGAGCTCTAAGTGAGGATTTTTAAGTTGCACCAAGAGGTAAAAATGTTCTCCTCCAAAAGCTCTTTAATGTACTCTTTTTAGTTTCTTGAAATTTTGATGTAAGTGTGTTTAAGGGTGATTGAACATGGAGTTTAGGATGATTTGAATATGTTTAATGGTGTCTTGGATGTTGTTATGTTGATCTATGGCTTTGGTTTGGTGTAAAAACAACAAGAAATCATGATGTACACACTTGGGTTTTAAAGGCATAATAGTGCATGTGAGGGTTTTGGCATGATTTGTTTGGAATTTGGCTAAATTGATGAAATTAAGATGAAATTTTGAATTATGAAAGTGTGTATGAAACTTCCCTTTTGAGAAGCCAAAACCATGAATGTGGAAAAGAAGGAAGGAAGGAGATTTAGTCATTTAAAATGTGGTTTTGGAAGATCAGTAATGTACATGGGGTAGAACACGGCCCATGTTGTACCCCATGTTCTGAACACGGGGTAGAACACGGCCCATGTTCACCCCCGTGTTCTTCTCTGAGCAGGCCAATGAAGGCTCGAAGCCATCCAGTAAGAAACACGGCCCTGAACACGGGGTATGGGACCCCCGTGTTCTTTGTTAAGTGAACATTTTGGCTTTAATTCTTCACGTTTTGCATGGTTTTACTTCCGGATCCTTTTCTAATGTTCATATGTGTCATTTCAAGGCCTGAAAACAAGATATAGAGCATCTAAGTATGCATTTATTTAAGTGGAGGAAGTAAAGAGTACATAAGGTTTAAGGAAAGTGATGATGTTCTAATAAGAACTATGATGTGTATTTGTATAGACTAAGGAGTGACAAGTTGAAAAGGCAAGAGGCATTATAAAGAAGTTTTTAAGCGAGGGCAAAGGAAACATCACATTGGAAGCTTTTAAAAGGTAGCTAGCTTTATCCTTAAGCTCTGTTCTCTATTTACATGATTTTCGGTATATTTTGCCATTATATGGAATGTGTATGAAATAACTGTGTGCACACCCCGGGAAGACAGTCAAATACTGTGTGTGTAAGGCCTATGGCCTGAGTTTTCCCCGGGATGGTAATGAAATTACTGTGTGCGGTACCTATGGCCCGAGTACCTCGGGAAGACAGTGAAAATCTGTATGTGAGGCTACGACCCGTTTACCCCGGGAAGACAGTAAAATCTGTGCGTGAGGCCTAGGTACGATTATCTGTGGTGACCATCTAGATAATTATATGAGTCCTTGAATGGGCTTGTTGATTGCTATGTGTGATGCACATTTCTTACAATGGTATGGAATGAGATGACATACGATTAATTATTTTGAAATGTATGTTTTATTTGCTTAAGGATCTGGAATGGCTCAATATATTTTTACAGTGATAGCTAGCTACTGGGAAACTCTATTTCTTATGTTTTTTGTATTATACTAACCATTCCAGGTGATGCTTCTAGAGACCCTCTTGACAAAGGAGAGTAGAGTTTTGAAGTTGTATTATAAATGATTATGTGGTTGGTGATATTGTAAATGATGGATGCATATTCTTGTAAATTGAACTTTCTGTATAAAGGCATGACCCTTGCCTGTATTGTATGAGATCCAGATATTTGAGGTATTGTGAGCTAGCTTAAAGTAGAAAGCAAATTAGTATGCAATAATTATCTATTTAACGAGGATTAAGGTGTTGATAAGTAAGGGAGTTACAATGGGCGCAAAACTCAGATGAGAAAAAAATAGGAATAAGTCAGAAGGGCTTAGTGTGACTTAACTAATAAGGAGAATGCCCCTTCAAGTTTTTCCTATAAGTAAGAAACAAGATGGTAATGGGATCGATGAATCCAAAGGGATTTTTAAGTGCACCAACCATTAAAAAAATATAATGAGTCAACAAAGCTTTTCTAAAGCTAATTTAGGTCTTGAAAGTGGGGTTTCACGAGGTTGAGGCACTTTTCATTGGGGACCACCTTAATGTATGCAATGCAAAAAGAGGCATAATAGGTTATGTGGAAGAAATACTCTAATAATGTGTTATCAATATGGCTAAGTAGGCACAAGATAAGGGAATACATGGTAAACCCTTTAATTTTTAGAGCTAACTTCACCATTCCTTAAAGGGGAATGCTTGTGACTTATTCTTTTACTTTGATGGGGAATCAAACCATCTTGAAAGGAAGAAGTCATGGAAAGAATGTGGGAGTTAGCCAGGTAGGAATTTTCACCTAACTTGATCAGAGGCCCAAGCATCTAATGTAATGGTGATAAGTATTCTCATTGTAGATGACATTTTTGCTAGAATATTAATTGACTCGAGTTCTACCTACTCTTTTATTTCAAAGAAATTTTCCCTTTTTTTTGAAAAATTCTTATGATGTTTTAAAATTGCCTCTAATGATGATAACTTATGTAGATAATATTATCATAGCTACCTATGCGGTTAAAAAGTGTTGAATGGCTATTTTTGGGCATATTGTATTTTCAAACTTAGTGTTATTAGATATGATAGGCTTTAATGTAATTTTTAGTATAGATTAATTATAAAATATCATGCGTGCATGAATTATTTTGACAAAATTATGACTTTTCCTATAAAAAGATCCCTATTACTTGTGTTTCTAGGAAAAAGGACACCTAGAATTCTAAGCTTAATTTTTGGTATGAAAGCTTAAAGGCTTATTCATAAAGGATGCATTACTTTTCTAGCCATAGTTAGAGATCACATAACTTAACTTCAAACATGAATAAAGTTCCTATAATGTGAATTTCCAAATGTGTTTTTGAAGGAGCTACTTGAATTACCAATGAATTGAAAGATTGAATTTAATATTGATTTAGTAGTTGATATAGAACTAATCTCTATACCTCCTTATAAAATGGTGTCGCTTAAGTTGAAAGAATTAAAGGTGCAATTATAAGAATTGTTAAATTATGATCTTATTCAATCTAGTTCATCTCTATGAGGAAGCCCTAGTGTTGTTTATGAGAAAGAAAAATGGATCTCTTTGCTTATGCATCAATTACTATTAACTAAACAAAATGACAATTAAGAACAAATATCCTTTACTCATTGATGACTCGTTTAATCAATTGCATAGTGTAAAATATTTTTCCAAGATAGATTTATGGTCTAGATATCATAAAAATTAAGGATTCAAGGAGTAAATGTACCAAAAAGGCTTTCAAAATTCAATATAGGCATTTTGAATTTTGGGTTATGTCCTTTGGCTTGACCAATGTACTAATGACATTCAAAGAACATATGAATAGGGTATTTAAGCCCTTGCTAGCCAAATTTGTCACTATAGTTTTAGATGATATTTTGGTGTCTTCAATTATGATACAAACCTACCTTGAACATTAGCTGTATGCCAAGTTTTCCAAATATGAATTTTGAATGATTAGTAATAAAATTTTTAAGGCATGTAGTGTTAGAAGGAGTTAGAGTAGATCCATAAAAGATTAAAGTTGTAGAAAGTTAGCTAAAGCCTTATTCTATTATGAAAATTCATAACTTTCTAGGATTGGTAAGGTATTCTAGGACTTCTTTAAGTTGTATTGTTAACTAATAGAAAAGAAGTCAAGTTTGAATAAACTAAAGATTGCAAAAATAGCTTCAAAAAGTTGAAAATGTGTTTGACATCCCCCTATATTGGCTTGACTATTAGGAACTAGTGGATATGTGGTATATTATGATGCTTCCAAGATTAGCTTAGGTTGTATGCTAATGCTTTATAGGAAAGTTATCACATATGCCTTTCACTAGTTGAAAAAGCATTAAAATAACTACTTAACACATGACTTAGAATTGGTTGCAGTAGTATTCACATTGAAAATATCTACATTACCTTTATGGAGAAACTTGTAAAATACATTAACCATAAAAGCCTGAAATATATCTTTTAACAAAAAGATTTGAATTTGAGACAATGAAGATGGACAAAGCTTAATAAAGATTATGATTGTTTAATCCTATATCACCCTGGCAAGGAAAATATTGTAATGATGCTTTGAGCAAAAAATCTTTTAGTGTATTAGCATAAATGCAAGTGAGTGACCAAAGAGTACCAATTGCTTAAGTGATGGTAGAATCTATGTTAATAGAAAGGATTAAAGAGTTTCAAAAGATTAATCTTCAATATGTTTCTTTAAGAGAAAGGTGGCAACAGACCAAAATAAAGATTTCATTATTGATGAGAAAGGAGTGATTATTAGAGACAACTTTGGGTTCCACCTAGTAAGTGCTATGAATTATTGCATCAGGCATGCTATTCTTCTTATGTCATGCATTTGGATATGGCCAAAAGGTACCACAACCTATATGAACTTTTTTAATGAAAAGGGATGGACAGGGATGTATTGGACTTCATGATTGAATATTTCACTTGCTAGCAAGTAAAAGTTGAACATCAATGACTTGTAGGATTACACCAATCATCGCAAATTTTGGAATGGAAATATGAGAATATAACTATAAACTTTTTAACTAATTTACCCATGTCCTAAAATAGGCATGATTTTATTTAAGTGATAGTGGATTATTTAACCAAAGTAATACATTTCCTATCAGTCAAGATAACCTACTCCATAGCATAGTATGCATTAATGTACTTGGATAAAATTGTTGCTTCACACGGAGTCCCCATTACCATAGTTTTTTATTAAGGTACTCAATTCACTGCCTATTTTTAGTAGTCCTTCCAATAAGTTTTAAGGACTTAATTTGCATTTTAGGATAGCTTGTCATTTGTAAACTAACTGGTAATTAAAATATAACATCCAAGTGTTTGAGGACATCCTTAAACTATATGCCTTGGAATTAGAAGGTTGAGAGAAATACTTACCATTGATAGAATATGTGTATAACATTAGTTGCCAAACTAGCATTAAAATGGTCCCTTTTGAAACTTTATATAATTGAAAATGTAGGTCTCCTATAGGATGGTTTGAGCCGAGAGAAACTAAGCTTTTAAAACCTAACTTGGTGATGGATGCATTAGAAAAAGTGCAAATCATCTGGGATCAATTAAAAATAACCTAAGATTGCTAGAAATCCTATGTAGATAAGAACAAAAGAGAATTAGAATTTCCTAGTCACCTATGGATAACTATACCAAATCTACATTGCAAACTTTATCATTATATATATGTTCCACACCATATCTTACTTAAATAATTCAAACCTTTATTTTTGAAAAAAAATTTACAAAAAAACCTACTTATTTAAAATTAAGAACTTTTAGTTTAGACCATGAAAATTAGGATGTTACAAGTTAATATCAAAGTAAAGTCCTAAATAAAAGAGGCAATGTGGCATTTGAGCACTGATAAGACCGAAATAGCATTAGTTGTGAAATAGGTAACCTTAAAATATGTAGAATACTATGTATATTATAGGAAATTTTTACTTTTATAGCATATCAAACCAACCTACCCCATTCAATCTATTAGATTTTAAGTCTCAAGTTGAGGCTTGAAACAAAACCATGAGTATTGGTTACACCCTTCATGGGTACAAAATTTACTAAATTATTAGAAAGAATCATCGCAGCACTAAACAACAAACAACCTAGAAACTAGAGGCATCAAGAGCCTTCCCTAGTATCTCAAGAGCCCAGCTTGTGTACCCACATAATACATAAGTTTTTAAAATTGAAAGCCCTTCTCCATAGTAAAAACAAGTTTCACTATCAATCCATACCAATTCTTAGATTAAATAAAATGATTCAAGCATATGTTAGGATGCTCTAAGACCTTAATAATAGAGCTAGTAGGATATTGATTGGAAGACAGTGTATTACTAGTTTTAACTACATATAAGGTTATGGAACCAAATGATGTCTTTACTTAGTTGGAAGGCTTTTAGGAACTTATTTATGGATAGATTCCTTCTTTTTAAGCAATTGGGAAGCCTACACTAGGAAGTTTGAGTAATTGAAGTAGGAATGAAGAACTATTATGGAATACGACACCCAATTCACTTAACTATCTTGGTATGCTGAATACCTCATTCGTACTAAGAAGGTTAAAGTGGAAGGATTTGTGAAAGGTCTCCGAGACTACCTATTTGATAGGATACAATTGACAAAGACTACTATAAATTAATAAGTGATAAATAGGGCCTTCTAACATGAATTGCAATTGCAAGAAAGAAATGAAAATGCTAAGGAAACTAGGGGAAGAAAATGGATGAAAAGGCAAATTTCTAACTCCAAATTCTAAGGAAAGAACCTATTTTAGGCAAGGAATCTACAAAATAACATAGATCTTAGCCAATATCTAGGCCACCATCCTACGCAAAGGAAGGAAATGAAAGTAGTTTTAGGGTAGCTGATTCCGACAACCCTAGTTTTCTAACTATCCCAAATGTAATATATGTAAGAGATGACATCTAAGCAAATGCAATTTAAAATTAAAAACTTATTTGGTATGGATTGCTAAGGTACATTGCCCAAGATTACTCCTCTACCTACACAATATAGTTTAGTAGGACTTTCAAAGCATGTATACATGCCTTTATACAATCCTTAATGATAGAAAGTAAGGGAAATGAACATAAAAATAAAAGGAAAGGGATGATTAACTAGACAAGGGTTTTTGCCATGGACAAGAAAAAAGTGTAGGTTAACATTATAATTGTTATGGGTACAATTTACATAGACATTTATAGCTTATGCATGATGAGAATTTCAAAGGATTTCCATGTTTTCTTCACATCTATACCAATCCCAACATGTAAGCATCCATGTTAATTTCCTTAAACCATTTGACATCATTTCTTCATATAAATTACAAAAAAATAGGAATAAGATGCTTCGAGAGTATCAACCATTCACCTTTAGGGTCTTGGTGTTAGGTTTCAAATCAGCATACGCAACAAAAATTAAATTTTTTTATCCAAATCCTACCTAGGATCCATGTAAAAGGGCATAAATCAATGTTAGGATTTTACCTTTTTGTGTGCTTGCATTCTTTCTGAATAAAACTTTGAGAAATCAAGATAAATCATCAATCAAATGTTGGCCAAAAGATACAATATCTCTGCGGCATTCATAAGGAGTGAACAATGACTTCTCACCCTCCACAAATCTACTAGGATACATTTCTCTCACTAGGATTAAGATTAGTACATTTTTCTTGAGTGATTTAGGGTTTAATAATAGCTAATGTGTGTCATTAAAGTGCTGCCTTTAAGTTCCTTTTATAGAACTAAGGCATACCACATTCTTAGTCCTACTAAGATAATACTTCTAAAATCCTAATTTTACTTAACAACTATCACCTTATCCTTATCATGGAGAGAGTGAAGAGAGATAGGACTTATCCATTAATTATCTAATATTAGATAATAATATTATCTTACAATATAATTATCTAATATTAACATGGCATATAATTATCTTATATTAGAAAATAATATCATCTCATAAAATAATTTTTTAATATCTAATAACATAATTATCTGATATTACTTCAATATTAAATAATATCATATAATATATCATATGTATTATGTGAAAATATAATATTATTTTAATAATATATATGTATAAAAATAAGCTCAATTAATTGAATTTTAGTCTAACTAAAGCCTAATTAATTATTATCTCATTCCTACTCCTTTTGTGTAACCTTGTAGGTTCTTACTACATTAGTAATAGCCCACTTGTGGACCATAGACAGTGAGCGGTATCTAACAATACATTATTGCCTCCAAGTAGTAAAAAAGTCTGTGACTCAATATTCACTTAATGTGTGAATAACACTTTGTAACATAGTCCCTTTTATAATGATATCCAAATCGAACTAGAGGTGTCATCCTCATTGATGTTCAATTTATGTTTCTTGATACTGAGTAGACTAACTTAAATAAATGATCAATATCTTATATTAATCCATTTGAGCATGGCCATGCATTTCTTAATTTCACTCAATCAAAGGGCTCAAGGATATCACTCTTACTATGTAATAGGAACAAAATTCCGATCTTCATCACTCACATCTCTCTGTATGATTCATGACACACCCAATCAATGTCTTGCAATACATCTCGGTTAAAGGTGATAAAGGATGACATCAAAGTGTATGACTCCTCATGTAGGGAACCGTAGTGACTTCAGGTCAAAGGATTACGTCCATTATGGTTTGGTGAGAATAACTAATGACATATGACAATCCATGTAATTTTTTCATTACGGGTCAGTCCAATACATCTATTCACTAACAATGTACTCATGTATAAACTTGATATCACATATTTATGATTCATAATCGTCAGTCACTATACATACTAATCTTAATATATTATTACTATCCTTTTTGCAATAATACTTAATTAGGGGCATTTTAGAAATACTAAAATTATTCTAGAGACAATTATTATATTATGTTATAAATTGCGTAGATATAAAAAATGAAAACAAAATATAATAATTGCATTGCTAAAAATGAAACATAATACATTGTGCATTATTACAATCATCTTTATGATTGGCTCCTAAGACACACACCAGCACTTGGCTTGAAGGTAGCAAGACTTAAACCATAAAACCATCTATAGTTACAATTTACTTTCATTAGAAAAAAAAAGGAATAAAGATGACCTTACCTTAGGAAAATATTTAGAATTCCTTCCCTTATTAGTATAGTTGTTTGGTTTCTAAGGTGTGGAAAGGAAAGGAGAGGAATTTTTTTTGCAAGTATTTGTGTGACCAATAGAGAAGGGAAAACAAGAGCAAAAATGATTTTTTTTAATCTTTCCTTATTTTCTTTTATAAAGCATCATCGTTCCTTATTTTCATTCTTATTGGCTTTTCCAAATTTCCCTCCATATGCATTGGCTTATCCCTTTAGCCATCATTACCTAACCTTATACTCTTCTCCCATTAGTTTTACCCTCATATGGTGTCTGAAGCTTGTTTTGCAAGCCTTTACTTATCAATTCTAGCTAATATCAAGTTTAGGATCATAAAGGGGTCCCATTTAGTCCTTTACTTTAGGTGTTGAATAAGGCCACCTAAATTTTTGCTCAAAATCTAACATTTCCATAGCCCATATTCCATGTTAGCTTTTCCTCAGTTGGGCCTAGGCTAACTTTATCAAGATTTTAAGATTCAGCCTAACCTTACTAGTTACTAGACTAGATTTCAAAATTTTATAACTAATTATCCATTATAACCCACTTTATGAAATTTTGAATGGAAGTAATGTTAGGAATTCAGATTATCATATGCAGTGAAAATTCAAAATTTTGATTCGAATTCTACCTAGGATCCATGCAAAAATCATAAATCAATGATTAGGGTTTTACCTATTAGGCATTTGTGTTTTTACTGATCAAAACTTTAAGAGCAGATGAATCAAACACCGGTCAGAATGTACAGCGTCTTTACGGTATCCACACAGAGTGAACAACGACCTCTCACCCTCCACAAATTTGCTAGGATGCATTTTTCTCTCTAGGATTTAGAATTGGATGTTTTCTTGGTGATTTAAGGTTTTATGGAAGTTATGAGCGTGTATCAAAAGTGCTGCCTTCAAGTCCCCTTTTATAGAACTTAGGCAAGTCACAATCCTAGTCCTACTAGGATAATACTTCCAAAATTATCACACTTAACAACTCATCTTATCCTTATCCTAGAGATAATGAGGAGAGATAGGACTTATCTATTAATTATCTAATATTAGATAATAATATTATCTCATAATATAAATATCTTATATTAGATAATTGCATATAGTTATCAAATATCAAAATATTATTATCTTATAATATATTTATCTAATATCCAATAACGTAAATATTTGATATTACTTTAATATCAAATAATATCACATAATAATAATTATATTTGTTACGTGAAAAATATATTATTATTTAATAATATATATATATGCACGAAAATAAGTTCAATTAATTGGATATTAATATAATTAAAGTCTAATTAATTATTGTCTTATTCCTACTCCTTTTGTGTGACCCTATAGGTTCTTATTATGTTGACAATGACTCATTATTGAGCTATAGACAGCGAGCAGTATCTAGCAATACATCACTGCCACTCAAGTAGTAAGAATGTCTGTGATTCGACATCCACCTATTACATGATCAATGTTTTGCATCATAATCCCTTTTGTAATAATATCCAAATTAAACTGGAGGCATGGAGAGTATCATCCTCGTCAAAGTTCAATTTATATTTCTTGATACTAAGTAGACTTCAAAATAAATGATCAATATCATATATTGATTCATTTGAGTATGGTCATGCATTTCTAAGTCTCACTCAATCAATGGGCCCAAGGATATATCTCTTTTATAAGAGTAACAAAATTCCATCTACATCACTCACTTCTCTTTGCATGACTCATAACATACCCAATCAACGCCCTACTTGTCATCCTAATTAAATGTGACATAGGACGACATTAAAGTGAGTAACCCCTCATGTAGGGAACTATCGTAACTTCAAGTCAAAGGACTATATGCAATTGTGACCATATGAGAACTACTAATGATACAAGTCTTATCCATGTAGTATTCTCATATTGGGTCAATCTAATACATCTATTCACTAACAATGTACTCATGTATTCACTTGATATCACATATCCATGATTCATAATCATCAGTTACTATACATGCCAGTCTCGATGTACTATTACTATCCCTTTCGTAATAATACTTGATTAGGGGCATTTTAAGAATAATTAAACTATTCCAGGGATAATTATTATATTAAGTTATAAATTGCATAAAAATTAAAAATAAAATATAATAATTGCATTGGTTGAAATAAAATATAATACATTGTGTATTATTTCAATCATCTATATGATTGGTTCTTAGGACACACACCAACAAGTAACCCTATGTGTCCTCTATCCATAGCCATAAACTATTCATCAATCATATCCTCTAATAAAGAGTTATACTCAAATTATTATAGCTAGGTTAATGCAATTCTATTAGGAATTTTCCAATATATAAAAAAATTAACAAAAATTGGTTAAAAGATAAATTAGGAAATTCATATAGGTAGTAGTTTTAAATGTTTTCTTCTTATACATTTTTACACTTCATAAATTAAACGTTTCTATTGAAATTTATAAATTAAACACTGCTAACTGTGCAATGGACTCAACATAAAAATGTGGTCACCAACTAGTCTTTTGGTTATTTTGGTTCATGTTACTTTTAAGCCTTCCCACAACCTACGCTCATTGAGTTCTATCTTATATGAGTATTTCCTTTCTTATATATTTTAAATTTGTCATTGGTATTTCTAAGGAATGTACTTATATTTAAGTATGCACATATACCTTAATAGTAAATGAAGCATCTTCGGGTGCTCATGTTAGTTCAAGTATGTGATTATTCACATATGTAGGCACATCTATACTTATTTAGTTATTTTATTCTTTACTTATGCATTTAGAACTATGTTTACATATGTTAAGTTTATATTAATCTAACTAAAGCTATTGGGATATTATAGATTCTTCCTTCTTTTAAAAGAATTCATCCCCAAATTCTTGGCATATTACATAGAAAAGCAACTAAATAAATACATACCAAATAATTCTAGATATTTTTATCTCATCTTAGACTCCTTTTCTCATGTGGTTTCACGATTGCCATATCTTTCTTATTTAACTTTTATCATCAGTACTTTATTAGTTTGAAGCTTCCTTACTTGTATGTCCAAAATTTGTATAAGTATTTCCCTGCAAGCCATTTTTTAGTCTAATTAGGGAAACTCATGATAGATGACATGTGATGTATGTGAATTTGATTAGGGGTAGATGACACTCCTTTTAACCTTCAAATTTCATTATACAAGGCCATAACATATCCTCCAAGACTTGTATTGCTTTTTTAAACTATCCATCAGTATGTTAAACCTAAGTTGAGCACCTAATAACCTAAGGCTTCCTAAAATAACTTCTACAAATGCACCATAAACTATGTTCCCCAATTTGAAATGATTATCATAAGCTTCTCATGTGGTGGAGTTATTTTATTCAAAAAGATTTAAGCATACTAGGATATAAAGTGAGTAGTCTTATCTAGTAGGAAGTGCACCAATTTGGTCTAGCAATCTATAATTACTTAAGTGGAACTATACCTTTTTGAGTTTGAGGAAGTCCAACTACAAGGTTTATAGTGATTGATTCCTATTTCTATCTAGGTATCTTAATCAACTAGTAAGTCCTGGATAGCATCTAGTGTTTTTCTTTAACCTATTGGCACACAATGCATTTGGTGACATACTCAACCACCCACTTCTCCATCCCTTTACCCTAATAAAATAGTTTAAGGTCATGAAACATCTTATAGATCTAAGGTGCATTATATAGATGGATTACTGAGCCTTTGCCAAAAATTCATCTATACACTTCTCAAAAACCTATAATTTTCCTTTATATCTAAGTTTTCCATCCCTTTCTCTTTAAAATTCACTATCTAGGCTTCTATAAACTTTATCTGCATACTCCTCATATTATAGGTTTTGTTTCTGTGTGACATTTATTTCTTCAACAATTGTGGTCTTCACTCTTATAAAGGTTATCTATCCATGATTTATGATTCTATTTCCTTTTCTCTCATGCCTCACCATCTTCCTATGCAAGGCACTAATGACCATATTAGCCTTTCTAAGATGGTAATGAATTAAGCAACAATAATACTTTATCAATTTGATTCATCATTATTGCCTTAAATTTAGCTCCTCTTTGTTCAAAAATTTACTTAAAACTCCTATGCTCAATAAATATATCATAAGTGGACTCATAAAAATAATTTTGCCATATTTTTAAAGTGAGCACCATGGCTACCATTTCTAGGTCATAGGTGGAGTAATTTTATTCATACTTTTTTAGTTGCTAGGAGGCATACACTATTACTCTTTCATTTTGCACTAATGTTAACCCTAACAATACCATGGAGTCATCATAAAATATTATGTATTTATTTAACTCATCAAGTAATGCCAATACTAACGCAATAATAAAGCATTCTATTAACTTCCTAAAGCTCCTTTCACATTCTTAAAGTTCTCCTTTTCTCATCAGCTTGTTAATGGTACCAGTATCTAGAAAAAAATCTTTAACAATGCCATGATAATAGCCCACCTTACCTAAGAAACTTTGGATTTCAGTGACATGGTAGGCCCAAGCTATTGTTTTACTACTTCAACTTTCCTTAAGTCCACCTAAATTCCTTTTGTAATATGACATGCCCTAAGAAATTCATTTTGAGTTTCCAAAATTACCACTTAAAAGATTTCATGTAAAGTAAATGTTCCTTAAGAGTCTTCAACACTATTTGCAAGTGTTGAACATGTTCTTCTAACATGTTAGAGTATGCTAAGATGTCACTAATGAATACTATTATGAAGTGATTTAAGAACAACTTAAACACCTAGTTCATTAAGTCCATAAACACTATTAAGGTGTTAAAAAGGTTGAAGGATGTTACTAAGAACTCGTAGTAGCCATAATGTATCTTAAAGACTATCTTTGGAACATCTTCTTCTCGTGCTTTCAATTAATGATATCCTAGCTTCAAATTTATCTTTGTGAAATACCCTACTCATTGTAATTGGTTAAATAAATCATCAATTCTAGGCAAGGGATATATTATACTAGTGAGTTATATCCTCTAGGTAGTGTCCTAGTAATTCTACAATCATAGTTTCATTGCACCCTAGCATTTTACAAATTCTTTCTATTCATTCAAGAAATTGGAAGAAGTCAATTGATAAATCAATACCTTTATAGCTTGGAGGTTTCAATATTATGAACTCATGAATTAATTACAACCTATCCTGGTAAGGCATTGGGGGAAGGGGTTACCTATTGTTTTGCCAATCTCTGCTATTATTCCTTTGTTCAAGTACTCCTTCTAAGATTTGTTACAACATAATTGCTTAGGCTAGTGCTTCTTGGTTATTTCTATTTTCATTACTATTAGAGTTTGCAAACTCCTCATTTTTTATTTTTGTTGAATTTGCCCTAATCATCATTATTGCCTATAAGATAATTTATATCAAAAAATAGAAATTACTTGCTAAAGTTAAAGGATACTTAGTACTCTTGATGAACCCATTAAGATTGTTGATGACATTTGGTATGGTACATACTTGATTTACTTCTAACTAGAGTTTTACTTGCTTTGTCCTATATGAAAAAATAGAAATTACTTGCTAAAGTTAAAATATACCTAGTAGTCTTGATAAACCCATTGAGATTGCTAATAACATTTGGTATAGTGTACTTGAATTACTTCTGATTAGAGTTTTAGTAACTCTATCCACAAATTTCTTTATTCCATTATTTGGCTAGATTATATTCTAACCATTCTATAGTTTACCCAAACCATACTCTGATACCACTTATGTCATAACCTTATTTTTAGATCATTGTGACCAACACAAAGATATCAATTGACTTTCGTTACAAACCTTTTTGTACCAATTAATGTATGAAAAATTTATTGTTTCGTAAAATATACATGATGCAGAAACATGAAATTCACTAATAATTTTTTTTCTATATCAAATTAAAATACAAAGTTCCATAATTAATGAAATTCTATCTTTTAAATACATTTCAAAAAATTAAACATATTAAAATTATTCAGGAGTAGAAATTTAAATTAAATAGAAGAAATTTCCTTTTTAATTTAAAAATAATTGAAACATAATGACCTTAGAAAACAAAAACTTTTAATGTAATTATTTCTAAAAAATATTTATTTATCAAAAATTCATTATTTTCAATAAATTCTAAAAAAATGGTTCTTTTAAAAAACTATTTTAGAAAAGATATTTTATCCAGCATATAAAATAGAAACATATTTATTAAACTTGTCTAAATATTATTTTCTTAAAGATTCCTTAAAAAACTAAAAAGATTCTTTGTAAGAAAACTAAGTGATTTTTTTATATCTATCGTTCAAATCATGAAACTAACATAATAGAATAGGATTAAGTTTATAAAACTCAGAAAATTCAAAAGGTCTTACTCTATTTAAATACTGGAGAGATAACATCAAGTTTAAAAATTAGTTTCTTTTCTTTAGAAATAGATTAAAAATAGTTTAAGTTTAAAAATATGTGAATAATAATTATGAAAATACCTTGGAAATATTTAGAAAAACACTTGGAAAATATCTATGTTTTCATTTAATGTTAGGAAAAACTTTTTTTCTTATATTTCCCTAAAAACTACTATCAAATCCCTTATTATTGTTTGTAACAACCTCTAAATAAAATGTATATGAAAAGAATGGATAAAATATATACTGCTATAAATTATATATCAACAAAATTAAACATATGCACCTTTTATACAATAAAGTATTAGGGTTCTATCACACCTTTTTATCAAAATAACTATGATAATGCTGTAGCAAGTGTTAGTGTGTGTCCCAGGAGCTAATCATAGAAATGATTACAATATTAAACAATGTATTATGCTTCGTTTTGGCAATATAATTATTATATTATAATATATTATATTTTATTTTACACAAATTATAACTTAAATATAATAATTATCCTTGGAATGACTTTGCTATTTCTTAAATGCCCCTAGTCAAGTATTATTACGAAAAGGATAGTAATAATATATCGAGACTAGCATGTATAGTGATTAATGATTATGAATCATAGATATGTGATATCAAGTCAATACATGAGTACATTATTAGTGAACAATGTACTGGACTGACCTACTGTGAGAATACTATATGGATAAATGTGTCATTAGTTATTCTCATATAATTATAAATGCGCATAGTCCTTTGATCTGAAGTCACTACAGTTCCTTATATGAGGAGTTACTCATTTTGATGTCGTCCTATGTCACCTTTAATTGGGATGACGAGTAGGACGTTGATTGGGTGTGTCACAAATCATGCAGAGGGAAGTAAGTGATGTAGATGGGATTTTGTTACTCTTGTATAATAGAGAAATATCCTTGGGCCCCTTGATTGAGTGAGACTTAGAAATGCATGACCCTGCTCAATTGGATCAATATGTGATATTGATCATTTATTTTAAGTCTACTCAATATCAAGAAATATAAATTGAATATTGATGAGGATGACACACTCCATGCCTCTAGTTCGATTTGGATATTGTTACAAAAGGGATTATGATACAAAATGTTGATCATATATTAGGTAAATGTCGAATCATAAACATTCTTATTATTTGAGTAGCAGTTATGTATTGCTAGATACCAGTCACTATTTATGACCTAAAATGAGTTAGTATTAACGTAGTAAGAACTTACAAGGTCACACAAAAGGAGTAGGAATGAGACAATAATTAATTGAGTTTTAGTTGGACTAAAATTTAATTAATTGAACTTATTTTTGTGCATATATATATTATTAAGATAATGTATATTTATTTATGTAATATATATTATATATTATGTGATATTATTTGATATTAAAGTAATATCAGATAATTACGTTATTAGATAATTATATTATGAGATAATATTATTATTATCTAATATTAGATAATTAATAAATAAGTCCTATCTCTCCTTACTCTCTCTAGGATAAGGATAAGGTGATAGTTATTTAGTGTTATTAGGATTTTTTGAAGCATTATCCTAGTGGGACTAGGATTGTAATATGCTTTAGTTCTATAAAAGGACTTGAAGGCAGCACATTACAGAACACACATTGGCTTTAATCAAATCCTAAATCACTCTAGAAAACGTCCAAACCCAATTCTAATAAGATAAACGAATCCCAGCAGCTTCGTGTAGGGGAGAAGTCATTGTTCACTCTATATGGATACTATAGAGATGCTATACCTTCCAACCGGTGTTTGATTCATCTCGGTCTCTCAAGGATTCGTTCAGAAAGAACACGAGCACAAATAAGGTAAAACCCTAATACTGGTTTATGACTTTTGCATGGATCCTAGGAAGGTTTTGGATTAAAATTTTAAAATTCTACTACGTATGTTGATCCGAACCCTAACAGCAAGTTAGTGTAAATATATACAATAACTTTAAATTAAAGGAAAAGAAAACAAAATGGCAGCTAACAACCTAGTTATTCACTAATGCATTGAAAATAAAAAAATTATGTTTAACTTATGATTCTCAGCATGGGTAAGTGGAACTTTTGTCACTATGTATCATGACTTGTTACACATTTTACCAAACATTTATAAGCTGAATGGGTGGGATTGAGCATAGTATCTACAAAGATATATCTATAAGTAAAGTGACTAATAAAATTACTAAATAAGATAGTTATCACACAAATTTTCTAGTTAATTTTAATTCAAATAACATTTATATACAAGATATATATTATAAACTTATTTTCTTATCATAAAGTATTTCTCATTAAGCCATTCTATATAATAAATAACACTTAAAAAAAATATAACTTAATCATAAGCACAATACAAACATTTAAACAATTATTAATTGACTTATAGGCATAAAAAGTTCCTCCTTGTTATTTTGGGCTAACCTTATCCCACACGTATCCTAATATTATTCCTCTAGGGTCAACTATATCTCACTTAACCTTCCATGTGACTTAGAAGCTAAAGCACTGGGTTAAACCCTAAAACTCACTATAAGGTCTCATATCACATAAATATGTCACATATTGTATATGACAATCAAGCTAATAATGTTAAATATAGTATAAAAAATATATTCAACATAGAGCCACAATTTCATATGGCATAAAGCTAATTTCACATAGGGCTCTCACTAACCCATTTCACATAAAGAAGATAAGGTTAAAATGCTAACCACATCCATAACCAAAATATGAAAATAATCTAACGAGAGAAATTTACAATTTATCTCATCACTTTTTTAGTGACCACAAGCATTATTGGTATTTTCATTAGATAAACTATGTCACTTTAAAAGCTCATCAACATAGAGTTTCATTCATAGATATTCTCATATATGAACATAGTAGTACATAATAAAACATAGAATAATTTATATCAATATTCTCATACAACTCTAATAATTTCATCATGAAACTAGTGGAGCCTTATCCATTTTTTTTCATATAATTCTTATCAGTAACTAAACATACTTTTAAGCCAATAATTTCATGTAATTGTATGTGATTCATTAATCAAAATGTCAATCTAGGATTGATATTTATCACATGGTTTTGCAATAACTGGAGATATTCAACTTAGACTTTCCAAGTTTCACAATTGTTGTTTCTAAATGGTTTCGATCTTATGCATTACATATTATTCTAAGAAGCACAAGAGCTATTTTTCCCTAACAAATAAAGCATTTAATCATACTGCCCAACAATATTAAAACTGTATGATTTCATCATATAACAATATTCAAAAGCTAAGACAATAGTTACAAATGCATATTAGGTTTTAAAAGACATTCTTATAATAAAAATTTTCATCTAAAATAGCAAACTTTAGGAAATTTTTTTTCCAAAATTTTCAAAATTAAAACAAGGTTTTAAACCTCATATTTCAATATTTTTTTCATCTTAAAACATGATACATTACTTATTACTCTAAGAAATTACCAAAATTGTTCAAAATTACCACCTTTAACTTTGAAAGTCCTTTAAAAATATCAAACATTAATAAAATTTTATGAAATTTCTAGAATTAATATTTAAAAATAAAATATTATTTTTTTAATTATTTTTATTCATAAAACAAGTTGCAAAGATCATCCAAAACAATTACCATTCAAAGTAGTTTATAGAAGAATTTTGTTACTTGAAAACATAGTTTTAAAAATAATTTTTTTTATGTTATTCCATAGGTTTTCAAGCATGTTTCTAAACACATTCTTACTAGAAACTCTTAGTGTAAACACTTAATAATATTAATTAAATAATTTAATTTTTAGAATATAATCTAGCAAGTTTTTCTTCCAAAACAAAATTTTCCTGCACAAAATAGCAAAAAGCTCGTGGGTTACACATATTTAATTTCAAAATGGTTTTTTCCTTGAAAATTTTGATGTAATTATTTTAAAACATCCATACTAAAGTGTAGTTTGATTTGTACTAAATTTTTAATAAGAAAAGCAAATTTTTTCCCATGATAGCTTAGGAAACTCGATAGCTTTACTTATATAAAACTAATGCATTTTTTTTAAAACTTAATATTCATGTATTCTATCACCTTAAATTCAAAATAGAATTTATTGTAATATCTTTTAAGAAATAAAAACATAATTTTTTCTTATTCCAACACAAAAGCCCATGATCTCCTTAGTGCTTACTTTACCAAAATTTCTCTTCCATTTATATGTAAAATCATGTTTCCAAAAATATGCAATTCTAAAGGAGTTATTCTCAAAATTAACATTTTAATCTTTTCATCATAAAATCTTTCAAGAGAACTTTTTAAACTAATCCACCATGATAATCCTAGCTTTAACTCATCTTTACCCATAAAAACATATATGCATATCATATATAAACATCATTAAGAAAGAAAATTAAGAAGCAAAAGAAGTTAATTCTTGCTCACTCAAGGATGCTTGTAGAACTTCTTTCTTTCACTCAGAATCCAAAGAGTAGCATTTAAGTTAGTGAAGAATCTAAAGAAAAACTATCAAAAGAAGATGGACTTATGGAAGTTTTAAGATTATACCTCTAATAGATGAAAAAGAATGTTCCCTTTTCTAACAATTTCTAAAGAATTCTCAAGGAACTAATGGAAACTTACTAGAATTTAGCAAAAATGCTCAAGAATAACACTCTCTCTCTAATTTTCTATCTAATCATGAGCTTTTCCTAGTGTGGGAGGAAGTGAGTTATGCTTGGCTATTTATAGAAGAATTTAGAGTAGCCTATAAGTAGATGATATCATGCTTGTATCATCAAGATAACATTATCTTACTCATCTAAAGCTCGTATCATCCAAAAAATTCCATATCCATTTTTTATGCTCAACTTCTGCTATTAAATCCTTTGTTAATACTTTAATTGCTAATAAATCCTAAACAAATTAAAAATTACTCTAGTATCACAAAGTTAAGTCATATAACACAAAAACCCTTAAATTATACCAAATTCCCTCCTTTCTCCCTAATGGCTACCCATACCCTTATGGATGTGCCTAAAATTACAATTTTGCCAATTTAGAATTATTTTAAAATATTCTTGGATAAAAATATTAAATTACTCCTAAATAACCTTGCATCTTAGATACTTTAAATTTTTTTTTCAAAATTTCTTAAATAATTTCTAATAGATTTTTCTCCTACTAAAACTAGTAGATGCTTCTAGTAGCAAAATCTATATTTTTACTTATCCATTAACATACACTAACTGCCTTAGTTTTGACTATTTCTATCTACTAAGTTTTTAATTGAGTATTACATTTAAGCTCTTGTAATTGCCTTTAACACTATGCACATACGTTTAGTATTAAATAGAACCTCAAGAAAGTTAGTTGCATATGGCCAAAATTATTAGAGTATCACTCTTTTAGGCATACAATTTCAATAAATTGATGCTTGAACTTTTATGGCAAACCTAATATTATAATAGTATGTTTTCTTCATGAAAATTAACTTTATTTTATATTAGTTGGTGCACTGAATTATTTATTTCTATCACAATTCTCTATTTTCAATAATTGCATTTATTCTCTTGTACTTTCTTCATTCTATGTGATGTATTAAAAGCTTCTACATTCATGGTATTTGTTACTATCTCATGCTATTGATTTTGATTTTATGCTTTTCTATTACTATCTGGTTTATTACAAACTAAATTCCATCTTTCTTCAATTATTCCAAATATATACATATGGCTCTTTAACTATTTTCTCACACTTTTCAACCACTTAAATATATTTTTTATTTTAATTTAAAAGTTTCTTTTAATATTTGTCATAGGATTTCTTTCTTTGGTTTTTTAAATTGTTTATTTATTCCTAATGTTTTTATATTAACTTTTCTTGATTGATTCTTAATTTCATAAGATTTTACGAAGTGATTCACAAGCTTTCAATGTTTCCTCTTTCTTTGTTTTTATTTTTTATCTCCATTAATAAAAAATTGCTCATTCTGATAATGATTTTTCTTCATAAGGTACTTCCTATAAGATTTTAGATCATTGATTTCTAATAATTAACTCCTAAAAATTGATTTTCTAGTTTGTTTTTAAAGCCTTACGTTTTATTTTTAGTTATTCATTTTATTTCTTTTCTTAATTTATTGAAACTCTATTTTAGCTAAATTTTTTGGATTTTTTAATGCAAGTTTTTACTCTGAGTTGTTAATATTATTTTCTAGTTTGATGCCTTACTATTTTTTTTACTCTAATGCCTTATTAATGTTCTCTTTTTGCATTTCATGCTTCCCTTACTTCCTTGCTTGTTGAATTTGATGATGTTAAAACAAAAAGTAAGGAAATTACAAACTTTCAAAACATAAACTCAAGGGGAGCTACATATTTTTAGAGGGAACATTTGCTTTACTCAATAGTATGATATAATGCTTTGATATGACTAGCAAATCTAAATCACTTTGCTCATAATATGTTATGATTGCTTAAAGTGTTTGAGTTGTATATTTTCAAAGGGAGCATTTGCTTTAAGTGATCGTGTGATATAATGTTTTCAGATGAATAGCAAATTTGAATCACTTTATTTTGATATTATGCTATGATTGCTTAAAGTGTCTTTGCATATGATGACTTATTTAGTTTAAAAACTTTATAAGGTTTGTCATTTTAAAAAAAAAAGGCAGAATAAAAAACTAAATAGAAAATTATTTTTTAAGCTTAATTATTAAAGTTGAAAATCTAAATTGGATTTTTAGATTTATATGACTATATTTTATGCAATCTAATTTATTTAGGTTTGTATGATTTATTTAACAAATTACTTAACACATGAAAAAGCATTGGGCCATGTCTATCTGACCTAAGCCTTAAAACATTTTCTAAATGTGTGTTTCTCATATGCTAATTATTTTTCCCTTCATTTGGTTTATTTTGAAAATAACAAACCTAGAGACAAAGAAAGCCTGTAATGCTTTTCTAATTTTTAAATTAAATAGGCCTTGTCACATATTATTGATCTCATTGTTTAATCATATTTTACAATGGTAAGTTAAAAACATAGTCAAAAAGTAAAGAAGATTTGATTATTTTATTAAATAGAAAAACATATGCTTCATTGTAATATATTATTATATTCTGTTTGCTTGAAGAAGAGGCAATTTTAGGCTATTCTTTAGCATAAAATTTGAATTTGAATTGCCTTATTATTATTTAAATCTTTGTCCTTTATTAGAATTCAAAAATCTAGCTATTGCATAAAAGGGTAAGAAGCTTGCTTTTTTGGAAAAGGGAAAAGGAGAGAGAAAATCCATGGCTAAGTTATATAGTACATTTTTGAGTTAGCAAGACAAGCTTCTTGGATAAGCCACACCAACTTAGAGAGCAAGTATACATGGAGATCAAGTTGTTTAGTTCTATAAATAGACTCTTACTAAAAAAAGATAAGGGCTAATGATCATATTCTTGAATATATTATTGTAAGACCACTTAAAGCTTCATCTTTCTTCTCCCTAGAAATCCTTGAGCCAAAACTTATATATGCACACAAGAAGTGTATCAAGTGATTGATATAAAATCTCTTGAAAAGATTGTGAGCAAACCTTCTTTAAACTCATGAAATCCTAGTCGACATTAGTGAAATGTTATAAATGTAGGTGAACTAAAATCTTAATGGAGATTAGTGGATTTTGTAAAGTTAGACAGTGCTTGAAATCCTAGTGTGGATTAGGTTAATATTGTGAAACTAGATGGTGATTGAAATTGTAAACTCTCTTACTTATTAACACCTTAATCCTCATTAAATAGGTAATTATCGTGTAAACTCCCTTACTTATTAACACCTTAATCCTCATTAAATAGGTAATTATCGCATACTAATTTGCCTTCTACTTTAGACTAGCTCACAATACCTCAAATTTCTGTATCTCAAATAATATAGGCAAGGTTTATGTAATTATACAACAAGTTCAACTTCACATCCATCACTTACAAAATTAACAACTATACAATCATTTTTAATATACAACTTCAAAAATTTACTCTCCTTTGCCAAGAGGGCCTTTAGAAGCATCACCTGGAATGATTAGTATAACACAGAAAACGTAAAAAACAGAGTTTCCCAGTAGCTAGCCATCACTGTAAAAATATATTGAGCCATTCCAGATTCTTAAGCAAATAAAACATATATTTCAAAATCAATTAATCATTTATCATCTCATTCCATACCGTTGTAAGAAACGTGCATCACACATAGCAATCATCAAGCCCATTCAAGGACTTATATAGATATCTAGATGGCCATCATAGATAATCGTACCTAGGCCTCATATACAGCAATTTCACTGTCTTCCCGAGGTACTCTAAAGGCCATAGGCCTCATATACAGCATTTCACTGTTTTCTCGGGGAACTCTAAAGGCCATAGGTACCGCGCACAGCAATTGCATTATCATCCGGGGGAACACTCAGGCCATAGGCCTCATATACAGCATTTCACTGTCTTCCCGATTGTGCACACAGCTATTTCATACACATTCCATACAATGACAAAATATACAGAAAGTCATGTAAATAGGAAACAAAGCTTAAAGATAAAGCTAGCTACCTTTTATAAGCTTCCAATGGTGATGTCTCTTTTGCCCTCACTTAAAACTTCTTTACAATTTCCCCTTGCCTTTCCAAGTTTTCACTCCTTAGTCTATACAAATACACATCATAGTTCTTATTAGAACATCATCACTTTCCTTAAACCTCATGTACTCTTTACTTCCTCCACTTAAATAAATGCATACTTAGATGCTCTATATCTTGTTTTCAGGCCTTGAAATGACACATATGAACATTAGAAAAGGATCCGGAAGTAAAACCATGCAAAACGTGAAGAATTAAAGCCAAAATGTTCACTTAACAAAGTACACGGGGGTAAACATGGGCCGTGTTCTACCCCGTGTTCAGAACATGGGGTACAACATGAGCCGTGTTCTACCCCATGTACATTACTGATCTGCCTTCGTTGAAGAACACGGGGGTGAACATGGGCCGTGTTCTACCCTGTGTTCAGAACATGGGGTACAACATGGGCCGTGTTCTACCCCATGTACATTACTGATCTTCCAAAAATACAATTTACATGGCTAAACCTCCTTCTCTCCTTGGCTTCTCAAAAGGGAAGTTTCATACACACTTTCATA
The DNA here is from genome assembly GCA_020226215.1 of Sindora glabra. Classification (NCBI taxonomy): domain Eukaryota; kingdom Viridiplantae; phylum Streptophyta; class Magnoliopsida; order Fabales; family Fabaceae; genus Sindora; species Sindora glabra. Next base: position 61,031,960 of record CM035228.1, read on the forward strand.
ACTCAAAATTTCATTTTCCTTAGGCTTCATAACTCATAAGAATCATCCTAATTTCATCATTTTAACCAAATTCCAAACAAATCATGCCAAATCCACACATGCACCATTATGCCTCTAAAATCCTAGACTGTACATCATGGTTTCTTGTTGTTTTTACACCAAACCAAAGCCATAGATCAACATAACAACATCCAAAACACCATTAAATATGTTCAAATCATCCAAAACTCCATGGTCAACCACCTTTGACCATACCAACATTAAGATTTCAAGAAACTAAGAAGAGTACATTAAAAAGCTCTTAGAGGAGAACATTTTTACCTCTTACTGCAACTTGAGAATCCTTACTTAGAGCTCACCAAACTTGATCAAACTTAAGCTTTTCTTCAATCTAAACACACTAATAGATAGAGCTTGATGAGAAGAGCAACTTTCCCTTCTACCACTAAGCTTAAATCTCACTATTTTTGGGTGAAAAACTCAAAAGAAGATTTCTCTCTCTTGCACGTTTTTGCAGCTTTCATGGAGTCTTCCCCGGCTACAAGGTGGAATGGATAAGAAGAAGGAGCTTTCATGAAGCTTCAAGGGCATTCTTGCCATTTTTTACATTTCCAAGGGTAATTTAGTCCTTTTTCACCACTTAATAAGGCTATTCTTGCCATTTCTTCAAATAATGACACTTGTCCATTTTCTTTTAATAATGACACTTGTCATGTGTCTAATGGCCACACTAAATAAAATCACATATTACACCCCTAAAATTTGGTTATTCATATTAGATCCCAAATTCTTGATTATTTCCACTTTAACCACACCCAATTCTGCACTTTTGCAATTTAGTCCATAGGGTTTCTGTCTGTTTAAAATTCCTTACACTGTCAAACTTAGAGAACTTCCCTTTTTAGGATTTTCTAACCTCCTCTGATCATCTATACTGTTTAGGAAAATTAATTCTTTTCCTACTACCATTTTTCCTTCAGAATTTCGTTTACACTTACACTTAATTCCTTTCAACTTAAAATTCACCCACCAAGCTAAATCAAACGTGCTCTTCGTTTCTACGACCTTAGAATTTAGAGATTCAAATGATAGAATTAAAAATTCAGGACAATACAGAAATCCTAGTAATGATTAGGATATATCTTTTAAAACAAGGTATTGTAATTAATTAAAAACTAGTGGATATCTCAAGTAAAACTTGGTAGCTTGAGAAGAGTGGAGTAAACTCAAAAGATATTTCCTAGACCATCAAACCATTATAAAAAATCTTTCGTATTATCTCTTCTTCTTACTTTTTTATATTTCCAAGCATTTTATATTTGATTGCTTGATATTGTTTCTTTTGTTGATCTTGTGTTTTAGGGTTTAAGGTTTAATTGATTGCATCTTTTACAAGTCTCAATGTTTGAAATACTTAAAAGTTCAAAACATCACTGCTTTATACTTGAATCTCATGTGCTTGATTTTCTTATTATTATTACTTAATTTTGAACCCATGGTCTTGCTTACTTTTAAATTGATATGCAAGGCTTCTTGCTTGAAATTGATTTGATATCCTTAGTTGTTATCTAATGTTGTAAAAGAATTTTGCATATTTTTTGAAATAAAATATTCATCACATTTGAAAGATTCAAGCTAACTATTTTGGTCAAATAATTTTTATAAAACTAATTCATCCTTTCTTAACTTATTTGCTCTATTAGCTAATACTCAAATCAAAATGCAATTTTACCTAAATTGCTAGATTCTAAGTATGTTATGAGCAATGGACCTTTTAGAAATAAATTAATGATTTATAGAATAATTCTTTTATTTATTGGTACATATCTCATGTAGGCCCAAGATAACTACTTAACTATATATTAACAAATTATGAGAAATTACTCATTATACAACCTTTCAATTTTATGAACTATTTTGAAATCAAGTGAGAGTTTGTTAGAATTGATAGTTTTAAAATAATATTCAATATAGTTACTATTTCAAATAATATTCAATGCACTTAGTGTTTTAAATAATATTTAATGTGCTTATGGTTTCAAATTCAGTATATTTTAAAAGGTCTTATTACATTAAATAAAAACATTATATTTACGATAAGAAAAAGAATGACTAATACAATGAATATGTGCTAACAAAACAAATTATTGGTAGTGGAAACTATACCTAAAAGCATGCCTAATTGGAAAGAGAAAATAATTTGGATTAAGTCTTACCTATAAATAACTTTAAAGGTCATATGAATAAAGTAGCTAGAGAAAACCAATCGGGCCAAATAGTGCATTCCAATCACTTTTGAAAACTTCACTATTGTTCTTTAACATTTAGTTATATTATTTTAAATAGATAATCTTATATGCTCGATTGCTGGAAGGTTGAGTTCATTATGCTTAACTATGGGCTTCTATAGGGAGTTTTGATTAAAAGTTAGGAAAAATTATTTAAATGAATAAAGTGAATAATATTAACACTTAGGATTTCCTCGACATGGCATCTATAACCCTAAGCCTAAACGATAGCTAACCATTAATTAAGGAGATAAATCTCCTCAGACACAATACTAAGAAACACAAATATGATTAACAAAATTTTAAAGGAAGGACCATAGGCCTAAAGAAATATGATGATCTCATTTTAACACCATGTGATGGAGATAGAGACTTAAGTCAACTACACTCTTATAAAAATATCCTTTTGGGTAAAGCAGAATCAAATGAGTTTTTTTATAATGATAACGAGGACTGGAGGTATGAGGAAATGGAAGTTGGAGATATCCAAATGCAGTCGCTCGATACTAACTCTAAAAAGATGGAGGATGAAGAAACTATTAACGAAATTGAAGTGGTTGATAAATTCATTGATGGGAAATATATATGCCCAGTATTAATACTTTCCAATGACCAAATAACCAAAATTTGAAAGCCTTGGTGCAATTGCTTGATTATAAAATTGCTTAGGAAGTAGCATTTCGATTTCTTAAATGAAAACTGCTTAGCATATAGAGGAGTATTGGGGTTTTTGAACTAGTTAACCTAGGTTATGAATATTACTTCATAAAATTCTGTTATGGAAGTGATAAAGAATTTGTTTTAATAGGTAAACCTTGGATTATACTTGATCATTATTTGACAGTTCAAGAATGGAAACCAAACTTCAATCTTGCCACAACAATTATTGATAAAGTTACTATTTGGGTATGCTTTCTAGAACTAGCTATGGAATATTATGATCGAAAATGCCTTAAAGCCATTAGAAATAGAATTGGAAAAACCATTAAAATAGCTTATATGACAAAGGAAAAAGTAAAGGGAAAGCATGCTAGAGTTTTTGTACTTGTTGATTTAAATAAACCCATAATTTTTCAATTCCAAATAGGTAATGAAGATATCATGATCGAGTGTAAAAGCATGCATTTGATCTATTTTAAATGTGATCTATATGGGTATGATGCAGATAGCTACAATGTATAGTTAAACAATACTACGAATGAGCGAAAGCAAGTGACTAACCAAAGAGAACAACCCTAGCCTCATGAAGAATTAACACATACACATTTGAACCCTATGAACAATAACATTAAGATAAAATTTGAAGAATGGATAGTAGTTTATAAGCCTAAAAGAATTTGAAGAAACAAATAAGGTTAAAATAATAACTAGATTACTTAAAAGGGAAATGGATCCTGATTCTTAGCACTCACTAATCCTATATATGATGTGGACCATATAAATCCTATTCTTAAAATCGAGGGTGATGTTGATAGGGGGACTAATGGAAAGAAAAATACAAATTTGAATGTAAAAAAATTACCTAAAAGAAAAAGTTGATGTAAGGGAAGGAATTTCTAAAGATGAATTCTGAAATTAAAACATTACTATTACTATGAATGAGACCTAAATGGGACCTATTAATAAATCCCTACCAACTGTTTTACAACAAAGGGGATCACCATTGGAAAGAAACATTTTAACAGTTAACTAACCACCCAAACAGAACAAAGATTAAATGAATATTGATATGCTTGGGAAACCACCTAAGTTAGGCAGAACTTCAAATGATCCTACTATTGGTGTGTGTCCTAGGAACCAATCATATAGATGATTGAAGTAATGCACAATGTATTATGTTTTATTTTAGGTAATTTAATTATTATATTTTATTTTTATAATTTTATTATTATTCTGCATAATTTATAACTTAATATAATAATTATCCTTGGAATAGCTTTGCTATTCCTAAAATACCCCTAGTCAAGTATTATTACGAAAGGGATAGTAATAATACATCGAGACTAGCATGTATAATGATTGATGATTACGAATCATGGATATATGATATCAAGTCAATACATGAGTACATTGCTAGTGAACAATGTACTGGACTGACCCATTATGAGAATATTGCATGGATAGATGTGTCATAAGTTATTCTCATATGATCATAAATACATATAAACCGTTGACCTGAAGTCACTACGGTTCCCTATATGAGGAATTACTCACTTTAATATTGTCTTATGTCACCTTTAATCAGGATGACGAGTAAGGCGTTGATTGGGTATGTCATAAATTGTGCAGAGGGAAGTGAGTGATGTAGATGAGATTTTATTACTCTTGTATAAAAAAGAAATATCCTTGGGCCCCTTGATTGAGTGAGACATAGAAATGCATGGCCATGCTCAATTGGATTAATATGTGATATTAATTATTTATTTTAAGTCTACTCAATATCAAGAAATATAAATTAAATATTGACGAGGATGATACATTTTATGCCTCCAGTTTAATTTGGATATTATTACAAAAGGGTTATGATGCAAAATGTTGATCATGTATTAGGTAAATGTTGAATCACAAACATTCTTACTACTTGAGTGGCAGTGATGTATTGCTAGATACCGCTCACCATCTATGGCTCAATAATGAGTCATTGTTAATGTAGTAAGAACCTACAAGATCACACAAAAGGAGTAGGAATAAGACAATAATTAATTGGACTTTAATTATATTAATATCCAATTAATTGGACTTATTTTCATGCATATATATTATTATTAAGAATAATAATGTGTTATTCACGTAATATACATATATATATAATATTATGTGATATTATTTAATATTAAAGTAATATCAAATAATTACGTTATCAGATATTAGATAAATATATTATGAGATAATATTATTTTGATATTTGATAACTATATGCAATTATCTAATAATTAAGATATTTATATTATGAGATAATATTATTATCTAATATTATATAATTAATAGATAAGTCCTATCTCTCCCCATTATCTCTAGGATAAAGATAAAATGAGTTATTAAGTGTGATTAGGATTTTAAAAGCATTATCCTAGTAGGACTAGGATTATGGGTTGCCTAAGTTCTATAAAAAGGGACTTGAAGGCAACACTTTTACAACACGCTCATAGGCTTCCTAAAACCCTAAATCACTCAGAAAATATCGAATCCTAATTCCTAAAGAGAGAAACGCATCCTAGTAGATTCGTGGAGGGCGAGAGGTCATTGTTCACTTCGTGTGGATACTGTAGAGACGTTGTACCTTCCGACCGACGTTTGATTCATCTGCTCTCAAGTTTTGATCAGTAGAAACATGAGTGCCCAATAGGTAAAATCCTAATCATTGATTTATGCTTTTTGCATGGATCCTAGGTAGAATTCGAATCAAAATTTTGAAATTCTGCTGCATGTAATAATCCGAATTCCCAACACCTAGTAACTCAGAAGTCGAAGCACAATCCATAGTAGATGAGACTCCTCAATCGGAGGGGAGAATAGACTTGAATATATCTCTACTTTAAGAGATCACATGATTATTCAATTGGAAAACTAAAAGGTGCTACCTTTCCTTTCTTCTATTCCTATTTGTTATCTCTCTTTTTAATATTATTATCATGAATAAAATTATTACCTGGAACTATCGGGGCATTGGTAACCCGGACTTTATTGCTTAAGCCAACAATCATTTTTTTTTCTCATAAGCTCGATCTTATTGCCTAAGTGAAAATTAAAGCATCACTTACTCATGCACTAAATGTCATAAAAGAAATTAAATTTCTTTACTTTCCATGCCTAAAAGGACCAAGGACAATATAAGTTATATGGATTACTTGGAAGGAAGATAAAATTAATATTTCTATTCTAAATAGTTCATTTTAGTTTGTCCATCTAAAGATCACCAAGGTGACTAGTGCAATTTGGGCTCTCTCTATAATTTATATAAGCCTAAATCCTAATCAATAAAAGGAGTGTCGAGAACAACTTCTGAATTTTTCAAGGTTTATTCATTGACCTTGTATTCCAGTTGGCGATTTTAATAACATAGTAAGTTTTTTAGAGCAAAAAAAAGGGGTGACTATATTAGGAAGAAAATGTGAAATTTTCTCGATTTGGATAAAGCAATATGGTTATTGCACCTTGATTGGTAAGGCTCCAGATTTACTTGGAGAAAACCTCTTAAAAATAGACATGACAAAATCTTTGAAAGACTAGGCAAAGTATTATGTAATGCAAATTGGAGACATTTATATGATGAAGCACTAGTCAAAGTCCTACCAAGGATATATTTTAACCACCACCTTCTTTTAATAAACTTGATGGATGATAAAAATGGAGGAAATAGGCCTTTCTATTTTAAGGTGGCGTGGCTACTACATGATTAGTTTAATTTGTTCCTTGATACCAACTAGGAGAACATACCTATTGATTGAGGCTGTCAAATCGGCTAAATTAAATTTACTGATTCTTAAGAAATTTTGTAGCAAAATAGTAGGAACCAGGTCGAACCTCTAGATATCCTTTTCTAATAATTCTCTGTGATTATTTACTAATTATGTTTATAATGTAAAATTATATTGAAATACCAAACATAAAATGTGCAAACTTAAACTAATGTAGAATGCAAAATAACCATGCAATGCAGAATTTAAGATTCAAAACAAACATGGAACTAGATTGGGGATGGGGCTTCCGAATTCTAAACAAGTAGAAAAATAACAGGAAAAGAGTAGCAACAGAATCAACAAAGCAGTAGTAGTAAAAATAAGGGATATTAATGAATAAAAATAGTTGATCCAAGGAATTTAAGATCTTTTCGAAGGATTAATCATCGATCACTATAAATTTAATTTTTACAATTAATTATTCAGCCTTGAATTAACCGAAATCCCTGTAACAATTCATGAACCTTAAGCTAGATCATTATCTAGAGTCTGATTGATTAAGATTAACAAAGTTAGACAATCATTATAACCCCTAAGCTAGATCAAAACTAATTTAAAAATAGAGTTCAGCCAAATTAAATGGATTAATTCAGAATCCTAAACCTTCCATTCATCCCTTTTTCTCCTATTAAGAATTATGATTAATCAACTAAAATTCAATACCAATTCCAAATCATGAACCTCAGAATTGAATTAAGATAAAATCAAACCAACATTTAAATTCAACTAACTCATGTAATTTAGAGAAGATAGATGAAGAAAAAGAGAAATCAAGTAAAGATATCACCATATAATTCAAAATTTCATAATCTAGGAAGGCAAAAGCCTCAAAATTTCTTGAATCAACTTAAAGGGGAATTAGCCTTCCATTGAAAAGAGAAAACACAAAATAAAATTCATAGACCTCCCAAAACTGTCTGCCTATTTCTTCCTCCTTCATTCTGATCTACCTTCAAACTTTTGATAACCTTCAAGGCATAATTAGGACTGGGCCTTAACTAAAAAATTTTAGCATGGTATCTTAAGAATCTACCCTCAAAATTTTAGCCTAATTCGACAGCTCAATCCAATCTAAGTTAACATAATCAACCATCAATCTGTCTTCTTTAGCTTTCAAAATAACTTAGTTTCTTCAAAAGGCTTCATAACTGATAAGGTATGGATCTTAGGGAATAATTGGGCTTCGACTTGCATCAACTGGATACTTAGAGCTCTAAATATGAATTGGGCTTTTAAGCAAACTAGAAAGTTGTATAACTTTTTCTTAAATTTCTAATGGTATAAGGATCGTCCAAATTCGACACCTAGAGCTCAAGTTATGACCAGAAACCTGAAACAGCTAAAAAATTCAGCATTAAGCTCGAAATTCAATCAAGTTCAAATTAATGCAATTAGTCTCAAATCAATGTAGAATTGATTCAATTAAGCATCATATCATCCTAAGAGGCTTAAATATGAAAGAAAATATTAATAAAATATTATCCACATCACCTATTATGAATAATCTTCAAAATTTACAATCTTACCTTTTTACCTAAAATAGAATTATCTTTGGCAATATTAAAAAGAAGAAATCTATGCTCCTAACAAAAATATGAGGTGCTTAGTTAACAATAGAGAGGAAACGAAACCTTCATCTAGACTAACTTGAAAAACAATTATAGGAGGAACTCACAAATGTGCTTAAACAGGAAGAAATTCTCTAGCATAAAAAATTAAAAGTTAATTGGATTTAAGATGGAGATCAAAATACCAAATATTATCATACAAAAATAGTTATCAGACAGAGATATAATAGAGTTTCCATGCTCTAGAATGAATCAAGCTAATGATTGAGGATAAAGATCAGGTTTCTACTATGATTGTGGATTTCTATAAACCCTTATTTACTAAATTTAGAAACTATTGTCCTGTGATTACTACCATATCTTATTCAAGGACTGATGAAATGAAATATCAAAACCTCCTTAATTAGATTTTTATAATGGAAGTAAAAAAACTTTTTGATATGGTATTATAACAGCTCCAAGAAGTGACAATTTCCTTACCTTATTCTATCAAGCAAACTGGGATAAAGTGAGGAAAAATCTTTTTAATTTTTTTTAGAGCCGCTTGAAGAAAAATAGAGTATATATATAGTTAATCACACTTTAATCACCCTTATCCCAAAAATACATAGGCCTAAATTTGTGAACGAGTTCCAGCCTATATCCTTATCCTTGTCACAAAAGCTTAATGCTAGACTTAATATCTCCTTACCAATCTAGTTTTGTTCTTAAAAGACGTATCCAAGATAACATAATAATTGCTAGTGAAATGATACACTTGATGAAGAGAAAATTAGGAAGAATGGGAATTATGGCTCTCAAAATAGACTTGGAAAAAAGCTTATAATATATTCAAATGTTATTTCATTGTTAACAAATTGAGAGAGGATAGTCTTTGTAACCCACTTGTATCACTTATTATGAATTATATGTCCACATCATCTTTAAATGTACTCTAGAATGGCTCCTAAACTAATAATTTCTCTCTTTCAAAGGCAATTAGATATAGGGACCTTATATCTCCATATGTATTCATCCTTTGTATGGATAAACTATCACATTTGATTTAATAAGAGGTAAATTTTAAACATTGGAAACCTCTTCAAGCTGGTAAAAATGGGCTATTTATATTTCATTAAATGTTTGTAAACAACTTTATTTCTTTTTACAGAGGCTTTTATAAAGCAAATGATATATATTTCTCGATGTCTAGAAGTTTTTTGTAAAGTTTCCTGGCAAAAAGTAAATCAATAAAAAAATAAAGATTTTCTTCTCAACTAATAGTAGTTCACAACTGAGGGATGATATAAGTAGCCATAGTGGCTTTACCTAGGCTTTTGATCTTGGTTATTACCTAGGAATTAAGCTTCATACCAAAAAAAAAGATAAAAGGAATTTCAATGACATCCTTGAAAAAATTAATATCAAGCTAGCCAAGTGGAAAGTAAAAACCTAGTATGGCTGGAAGAATCACCTTAGCAGGATTTGTTGTATTTAGCATTCCTATCTATTCCATGCAGGTTGTTAGAATTCCCAAAGGTGTGTATTTGGAAATTGAAAAACTCTAACATAATTTTATATAAGGACATGATGCATATATTTGTTGGACCTATACCATAAGTTGGGAGAGAATTTGTCAACCAAAGATTTATGGAGGCCTCAAGCTATAATGAATAAAGAAAATGAATGTTGCATGTCTTATAAAAATCTACTATGAATTATTTATAGAAAGCATCAATCTTTGGGTGAAAGTGTTATAAGGCAAATATGGGGGAAGGGGGACCTAGTTGCTTCATATTCACGTTAAACATGGAGACTCTTCAATATGAAGAGATATACTATCAATAGTTAAGGACATAATCAAAGGCCTTAGATAGTGTATTAATAACAACAATTTGGTTCACTTTTGGACCAACCACTAGCTAGAATTGGAAGACTAACTTCTTAGCTATGCCTTACTAGATGTCATTGAAGACTAAATGAATACTAACATTAAAGAATTTATGAAGGATAACAAGGAGGATTGGCAATACCTAAAGTCTATTCTTCCAGCACCTATTATTCAACAAATTTAGAATTTTGTTCCCCTTAGGAGTAATGTAGTTGATGATACTTTTACTTGGTTTGAAACATCCACAGGCATGTTTTTCATTAAGTCTGCTTATTCTAAAATTGTAGCTGTTAAATGGTCTCAACCTTATTATGTATGGAAGCAAACACGACATTTGGAAGTTCCTCAAAGAATTTGAGTTTTTATTTAGCAAGTTTTCCATGATAGGTTGTTGATAAATGCCTTAACCTTAAAATAGGGTAACTCCTTAAAGTTCTATGGATATTGTAGAAACAAAGTGCAAACAGTGCTTCACTCCTTGCAAGAATGTCCATAAGTATGGCACTTCTAGCAAATCCTTATGGACCTGGTGTTCATAATTAAGTTTAGGGCAGTGGATTTTCAAAATTGATTATATCTGAATATGTCAAAAAATGTTAGCAATCTTACTATTAATTAGTTTAAATAGAGAGTTCTATGGGTAGTGAGCATTTGGATGCTATGGACATGGTGAAATAAAGAGCTGTATGATTCATCTTTCTATAGACTAAAGCATCAAACTAGTGCTATTTTACACTACATGAAACAAATATTAACATATAGAGAAATTTCATACCATAATGGTAAGAGGATAATTGGCTAAGTAGAAGTGAGATGGATCCCACCCTTTATATGATAGGCTAAAATTAACACTAATGGGGTAGTTAAATCTCTCATTAATTATGTTGAATGTGGTAGAGTTATTAGAGATATGTATGGAAAATGGATTATTGGGTTTGCCAAACCTCTTACTTTATGCACTCTTTATGTTGTTGAATGTTAGGGAGTCATAAGTGGATTAATAATTGCATAGGATACAAGTTTCGAGAAAATTTAACTTGAAAATGACTCTAAATCTCTCACTTCATCCTTATTGAATCCATCACACAAGAAGAACTAGTTGATTGTAATTCTCCATGAACTACTATCAAGACACTAGGAAGTAGAAATTATTCATACCTATAGAGAAGGCAATATATGTGTGGATTGGATGGCAAACTATAATGTATCTTTGGATCTAGGACTTCATCTCTTCCACAATCCTTCTCCTTAATTACATGTAATATACTTTGCTAATGCTTCAAGATTCTTTAGGACTCAAGATATTATAATTAGTTAATTAGGCCTCTTTACTAAAAAAAAAAAGAGGTAATCTTATTAATTATTAGAGAAGAATTTCCATATATTTTATTGGAAGGCCCTCACATAGACAAAGGTAGTTTTGCAAAATATCTTAGAATACATTATCATAACTTGAACCTAATCATAATTCATATGAATCCCACCACCCAATTACCACTAGCCTCATTAGTTTAAAAAATACTATTTAAACTAATTCTACCTAACGAAAATCTTCCTATTTCTATGGTGACTTAAAATTCATGACAAATTTTATACAAAAATGGATAAAATGCCTTTTGTTTTTAGACTTATCTTAAGAGCCACATGCCCTAAGTTATATAACCTATAAATTTTGCAAAAATGTCATTGAAAATTACACACAATAGTTAAAATAGTTTTGACATGTAAATTACATAGACACCATTCAATCACTTTTTATAATCCAACTATCACAATCTTCAAATAAGATGGTTTTTGATTCCTTATGGATGCAAAGAGGATCTACTACATGTATATCAACTAAAAACATTGAAAATAAAAGAAATGAGTTATGAGAATTCAGTGAGCATACATCTACCATAACCAAACTTGAAATTAGTTAAATAAATAATTAAATTCAAGTTAAGTACTAAAATAGGAAACAACTACAAGCCTAATTCTTAGATTTTATAGTACACAGTATCAATTTTGATTGATGTATTCACCTATTTCATCTTACAATTCATAATAGTCAAATTTGCATAATTTATATAATATAATTATAATTTCACACACAACCTATTCTGGGTAATGATTAATTTCAAATAGCCATTGGGGACTCAACTATAACCAAATTATCACAATCATATCGACAAAAATATTCAAGGACATCCAAATTCCAATTCCACAACATAATACATAACAATTTATAATAAACACATAAATCTACCTTTTGACTCAACCTTATACTCTCTACAACATATCATTGGAAATTTTTCATCTAGTATTTATAATATCATCACCACCACAATTTTAATCTCAAAGGCCACTTATGGTATAATTCACAATACAATCTCATACATTAGAGCACAACTGTATTTAGCACAATCATAATTTCGTTTCAATAAATAACAAAAAATTAATTCATTCTTATGATCAATATCAAAATATGTAATAATATACAACAGTGTTACCATGCTATATTACATTGCTATAAACATTCATTCATAATATACATAAAAAAAGGTATGAAACATTTTACACTAGCCATTCTAAGCCTCTCTTGTGTGGCCACAAGATAATACCAATAGTAGTCCATAAAGAAATATATATACCAAGGTACTCAATTACTTAACTAAAAGTCATTATGAAGTATACAACTACATATATCAAAATTTAGCTTTCTACTCATTATTATTCTCAAATCATGTAATTACATTTTTAGAACATTATATATGAAGCCACAAGTGATCAATAGAATTAATAAAAGGAAATATGGAATATAATATTTAATTAACAATTTTCATTATATATTAATTTAGGGTAGAATATATACTCACTTGGTATTGTCCATTTTTTTACGAAGTCTAAGAGTGTCCAAGTTCATCTTTACCTTATCTTTCTACTTGCAATTTTTACAAAGATAAGTTACAAATACATGGTTATTGCTTATTTCCTTCCTAAATATTATGATTCTTATATTTAATTCATGACATTCCTGAACTTAAGATCATTAACTTCCTATATTCTCTAATGTTAACTTATAAAAGTCAAAATATGTCATTATATAGAAATTCTCAAAGCATAACCATGCAAGTAAAAATATTGGAACTTGATGCTATAAAAAGGTCTTATTCATATCATTCTATCATATCATCACTTTCTTATAATTTTAAGGTTATCATAAATGTAACACCCTTACTTATCAACACCTTATTCCTTATTTACTAGATGATTATACGCACTCATTCACCATCTACCTCAAGCTAATACGGAAAATCTCAAATTTCTATACTTTATACACATGAGCAAAAGTCATATAATTATACATAAGTTCAACTTTACAAAATATACATCCCATCATATACAATATCACTAACTATATCATTATTTACAACTTCAAACATCATTGCCCTTTATCATGAGAGCCTTTAGAAGCATCACTTGGAATGGTTAGTCACAATACAGAAAAGAACATAAGAAACAAAGTTTCCCAGTAGCTAGCTATTACCATAAAAACATATCAAGCCATTCCAGATCCTTAAGCAAATAAAACGTACGTTTCAAAAATAATTAATCATTTGTCATATCTTTATCATCTCAATCCGTACCATTGTAGGAAATGTGCATCACACATAACAATCCACAACAATCATCAAGCCCATTCAAGGACTTATCACAAACAATATCTAGATGGCCATCTCAAACAATCGTACCTAGGCCTCACACAGCATCACGCTGTCTTCCCGGGGTCCTGAGTCACAAAGGCCTAACACAGTATCACACTGTCTTCCCGAGGTCCCTGGCCATAGATACCACACACAACAAATGCACTATTATCCCCGGGGATCCCGAGCCATAGGCCAAACACAGTATTCTACTGTCTGCCCGGGTTGTGCCACAACAATTGCATTAACATTCCGAGGACCCGAGCCATAGGCCAAACACACACAGTATCACACTGTCTTCCCGGAATGCGTGCACAACAATCTCATACACATTCCATAACAATCTCATACACATTCCATAACAATCTCATACACATTCCATACAATCTCATACACATTCCATAACAATCTCATACACATTCCATACAATGGCAAAGTACACCGCAAATCATGTAAATAGAAAACAGAGCTTAAGGATAAAGCTAGCTACCTTTACAAGCTTCCAATGTGATGTTCCCTTTGCTCTCACCAAAAACTCCTTTACACTTCCTCTTGCCTTTGCAAGTTGTCACTCTTTAGTCTATACAAATACACATCATAACTTATATTAGAACATTATCACTTTTCCTAAACCTCATATATTCTTTACTTTCCCCACTTAATTAAATGCATACTTAGATGCTCTACACTTTGCTTTCAAGCCTTAAAATGACATATATGAACATTAGAAAAGGATCCAAAGGTAAAACCATGCAAATCCTGAAGAAACCAAGCCAAAAAGTTCACTTAACAAAGAACACGGGGGTCCCCTACCCCGTGTTCAGGGCCGTGTTCCTTACTGGTTCACTTCTGGCCTACTCGACAAAGAACACGGGGGTGAACACGGGCCGTGTTCTACCCCGTGTACCTTACTGCCCTTCAGTCCTGAGGTAAACACGGGGAGTGTTGCACCCCGTGTAGCACACTGATCAGCTTCGACGAAGAACACGGGGTACAACACGGGCCGTGTTCTACCCCGTGTACTTCACTGATCCTCCGAAAAGACATTAAACAGCTATAACTCCTTCCTTCCTTCTTTTTCATATCTATAGATTTAGCTTCTCAAAAGGGAAAATGCATACCAACACCTTCACAACTCAAAGTTCCATCTTCCATAAGCTTCATAAATTCATAGAAACCAATTTAACTTCATCAATTTAGCCAAGTTCTAAACATATCATGCCAACACTACACATGCACCATTATGCCTCTAAAACCCAAATATGTACATCATGTTTTCTTGCTATTTTTACACCAAACCAAAGCCATAGATCAACATAACAACATCTAAAACACCATTAAACATGTTCAAATCATCCTAAACTCCATGTTCAATCACTCTTAACCACACCAACCTCAAGATTCCAAGAAACTAAGAAGAGTACATTAAAGAGCTCTTAGAGGAGAACAATTTTACCTCTTGCAACAACTTGAAAATCCTCACTTGGAGCTCCCCAAACTTAATCAAACTTGAGCTTTTCTTCACTCTAAGCACACCAATAGATAGAGCTTGATGAGAGGAGCAACTTTCCCTTCTACCACTAAGCTTAGATCTCACTATTTTTGGGTGAAAAACTCAAAAGAAACTTTCTCTCTCTTTCTCTCTCTCTCCTGCACGTTTTGAGCTTGCTCTCATGGAGATTTTCTGCAGCTTTTTGAAAAGTGGAGAAGAGAGGAGAGTCTTCATGAAGCTCTAGGGGCATTCTTGCCATTTTGACAATTCTCAAGGGTATTTTAGTCTTTTTTTCATCAAAAGTAAGGCTATTCTTGCCAATATTTTTCTAACAATGACACTTGTCATAAATCCATTGGTCACACTAATAAAAATCATATATTGCACCCCAAAACCCTTGGTTATCCATATTAGATCCCAAACCCTTAATTATTTCACTTTAACCACACCCGATTCTACACTTTTGCAATTTAGTCCATAGGGTTTCTGTCTGTTTAAAATTCCTTACACTATCAGACTTAGACAACTTCCCTTTTTAGGGTTTTCTAACCTCCTCTGATCATTCATACTATTTAGGAAAATTAATTCTTTCCCTACTATCCTTTTCCTTCAAAATTTCATTTACCCTTACACTTAATTCCTTTCAACTTAAGATTCACCCACCAAGCTAACTCAAACGTGCTCTTCGTTTCTACGACCTTAGAATTAGAGATTCAAATAATAGAATTGAAAATTCGGGATATTACAATAAAGAAATTAGATATTTTCATAAAGAAGGCCTTTTTCTAAATTAAGTATAAAACCGAAGAGCTTCATGCTCTAAGAAGACTTCAATCACATTGTTTTATAAAATTATACTCTTGTTTTCTATTATTTTTAACTTTTCTTTGATAAATAAAAAAAGTTATATGTATTAAGAACTTTCTGAATCAAACTTTGAACATTGAAAATATTAAATTTGATGATCTAAATATGCTCCAAGTATACTATTCTAATGCTCTAGAGTATAAAATTCTTACTTTATTAGTTTGAAATTTGATGATAAAATAAGGTTTTTGTGATTTAAGCTTAATAAAAATAAAAATATTAAGACTTCAAGCGTAAAAAAGGTTCTAATCATATTGTTTTATAAAAATATATACTTATTTTCTTATATTTTTTAACTTTATTTAAATAAAATAATAAAATCATATTTCATACATTTATGGATTTCTTGAATCATGCAAGAATCACTCCAAATATTAGAATGCAATACTCTATAAGCACTTTAATTATATTATTGTAATATCCTATAACATAATCATATTTTTTTAAAAGTATCATCATGCATTTCAAATATACATCATATAGATTTTTTGGATCAACTTCAAACATCTAAAAATATTAAGGTTAATGACATAAAAATGTATTAATCATCTTATAGCATAAATTTCATATTTTTAAAAGCCATAACTCAAAGCATGCATACATGGGTTTTCCTAGATCAATCTTAAATCAACAAAGACATTGAAGTTTCATAATAAAGATTAACTCATTGCTTTCTAAGATGGATCATTAAAGCTTCACCAATAAACAATATATGCAAGAGTATTGGCAAACAATAAGAATAAAAACCTTGCTTTGCTATCCAAAACAGGGTGTGAATTGTGACTCCTCCATGCTAATAGGCTACAATTGTTGAATAGTGTCTCATTGGTAATAGAAACATAGTAGTAATAACATGAATGAAAAGGAGGCAAGGATGAAGCTCAATTATAGATCTGCTCCTTCAATCTATTTGCAAGCCACTAGTAAAATTGATTAGAGAAGGAAAGGAAGGAAGCAATGATGGCATTTTGCCAATGATGAGGAAGTGATCAAAGAAGCTATTGGGCTGAGAGAAGGGAAAAAGAAAGAGAGGAAGAGAGGGAAAAGAGGGAACCAAGTGAGGAAGAGAGAGAAAGAAAAAAGATAAAAGACTTATGGGCTTCAATCCAATACTTTTCACGCTATATAAGCTCATCCCTTTCATGAGATCCTAACCCTCTATTTCTTTTCTTTTCTTTTTTTTGTTTTGATAACTCCTAGCCTTCCATTCATTTAAATGGAACTTACTTTCATAAAATTCCTATTCTATAAATTTCCTTCTCCTAATTAAATTTAAACCCTAACCTAAATATTTCAATACATTATAAATATTAGGAGAATAATTAATTAAGTCACAAATATGTGTACATATATTCACACACACACACACACACACACACACACACACACACACACATATATATATCTTAATTCATCATACTCTAAATTTCTAAAATATCCTTAAAATTTATAAATCTATGAATAAAAATCATCCATTAAAACTAATACATATATATTATAAATTTTGCATTCTCAACTTCTAGATATCCTAAAAAAGTATTAATTACATAAAAATATACTCGATTAATGCTTTTATCAAATAAAATCATAATGATACTTATTCAATAAAAACTTAAAATATTCTTGTTTCATCTTAGTGTAAATAAATACAATTTAACTATTTTCATTAATTAAAATGAATAATTTGGATATTTAAACTAATAAAATTTTAAATATTATTTTAGGATACAACAATTCCTCTCTCTTAAAAGAATTTATCCTTGAATTCTAAGGGTACTATACTAGGATAGAAACATACTATCCTTAACTAACAAAATATTTCTTGAGTCTTAAATTAACGTCTAAACTCACCTTACTCAGTCTCTCTCACTAATCCAATGATAATCCACAAATTTACAACTTTCATTACATCATCTATTTTAAAATAGTAGTTCCATGATAATTAGGAGGATGATGAGAATTCTAAAAGTGAAGAGGCACTTCCATATTTATTGGAAGGTCCAATGAGAAGAGTTAAGGTTAAGAAGATCAATGAAGGATTCCAAGGGCTTATGAAAAGAGTTTGGACACTTGAAAAAGCTAAATTAGAAGAGTACAATAGAATTATAAATTGCATTTCAGCTAATCAACCCTAAATAATGTGAACTGTAAGGAATGGTCAATCATAAGAAAGTGAGCTTTGAGGAGATTATTGAAGAATATTTGAATTGTATCACATCATTATTAAGTTGTGAAAAGAATAGCTTTAATTTGATAAGTTTCATATAAGAGTTTATTATAATTTATAGTTAATAGATTTTCAAATTTATTCCTTTTTTTTAATTAAATGATAACATATATTTTAATTATATAGACAAATATTTAGCTAATACATATTAATTTAATATAAATAAATAAAAATAATTAAGTAAATAAATAAATATATGATATCATAAAATATAATTAATTAATTTTTAAATAATTATTTTCCTCTTATAAATAATAAATGAATAAAAATAAAATAAGTAAATAAATATATAATGTTATAAAATATAATTAATTAAATTTAAATGATTATATTTTTATTTTGAATATGTTGATGACATTAATCTAATTTGATTTTAAAATAAATATAAATTATTTTAATCCATATATTGACATATCATTTTATATTTTTTATTTAGTTCAATAATTAATTTTTCTATTAGTGATCAGGCTAACTACGTGATAGGTGATATAAGTTTTGTTTGATGCAAGCAACATATATTTAATGCTTAATAAACTAATTAAATGTATTAAAAGCTTGCTAAAAAAATTGATATAAAATAACATGTTTAATACAATCAAAAGATTTAAAATAAAATAAGAATATAATTACTTAAAATTTAATTAATTATGTTTATGACATTATATATTTTTATTCATTTATTTTTCAAAATAATGATATAATGAGTTAAAATTTAATTAATTATATTTTTACACTAAGACTTTATTTTAATTCATGTAAAATTAATTTTATATCAATTTCATTATATATTAAAAGTTTATGTCAATTTAATCCTTATAAAATTAGCTTCACATTCCTCCGTGCAGTATCATCCTCCCGGGTATTTAAATAAAGTTTTGGTATAAAAAAAATGATGTCAATTCAATATTATAAAAACTCAAATAAGGTTTTAGTCTATATTTTATAATATCACGTATTTGTTTATTTTTGCTTATTTATATTTAATTAATGAAAATATATTAAATATTTATTTATATAATTAAAATGTAAATTATCATTTAATTAAAAAATATAAATTTTAAAAATTAAAATACTATTAACTCATAAATTATTTTTTAAAATTTATTAAATAAAAATTTATTTTTTAAATAAATTAATAAATCAAATAATTTTAAAGATTAATTTATTTCACGAACAACCCCCCCCCCCCCCCCCGGCCGGGGCGCAACACGCACCCGCACACGCAGTATTGGGGGCTTGGACGAACTTCCGTTCTCAAGGGTAAAGGGTCATGTTCTTTGACAGTCCCTGTGATTTTTGAGCTTGAATTGAATTGCTTTCTCTTCTGTTTTCCCCATTCTTGGACTTCAAATCTTGGTAAGGCGCATCTATCCTCTACTTTCTAATCTTTCTCTTCTTTCACTAATATTCTTACTATTCGCTTATACTACATGTTACCGATCTGATACATTTTTACTCCTTAAATTGCTTCTTCAATTTTCGATGTTGGCCGGAGAATTCGTGCCCGTTCGCCGTAGAATTTGGGTGTGGGATAAGACATATGTAAATTGTAGAAACTAAGTTGTATTCTAATTTTTCTATCCCTATTTGTGTTCTTTCTCAAATTATGCATATAAGCAAAAGATTAACAAAGATCATTAAAGTTCATTCGGTTTATGTGGATCCAATCAATATTTTACAATCATATTTTGTGTTAACGGTGTTCATTTTTTACTTAGCTGATAAACTTCATCTTCTGTGTGCTTTGATATTTTTTTCTTGGCTGCAGTATCTTTGCGTATTAATCTGGCATGATCCTTTTGTCACATAATCCTGATATTTATAACTAACATTTTTTCCTTAGATGTTATTTTAATATATGAAGCTAGAAAAAATTTGTCAAAGTTAAGGTGTTGCATACATTACTTCAAACAACTATTTTATTTTGGGAAAACTACATTTTACCCCCTTCAACTATGGAGTTGTCAAATTTTACCGTGAACAAACTTGGATTTTACCTCCCACCATTACCAACTTAATAGAATCTATTAGAAAAACCACCGCTATCATATTTACTTATTAGCAGTTAAAAATCGCCGCTATATTCACTAATTTTTCAAAAATTTTTTACTTACCAATGGTCAAGTATTATAGAATTGCCGCTAAGTGTTATAGACATTACGTTGGTAACGATGAGAGTAAAATCCAAGTTTTATAAAGTTAAAAGGGATAATATTCAAGTTTTCATAGTTCAAAGGGGTAAAATTTGATGATCCTATAGTTGAAGGGGGTAAAATACAGTTTTCTATTTTATTTTTGTTGCAACACTGAAGATTTGTATTGTGATATTAACAAAGATTCATATTTGGTAATAGTTGAGAGGGACAAAGAAGACGGATGGATAGACTCAATGGTCCTGCCAATCTCATGATAGTTTCAGATCTTGATCTAACAATGGTAAATATTACAGTTGGGTTTGGAAATTGCATGACTTTGGATGATACACCAGTGAATATTGGTGAAACTCTATGTCATTGCAGGTAGACCATCATGAGCCAGATAATGTGGCTCTTCTTCGCTTTAACGCACTATGGGAAGCCTATTATCGTCAAAATTCTCTGCTAGTTTTCTCTACTGGAAGATCACCAACTATTTATGGAGAGTTAAGAAGGCAGAAACCTTTGT
Organism: Sindora glabra; assembly: GCA_020226215.1. Classification (NCBI taxonomy): domain Eukaryota; kingdom Viridiplantae; phylum Streptophyta; class Magnoliopsida; order Fabales; family Fabaceae; genus Sindora; species Sindora glabra. The sequence continues at coordinate 61,053,082 of CM035228.1, forward strand.
TGACCCCTGATATAACGATAATGTCTGTGGGGACTGAGATTACATATGGTGATTCAATGGTACCAGATGATGGCTGGAAAGAGTATCTGGATCATAAGTGGAACAGAGACATAGTTACAGAGGAAACAGCCAAATTTCCTGAACTGTCCCTTCAGGTATGAGTTCAGAATAGGGGTCATTTTAAGTTACAAAACTTAGTTACTTATCCTTATTAGTTTCTTCTGCATCATGTTCAAGGGAATGGCTTAAGTATAATTTAGTATTTTCCATGTAAGAACTTGGATATTCATGTATTAAATGTCTATCTTTACATTTTCTCGAACAAAACTGCAGTCAGAAACAGAGCAACGGCCTCACAAGGTTAGCTTTTATTTGGAAAAAGAGAAGGCATTGGAAATAATGAATGCTCTCTCAAAATGTCTGGAAAAGCGTGGGGTAAGATTACATTATTCAAGCCATCTTACACACAACACATGACCTATTTCATTTGAAATTGAAACCTTTGCATTGAATCATGATGGTTTCTTTGGCAATTGGCCATTAGGGAATGGAAGGGAAGGAAAGGAGCTAAAGGTATATGTTTCCATTTTTAGTTTAATTGTTTGGATAAATCCCTTTCTTTCATCTCCATTTCCTCCATTCTTTTCCATCCAAACTGACTATATGACTCGCCTTCTCTAGGTCTCTCTTTGTCAATGCTTTTATTTTATTCAAAGGCTACCTTTGCATCTTCAGCTGTTGTTATGGTTTACTTTCTTCTTTCTCAGTTAGATGTGAAAATAATTTATAGCAATGGTATTGCTTTGGACATATTACCCCAAGGTGCTGGCAAAGGCTGGGCTCTATCATATTTACTTGACAAATTGAAAGCTGATGGAAAAGGACCAATTAAAACTCTCGTTTGTGGAGATTCTGGAAATGATGCTGAACTGTTTAGTGTACCTGGAATTTATGGTGTCATGGTCTGTGGCTTTACAAGTACTTATTTACCATATGCTTGTTTGTCTTGTCAATTTTATTTTTTTAATCTATTCCACATAATAATCTCTATTGCAAATTTTCAGGTCAGCAATGCACAGGAAGAGTTGCTTAAATGGCATGCAGAAAATGCGAGGGGAAATCCACAAATAATTCATGCAACTGAAAGATGTGCGGCTGGCATTATAGAAGCAATTGGTAACTTTTCTCTAGGTCCAAATCTATCTCCAAGAGATATTAGAGATTCTGAAAAGTGCAAAAGAGACATTCTTGATCCCAGCCATGAAGTAGTTAACTTCTACTTATTCTATGAGAGGTGGCGGCATGGAGAAGTTGAGAATTCTGAGCAACATATTCAACATTTGAAATCATTCTTTGTAAGTTTTAATGCAATTTTAAACATTAAAATCACATTAAATATGCAAATTTTGTTTCCATTCTATTGGTATTCCTGGTGAGAGTTGATCTCTCACCTTATATGGGTAATAAAAAGAAAGGAAAGAAAAAAGACCTAATTGAGTCAGAACCCAAAAAAAGACTTAGCAACTGACATCAGGTAAACTATTTTATTTACTTAAAGAATAGCAGGAAAATACAACTTATGAAGTTGCTGTTGGTATGTGGTCTTTGAATTGCATACTATTGCCATTGTAACATTTAGTTTTCTTCCAAGAATTAAGTCTAGGAAGTTTGCAAAGGGATTGTAATTTGTTCTAGAAGTTTGATTGAGTCATTTTTGTAATTTCCTTTTGGGATTTTAACCTCTTCTGCTTAAAAAAAATTACAAAAAAAATTAGGATTGCCTAGTCTTTTCTCTTGTGTTCTTCTTTCTTTTAATGGTACTTTCTTTTTATATATGAAAAAGCATTTTTAGTTACAATAGCACTATTTGTTTTGAAGCTCATGATTGAGAAAAAGATGGGTGAAAAATCAAATATTGGTGCCCCACAAGTTTTACTTTTCCTTGATAATCAGCTTCCTCTCCCCCCCCCCCCCAAAAAAAAAAAAAGTATTAATTTTGCTTGGTCTAAATTGCACATCTTCTACAAGTTTCATTATTATTTGATTGATTTTTCTTCCTGTATGTCTTCATTAATGCAATTTCGATTTCTTATCATGGTTATCATTTTTTTTTCATATGGATATTCATATTTATTTAAATTCTAACAGTTAAATTTCTGTTTTTGTCTAGCATTGTGCAGGAAGTTTTGTGCATCCCTCGGGAGCTGGTCAAACTATGCACCAAAGCATAGATACTTTAGCAAAACTGTATGGAGACAAGCAAGGAGTAGACTTTCAGGTTTGGGTGGATTGTGTATCATTTGCGCAGATTAGTGTAGGATCATGGATGGTCACATTTGACAAGTGGGAGTTATGTGGTAAGATTTGTTTGCTATTTGGTTGACTAGTTTTTTTTTTTATAATTTTTTAATTCATATCATTCATTTTATAGCTTAGTGTCTTCAATGTGTTTTACATTTGTAGCTATTATGGATGATTGGTTTGGGTTTGCAAAAGCAGTTCAAGCAGTATGGGTGCCAAGAATTCCTGCACGTAGATATAAGATTTGTGAAACCCTTTGAATATTGTAATCTGTGTCACTATTGTTAGGTGCTCTTAGTTTTACAGATTTTCCAGTTTAGGTGTAGTTTAGTTTTTCCTTGCCCTATATCATTCTTCCACTTTTAACTTAATGTCAATTCCAGTGCTGAGGCAGAATGAAGCTACCAAAACTTTTAGACATGGACGGTTCCCTATATTCTTTGGGTAGGAATTTTCAGCACAAATTCAGACTGTGGATGCCTGGTTCAGAAAAATTTAAGTCCAGCTGTCCCTAAAGTTGACACTGTCAAATGGGAAGATCAAATCTTTCAATCTGGATAATTGTGCTACTGTGCAAAGATGAAACTTTAATGTGAATTTTACAAAAATGAATGAAAATGTCGAGTATTACTGTGCAGAAAAGAAACTTTACAAAAATGAATGAAAATGTCAAGTATTACTGTGCAAAAATAAATGGAAATGTCAAATATAGTGGAGAATCTGCAAAAGGGTTTCAATAGTCAAGTGAGAAAACCACAAACCAAGCACCGCCTTTTTCTATTTATTTTGCCTCAATCATTATGAGAGGATTATGCAATCAGATAACATGTGGAATTAGAATTTTTAATGTGAATTTTATGGTATGTTGGATGCTTTATTAACCATTGTTATGGTGAGTATGGTAGCTATTTGATGACTACGTGTATTTGCATCAGTTTTGTAATATTCTAGTTTATTCAGGGCTATATATAGAATTTCCTAGCTCCAAGTTAGGGTTAAGGCCTTCACAGTCTCTCTAATTCTATTGTAAAACCATTATGTAGATTCTGAATGGTAAGGTCATTGCTCCTCTATGAAGCAAAAGTAGGTCTTGTTACAAGTAAATTCTGTGAGATATGGTGAAGAGCAGATTTCACTATAATCATTTTAATAAAAGCAGATAATAAATTGAAACAAAAACATGGATCACATCACGATCCTTGTTCATCCTGCGGATGGTGTTTGGTGAGTCCTCTCTGTCTATAGTGAAGAATTGATGGAGAAAAATTATAAGGTTATGTATTAGCATCGATTACAAGTTTACCACAAAATAGTAATATTTGCAGAAGTCAGATAATTCCATTTGCTTGTTTCAGTCAGATATACGTGAAAATTTGAGATGAGTGCTGCACATAAGCATGTGGACTAGTTTTACCTGGAGACATGATTGTATCTCTGATTATCAACTGTTCATTGTAATTGCACAAAGCCTGAGCATATGACTGAAACTGATGAGTAGATGGAGTTTTCTTTTCATTCTTCAGGATTCTGTATTGGATTATCTGATATTTATTTGAAATCATTATCAAGAGTTTGTGAATTATTGATCATAAATTAATGATTGGCTATGCCCTGTTTAAGATTGGCTAATTTTTCACTGTTCCTACATTTCCTAAAATCTTTTGGCTTTTACTTTAGTTTATGTTCCTAAATCACTTTGTTAAATTAGCCGGTCATAACAATCTAAATACCATCTAGAATTAATTGACTGTTACTGAATAGTATTTTTATCATTTTTCTAGATGCTGCAAGGCTCTCTGTCTCTTTTCATCATTTACTTATTATTTTGTTGCCCTTTGTCCTGAATCAGGGAGTGAGTTACAAGGTTGCCTAACGAAGGTCTTGATGAACTCAAAGGTATATCTTCAGCCTTGGTAATTAAAAAAATCTGCTCCTATATATTATTAATTTTATAATTATTTGTACATGAAACATCTGACAATTGTCTGCTTATTAATCAGTTATGGATTTTTTCGTAATTTAATCATCCGCTCCTATATATTATTAATATCGTACTTATTTGTACATGAAACATCTGATAGTTGTCTGCTTATTAGTCAGTTATGGATTTTTGCAGGTTGGTACACCAGATAAGTTCACATGGATGCATTTAGATCAGACTTGGTTAGTTGGGTCAGGACCAAAGGATGATGCGACATGGATTATCTAGATTAACACAATTTCTTGATATTCTTCAAAGACTCATAACATCTGGTCATATTATTCATGGGCAGTGCTATATATTTTTTGGTCTCATTCCCATGAATGAACTGTTTAGTTTTCCTGCAATTTTTGTGCTATTTCTTAGTTATTCAGTCAAGTCGATGAATCATCTAAGTAGTTGAATGCCTTCTACGTGTTTAACTTTTCACCTGCCATTTTCGTTATTAATTCAGAAAAATTCTGCCCATTCCTTTTAATCACTGTTGTTGAGAGCATTTTTATGGCTCCAAATTTCTTGTCTGAGTCGTTTTAATAATGATGATTCCATTCCTATTCTTGATGTCCTAATGGTCACCTTCATTGATTTCATGAATCTATTTGAAGCATGGCTTGTGCATTACTTTTGTTGCTCAGGGTTACTTATAGAATGATTTTGACATCTGAACAAAAAATGGTACGGAAAGACCTTGCTGGGGTGTGTGGCACCAAATGGAAATTTTCATTCACCTCAACCCCAATCACATGGTATTGAAATCCCAAAGATGTCTATGTTGAAGATTCTCATGGAATTATATCTGGAAATGCAATAGGAACAGCATTAAGATTAAAATAGCACTTAACAAACCATTAAGAAAATCCACTTCCAATCTCATATACCTATAATTTAAATATTTAATATCTTTGGCCCATAAGTCTCAGGAAGTTGCAAATTATTCATGGAAACTACTAAAATTCTTATCCCAAATATATATTTTTTGGTGTTGGGACAATAGCGTCTATGTCAGTCTATGATGTACATGGAGTTTTCCAAATCACTTCGCCATCAAGTTGCCTCATTCGAAATACATGCACTGATTGACAATGAGTAAAATCTCAATCTGACAACAGAGACTTGAATTTCACAATTCAACACAAACAGCTTTATAATGCTGTGGCTGTTCAAAAGCTGAACATTTTACGGTATGCATATTACATACTGCTAGCACGGTATCTTAGGCTTCAATAGTTTACTTCTTTGATTGTAGTGCATTGATTATAAAAACTGACTAAAAAACACCTAGATTATTGGGGACATAGTACGGACACGTAGGTAAATGTGGGAAGATATGGAAATCCACAATGCCGTTGTATAGATTGAAATTAGGAAGCCCCTTCGACAACACAGAAAATCAAGAGCAACTGAACATATGAAAATGAATCTGAGATCATGTCGAAGCTTGCGCAAATTGTCAAACACGCCGAGGACTTTCTATGTACTGCAAGTATGAGGCCAATAAAACATTAATGAAGATTCAGCATCAGCAATGTCTTACAGTTTATTAAAAGCTTTGTCTTTGAAATTGTACCTCAAAACCTTGCCAGGGATGTGTCGCACCGAATAGGAATCAGTGTCCATTTCAGGTCAAACAACACAAAGTACTGAATAACCATAGTCGTTTAGATCCCAAGGTTGAAGATGTTCATGAATCATCCCCTGGAAATGCAATAGGAACTGTATTAAGATCGACATGGTACTTAAACCATTTAGAATAGTCGCTTTCCATCTCGTAAATCAAATTCTAATTTCCTTGGCCCATGAATCTCTACAAGTTGCAAATGATTCCTTGACTCCCCAAAATATGTAAATCTGGTTGTATCCCAATTATCTGGCAATTGTGGGAGGCATTGGCATTTCTCTCACTTCCTCTTCATCAATATTGAAATACAAAGCGTTTCCCAAACCACTCATCCGATGAACAGCCCCATTCCAAGACACCCCCTTGTAGAATCCCATATCAATGGTTGTGAAATTACAATTGGAAACCCTCCAAGGCCCACTGTCAGATAAGTAAATTTCAATCTGGCAATTTCCACTTGAAGAAACATAACTTCTAACACAAACAGCTTTGTAATGAGATGATTGTGAAGGATCAAATGCCAAACTAACACCATGAACCCTCCTAGAATTATCATTAGAAAATCCAAATGGAGGAAGTTTAGAATATTGATTTGTAGCGGGATTATATACATAATAATAGGTTTTGTGTGGATTCGATGATGAACTGCAGCACAGAAACAATCCATTGCATTATTGCAGGACTCTAATGTCTGATGGGTCATTAGCAAACTTCGGATATTGAAATGGAGCACAAGAAGGAGTGTCTGGATTTGGATCAAAATCGATGAAATTAAAATGTGGGTGAGTGAAGCGAGGGAAGCTGCGTAAGAAGAGTCCGGAGGTTGAGTAGGGAAATCAGGTTCGAAGTTGATAGAAGCGGGGATTGGAAATGAGAGAACCATTGTTTGGAGACAGATTTGAATTTGTGAAGAGATTTAGGCCTCCATTCGTTTTTCAAAAAATATTTTTTTATAAAAAAATATTTTATTGTGTGTGTATATAGTGTCATGTGTCTCTATAATTTACAAATGATTTTTAAATTCAAGAAAACAGAAGAAAATAACAATTCTTTTAAAAAAATTATCTATCATTAAATTTTTTATATTTAATTTTAAATATATAAATTATTTTCTATTATATTAATAGTTTATAACTATATTTTTATAAAAAAAAATTTTGGAGTTTTTAATGAGTAGTTGGCCACGGCAGAAGCTAAGGTTGAGGAGAGTGTGGCAATAATGGAAGGAGATGGATTTTGGTTTGGGTTGATTTTGAATCGTTTCAAGGCAACATGTCTGTGAGAGTAACCGTGGCTACGATGGTGCTTTGGTTTTTCTTTGGAGTGCAGGATGTTGTGGTATTTGAAACGTAATAGACATACCCTCTTCTGTGCATTGGGAAGATTGCAGTGTACCCCACTAGGCTGGAATCTATTGTCAAGCAAGCTTTGGGGTTGACAACTTTGATGATTGCATTAACATGTAAAATGGGCCCGTTACTGCAAGTAATATAGGTAATTTGGGATCATAGCCTAATATGGATAACCTAATATAAAATCTGTATTATGTAAATAAAGCTGTGTGGGCAAAAGATTGTGTGATCAAGCTCTCGTAATCGTGGGTATAACCATGGGCAAAAATTAATTTTTTAGTTATTTTTTTCTTGCATTTAAGCCTAATATATATTTAAAAAAATTCAATCTAATTACTTTCTAATAAATTTAATCCAATTTCTATTGTCTAATTTAATTTTTTTACTTAAATAATTTAATAAAAATTAAAATATTAAAATATAATTTATAAATTATAAAATAAAATAATTAATAAAAATATTAAAAAAATACGGGCTATCCATAGGTAAACTTGCACCGATATGGTGTGGTGCGGTGCGATGCGGTGCGATACGAATACCTTAGCATGAAGCTCGCATTAGCGGGCAAGCCCACATGGGCAAAAGTGGGCAAAGTTCGTATAAGCCTACCCTACCTATTTTACATATTTATAATTGTATTGGATTTAATAAATTAATTTGAAATTAGTATAATTTTGTTTGGTTTAAAATTGGGATTGATATGGAGAGTAATAGTAGTGGCCTGACCTTATAAGGAACTGTGACTGGTTAATCTGATCTGATAAATAATTAGGGCTGGTAAGTGTTAATTCGTCGAAATAATAAGGAAGGGCTTGAATTAATCATTCAGCTTATAATAAGAATACTTACAGGAGAGAAAAGGAGGGTCCCAAGCTAAAAATGATACTAGAGGCCCAAACCAAAAAAAATATTATTAAGTAATATAAATACAACACATTGCATTTTAAAAGTATTTCATATAAATTAACAATTTAATTTTATTGATCTAATTGACTGTATATTTTATTTTAATAAAATATTTAAAAATTGAAGTCAAATCTTTTATATGATATTAAATTTTAATGGATTTAAATTTTAATTACTAATAATGTAAATTGATTTTATGCTATTATTCACTCATGTGTTGACATGTCAATAGAAAATTATAAGAACTTTTTTATTGTTGTGAAAAATCCTTAATTACTGACAATATACAAAATGTTCGACCAGACTAAACTTGGTTGAACATATTGAACTTAACAACCTTGAATAGACAAGGGATCATATTTGGCCCTTAACATTAGCCAGCCTAGTCAATGCCAAGTTATGATCAAATCCCATTAGCAAAGAACAAGCCCTAACACTAGATATAAGCATAAATATAAGTCAAAGGCCTTCCTTTTTGTCTAAAGATTAATTCAAATAAAGAGGACCCAAATTTATAGGACCTTCAACACACTCATAAACGCTTAAAATCTTATAAAAGGTTCCAAGTATACCTTTATGAGCTAAGCAAAATTCCATATGTTGTTGCCTCCTTTTTTTACTAACTTAAGTATTAGAGTGTGCTTGACAAGCCTCCCTCCAATATATGCATATCACCTTTTACTCCATGTGTAGGCAAATATAGACCATTCCAACTGTCCTTAGGCTAATTTACTAAATTTGGAGTTATTAATTATTGTTATTATTTTAATGATATATCTGCTTCTTATTCTGTAAAATATTTTTCACTAACAATAAATCAAATTTAAACTCAATTTTAATTTTTATATTTCAAATTATATAACCTATTATTGGTTAACATTTTTAATGCTTTAATATAAAAATATTACCTTTTTAATTAATATATTTTATATAATAAATCAAATTTTATAATTTAATAATATTCTTATTTTGAAATTGACAAAAATAAATTAATTTTAAGTATTTTTACATTATAGAAAATATATTATTTACAAATTAACTTGAATGTATAATTGTAAAATAAATGCAACATCTTAAATTTCAAAATTTATGACATTTATTTTCTTACTTACTACTCTTCTGTTAATTGCCACCCCTCCTATAAAAAAATACTTATTACAATGAAATTTATTGTAATTAATTATTTTAAAATAAAGTGCAAAAATTTTGCAAGTTAAAATGTAGAAGTCGAATGTTTAATACAAGCAAGGGAGCTAAACAAAAAATAACAATAATAATACTAAAACACAAATAAATGTTTTCAGATAGGACATATAAAATAATGTGAAATTTATTTTTAGATCAATTGCAAAAAAAAAAAAAGAACTCTCAAAGGAGTGAGTACTAATTTTTTGAAAATGAATGAGTCCTATGATTCAAAAAATAAAAATGCAATATTATTTATAGAGGTATCAAAATGAGTTGGGTGTAATGAGTTGATTTGAAACTAGTGTAATTTTGTTTAGCCTGAAATTGAGATTAGTATAGAAAATGATAATAGTGGCCCAATCTAATAGGGGAACTAAGAATAGTTAGTCTAATCTAATAAAGAATTGAAACTGGTACTGGTACTAGTATTGGTATTGATATATCTAACCCATTGGATCATAGGATTAGTCCATTAACTTAATAATAATAATAATAATAATAATAATAATAATAATAATAATAATAAATAATTTATTATTATATATTTATATATATTAAAATAATAATCTTGGTGTATTCAAATTATGTTTTAATATATATAATATTAAAATTATATGTACGAGCAATATTAAATAATTTTTAATATTAAAATTAATAAATTTATATATTTAATATTATCAACATATAATATATATGTTGATCAAAATAAATAATTTTATTATAAAATTAATGAGTTTATATATTTAATATTATTAATATATATTACAATAAATAATTACATAAAGTAGTTCTTATAACTAAATATACATAAAATAATTGCCATAACCAAATAAATATATTAATTAGAGTAATTTATTATTAGTATAGTAAAATAGTAATATATATATATATATATATATATATATATATATATATATATATATATATATATATTATGAATTCATTTAATAAAATATTTGTATCCATTTCAATCTATACTAAATTTTTTTAGTCTGGGATCCATAACTTTTAATTATTCATTTCATTGAAAGTTTTTCACATTAAAAAAAATACTATATCCATTAATAAAAAAATAATAAAACTTTAATGATAATAATTATTATAATAATAATTAAATTTAATTAACTAATAATGTGCAATTAATAATAAACACACAAGTGATGTAATAATAATAAAGCATAACAAAATGCAAAACTCACCTGTAACTGCCTAGTAAAAGGTGATGGGTGATTGAGATTGAGATTGAGATTGCTACTATAATAACCTAACATAGCCTAACTTGATAAAAAAGTAGCTCCACCCAAGATTAGCTCGATGTACATTTTTTATTAATTAGATTAGCTTAATAAGATTAAGTTAACTTAATTTAACAGTTACGATTTTTTGGGCTTAGCCTTATCCCTTTACCTAAAAAAAATAGTTTAGTCATTCTTTACATAAACTTCTTCACATGCACTTTGTGCACATTCAAATGCATTTTTTGCTTAATAAATAATAATTTTTATTATTTTATCATTTTTATTACATTGAAATTACATTCAATATCTTTGATTTATATTTCTTTCTAAAATCAAAATTTTTTAACAATTTTCTTACTTTGTCTCTCCCCCTTCCTTTGATTTTGTGTCTCATCTATTAGCTTTCTTTATATATAAAAATACTCAATATTATAATTTATCTCTAATTTTTAATTGATGTAATTTATAAATATTGCATAATTATTTTCTTTTTCTTCGAATTGTGTTGTACTAAACTATATGTACAAATTTTATGTTTTAGTCCAAAGGTTATGACTATAATTTAAACATACGTAACTATGATATTAATTTAAAATCATTTTAAATTAAATTTAAATATGACATTAAATCTATAATAAATTTATAATACAAATAATATAATTTTATTTATTTAATCTCACACACCTTTATTATTAATTAATAGGAGAATAGATTATTTTAGTTAAAGTTGATAATTTTTTTAAGTGGGAAAATATCTCTGAACATGCTTTGTTATGTATTGTTGTGCACATGGTGTTGAAGAAATTAAAAATTCTTCATATTTCTATTCTATTCATTATTTATCAAAAAATGATTAGAATAAATGTGAAATAAAATTAAAAAGTATAAAATTTAAAAAAAAATTAATTCCACAAATGTCAATTAATTCTATCGTGCAATTAAGAAATAAGTTGAAAACAATACTTTTAGTTAAAATCAATTTTCTAAACATTGTAATTTTTTTTATTTTCCATTACTATTTATATGATTTTCACTTATAATTCAATTGTTGTTTTTATTGTAGTATATAAAAATGTAATTCATACATTTAAGCAAAATGACTACCCATGATGTCTCATTTAGTAGGTAGTTATTTTATTTAAAATAAATAAAATTTACTCTATAATCTCTTTACTTGTTAAGTTTATATAATTTATATTTAGTTTTCTAAGAAAAAGAAAAGTGGAGTTCAAAAGCCACTAATCTTTTTGTCTATACATTGGGAAAGGATGGACTCCATTTTCTTATTTCTAATTAAAGGCATTGGAACTTATCATCTCGTTTTAGATACTAGACATTATTTGGATGGATTTGTTTCAAACTCTCTATGTACTTGTATTTTCTTGCAATTTATTTTCTTCATCAACACTTGATGTAGCAGGATTTATATTTAAATTTAGTTCTAGATCTTTTGGTATAGGTAAAATAACAAACTTATTGGTTTCTAGAATATTGTGTAATGGTCTTTGCAAGTTTAAACTTGATAATATTTTTGCTGAGACTTTAATAACCTTGCATCATAATGTAGGCACAAAATGCAATTTGATTGATGAACAATTTTTCTTATGGCATAAATGTTTAAGTGACACATCTAAAGAAAGAAGGGAAAGATCGGTAAAGAATAAAATTCTCCATACTTTAGATTTTACTGACCTTGAAAAATGCATTGATTGTGTTTAAAGGAAAATAAACAAAACACACTAAGGAAAGGATTGAAAGAAGTACAACAATTCTTCTAAGATTATATATATTAAACATATATGGACCTTTTATCACTCCATTTATTAATGGAAAGAAAAATCTTATCACCTTTACTAATTATTTTTCTATGATATGGTTATATTTATCTATTGCATGGTAAATCTTAATCAATTAAAGCACTTGAAATGTATATTAATAAGATTCAAAGGCAATTAGATAAGAAAGTGAAATTTGTACACTCAAATAAAGGTGGTGAATATTATGGAAAGTATGATAAATTAGGACAAATCTAAGAACATTTGCCAAATTTCTTGAAAGACTTGGTATTTGTGCTCAATACACAATGCTAGGTATATCACAATAAAATGGTGTTTTAGAAAGGAAGCCACACTTCAATGGAAAATGGTTAGGATTATGATGAGACACTTATCTTTACCTATGTCCCTATCGAGGTATGCATTAAAAATTGCCATGTTACTAAACAAGGTTCTTTGGTAAGGTAGTTTCAAAAATACCTTTTGAACTTTAGACATAAAGCAAACCCAATTTAAGGAATCTACATGTTTGGGGTTGCCAAGCACTAATAGGAGTTTATAATCAACATAAAAAAAATTAGACTTTAGAATAAACTAGTGGTTACTTCACTGGATATCCAAAAAAGTCCAAGGGGTATGGATTCTATCGTCTTAATCATAATATAAGAATTGTAGAATCTTGAAAATGCTAGTTTTATTAAAAATTGTGACATTAATGGGGGAGTAATTGAATACTTGATGTTTGCATTCAAGAAGTTAGGGAAGCAGATTCCTGCACCTAAAACTTCCATCATTGTAGTTTCCAAACTTATAAGTTAACCCAATAATGATCAAAGACAACAAATCAATGATAAAAAACTTCATAATGAAATTGTTAGTAGTAAACCTATGGTAGTAAGCCATAAAGTACAACTTTGAAAAGATCTCAAAGAAAAAGATGATCCCCATTACTGATGATTATATGATTTATCTACAAAAGTAAAAAATTAACATAAGAATTGATAATGATCTAGATTCATATTCACAAGCCATATAAAGTGATAATTTTGATAAATGGAATCATGTCATGGAATAAGAGCTAAAATATATGGATCAAAACCTAAGTCTAAAACCTTGTTAAATTGCCTAAAGGTTGTGAAAAAGGTCGAGTGTAAAATAAGTTTTTAAGACCAAATGCAACTCTAATGGAAATATTAAATAATATAATGCCATACTTGTTGCCAAAGGTTTTACTTAGAAAAATGGCAATTAATCATAAAGAAACATTTTCCCCAGCCTTTATGAAAGACTCTATAAAAATCTTTATAGCTTTGATGGCTTCATTATGATTCAAAAGTACACCAGGTAGATGCTAAAAACTACCTTTTTTTAATGGAAATTTGGAAAAAGAGATCTATATGGAATAGCTTAAAGGCTTTTCAATTAAAGGAAAGGAATACACGGTATGTAAGTTGAAGAAATCAATATATAGACTTAAAAAAGCTTTGAATAATAGTATCTCAAGTTCAATAATACCTTTACTTCTTTTAGATTTATAGAAAATATTATTGATTGGTGTATATATACAAAGTTTAGTGAGAGCAAGTTTATTTTTCAAATTTTGTACATTGATGACATTCTGTTTGCTACTAGTGAGTTTAGTTTATTGCATGAAACCAAGCAATAACTCTCCTAGAATTTTTAATTGAAAGTTATGGGAGAAGCAATCTATGTAATATAAATAGAAATACTCCATGATGGATCACAAGGATTGTTAGGGTTGCCTCAAAGAGCCTATATTGATAAAATTCTAAAGACATTTAAGATGGATAAAAACTTAACAAGTATAGTTCCAATTCAGAAAAGGGATGAATTTAACAACACACAAAGTCTAAAAAATAAATTAAAATGAGAGCGAATGAAAAATATTTCTCATGCATCTATTATTAGTAATTCAATATATGCTTAAACTTGTACTAGATCAGACATAAGTTTTATTATCGAGATGCTGGTCAGGTATTAAAATAAACTAAGTTTATTGAGATGCTAGTTAGGTATCAAAATAAACTAAGTTTAGATCACTGGGAAGCTATAAAGAAAGTTCTCATATACTTGCAAGGAACAAAAAATTTTGTGTTTACTTATAAGAGATCTGATCATCTCAAAATGATTAGGTGTTCAAATCTAGATTTTATTAGATATGTTGAAAAAAGAAAGTCCACATTAGCTATTTGTTTTTGTGAGCTAGAAGAGCAGTTTCATGTAAAAGTGCAAGAATGTCTATTATTGTTGCATCCACCATAAAGGTCGAATTTGTGTATTCTTTGAGGCCATCATTCATGGATCACGACTACAAAACTTAAGAATAAGTACATGGGATTGTCCATAGTATAGTCAAGTCACTAAAAAGGTATTATGATAATCTTGCAGTAGTTTTCTTCTCCAAGAATGACAAGTATTCAAAGGGGGTTGAACATGTGGAAATTAAATACTTGCCATTAAGAATAAGTTCAAAAACAAAGAATGACAATTGAACACATTAGCACTAATCTTATAATTACAAATCTTTTAATAAAAGGAATGTTGCCTAAGATAGTCAATGAATACATTAAAAAGATAGGCATCTTCAAATGTTATTAAAGATTACAATTGTATTAAAGCCATGTATTTGACACTTTAGGCTCATTTACTTGTTTCAGCTTATTCTTGTTTCTATTTTGTATACATAATTGTCTACAATAACGATGACAAGCATGGTCTTATAAATAAGACATTAAAGTTAGATCATTATTATCTTCGCTAATCATCATGTTAAGTTAAAATATGTCTATCTACCAATAACTTTTTTTGGTAAATAATTAGTCTCTTATTTATAAAGTAGCGACTGTTATATTTTTCAAATTTCATAACTAGCTTTGTTAGTTCACATATCATTACTTTCATCACAATTATTGATCTTAGATAATGTCAAATATATATTTGCCTTTTCATTATATTTTTTTTACCACTTATTTGAATGTAACTAGTGAAAAGAAGGACAAAGAATTGTAATAAAAGTAAAAATAAAAAATTAATTGTGCTAGTTATGTATTTTGATGGATATAATAGCCATGACCCTTATAATTAAGGAACTAAAAGTTGTAATTACTCATGAAATTTAATACATCATGAGAATGGAAGTTTAACCCCTTTTTTTTTGTTGTTAACATCTTGATAAAGGCTGGACAAATTATTATTGCTCGTACTTCTCAATTAGATTTTTTTAATTGCTTTATGCAACTAAATAAATTATGGCACACTTTTCTTTAAAATAACTTATGATCTCTCAACTTTGTATCCATATTTATGAAGATGAACTTAAAACTATCCAAGATGATTCTTGATTAATGTTTGCTTTTAATTGTTCAATTAATTTTGGTTATGACTGTGATGTTTCTCATTTCAATTTATGTTACTATGGTTATAATCAGTTCAAAAATTTTGAATATTTATTAAATAATAACATGAATTAAACATTCTATACTTTAGTCCATAATTACTATTAGCCTTTAATTACTTAATCATTTTTACTCTTTGAATATTTACCTTTTTTTCCAATCCATTTTCACGTACAATCTTCATACTTAATTATAAAATTTCAAGAAATAACCTTTTTCATGTGTAGAGCATAGGACATAATGCTAGTTACAATGTAAAACAAGTCTAATCCAAGTCAGGGCAACATTGCTACTAAATAATGAATTATATAAGAATTTTTCTTCCTCTCAATTTTCTATCATAATATTATTAAATTAATTATTATTTAGTAAGCTTAATTAATTTCTCTTTATTCCTTATATGGTTCCTTTAAATTTTTTGATTTATTCTCCTAAAAGTACTGAACTAAAATTAGAAGATTTATATTATAATAAAACACATAAATTAAAGTCAGAAGATATATTTATAATTATAAATATTAACTATTAGTACATACTATTGAATTTATAGTCTTGTAGCGGACAAGAAAATTTTTTTTTAAGACACATGTTGGGTCAGGAGAAATTTTTTTTCCATCCAACCTTGTCTCAATTTTTCTTATTTCATTTTTTCTTTTTATTTATATAGTTATAATTTATAGTAAAAAAAATCTTCTTAATTAGTAAAATATTTCATTTAATTAGGTTAATTTAATTTACCATATCTTAAATTTTCAACTCTTATTGTTTGTTAGTTCATACATTATTTCTTTTCTTTTTATTTGATCTATTCCATTCTTTGATTTTTTATGTTCATTTATATTGCTTATGACTCAAATATATATATATATATATATATATATATATATATATATATATATATGTATATATCATTATTTTCATATATCAAACATAATTATAAAATAATTTTTCTATTCTACTATCATTCTCTTTCTTATTTTATTGAACCAAATATAATATAAATATTCTTTTCTTTTATCAATAGTTGTAAAAACTATATGAAAATTATGTACAATAATGTTTAAGATAATAAAAAAATACACATAATTCATATTTTTCAATAGTTCATTTTTTAAATTAAATAATATATTTTAATATGTATTTAGACTATTATTTTTTAAACTATGTTATTATTTTATTAAATATTAGCTTGTGCTATGCATGGACTTCTTTTATTAGTTAAATGCCACATTGTAAATCCTTAGAAAGTCAAATCTTGTTAGATGGACTAGTTAGGAAGTTGGGTTCAATACACAAACAATTAATACTTGAAAGATTTAAAAGGGAGAAAAGAAAGAGCCCATCATGATTGAAAAAGTAAATATGGTAAGTATGGTGTGTCAAGCATTATTAGTACAAATTAAGAACACATGGTGTGGGCTTTTGTACTTTTTTACCATATCTACTAGCATACTCGTACTATATGATAAAGTATAAGGCTTTTATCTACCAATTGTGAAAGAGAAAGGCATAAATCCAAGTTTACCTTAACAAACCCAACATGCACCATAACAATATTAGACCTAACAGGTTCCATTAAGGCCCAGACATACAATTGTACATATATGGACCTCAAATCCAATGGATCTAATTTAGTCCCCCTTTAATTTAAACCTAATAGGGGTAAGGCTTTCACTCTAGATTGATAAAAGCTTCACCATGGTTAACAAAGCAACATTAATGTTGAATGACAGTCTAGAAGATGTGGTGCTAGCAAACAAAGTGAAAACACTATACATAGGCAACAAACAAATGCATAAAGTCAACAATCACATTGAATGATGTATTAAAATCAAAGGTCTGGAAAAAATGAGTAAAACTTCCCATTTTCTCTTGTTTATTCTCTTATTCAAAAGATGTGAGGCATGAAATATATCTTGAATCAAGTTTAGCAGCATAGGCTCTAGATCCAAACCAATCAAAGCTCTAATAAAATTGAATTTTCCTTAGTTTTTAGGTTCCATGTTTATCCATAATAAATTTGAATATTTGATGGGCTTTTATAATTGAAACCTTAAATTGACAAGTTAGGTGTCGGGTTAACTTTTTTTTTTACTTATCAAATTTTTAGTTCGAGTAAATACCATAGTTGGGTCGAACCTAGTTATTGACTAACTAAGTCTAGCTTTGAGTCTTTCACACTAAGGGCCATTTTTTTCAAAAAGTATTCATTGTTGTATTTATATATGTATATAAGGATGTATACATTGATTTCATAGTTTAGAAGGACATTCTTTTATTTTGATTGCGAGTGGCCCTAAAAATATTACCATATTAGTTTGTATTAGAATCATTGTATTCAATTAATTTAGTATTGCTAATCTTGAATACCAAAGAAAAAAAATTAAATTTTTATCATTTCATAACATAAATATTTTGATAAAAAGATTCAAATAAACCTTTTGAAACTTTGTGTGCAAGCAGAATAATTCTTTCTTCATCAAATCACACAGTTTGAAGGTTTTCCTATTCATATAAAATATTATTTTCCTATTCTTTATAGGGACAATTACACAGAATTATAGGCCTTTAATAGCTGGAACTGACCACCATGTTCTATATATAGGTTAAGCTATATTGTGGACTGCTTTGTAGAACACAACTATAGGAAACCATCCAAAAACAATAACATGTGAACACTTCAACCATTGAATGAAGCAATGCAACTAACTCTTTAAGGGGTAAAACTATTGAAAAAGTATAAGAGAAAGAAGGTAAATTTCTAATAGGTTTGTCCTTCAAAATTTAATTATCACTTGAGATATTATTTAAAGGTTCATTTTTTTTATAGATCTTACAAGATAGGGTTGAGACATTGGAAAGTCTTATTGCCTCTCTTCAGTTAGATCACACCAATATGAACAAGCTCATAGCTAGACAAGCTTTAGGAGATCAATCATTTAAGATTAAGCTCATAAAGAAGCATGAGTAGTTAAAAGACTAGCTAAATCATGTTGAAAGTCACCTTAAGGATGGAGATAAAGGAGGAAAGGCTTCTACCTCTATGGAATAACCTTTCACTATAGACAATTCAATCCTTACATAATATCAACTCACCTCCCACATTGTTAGCCAATAGGAGAAGAAACTGACACTTGATGGTACAACAAGTATATAACAAGTAAAGGCTTAGATTATATACTTATTCATGGTTCTTATAATAGACAACCTTTATTTTTGCTCACTAATAACAATTTGTTTTGCATTGCTGT